>ML677334.1:22714589-22868309 GCA_007922305.1 Dermatemys mawii
CGGGGGGTTGGGAGTCCCAGGGGGTGTGGCTAGGGGGCGGGGCAGTCAGAGCACAGGGAGGAAGGGGATTGGATAGGGGGTGGAGTCTTGGTGGGCGTGGTTGGGGCGAGGGTCTCTTGAGGAAATAGTCAGGGGACAAGGAGTGGGGGGTGAATGGGTTGGGATTCTGAGGGGGGCAGTTGCGGGCAGGACGTGGGAGGGTGTTGGCTAGGGGGCGGGGACAGGCTGTTTGGGGAGGCAGTGCCATTCCTACCCAGCCCTCCATACAATTTTGAATCCCGATATGGCCCTTGGGCCAAAAAGTTTGCCCACTCCTGCACTAGGGTGACCAGGAAACAAGTGTGAAAAATCGGGACAAGGGTGGGAGGTAATAGCAGCCTATATAAGAAAAGTCCCAAATATCAGGACTGTCCCTATAAAACTGGGACATCTGGTCACCCTAACACACATACTCATGCCTCTCTAGTGGTCCACCCTCATGTGTACTCTGAATTACTGTTTCACCCTTTGGGGACCTGACAGTTAAAGCAGGTACCACACTGCTTAACAACGGCACCTCTAATCACACAAACTGTACTCACAGACAAAGCACCAGAGTTATACAGATCTGTGGAAAAATAATAAGCATGTGTGCAACACCCTCCCACAGTTTCCTCACCCCTCTTGAGTGTCCTTTAGATTGTAGTTACTGTCTTCAACGGAGTCCAGAATTCTTCTGCACCTCCGGCTCCTCCTGCCCAGTCCTGCCTTCTGCATTCCTTTGCTGGAGAGAGGCTCTGTTTTAACAGCAGATCCTGACTTTTGTCTTTGCCCTGGGATTTTTTGCCATTCATAGCAGCCTTCTGTGTTTGTTACCTTAGATCAGAATCGTTAGCAAGTCAGTAGTCTTTGGCTGGCAATCTCAGTACAACAGGAGCAGGTCAGCTGTGAACCTCTTGAACGTGGACAAAAAGGGCAACAGAAGGTCTTGATGCCTTTCCTGTTTGGATAAACATCAGTGATTGGGCTATCTACATCCATTGTCTGCCTTCTTGCAGAAGTGTAAACCCTCCACTCCTTTCCCCCGACTATGTCAACTGTTGTAGCCAAATAACAGATGTCATGATAGTAGACCAATAGTAAATGTACATTAATTTAAAAAATACAGATTAATCTCCCACATTCTTCACAAACATGCTAAATAATCCTTGATCATTTACAACCTTAAAATATTCATAAGCTCTTATGTTCCCATCCCCTCTGCTTAATTATCACATGTCAATAGCTAGAGTGATTTTTTCCAGTTTCTAGTTATTTATATAGCAGTGCTGGGGACTGAGCTCTGGAAACTAAATATGTGGGCTATACTTTTAGATGTGCTGAGTTCTCTGCTTTGTGCTCTTATATCCCAGCAAGGTATTTCATTTTAGAAGAAAAAAAATACATTCTTTGAATATGAATGGGGCAATGTCGTTCTCACAGTTGCTTGCTTTCCTTAGTTGCATTTTATGAGGCCACTGTGTATCTCCTCAGATCAGAATATACTGCAGATTTAAAACAGCTGTAATTGTAAGTGACTCTAAAAGCTGGACCAATTTCTATATTTTCTCACTAAGGAAATTAATTCTCTGCTGTGATGAAAACCTGCAGTCCAACAGCCATATACTCCCCTGCCTTTGCATACTTGCTAACAGTCTCAGCCAACATCCCAGGGTTGTTTATAGCTTGCAACAGAACATATCTTTCCATCCCACCTGATACCAAGAGCTGTTCTCTGTCTTGGCTGAACAGTCAGCCAGAAACCAGCAGTTCAAACCCTTCTCCTCAGCCAACATGTTTGCTCAGTGCTTTCATTTCTTTGTGACTATTCCCCATCTCTGCTTCGGCTTATTTAACAGCACAGACCACAGCAGGGAAGTTGTCACGAAGCCATGAAGACCATGAGTAGTCTGGGCAGGAAGAGGTGTCTGCTGGCCAGATACTTCAGTCTTCCACTCCCACTTCACCCACCATGAAGACTCAGAACCTCTGAGGAGGAAGCCTGAATGGAAGAGAGAGGGAATCCTGAGGAAGTAGAATGGGTGGGAAACTTAGATGCAAATGCCACTCTCCATCTGTTGAAAGACTTGCACACCTCAACCTCAGATCCCAATTTGTAAGAGTGGCCTTCAGAGGAAAAATGTACCTGTGCGTTGGAGGCCAGGTCCAAAGCCCATTGAAGTCAATAGAAAGGCTCTCATTGATGCTTAAGGATTTGGGATCCAATTCCATGTCTCTTCCCTCACCGTGTAGCTGCAATGATTCTTCCACACAATTAATATGCCAGAGCCATGTCTTGAAAACAAGGTGCATTTTCTGGTAGAAATAGAGAAGAGTCAGGTAATCCTCTGCTTAGCCTATTCCTCTTGGGACTTTGCATAATTTGTTCACTAAACAGCTTTGTAAGAACAGTCCTGTGTGGATACACAAAATTTTCTGCAGATATCTGTGAATTTGCAGGGCCCTGCATTGAGGTCCAGGCTGAGGACAGCCGCACGGGCAGCAGTGGGGAGCCCACGTGGAGTTGCAGACCCTCCACCTGCCCTCGGCCAGGCAGGAAGCCTAGAGGGTGGGACTATGGACAGGGGCTGCTTTTAGCCTCCCCCACACCCCTGCACTGTGGGCAGGTGGAGAGTCCACCATGGCTGCCTGGCTGGGCTTCACATTGGCCTGACCGGGTGAAAGGAACAGATCTCTGGAGCTGCCCGGGAGCTGCTCAGGCTCTCTGCCCAGGCAGGTGGAGGGTCCACCATGGCTTCCCACAGCTTCCTGCCTGGCTCTTACCATGGCCAGCCTGTAGCTCTGAGCCACGGCGGACCCTCCCTACGTCCTGGGCATGGGCCCAAGCAGCCACTGGCCCCACATCCCTGCCTTCCAGCCCCCCCCCCCCCTCCACCCAGGGCAGGAGGAGAGATCCAGGCTCCCCACAGCTGCCAGCGTGGCTCTCCCTGACCTGGCTCCAGCCAGGGTAGGAGGCAGCTTGGCACCACAGCCTGGCCATGGTAAGAGCCAGGTGGGCAGCTGTGGGGAGCTGCCACGGACCCTCCACCTGCCCTGGGTGGGGGTCCAAGCAGCCCCCCACCCAGTATCCCTGCTCCCCAGGCTCATTGTCCAGGGCAGGTGGAGAATCCATGCTGCTGTTCCTCACAGCTGCGCGTCCAACTCTTACTGCCAAAATTTGTATCCACATCCGCGCTGCTATCCACAGAAATGATTCATGGATATAAAGCAGATATTTGCGGATTTGAAGGGCTCACTTGTAAGTTACTACTGTTCTAAACAGCAGAAACTTCCACTACATTCTCTTTGATCCCCAGCAAAAAGGTCACAGTTGTACTACCTCCAGTGGGGGGCTAGGAACAGCACAGCAACTGCCGGGGAGACCTCCATGACACAGGTTTTGGCTATATTTTTTTCTATACCTTCATAGTCCTTCATTTTTGTGGTGCTAGAGCAGTATACCTGGCTTCAAATTTTTGCAGCTAGGTATAATATCCTGTACATATCCCCTTCAGATTCCTGACGAGGACTTTTGAACAATTACAGAAAAAATGACCCAAGACTATCCATCCCAGGTTTTACCCTCAGCCAGGATCATTCTGGATCAGGATATTAGCTGTTTAGTCGTTACTGGGTGAATACTCATAAAATGCAGACATGATAAATAAACCTAATAATGACATCCCTCAATATCAATTTAAAGAGATCCCTAATAATCTGGGACATATCATTAGGAGCTTCCTTTAGATGCATCTTTACACAAAAAGTGGAGGCTATATGGCCCTAATAGAATTTTCAGTTCAACAGTGTTTTTCCCTCAAAATAATAAGGTCAAGAAAAAAGGAATTAACAATTGCCAGTGCTGACACATTCACTTTAGTATTGCAGATGGAATGATGCAATAGACAGATTTATTTTCAGTCATATAGTTCTGCTCCTTGTATTCTTTTTAAGGTGAAAAGAAATGTAACCAAACAACAGTACGTCTGCTGCTTCTTAAATGGGTACTTAGCAAAAGCTTAAAGGAGCTTTAAAAAAATAAATGTACTGCAGTGCTGTCTGATCTCTAAACCTCATACACTCATAGTTTGACTAGTTGAGATTCTTTAAAACAAATAGCTCACAAATGAATAATTCTGCTGTGGAATGCATCAACCCAGTCTTTATAACATCCTAAATAGTGAAGCATAATGGTTAGACAAAGTGCTTAAATAAACCATGGAGCAATTTCCATCAGCGACGTGTTAAAAACTCATTTTAAATTACTATCAGATGATGGGATAAACACAGAGTTTTAAAATAATAATAGATTTAGGGCTGATTGCAAGAGGCTCTGAGTACCAACTGCTACTGATTTCAGGTGCTAAGCACTTCTCAGGGACAAATTCATTACTCTCTATAAAGGCATGAGTATGTGGAAAGTGCTCCTGTGGTACTGGAGGGCCTGTAACATTTTATGTCAATTCTTACTAGAATAAATTCCAGTCTAGTGATAAGGGATTGCACCCGGAGTTCAGTGTAGCATCTGGGTTCTGTTGCAAGCCCTGCCATTGATCTGCTGTGTGACTTCGGGGAAGTCACTTCGCCTCTGTGAGCACCTGTTTCCACTCCTGTTCATAACTGCCCCGTTGTTGTGGTCTTGTGTTTTCCCAGTCTGTTTTCCGTGTCTGCCTCTTGTCTGTCATCTTATACTTAGGCGATGTCTACACCTACAGTGGCATGTACAGGCGCTATATGGGCAGCTGCATGCCACAGTGAATATCAGGCTGTGTCCGCACTTGTCCCTGTGGTGCGTAGATACACGGGGCAGTGAAAGGCTCCAGCAGTGGGAAAGGCTCTGGAGTTTCTCGCTGCTGGAACCTTTCACTGCAGCATGGTATGGATCTGCTGGGGGGAAGCCAGAGCCTTTCTCTGCTGCCTCCCCACTGACGTGGAGAAAGGGTCTGGCAGTGGAGGGGGGGGGGCATAAAAAGAGCAATGGTAGACATTGGAGGCACTGCTTGTTCATGTAGAGAGCTGTTTAGGGTATATACCCTGAGGTTCTGGCACGTAGGGCACTCTGCTAAGCTGTGCTTTATCGTCTGTACGGCTGTTTATACTCGTGCTAGCGAGGCATGCGGTGACTGTGCTATACACGCTGCCGTAAGCGCAGTGCATACAATTGAGAGGTACGTCTTCAGGGCAGGGACTATCTTTATGTTACGTGTTTGTAAGTTGCCTAACACAATGGGACCCAGATCTCTGTTTTGGGTCCCTTAACTGCTACCACAACAATAATAATACTCTCAGCTATGCATTTTAGTGTGTGTAGACATTTCATTTGTGAATAAGCATATAGAGAGAGAGGGAGAGAAGCGTGAATTTATTTAGATGTATGTGTGTGCAGGTATATGCATTATAAAAGAAAGAAAGAGAGAGAGAGAGAGTTTTTGATACCACTCTGTGTTCCTTTTACCAATGCTCTGGGAGAAGGGTATTTTGGATTCGGTCAAAGATGAGTTTACTTGATGGCTATTTTAACATTTGTGGAAGCAAAAATGCATCTTGCGAGAGCTTTAGATAAAGAGTGCACTAATATGCATCCACAAATCCCATTCAGTCATCGTGATTAGCCACAGCAGCTCAGCTGTTAAAGGTATCGTTAGAAAATGGGAAGGGATTGTGCATATGTTTGTGTGTAGGTAGGTGTTAATAAAAATCTGGTTTGCAGCTACTACTTCTCTGATCAGAATAAGAATTAGGCTACAGAGAAAAGCCAAACAACACAATGCACGGTAGGAGGGAAAAAGAAGTTATATCAATATTGTAATATCCTTCTCCCGTTTTCTTTGTCGTTCTGGAATGTGGCATAAGTGACACTTAGTAGTCACTGCAGGGAACAAAATGTAAAATAATAACTAGGATCTTGTAGACTGGAGAGGGATTGTTTGCAATTTCACATAAAAATAAATAAATGCATTACCATTGATTACTTCTATCCTGTAGAACCTTCACACAGATTTAAAGTCTCGTTTGCATATTTATTTCCAAATGAAACATAGACTCCTCAAACAATAATATTGAACCCATTTTTCTCTTGTTGCTTTGAAAAGTAGAATGGAAAAACCTGTTATAGACATGGCTCTGGGTTCAGACATTCTGTTTATTCATAAAGGGAGGAGGAAGCATTTGACATTTTAGACTTTTGTTCAGTTTTGCTCTTGATCAAAAAATATTTTATGCACTTCATGCACTTTTTTGCTCTGCTCTTTTGTTGGGTTAAGAGGACTTTTGATTTCTATATCTGAGTATAATAACTTTGAAAGAAACAAGGACATTCCTTTAGGAATGTTTCTCTTCCTAAAAGAAAATAAAAAGGCTTTCTCCCCACCTTTTAAATAAGAGAAAAAAGGTGAAGACAGTCAGTCCAGTTGCTTTCCTTCACTTACAGTTTCTTAGGCTGGACATTCTTTTAGTAACCAAACATTTTGCTATTAGTTTTAAAGCTTTCCCCAAACAGAGGAAAAAGTATTGCCATTCTTGTGGTGCTGGAAATCCCCATTAGTATTTCAGAGCCATCACTGATACACTCAGACCATGAGCCTTAGGGAGCAGAGCTCTTATGGGGCCATATACAGTAACATTTCCTAAGCAATACAGATCTGCTCATGTCTCAGAGGCTTACAGGGATGGGGGGCATTTTTCTCCCATTTACTAGAAAGGCTCATTCCACAGCAATGTCCAGGGCATCGTTTGAAGCTGCATCTGTCAAGGAATTATCTTGCACCGTCACGTAGAAATCTCTTTGCTGTGTTTTTTTTAAACATTACAGCTTGGTAGAGGGCATAAACGAGCTTCTACATATGCTGCATTTGGCCACAGGGTTCCTGGTACAGTGATTCCTGTGTATATGGATGTGCACGGAAAATTGGTACAAGTCCCACTTGAGTGTTGTGGAGATGCTACTGCTTAGAAAACAGCTCTCCAAACATAATGAGTGGGAAAGGAAATGTTATCAACAGATTGTACCCAATGATATTTTTCTTCTGAATTAAAATGAAATGTTGAATGTGATTTATTTATATTGTTAGGCTATATATTTAAAAAAAATGTCTTCCTGTTGTGTAAGTCAGTTTTCTAAGACTTGCATTTTTTATTTATATGTAAAGCTCTGATGGGAATTGTTAGGAAGTGCAATATTTTATCCCACTGAGCGATTTATCTCAGTGTTGTTAAGCATAACAAGAAAAAGTAGGTACCAAAACAAGAAAATATGACATCTGAGCCTGAGAGGTGCTGAGTGCCTGGGCTTACCATCAACTTTGGTAGAAGGTGCAGGTGCTCAGCGCCTCTTAAATTCAGGCCCATAATATCTGCTGACAAATGGGGTTTCTGCTGAGTCTGTCAACTTATTGCCAGCTCCCTCCAGGTATGCTAAGTACTTCTTAGAAAAGTCCAGGTCTGAGACTTACATTATATGTATATAATATTTCTTGCTTAACTGTTTGCTTTTTATGCACCTTTTCCCACCCCTGGGAAACTTCTCTCCAGTTGCAATGGAACCAGTGCAGTTCTCTTTGTGGGGGGCGGCCTGTGGAGACAATGTGCAGAGGGCAATCTCTAGCCATTGGTCTGTATTCCCATGGAGAGGGACACAGGAGGTATGGAGCTGCTTCAGTAGCAGCTGCAGGGCAGCTTATGCTCACACTCGGCTAGGCGGGAAAAGGATTCTGTTTCATTGCATAGCAGATTTAGATTAAATCTCAGGAAAAACTTCCTAGCTGTAAGAACAGTAGGACAATGGAACACACTGCCAAGGGAAGTTGTGATAGCTCCTTCATTGGAGGTTTTCCAAAGGAGGCTGAATAGCCACCTGTCTTGGATGGTTAGACGCGACAAATTGTACATCCTGGCAGGGGATTAGGCTAGATGACCTTTGCGGTCCCTTCTAACCCTATGGCTCTATCATTCATTGTCCCATATCTCTATGCGAATCCCATTTACTTAGTTGTGTTTGGGGACCAGAATTTGTCTCCAGAGATTAGCTTCTGAGAAAGAGAGAGTTCATTCCATTTCATACCCCATTCCTAGTCCCCACTGGGAGAACCACTTCCCCTGCCACTTGTGATTGCATATGATCCCACAGCAGTTGCTTAAATGGGCAAAAAGAACGAGGAATACTTGTGGCAAGCTTATGCCCAAATAAATGTGTTAGTCTCTAAGGTACCACAAGTACTCTTTGTTCTTTTTGCTGTTACAGACTAACATGGCTACCACTCTGAACCCAGCACCCTTAAATGGGCAAATTATATTAGAAAAGTATGGATATTCTTGTAGCTGTCTTTTAATGATATTTAGCCGCTTGAAACCAGGAGGAGAGCTAGCATCATATAACCATCTAGCTCTGCAGACCACTAGTAAGCGCTCTTCAGACTGCAGTTTGGGAACCACTGGCCTAAGAGAAAGGCACATGAATAGAATGTATTTGTTCAGGTGGCAGAGTTAATGTTGCCAGAGGAGCCCTTGGCAATCAAACATCTTCTCCATCCCAACATTTTCAAGAGGTTTGTAAGAAACTGAGAAGATGAGGGAGGATATTTTAAGTCAGCACCTTTTTCTAGGTCACCCTGTAAGTTTTGTCTGTCCCATGGCATGGGCTGTTTATTTTTGCCTTGCCCAGCACTGAGCACATTACCAGTAATTAACAAATACTAAAAATGTTATTTATTTTTTTATTTGAATTTGGATGGTGGTTAGCGGGCCATATTTAGAAGGGAGATCCTGGTTGTAGTAGGGAATTTCATTGGGTGGGGTTTGGGTAGAGATTCACTGCATTGTAGAGATGCCATGGAGAGGGAGATACAGAACAATTTCTAGTGCTGTAAAATGCTGAGTTTTAAACCTTTCCTCCGAAGTCTCAGTTCCTTTGGATCCCTAATCATCTCTGCTTCCCTTTTCTTAACACCATCCAGTGTTAGTATCCTCCTGTAACTGAGCTGCCTACTGACCTGATAGTAGTATAGCCAGTGCAGTCTCACCTGTGATGTCTAGAGAGGGACTGTCGCCTCCCTGCTCTGAATCTGTATACCCTCTGGTTATGAAGTATAAAACCAGACTTTTTTACAGCTGTTTCACATTTCAAACTTATATATAATTTGCTGGCCACTATCCCTCTAAGATTCTTTCTGCATTATTGTTTTCCAGGTTTCTTTCCTGTTGAATTATCCGTGTTTCAAATTATTTTCCCCCAGACATATTTTCAAATTGAATCTTGCTTTGTTTTTGTTTTTTTCTGGACATATTTCTAATCCCTCTGGAACTCCTCTGTCCTCAGTGAAGTTCAAATGCCTGTTAGTTCAGTGTCATCTGTGAATGTCATTAATGTGCTGGTGCCCCTATATTCAGATTAAGATGTTAATTTACACCGGCCCTAACAACTGATTGCATTTTTAAAAAAGTATAAGGTTAAAATATCTGTAACTGAAACATTGCTTGGTGTTCCAAAAGAATAATTTTACTTTCACTAAATGTCATCTCACTAGTAATGTAACTGTGATAGTTTGCATGTGGGCTACTGCTGTTACGAAGTTTTCTGAAAGGGCACTGTGTGTGTGTATATTGCAGCGATACATGTGAGTATTTCTGTGCTGTATATAGTATAATGTTGATGCTTTAGTTAAGATTAAACAGGCCCTTTTGTTTACTTGTGCCCCTCTATTTCCTTCCCCCTTGTATTGTTTATAACTTCCTAGAGTATAAAAATGACTTTGTGGTAGAAATAGAAATGATTTTTTGTATGTGGAAGGTTCCATAAAGTCCATCCAGCTTTTTAAATTAGCTGACCCTAAAGCTCTGTTTAAAAAAATAAGATGTGTTTTACATTCAGAGAAGTAAAACAGAAACAAGTCTGAATAAATTAAACTTTTAAAATAACAAAATCATTGTTTAAAATGGTGTAATGAATATGAATATTATGTTTCTTTCCACTAACTTTAGAAAAGCACAATAGCCTGCAACATTATGGGCTTTTTCAACACATATTTAAGCTCATTCTCAGAGCCACAAGTAACAGGAGAGTGTGATTAGACAGTACCCAGGATCTCATTTCAGAAAGTCTATATATCTTATGAAAAGTTTGGGCTCTTAGGACTTCATCCCACTGACTTCTGTGGGACTGCACTTGTGCAGAAAGTTGTGGGTGCACGCCCTTATTTTAGAAAATTACCAGGTTTTATACCAGTATCTACACTTTGTGTGGTTGGCCTTTAATGATACCAAAGTTTGAATCTCTAAGTATCAGGAAAAGATGACTCCTAATTGAAAAGTGGTAGGTGCTAGGTGAAGGGCTGGGTGGTATTATTACTATTGTCACTGTTGTTATTAATAATAAATTCCTTGAAGCCAAATCAAGATATGGCACAACCCATGTACTTTCAATGCCCAACTTCTTAAAAATTCACTTTATAGGCTCCGTGTCAAATTCTGCTTTTATTTACCCCAAACAATGACCACGCATCTGAGTTCTGCTAGAATACCATTCTTCTTGTTGGTCCTTGCTGTGGTTCAGGCGGGCTGGAGCTGCTGAGATATACTCATCTATAACACTTTGAACTTCCCTTCAGTTGTTCTGCATGTTAATCCTTCAATGTCTTATTGAACACCGCTTGCCCTTTCCACCTCCGCTCAGCTAGGCAGCTGCTTCTGAGATGAACCATAACCGCAGCCGTGTTCGGGAAGGGTGCTGTTTGCTGCTGTTAGGTTTTGGTATCATTGTGACAAAAGAACAAGCATGCATTTGTTTCATGCTGTTTGTGATTATTTCAGCAGCAATGGAGTAGGACGGTGACTGAATGGGATGGGAAGAAGCTAGTTGGAAACCTAGGAGCCTAAACAGAACGTGTACTTTTAAATGTTCTCCGATGTTGTACCTGCAGGGAGCCTAATATACGACATCATCTTATCAACTCTTACTTCTAAATACCCCTTGTATCTGGTAGCTTCTCCTGCTAAGACTCACTTCACATGGGGAGGAGGCAGTGTTGTGGCTAAGGTACTGAGAGCTGATTCAAAGCCACAAAATATTTCCTTATATTTTCTTGTATGGAGAGGAAAAAAATGAAAAAGAAAAGTGTTTGCCAAGATCAGAAGCAGCAGCTATTTGTAATCCAACATTGTTTTAATTGTGTGGACTGGTGCTGACAAACAATTCAGCCCTTGCTGCCAAATGTGCAATAGTTCTTCAGGGTATTGATCTCAGGAGGGGAATCTGACGTTTCCTTTCTCTGTATCATCCAAGTGAGGGGGGATATTAACTGTTATAAATGGAATGGAAACTTGGATATTGTTTGATTGATGCAATGTGTTAGTGAATATTGGCATTCAACTCAATAACAGAATTAACAGACAAATGCTTGTTGTGGTAGGATCTGACTTTAATTTGGATTCTCATCTGAAAGAGAAAGGCAGTTTTGGCATTTTTTGTATTATTAAATGCAGCTTAGAAATCAAAAATTCTGATCAGCCACCAAGTACTAGAAGTATTCCTGGGGTCCCTGGCATTTGTAATGAACAGAGCTGGGTTGAAAATGGGGGAGGTTCCATGGAAATTTTCAACTTTTCAGCAAAAAATAAAAAACTAAAAATCACAAATTGTGATTTGATAATTTGGCTGCAAAGCCTCCTTGAAGTTGTACTCTATGTGCCCCATGCCCCCATTCTCCTCTATGGGCTGGGCTCCCAGGCCCAGACTACATTTACCATGCTTGTTCTTGACCAAGGGTCTCAAACTCAGATGACCACGAGGGCCGCATGAGGACTAGTTCATTGGCCTGAGGGCCACATCGCTGCCCCTGGCCGCACCCCCACCCCACCCCGCCCCACCTCCTCCCCCAAGCACGCAGCTCCCTGCTCCTTCCCCCTCCCTCCTGGAAAGTGCTAAGCGCCTGGAGGTAGACAGGGAGGAGGCGGGGGCACAGGGAGCTTGGCGGCTGCAGGAAATTAAGTGGGGGGAGGGAAGGGGCATGGGGAGCTTGGCTGGCCACAGAAAATAGCCCCGCGGGTCACGTGTTTGAGACCCCTGTCTTAGGTGAACTACTCCATCACCTAACAAATCTGAGCCTCATACTCAGCCTCAGTGTTATACATACAACGATACAGAAGTATAATAAAAAATATTTTTCACGGTGCATCAAGTCATAGCGCCGACACACGTTATACTCCTTGGGAATCGCAATCGTTTTCTGACAAATAAGGCGTTGAATTTTATTTTTTACCTCTGTGAAAAAATATAAATTCTCCCATTTGTCTTGGAAAACTCTCTTTTCTTCCATGAATGTTCTTTTTTTTGATGAAGTCATTTCCAAGCAGTTTTAATAAAATATATTCACTTAATAATGCACCTCACTCTAAGGACCAAGCAGGAACTTAGATTTACTTCTATTACAGCACCCTCCTGGACTGGGCTGCACTTACACTGCACACTTGCTCCTCCTCTTCCAACCCCTTCCCTGTCCTCTTCCAACCCCTTCCACAAAGTTCCCACCCCAACTCCGACCCCTCTCCTCCCCTAGTTCAACCCCTGCCCCAAATCCCCACCCCTTTCTCCCCCTCCTCCCCTGTGCACGAGGCTTCCCAGTCCTGGCCCCTCCCTCCCAGAAACCACTAAGCCGCCAGAGAATTGCCTGGCAGTAAGCGGAGCAGCGGGAAGTAGCAGCGCGGGAGAGAAGCACGTGGGGGAGCGGGGGGGGTGGGCACAGGGAGCTTGGGGGAGGGGTGGGGGGCCGCAGCAGCTTGGTAGGGGGCATGGGGGGGCTCGGGAAGCTTGGCCAGGGGCCGCGGGGGAGCTGGGCGGGGGGCTGGGGAGCAGGGATAGCATCACGGGCCGCAGGGAAGGGCTTGGTGGGCCACATGTTTGAGACCCCTGTTCTTGACCAAAAAAATGAAATAAACTGGAAAAATTGGTGAAATTTCCTTTGGCTGTGGTGGAGTTGTCAGAGCATAGTAAAAAAGGTGTTTGTCACAATTGCTTTTTAGACACTGTTTTGGCATTCACATCTCTCAAATAGCAGACCTTCAAATCTAGGGTAGGTTGTGCCTGGGCCTTGCCATTCCTGCTCATGCAAGGGCCATCCATAATCACAGTGCCTGAGCTCCAGGGAGCATAAATCACCCCTAAGAGGATGGAGAGTCCAGGGCCAGGGTACTGTCTTCCCCTTCCAGCCTCCTCTACACTAACTTGCAAAGCTGCACAGGTGTGCTGAGGAGGGAGCAAACTGTACCATTCAAAGATGGTGCATGATGTCTGCTCTCCCTACATGCTGGGTTCCTCAGCATGGGATCCTGCCTCTAGAAGCACAGGTTCTCCCACAGCGCGTTCTGGGAGAGTAAAGCAGTGTGCTAACCCCCACATCCAGCCTGTTGGTTCAATTCCACAGTCTAAACCACAGTATTCTCAAGCATTGATTTGAATGGGTAATGGTGCGTCAGTGAAATAACTCAGGTTGTATGCTGGAAAAGGGCCTGATCCTGCAAAGTGCTGAGTGTTACTGGGAATTGAAGATATTTTTCAGGACAAAGGCCATACTATGTATATTTGTCTGTGACAACAGGTATTTTTGTGGGGGGGGAAGAAGGTTTGCTTGTTTGTACTTGTACCTCTTTATTGGAGTATAAAAAAGAAAGCAAGATTTGATGCTGAGAGGACCCTCCCTTAATGGAACATTATGGCTAGGAGTTTACACCCATGACAGCCGAGAAATGCAAAGTTATGCTGTCTGCAGCAACTATAAATTGGCTATGTCGGGCATAAATATGAAAGCATATATTTAACAGCATATACACTAATACATGGTACTACTGTATATGCAAATAGATCAAGCTACAGTTGCAAATTTGAATTTCATGTCTGTTGTGTGTTTAAATTTCCAACCATAACAGTGGATTGGTGTAGATTCAGCACTGAAAGTATTGAGAAAGGGTTATCTGTTACAGGTGTGAGAATATTATGCCATATTAAAACCCTGTACAGTTTATGTACATTTATCCAAAACATAGGCAATGCAGGACTATTAAAGCTGTGGCAGCAATAATGCTGATAGTCTTCATTTATTTATTTTCTGGCTAGAACAGTGATGACAGTAAAACACAGTTGACTTTTTTAATAGTTTGACTGTTGAGGAATTGCTAACCCAGTTTCTGGTGCATTAAAATTTTATTTGTGCCAGCTGTCAAAATACAAGTTAAGCTTTTTCTCCACTTTTTCAATTTATGGTTTATTGCGAATCTTTTGGAGTGTCATTTTATCTCCGCAGGAGCTGAGAGAATTTTAGTGAAACACCATATCAAAAAGTTTCTCTCCTGTTCCCCTCAGTATGCTGCAGTTTGATCACTGTATTTGAAAAAACATATCACACTAATGTGAAACATTTGTGAAAAGCACTAGGCAAAAACAGTGCAGCGCTACCAGCTTTTTAGAGCGTTGGGTTAGGATGAAATATTGATTATTGGTACTACTGATGTGTCGTCTTCACTCCTAGCACTAACCCTTCCTCATTCTCAGACAGCATTCTCCCCAAGAGCAGAAAGGTACCGTATGCAGGTCTTTCTCTTTTGTAAGTAAAGTAGTATCTTGTGAGGCTTCTCTTTTTTGTGGCTGGGAGAGGGGGCGGGAATCTTGGTTCAGTTTAGCTGGCGGTTCCTGCTCTATTTGAACAAGCAGAGAGTGCCCTTGTAATCAGCACATGATTCCTGTAGCCTGAATCCATCATCAAGTTTCTCCTGAAGATCTGGTGATGTTAGAGGCTCTAAGAACATGCATCTGGTACTTATTTGCCAAGATGGTTAGATATATCTGATACTTCTAGGTAGATATATTCTACAGGTTGGCAGAGCAGGATACTCAGTTCCTTATTTCATATGACAGTAAGTACCATGCACCATGGCTGCAGTGTTAATATGTATTTTGTTTATTTTTTATTAGAGGGCAGCCAGAAAATGATTTATGGCTTATTGTTGTTTCTTGATCTCTAACCATAAACGTGTATCATTGGGGCATAGATCCTCAAAAGCATCTATTGTATTTAATAATTCAATGCTCACTCTTAAATACTTTCCAGTTTTGCCTAGTTAATTACATAATGTTATCTCAGGTACTTGCAATATTCCCTGTACTTCCTTGTACTTAGTGGAAATGCCTTATGGATACTGTAATCACGTATCTAGTTTTCTGAGACTACTGAAAAGTGTGTAAGGTATATGTGCTGCAATATTTGAAAATGAAGGTGTGGAGAGATCTAAAATAGCACAACTATAAAGCTCATTATATTGAAAACTGTGGACTGGGAAAAGGAAATAGCATAGAGTTTGCAGCAGACATGCCAAACCTCCGGGAAAAAACACAGAAATTGGGCTTGTTTTGGCTTAATTGGCTTGTGAGTTGCTTACTGGCTGGTTTTCGCTTGTAGCTTGTTGCAACTTGTAGCTGCTGCTGCTTCTTTTTTTTTTTTAATCAGCTCCTGGCAAGCAGGGGCAAGGGGGTAAGAGAGTCAGGAATGCACAGTGGGCCCACCGCAGTCCCAGACTGCGCACCAGAGCAGGGGATCTAGTCACACAGAGTGGTGGAGTTCTTGGATATTAGCTTGTTTTGGCCTTGTTTTGAAATGGGATTAGCCTGGTTTTTGGCTTATTGTGAAAGTTGGGGTTCTTATTTACCACATGACAGTTGGTTACTGGTTTGCAGTGCATCGCCAGAGCTGTATAGTAATCCTGAAAAATGTCTGACTGTGTTGTGCAAATGGTTCTGCGGTTTCTCAAGCCTCTCAAGTTACTCTCAAACCTTAAAAACAAAAAAAGTTGATATGTGGAGTATGTGGCAGGACCTAGTACATATCTGTACCCTGGCACTGTCAGGAAGCAAGTGCTCCAAGAAACCCTGGCATTTAAAACTGGGAGGTAAGGGTGAGCAAGCAGGGCTTAGCTCAGAAGCTTCTGGAGCCCATTAGCCTCTGAGGAAACCTGCCTGGAGTCTAGAAAGGGAAGAGGAAATGGCAATCAAGGGGTGGCTACTGGAAGTGGCGGGAGAGCTGTGTCAAGCCGTGTCATGGAAGAGCCGTGTCAAGAGGTTTGCGGATCAAACCACTGAGAAAACTGTCAATTTCTATTACACCTTGAGGAAAGGGAGTTTGGGGCTATTGTTTGCCTTGGACCTGAAAACAGAAGGAACATTTGGGGTTTAGGAAAAGCTCTGAAGAGAATTTTCTTTGACTGGAATTTTCTTCTGGTTTTGTTAGCTGAAGGAACATTTGCCCCCCACAGTATACTACAATTTTATTTCTTTTTGAATTAGAAGAAATCGTATTTTTCTTCTAAGTTATTTTATGAACATTGCAGTACTGCGTTATAAATGTTGGAGGGAGAGGCAAATTAGTCTGGATACAACAAGAACCTCCTTACCTGTAACCCCTTGCTCATCTTTTGAAATGTGGCAAAGCTGATAACTTCTCACATCTCTGTCTCAAGGGTGAGAAGGTTCCAGCATTTCCCCCTTGTGACCTTTTCCCTAGGCTCCTCTGCTTATTTTGTTGCCTTTTTGCAAGAGAAAGAATGGCTCCCCTTTAGTATTTTCAAGAGGCGTGAGATTCATTTGCATTCTTCACCTGGGTCTCACAAGACTGGGCGGAAGGTAAAAGGGAAAACAGGTTAGATGGCCTCCTCTCGCGTATTTGGGGAGAAAAGGAAACAACTATATTTGTCTATTTGGAGATGAAAGGCTAATATTCTTTTCAGCTCTGTTTAAAAAAATAATAATACATTTGTTAGTCTAGGCAGTAATTTCATGGGTTGATTAATTCCCCAAAGACATATTTCGTTTTCCTGGGGACTTGCTAATGCAGAAAAAGGATCAAATCCTGTAAATGCTTATGTCTGTGAGTAGCTTTACAATGTACATAGTGAAGAATCAGAGAGGTAGCCCTGTTAGTCTGGAATTGTAGAAGTGACAAAGAGTCCTGTGGCACCTTAAAGACTAACTAAAATATTAGAGCATAAGCTTTCGTGGGCTAATACCCACTTCGTCGGATGCAAGCAGTGGAAGCACTTCCACTTCCACTGCTTGCATCCGACGAAGTGGGTATTCGCCCACGAAAGCTTATGCTCTAAGATTTTAGTTCGTCTTTAAGGTGCCACAGGACTCGTTGTCACCTATGTACATAGTGTCATTGAGTTCAACGGCATTACTCACATGAGTAAGGTTACTCTCAAGTGTTTTTGAAGGATCTGGCCTTGTACATCTGAATTTAGCTGGGAATAGCAGTGCTGTCTCCATATTAATGGTCCAATCCTGCTTCCACTGAAATCAATGGCAAAAGACTTCAGTGTGACTTGTGGGTGCTCAGCACCTTTCAGATTCAGGGCATTAATGAACCTCATTGATATGTATTTCTTGCAGTATTGCTTGTCTAACATCATACTTCTAAGGCCAGGTCTACACTACCCGCTGGATCGGCAGGTAGTGATCGATCTATCGGGAATCAAGTCTAGTCTAGACATGATTTATCGATCCCCGAGCTCTCTCCCGTTGACACTGGTACTCCACTGCTGCAAGAGGCGCAGGCGGAGTCAACAGGGGAGCAGCAACTCAGTGCTGTGAAGACGCCGCGGTAAGTCAACCTAAATACATCGCTGAAGTTGATCCATCCCCCAGTGTAGACCAGGACTAAGAGTCAAGTACATAACTACCATCTGGATTAGATGTAGATTGTGTTCGTATTTATTCCAGGCAATTCTCCTGCTTGTCTGAAAACGAAGGACCTAATGCAGAGTTATGACTTCAGTGGGTTTTGGATTAGTCCCTAAATACCTTGAAATTAGTTCAGTAAGTTGCTACGGTTCTTTGGTAGTGGAGAATGTAACGTAATGTAACTTGTGGGGTGAGGGAGAAATATATTAAAATAGGAGTCCTATCACACTGGTATCATTAACGACATAATGTACATTAACTTTGTATTAACACAGTAGGTCTAGGGTGTCTCCAACAATCACAGCTCTGGTTGTGGTGTAACAGAAGAGGTATATTCCTTGTATTCATTTAGAGTTGGTATTGTCTCAAGAGCTCCTGTATGATGGCTTTATTGTGTGGAGTTTTGAAATTGGTATACAGGAGATGAATTTGTTTGACAAGTTTATTCATGTAACAAGTTGGATAATCATTTGTGATTCACAGTTTGATTCATGGGGATTATTAATTTAAAACTTGTACTGTATTCCTTATCAGATGTTCATTGAAAGGTTTACACGGTATGTAACAGGATTTGTATAAATCTGGGCACTGTAAATTTTTCCTACTAACAGGTTTATTGCTCTATCAGGTATTCACTTAGGATTTCACTGTTCTATCATAAAACATTCCCAATCATAGAATATTTTTTTTTTTGAGACAGTGTACTGGGTGGACCAATGCTTACATATGAACTGTTGCATTTGTTTAAACAAAATAATCAGTTTACTCTTGTAGTACTTAAGGATCCTGTATACATGTTCTTAATTAAGATGCAAAGTTTTAGCGGGAATGCAAGAAATAAGATGCTTGCCTCCCATCACCTTGTGATGATAGCCTCAACTTCCCACTTGTTACATTTTCAAACAGCTTTGTGCTTTCTCCCATGTTGCCTGGGACGCTTCAGAAGCACTCCATTCAAACAGCAGTGAAGCTACCTCATTGCCCACCTTTGGATTCCTCCTCAAACATCTCCTTTGCTTTGATTCCTACATAAAACTTGACAACGTTTAGTCTGCTAGTACACAGAGACCACTCCCTACCATGCTGGCCAATATTGTCTCACTGTTTACTTGTAGTCCTCTATCTGTATCCGTTTGTTGCCACTTGTCCTATACTTTGATTGTAAGTCCCTTGGGTAAGGATTATCTTTTTGTTCTGTGTTTGTACATCACCTAAAGCAATGGGATCCTGTCTGTGATTAGGGCTCCTAAGTTCTATGGTAATACAAATAATTAGAAAGTTAAGCAGGAATAGTAGAGGTTTGGTTCAATTTTTTGTTCAAAATAAGGATTAATTTAAAGAAAAAAATCTCATTAAGGGCCAGATTCAAAGCCTGTTGACTTCAGTGGGCTTTGGCTTGGGCCTTAAAGTCCAGTGCATGTAAACATTGGCGTCATTTTGTTCCTCTCTCTGTGATCTTAAAAATATCAGGGCATGCTCTCCTGATCATTTAGATCAGGAGGCAGGGTGTTCCAGCCTACAGCAAAGGTGACACATTTACCAATGCATGCTTAGAGAACATACTGTAACGATTATGATAATATTAATTATCTTAGAAATAGCCTGTATTTTTTTAATCTTAAGGGTTTTATTGTAACTAAAACCAATAGAGGAAATTAATTGATACCCCCATTTTTTTGAGTCTAAACATGTTCTTTGCTTCATTTACAAATAAAAATGCACAAGAACTCTAAGTCAGACTGTTTTAGCATTAAATTGGACATTACAGAAGATAAACATAAACATCACAGAAGATAAATGAGATAAACATGGTAAAATAAACTACATGGAAATGTTATGCATGAATGTGATAAGCATATTTTGAAGATGTGAAAAGAACTGTGTAAATCTTTACACTGATTCTACCTTGAAAATTCCTGTGATGAAATGGCCTTCTCTTATTGAACAGATCTGCCCCTCTGTGTGTTTAAAGGTCATAAATGTTGACTAATGTGACAAAAATAGGTTCTTACTACTCTAAGTAGGTAGACCTGTTCTTATGTAGTTAGACCTAGATCTGTTAGACCTGCAGAAGCAACACATCTAGGAAGGAGGCAGATGAATTCTATTCCTGCTCATAAGTAATTAGCAGAATTAATGTTTATTCTAACTGCAGAGCCATATTTTATTTTTGAGTATGCCTGTTCAATCTCATTAAAGATAGGGAAGGGTTGCATAGTGTTCTTGCATTGTTTGCCTTACAGAGCCTTGATTGCTAGTGGTGATGTGCAAGAAGGAATTAAAGTTGAATGAGTTTGCAGAAATGGCAGATAGAACAAATAGCTTTTTACTTGTGAACTGAGCAAAGGAGGCACTGAGACAATGAACATTAGAACCCCACAATGCCATTTTGAGAGATTAGTGTTTCAGCTTAGAACCGCACTTTAACTGCTTGACAATTCAATTTTGCTTTTAAAAACAGTGCACAAAATTTGCAAAATTTGAAGGCATTAACTCTATGAAAACTTAGTTTACATGTTATTACAAGCATAAAATCCAAGTTTAAGTATCTCTATCCAAATCAAACATTTATATAGACGTATATACATTTTTTTTATTATTATTTTTTAGCCTCTCAGCAAATATCCTCCTTTGATAAATGACATCTCCTTTTGGCTGCCCTCTGAGAAATACTCTGAAAATGACTTCTATGATTTAGTACGAACCGTCGGAGGAGAACTGGTGGAAAAGGTTGTCCTCATTGATGAATTCATGCATCCCAAGTAAGTAATCTAGAAAAATGTTACCTAGAAAAATGTATAAAAACATGCTTGGTTATTACAGTGGCTGGACATTTACATTTTCATAGCTCCAAAATATTTTCTCTAGCACTGTGTTCTAACATGGGTTTTATTTTATAAAAATTTTATTTTCCTCTTAAAGTTTTGCATGAGTGCTGAGGAGGCATCGTGCTCGCTGAAAACCAGCTTCCCACATAGATCTGCCAGTGTACCTCACCCATAATATCCTCATTCTACTCTTAGACCGTTGAGCCATGACTGCTATTTGTTTGTTTCTTCCCTCCTTCCTTTCTTGTGGTCTGATCCACATGTGTCCTGGATGTGCATGACAAGAATAGTATTGAGTCATATAAGAATATTGTTTATCATTTCGTGTGTAGGAGTGAGGGAGATTAGATTTTGCTCTCTTTTCTATTAGCCAGCCATGTAACTAGAACTATTCACACTTCCAGGCATCAGAATTTCTTCCTGTTAGAACAGGAGCACAGAAATTATCATACTGGAAAAAAAAAGGTGGTCCATCTAATATAACCTGTTATCTCTAACAGCGACAAATGCAGGATGTTGCAGACAAAGCTATTTTTGAAATCACCCTTCACACAGTTTAAACTACCTTATGCCCTTTCAAAGAGGTTAAGAGGTAAAATTTTATTAGCTGAAACCATTTTAAAAATTGGGTTTTAAAAATAATTTCTTTTCTTGTAAGTTGATGGGGCTGTGAATCTAATTGTGCGGTATTATCTCAGGGGTGAAGGGAAATTTCTGACCTAAACCTAGCTGATAATCAGTTTATGCTCTGCATCCTGCAGGCTTTTCCTGCCATGATCAGACATTTGACACCATTGTTCTCTTGAATTTGTTGTATACTGTATGCTGGATGGATCAATTATTTTTCTGGCCTGGTAGTTGTCGTGGTTCAACAGGTGAATACGTTTTGGCTGGTTGTTGGCATTTTCCTTAAAGTGGGCTTGGCATTGTATGAAACAGAATTTCATTTATGCAAAGAAATGGATGTGCCACTGGAATTTATGGAATCATCTAAAATCTTTGTATTTCTTGTCCCTAAGCATTCTTAACATTTCAGTTACATCTCTTGCTGTGAACAGGATTTTCAATTACTACCTCGAAATTGAAAAGTCAAATGTCCAGGAGAACAATATAGGCTATGATCAGATAGTGAGTGCACCTCAGCATAAAGAGAAATAGGATTGTTAACTATGGAGAATGTGAAGAACAAGTTTGTTGCAGCCATGAACAGCTTTTTCTTTTTATTGCCACTTGGGCAGCACTGTATTGTCAGTTATCACAAAACAATGCATAGACCTGAAAACTAGACACGCTGATGTTGCTGAAAATACCTTTTAATTGTCAATCTTCATATCAGTGTTGATACAATAAAAGAAGCATCAGAAAGTTGTTATGTAAAAATAGGAAAGACCTGTCCGGAACTAGTCTAACTTCCTATATGCTAATTCTATGTTTTTACTCTAGGTAAAATATCTGTTCCATGGACAGTTTTTGTGTTGGTGGCTATCTTCTCAGGCTACTGTAATTAAAAATGTGATATTGCCTTTGTCGCTAACCATGCTCTTTGCGAAAACTACTGAACTCCCATACTGCAGCAGAGGGTGAGCTAAGGTCTCTACAGAGGCTGGGGGATGGAAGAGTCCTCTGTCTCCAGAATGGCAACCATGTTGCTCTCTGGCTACTAGTTCAGCCTTGAGGCTGCAGTAGTCCCCTCACCCAGCATGTTCCCTCGCTTCAGGCATCATGGTCTAGTCATGGCCCATCTGCCCTTTTCCCCGTATCTCCCAGCCAGTTGCCCTCTAGAACTCGTGCATGCTAGAGTGTAGGACTTTCGATGGTGATGATCTCTGTAGCATGTAACGGCTGCAGGCTCCTGCATAGGGTCGTCTGCTACTGGTGCTGCTCCCACCTTGTCCTGTTTAATTGGATCAGAGGCTTCCACATCTGTGGAATGGGGAGTAGGATTTTTAAACCCTTTTTCTGCTTGTAAATTATCTGCAGCCCATTTAGATTTTTATGAATGTATTTGTAGTTCAAAACTACTTGATTCATAGCTTATGTGAACGTATTTGTCTATTCAATGGATTGCTTGCAGAGCTATTCATTGTGAATATTGTTTTGAGTACTGAGCTATGACTAGTCACTTCAGTCATATGTTATTGTTTCTGCTAACTGATTGAATGACTACTTGCATATCCATAAAGAGCTTTCAAGATGGCTGTGCAAATACTTCATTAATACATATTTCTACAAGTATTTGTGACATTTTCCCTTTTCTCCAACATGCTGGTGAACAAAAATGTTTTCATGCAAATGTTTTCAAAATCAAAAGGGGTTTTGAAGACTTAGAATTTTATGGAACATTACAGAGTGGACAACAGCTGGTAAATATTTCCAGATGTTCTGCAATGACCATGGTGCTATCCACATCCATAAATTCAGTACTTGTTGTATGGGGTAATCTAGCCAATATTTTTGAAATTCCATCCCTAGTTAAATTAGAAAGTGGTCCTCCTTTTATTGTCAAGACTTTGCTAATTTCGCAAAAGAAATGGGTTTTCGTGGAGGAAAAAAAGCAGGCAAATTGAGGAAAGATTTATGCCTCTCCTAAGTAAGCAAGATTGCTGCCATCCAAAAAATTCCAGTAAGAAGAATATATGAAACTGCTGAGACATTAATATCAGTAATGCATTCATGCATAGATGAAATTCCAGTGAAGATAATGAGAATGCACATGCCTGAAATAATAAAAGATACACCAATCAATAATACTCAAACTTCTAACAAAGACCACAAAGTGAAATAAAGTTGACAGTATATACATAATAGAAAATAAACTGTACTATCTCATTTTAAAACCAGAAGACCTGACCTGGGTGAAACAATCAGTTTGGAACAAAAAACCCTCTGAATTTTATCCTGTACCATTATGGGTAACAATAAGGAAAAGTTGGGAGAACAATATGTAGGAGTTCATCCTGTTTAGAAGAGATGTCTAATTCCAAAGTCAAGTAAAACAGAAGTGGCTGAATGCTGATATCAGAAAATGAGTTAAAGGCTGTACCAACTATATGTTTACTCAGACTTAAAGTTTTAAACTGGTGTTGCTAAATACTTCGGCTCTGTGGCCCTACAGACAGCATAGCCACCTCTGAAGGATTGCATCTGATCAGGGAAGTCCTCCAGTGACATATAGCCATTGTAGCAGCTCCTAGTACAAGTGATATGGCTGGGGAGGAATGGGCATGGCCAGAACAGCCTATGATTGGTGGAACAACCTTTTGGCTTGGCTGGTGGCTAGGTGGAGAAGAGGCTGGTGGCTGGTTGTGGGCACAGAGGCAGAAGGATCTGTACCACTAGAACACACCTTCAGAACCTAGAATTGAACCCAGAAGTCCAGAGTCTCTGTACTTCTCTGGTTAAAGCTACCTTTGCATGCACTTTCCTGCCTGGGCAATACATATCAGCCCCTCCCATTTGTATACTCCATAATGGTGCGGGACACCATGGAATTATGTGTTCTGAAAAGTTTGTTCAATATCTTGGGGATACATATTTTCAGTACAGGAAGAGTACAGTGTTTAAGTTTAACACAAAAATTCTCTCCGTGAGGTTAGTAGGAAGATACAAAGTGTAACAGAGTGACTTTCCCTTTAAGGGCTAAAGGCCACAGAGCCAGCCCCCCTAGTTACTAAGTAGGCACGCCTAAGCAGGGATCAGGTGATTCTCCTACGAGAGTCTCAAGGAGCTTCAGAGAGGGAAATGTCAGGATCCTAGCAAGGGCAGTTGGGATCAAGGGTCAGAGAAGGGTCAAACCTGAGGCTTAGAGTTAGCGGAGAAGTTCGCAGTCAAGTTCCAGGCCAGGGTAAATACCAAGGATCAGAGTCCAATTCAGGTTTCAGGCTGTGGGTCAAGAGGCGAGGTCCAAATCAAGCTGGGGGCGAAGCCGAGAGTTCAAGAACAGGGAGCAGGAATGGTGAGGGCAGCTACGGGAGGTCTGCGCTGTTGCTGGACAGTTCCTGGAATGCCCTTTGGTTTATATGGGGCAGGGAGCCAATCAGGAGCCATTGCTGTCTTTCAGACCCCTGGAGGCGGGACATGCTATAATCTGTGCCCACAGCGTGTTGGGGATAGTGAGCATGAGCTATCTATAGCTGCTGCTGAGTGGTAGTATGGAGATATCTGCTGCAGGCCCAGGGTTTGAGACCCACTGGGCCTTACAAGGACGATGCTCAGGAAACTGCAGAGTGTGAGAGAAGCTCCTGCGGGGAGGACCTTGGCATCATGGGAATTTGGGGCTTGCAAAGAGTGAAAGAACTGAGACCCAGCTCTGGGAAGGAAGCCTGGGGACTCCCCACCTGAAGAGAGTGATCAGATTGGCGCCTAGAATGCCAACATGTGTGACAACGAAATACATTGGATCGCAGAAAGGGAGTGGATTCAATTATCTTTTGACTGTGATCTGGAGTTTTTGAGGAGTCCAGGTAGGGAAATCAGTGCAAGGCACTGCAGAACAACCTGGTTGGGACCCTGTTATATGGAGTCAAGGTGGGTGAAGTAATATCTTTTATTGGACCAGCTTCTGGTGGTGAGAGGCAAGCTTTTGAGAAAGAAATATATAAAACTGGAAACTAGAAATGAACTGTGTTCTCAGTGGTACTAACCAAGTACATTTTTAATCAGAACAGTCAAAAATATCCTGAAAAGGCAGTACAGGAGGGAACAAGCAGGAAAATTTCTCTTCACATGCCGTGTTAAAGAGACAGCAAGGGAGTAGTGAAGGAAGGCTGTTCCTGTCTTTGCATGAATTTCTTGTGTACTTTCTAGAGACAAAAGCGACAAGGTGTCCTGTGGCACCTTATAGAATAACAGATGTATTAGAGCATAAGCTTTTGTGGGTGAATACCCACTTCGTTGGATGTCTTTCTAGAGACAGTTGTACATTTGTAAATATGTAAATACTAAAATAGGAAAACTATTATCTGTTGTAGTTTAGCAGGTGTACACTGCCACCATTTCAAACTGTCCTGGATATAGAATAATCACATGACCAGTATGTTGATTAATCTTTTCTCCATCCACTCTTTGTCTGCCATATTAATTGATAAAGGACAGATTTGTAGTGATGTAAGGAGAAGTCAACAGATCCCATCTTCTACCACAGTCTATCAAATTGCTCCCATACCTCCTTATTAGATTGTGTAAAAGCCAATCTACATTACATCCCCTTATTTTCTTTTCTTACCAAGTACTGTGCTTCCCCCCACACCCTCCCAAAATGCAGATCAAGCAATGCATACACAAATACTTTTAGAGCTTGGTTCTTTATCAGGGATATTCTTCTGTCGCGTTTTCGTTTTGCTTCTGCAAGAGGTGAATGACAGTGGAATAACACTGAAACCCTGTTTGCTGCTAGTATTACACAAATTAAAACACAATTAGTTCAGTCCTTGAACTCCTTGTTCTTCATTCTGAGTACATTACAGTTTGCTGAGAGATTCTCTGAGATTACTTTTAACTGTTGACCTGGCAAAGTCCCAGCCATAGTTTCTCTGCAAATATCACCAGAAGAGCAGAGGCTGCTAGACAAGAGCTATCAGAGGATAGAGGCCTCCTTTTAATGAGCTGTGTGCTTTAGTGCTCTGGAGCATTTCATTTCTTTGGTCAAATAAATGGAAGACTAATTTTTCTGCATTAAATTCATAATTTGTATCAGGGTCTTTTGAAGACTATTGGTTGGCTTTTGGCCCTTTTCATCAACCCCACTAATCGAGCAAGCCTCTGAAGATTACACAGTGGTCTGTAAAAGCCAGCAAGGACCCCATTTTTCCTCTCCTCTTCCTCCCACACAAAACAGCACAACGTACTCTCTTCAATGAATGAGGAGCTCTCCATGTTTCACTTTTGTCTCATAGCCCTCAAAATGACACACACAAAAAATGCTAGTAATGAAGATGTTTCCTGGAGCACTCATCTATCAGTATTCCACTCTTGGCATGAATACACCAAAGATTAGTGTCTTTTGGCTAGCAGTGTCCTTTCAGATTGTGTTTGTGTCTCAGGCATCCTTACGCACCTGTGACTGAGGAGGTAAAGGGCAGAGCAGGCCCAACTGCCACTCAGTTCCTTCTCACCTCCTGTGGCTGCAAGAACGAACTCCTCAATGTCCCGCATCTTAACACACATGTTTTCTTTAGCTGTGAATAATTGTGTATTAGCATTTGTTAGGTAGTTTCTCATTGACAGTTTCATTAGCCTTTTGGAAGTTGTACTTGTTATATTTGTTCTTCTCTGATCAGAGAAGTTGAAATCTCTTGGCTTTAAGTATTGCCCCTCATGTGAGGCAGCAATTCCAGTAAAGGATACAAGCACACAAGGTGATTTTTCTGGTTAGAGGAAGTACATAGCCCTGCCAAATGTACTGTGGGCAAAAAGCACCCCAGTGAGTTCCAGATCCATTAACTCATGGGTTCCATCCACAAAGATTATGATGGCTCCGGATCCTGATAGGCTGGCTAAAGCCATGTGCTCAGCCACAAAGGAGCATCACTGCCCTCAGAAAAGGAGACTCCATGGCCCAATCTGGGTACCATAGGAGCTTTGAGGCACTGGGGCTCCTGCATTGCCTTGAGAACTGAAATCAGATGCATCTGGTACTGAGGCTCCTTTTGAAAATCCCAGGTTCAAACAGCAATAACACAGCTTTGGTCAAAATTTGTAACTGTCATAATTAAAGATTTGTCATAAAAAAAATTGTGTCCTGTGAATGCTGTGTGTCTGTACACTGATCTGCAGAAGATTATTGTATACAATATTTTATTACATAGCAATAAAAGCAATATCAGCATCTCGTCCTGCTGCATGGACCTCATCTCTTGCACCATCCACTCAGTACTCAATGGACTGGATACGAAAGGAACAAAGAAATACTCTTTTCAACTTTGTTTAGAAACAAGTCAAATAAGCTGTCATAAATATAAAGAGAAGATTAACAACCTTTATATATGCAATAACATAAATTCCTCCTGGCCGGAGGTACAGAATCACTTTATCTCTATGAGGTTAAGAAGCTCAAATAACCTGGTTGGCACCTGACCAAAAGGACAAATAAGGAAAGAAGATACTTTCAAATCTCGGGGGGCGGGGTAGGGGAAGGATTGTTTGTGCTCTCTTTGTTTGTTCCCTCTCTGGAAGGAGAGAGAGACCAAGCAGGTAAAACGTCTCCTGAAAACATACCTGAAATGATACATCTAAAATTACAGAAACTGTAAGTAGAGGCAAGCAAATGAGTTAGATTATCTTTTGTTTTAGCCTGTGAATTTTCCCTGTGCTAAAAAGGAGCTTTATTCCTATTTTGTAACTTTGAAGCTGAGCCTAGAGAGGAATCATCTGTGTTTAAATCTTTTTATTACCCTATAAAGTTACCTGACATCCTGATTTTGCAGGTGTGTGTCTTTTACTTTTTCTTTAAATAAAGTTCTTCCTTTAAGAATGTGTTTGATTTTCAGTGTCCTAGGGATAAGGTGTCTGGATGGTACTCACATTATTCTCAAGTCTCCCTGGGAAAGGGGATGAAAGGGCTTGGAGGGAATATTTTGGGAAACATGAGACTCCAAGTAACTCTTTTCCTGAATTTTTGTCTAAATTGCTTGGTGTTGGCAGAAATACCTTTCATGGACAAGGGAAGGATCTGTGCCTTGGGGAAGTCTTTAACCTAAGCTGATAAAAATAAGCTTAGGGGGTCGTTCATGCAGGTCCTCATATCTGTACCCCAGAGTTCAGAGTGGGAAGGGAACCCTGACATAAACTTTGTGTATTACAGTCAAGCACTGGTTCTTTTCTAGGTTACAGTTTTCCATCTGGCTTATTCCCCTCTTGGGCTGAGGTTTTTTTCCTCCTCTTTTCACCTCGCCTTCCATCCTTAAATTCTCACCTTTTTCTTGCCTACCTCTCCAATTGGTTTTCTGTGGCAACAGAGCCATTACTTTTGAAAGGTCAGGAATACAGTCAATTTTGTTTTGTGCACGCATGGAGAACACAGCACCCTAGTTGGAGGAAGAGCTACGTAATAATGGAAGCTGAAAGGGAACAGCGAACTATCATGAGGCTTGTTGAAAACCAGCCCATTCTGAACTTTGGTCTGCCCTGCACTCAGTTTTATAGAAATGTATTTTATGGCACTCTAGTTAACTTTGTTTTGGTTCTAAGGATGAGCAAACTCCGGGCTTGTCTCCACTATGGGAAGATTGACACTGCTGCAATCGATTTAACAGGTCTAGTGAAGATCTGCTAAATTGATGTCAGAGCACTCTCCGGTCGACCCCAGTACGCCAGCTTTCCGAGAAGAGTAAGGGAAAGTCGACTGGAGAGCATCTCCCATCAACTCAGTTGTGTGAAGTCAACCTAAATTACATCAACTCCAGCTATGTTATTCACGTAGATGAAGCAGCATAACTTAGGTCAACTTACCCCCATAGTGAAGTCCTTGGTTTGCTTTTTTTTTTTATATATATATATGGGAATATCTTGGGTTTGAAATTTCAACTCTGACTCCAACACTATAGGGTATGCATTCTGCTTGCTATAGAAAACACTGCAGATTGGGAAGGAAGAGCAGAATGGTGGCAGAGAATAAAATTCATGGGGGGAGAAACAAAGTGAAAGTGGTTCACAGAAGAGACAAGATGGAAGTCTTTGGACTGTGAGAGTGAGAAGAGAAATCTAATTAAGTAACAAATAACTACAAGTAGGCATTACATATGTCATATACAGGTCACCCACTTTGTGGTAGCCTAGAATGTTGGGTTCTGTCTCAAATTTATAGAACAGATATCTCTTTAGCTAGAAAATCGCTTTTTAAAAAAATTAATTGAATTGTCCTTGTGTGGGAGGGGAAGCATGGATTTAAATTATAGGGAAAATATGCGTGAACTTCAAATAGATTTGAGAATCCCAAAATATATGAAGTTAGTAAAACCTCAAACTAGCGAGGTTCATCTATCTAATTCTATAAGTCCAGCTTTAAAACTCAGCCATAAAACATTCTCCCTGGGTTCAACCTGGATTTACTTCAAGGCCATCTCCAGCAATTGGGCTAGCAGTCAAAAGACCAGAAAAGCTGAAATATGCAATATCAATTATCCACCATTTTAAAACTGTTTAAAAGCATATTTGCATGATAGATCGTAATAGCTATTGTAATAATCTACTGGACTAATATTCATTTTCACAATTGGTACATATAACTACAGTTCATATTTAGGTGATAGACTGTAGTGGCCCAGAAGGACACACTGAGGTCCACTGGGGGCATTATCCAATAAAAAGGAAGCCTATGATAGTGTTGGTATTGTATGAATTTAAAAATACAGAAATAGAAATTGTCATACTAGAATATACCAAGACATCATCTGGTCCAGTATCCTCTCTATAGAATTGTCCAGTACCAGTTGCTTCAGAGGCGCACATAAAATCACTATGCTGTCTCAGATTCTATAGGTCTATAATTCATGGAACAATTTCATTCGGACTCCATACTGGTGTCACCTTGTGTTCTGAAGCTTGAGAGTTGATGCACCTTATAATTTTAGTGCAACTGTAGATACTACTCTTATATTTAAAATCTTACTAAGCTTATTTGCCTAGAAGATTTTCAGTGGCATGGAGTTTTTGATACACTATGCAAAATATTTTAATTAGTTTTTAAAAGTTACCTTTCAGTTAGATCTTGGTCTAGTATTATTGGGAAATGGTGATTCAGCTGGACTTCTTTATTATCTATTTTATGTCAAAAACTCTCCTTTTCCTTTCCTATGTTAAATAAACTTAGTCCTATTAATTGTATATCTCCTCACCTCAAATCATCCTCTCCCTCCTCTACAAAACTGTGCACTCCTGTACTCACCATCTGTTGATCTCAAAACATTTTACAAATTTGGATAAGCATTATTATTATTAATGTAAAAATTGAATAACTGAGGTCCAGAGATATTTAGATAAATTTTTCTAAGTGTCCACTAATTTTTGGTCTCCCCGTTTTTGGATGCTCAACTTAAGGATCTGAGGCCTGGTTTTCTGAAGTTTTGGGTCCATACAGCTCCCATTGACTTTCTCTGCAATTGTAGATGCTTAGAACCTCTGAAAATAATGGCTCAAGGTGTCTAAAATGGGGCACCCAAAAATGGGCATATGAAAATCAATAGACACTTAGGAAAATGTTGGCCTAAGTGACTTGCCTAAGGTGACACAGCAAGTAAGTGATAGAATCCATCTCTTCTAACTCCCAACCATCTGGATCTATAGCTATGCCTCTAATCCTTATTCTCAGCATATTCCACCTAAGGATTTAAATAACTTAAATATCTTCCATATTATTCTGTCTCCCATTATTAATTCTACCTAACATCTTAGACACTTTTTATTTGACAGATACTGTGCATTGAACAAGTGTCTGTGTTGCCTTTATCTGTTTCCTAAGGGATCAAAGCTAAATCAGAACCCACAAGTGTGTAAGAGCAGTTGAAATTCTTTCTTCTAATGTGCATTTGTGATGCTTCCTGGGGGCACCCAGGGTTGTGAAACTTCTCACTACCATTTGTCCTTAGCATGAAAGACCCTTTTCTGTGCCCACAAGGGGTCAGCTTTTTGACAAGCCCAGCCACAGATAACACAAGTACCCGCCTCTTAGCCCAAGCAGGCTTTGCTGTCCCTCATGCAAATTAGTAAAAGATAAACTTCAAATCCCAAATTCTCCGAGTGCCCCGCTGGAGTGTCCAGCCCCTGGTCCACTGGACATTCACATAATTACCAACACTGCTGTTCCCAAAGGATCAGTATATCCCAGCTTGCCAGTTACATCTTAGACCCTAGTTCTGCTTAACACACTGCACTTATAAATGTTTATAGTGAAAATAAGAATGCATTTATTTATCAAAGAACAAGGATTCAAGGGATAGCAAGTAGGACTAATGGAAACAGAGGGTTACTTATAAAATAAAGTCATAACACATTCTAGAGCTTAAATTTAACAAACAAGATGCCCTCTTTTCTTAAAAAAGTGCTGCCTACTCAAAGTTCTTCTCTCAGCATTTTTCAACCAGGATGGCTGAGATCCTCCTTTCTTGAGACCAAACCTGCTGGCAGCTTGTCTCCCCTAGATGGAGGATGCCAGGGTGTCGTTCTGCACCCATAGATATATTAGACCTTTATCTGAAAACAAGGGTCCCTCCCCTGCTGTTCACCTCTTGCTGTTTATTTCTTCTCTTGAAGTTCCCACAAGCTCTTCATTGGCATTTGACTGAGTACACAAATAGACTTCTACTGTAAGACACACAGTGTTAAACCAGGTAGATAAGTCTCTGCCACCTCTGACCTTGTGGAAATGGTTTTAAGGAATATTACCTCTGGATGACTGGTCTGTAACTACAAGGCCCTAAGGACATAATTTCCTATATATCAACTTAAGTATTATCTGCACATACATTTTGCAAAGATGGTGTCATGCTGGTCATCATAGGCTTTCACTAAAAATTGTATGTGACATTTGTTAATGAGCTACAATGTAATTACCAAACCCAGGGAATCCCTTGTAACTCTTACGCTATCTGCCAGTTGAAACAAGAGGTTCTTGAGTCACAGCATTATCTTACACTTGGCAATGCTGAACTGAATCTGACCGTTGCTATGTTTTGTGAGGTCCTGGGGTACTTTAGTCCTCCCTAGTTTTGAAAATTCTAATTTTGAACCATCTCGCTATACAGCCCTACTACTCAACGCTACCTCTGATAGTTTTCAGAATAGATCTGGGACTAGACGTAGACTTGCTATGTGGAACTTTGGACAAGTCTGCTTAATGTCTGCTTTTTTCTCTATCTGCAAAATGAGTACGATAATACCTTAATTAATGTTTGTAAAGTGCTTTAAGATACTCACTTGTAAAAGTGTTAAGTAAATGCAAAGAATTAGGTTGTTAGTCTTTATATAGCCTCTATTTGGTATTTGCTTAGAAAAAAGTAATTTTTGCATCACTAGCCATCAATATATTAAAAGGTATAAAATGGACATCTGTTTCTTCCCTCTACATTTACTTCTAGCTTTTGCTGGTTGTATATTTTTAAACTGCTTTTTTATTTCATTCATTTGTTCATTCGTTTATTTATTTATTTATTTATTTGGTGAGCTGTATTCTTTCTATTCAGGTTTTTGGTATAAATATACAATTTTCCTTCACCCTCAAAATTACTTAAAATGTAAAAGATGCTTTGCCAGGCTTTTACATGTTATGCCTAATATAAATAATAGAAAGTTACGAACATGGATCAATTGCAAATGGCTAACTCAGACAGTAGTAATGTTAACATTAGCATACTGTATTAGAGATACCTAAATTTTAGAGGAGTTTGATCTTTAGAGAAGTCTTCGTCCAAATGCAAGCTTTGCAGCTCAGGCCCATCTCTGTAACATATAGCTCCTAAAGGGTGGTCAGTGGCGTGAATCCCATTAGCCGCTTGGAAATGAGGGTGATCAGAACCTCAGGACTTGGTAATAGTTTTCTTAGACCTGTAACTTTAAACAAATTGATTGTTAGTATAGAATATCCACCAAGTACAAAACAAACAAGTTGAAAACATTGTGATCTCTTCCAGGAACGCTGGCATTTGTTTGTTCTGAAATTATGAAAACATGTTTCCTTGGTCTAAATGTTAACATTTTCCAGCAGAGAGATAATTAACCTTTCAGCTGTTTATTGCAGTGAATTGACTTTTTAAAAATCCTTCCTAGCCATAGAGAGCTTTTTTTCTTATGAAAATCAGTTCTGGAGCCATCAAAGGTGAAGGGCAGAATTAATTATTTAATGCTAGATTCATCCCTCCTCTGTGAAGTTGCAGTAAGGGCTGAAGAGGGGCATAAGGACTTTCTCCCCTTCCCTCCCATATAAATAGCATTATAGGGTCTATTCCTAGCCTCAAGGCAATCTAAGAAGTGCCTGGCTACCTGCCACCTGGCACTTTACAGATCCAAGGGGGCATGGTGTGCAGGTAAGACCACAAGCCCAGAGCTCCAGCTGGCAATTACATATACTACTGGTCGTAATTCAGGGCAACTGCACCTCTATTTTCCTTTATTCAGTGATTCAGCAAGGGCACACAGTCACAATCTTCCAGCTCCCTAGCCATTGTCCTTCCTGGGTGGAGACTTGTCTCTCTCCCTTCTGGCCAGGTATCTTCATGCTAAACAGCTTCCTGTCTTCGCTGTTTTATTCCTAGATGAAGACAGACTGCCTAAGCAGACCTGCTTGCTTTATCTGCAGAGACTAACAACAGTGTCACTGCCCACAGTTAAGCTACCACACCATTCTTCTAAGCAAGTATGTTTGATTATTAAAGTAAAAGGAGTACAAAGAAAATATATTAAAAATATTCTTTGTTCAAAACAAGATCACTCATGAGAAGTTTATTCCATCGTTTACAAAGTTCAGGTATCTTTGAACTAGAGTTCTCAGGAGCAGGTAATTGGTATACAAGTGGTTTCTCTTCCCAGGTGTAGCTTCAAAAGGATGAATTTGCAGTGGGTTATTTATATTCCCCTAAGTATTCCTAGGAATTCACAGTACACGTGCACTGTCTCCAAAGGTCCGGAAAAGTTCCTAATAACAGATTTCGTGAGTTCTGTCTTTCTGCTAAGGAAGCTCTATAGAATCGCACAATAGTACACACACATTTGCATTTTCAATACAATGGACCCTAAAGGCATTAAGTGTAATTCAATACAGTTTAATTTAACTCCATAAGGTTTGCCCAGGATATTGTCATATGTATCACACTGTCATAAACACTATACAGGAGCAAAGGAGACTGCCATGCTCCTTGTGAAGGTTTTGCTTGGTAATGTACTGTGGCTCTCTGACTGGAGTCATTTTGCCTTGCACGAGTAGAATGATTCTTGTGACAGAGAAGTGGCTGACACCAGTACTACCACCCCACTCCTGCCTCTCCATGCAGCTCCCATTGGGAGGGGTAGAATTTTTCTCAATATATGCTCAAGAAGAACTTTAGACCTTTGGGGTTTAAAGTAGGTGTTACTGATGAGTATCTGAGCCACTTCACAGAGCTAAATTTATATAAGGCAAAACAAGTGCATTATGCATTAAAAAGGAGACTTAATTTAAGAGCCGAATGGAAGCTGTACAGAGCAGCTGCTCCTGCTAACTTTTTAATTTTTTAAAGTTATGGACAAAGATTCGAAACCAGACAAGAAACATTTCCTCCCTCCTCTCATTCTCTATGGCATGTAATGAGTTTCCATCTTTATGGCTTTGGATATAGCACTATCAAGGGGTGTTGTGAGCTCAAGTATTTTGATCCCTCACAGCACAGTACTTAATGTCTCACTGAATCTGCTAACAAAGGCTTTTACTAGTTTATTTTTTCACGAACATATTCATATCCACTGAAATGCTTCTCAAACTCCCGTAACGCCTGCATTTGTGTGCTGTGGGAGACGGCTCTTGGGAGAGATTCTGTAGAGCATTAGATCTCAGCCTGTGGACCACAAGGGGAGCCATTCGCCTGAAACTGTCTGGAGGTCGGAGCCTGCTTCTATCCCTTGTATCCTGTTATAGCTGATTTATTTAGCCATTTTTCATCAGTTAGTTGAGAATTTGAGAATTTTAGTTTTATTCTGAGCTCTGCCCATGACTGTCTGTGTAACCTTAGGTAAATATTAAGACTTCCTGTGTCTCAGTTACCCTATTTGTGAAATGTAGATGATGATAATGCTGTAAAGCACTTTGAAATCTTCCGATGAACAGTCCTCTAATAGTAATTTTATGTGAAGACTCATATTGGATTTAATATCTATTGATAGTATTTGTATTTATAATGTGGTTTCAGCAGTTTAATGTAACAGTGTTGATTTTTTCAGATCTTTGAAATTTCCCCTTCCATTAATTATTTTTAAAAACAAAAGAAAAGATTGCCACAGCACGTTTCATTATTACATATGCTCAGGACCTGGGTACTGTCTTCTCTGAGACTGCATTTCCTGCAGCACAGAGCCCGTAGTCCTAGCCCAGGGCGTTGGTTCAATACTAACTCAAAAGGTTACAAACTCTTAACCCATTAGCAGTACTTCCTGGAACCTCCTGGTTTGTTCCTTTGATGCTTGCCATTCAAGTCCTGATTAGGTTTCGCCCTGCTTGGCTGTGGAAACACAGCCCACTTGATAGGCTTCAAGTTATCAGCATTTTAAAGCTAACAAAAATATATTATAAAAAATCTTCCCTTTGGTAGTGGAAACACTTTTAGATAAGAGGACTTCATAGGCGTTCAGATAGCAGCTCCTGTCTTTAAGGTTGCCCAACACTTCCCATTTCAGTTGCTTAGAACTTTGCCAAACTCTTAATTGTGCAAGCTAACATTTTCTATGCTGGCTCTCTGCTACAGGCAGATTTTGTTTAAGTTTCAACTAAAATGGCACTGCCATTTCTCACAGTGAGTTTAGAGAAAGCTACATTTTGCCCATGTTCAAAAATAAATTTCTGGGAACCATTTCACTGAGAAGCTCTAGCTCCTCCATGCTTCCAGGCAAGGACTTGAAATTTGGCAGGAGATTACTCTGGAACTGGGGGTGTGCCTTTTGTCCATGCAGTCTCTGACCTCTCTGAGTTCTGCAAGAAGATTGTCACTTTGTAACTGTTTTTTGAGATTTACACCTTGGTCTCCTGGGAACTGGATGAGACCATCAAACTAATTTTTCATAGATTATTAGATAACAATTTTAGTCAGTACGACAGCAGGCTGTATTTGGACTGGTAACCTAAACATCCGTGGATGGCTCTGTATCCCATTACTAGTCTCCTGAGCAATTCAGCTCCACTCAGAAGCAGTAGTTTTGTAATGCAACATATTGGGTTGTTGGAGGGGCTAGTTGGGCTTTCCAGGGCTTCTGTAAACTTCATATCCATCCCACCCCATATACTGCTAATTCATGCCTCCCAGAGATGGTATGTTCCTGGGTCTCATAAATAACTTCTCACAAACATAATTTGCCCTTGAACTAGTCCAGATAGCTTTACAAAATACATCAGAGAATTCCCTTTGACTCTTCAAAATGTCTTCTGCCCAACTACGTTTGTTAAATCATCACACTAAAGAGTGTGCTTTATTATCATTATTCTTGTGTTTCTTTCAACATATAAACATTTCTACTTTCATCTCATCTATTTTATTTTATCTCTAATACCCAATCCATTATCATATAACAGTTTGAAGTACTTACAAATCTAAACTAGATATAGCTTACTAGTCTCTGATTTTATTATAGTTTGTTTGTTTTTGTTGGGATTCTAATTACAAGATATTCTATCACTTTAAACATATACATTGCAATCAGATGTACTTAACTAGTTAATTCTATTAGTTGAGAGGATGCTGATATATATAGCACAGTGTAACCATGTCTCATTATTATTATTATTATTAATATTTATTTATTAGTTTTATTATTATACATAAAAATACACACATTTAGGAAAGAAGTGTAACAAGAATAAGGTTAAGAATCAGAGAGCTAGCTGTGTTAGTCTGGAATTGCAGAAGTGACAGAGTCCTGTCGCACCTTAAAGATTAACTAAAGTATTAGAGCATTAATGCTCTAATACTTAGTTAATCTTTAAGGTGCGACAGGACTCTGTCATGAATAATGTTGAATGCTCAGACTATATATGAAAACAAAGAGAAAAAGGAGTACAACCAAATCAGTAAAGTTGTTCCAAGTTTGAAGGGTATGTGCTAAAAGCCATCCAGTAGTCTCTGCTGATCAGAGGATCAAATGGATGAACTGTTATTAAACAATTCAGAAGAAACATATGTTTCATGACCCAACTGTATCTGCATAGTTTCCTTCCAGCAGAGTGCAGTAGCATTTTAGGAATATGCTGGATTTTGACTGTTTTATAGGTCCTAATTCAACAATTTTAAGAACTGTCTTGTTGAATCACAATCATAAAGAAGAAAATTATGAGGTGAGCTAAGATGCTGTGCCATTGAAGATGTGCCAGAGAAATTTTAATTAAAAAACAAAAGCATACATTATCTGTCACTCTTGTTGAGCCACCTTCCTAGCATATTCAGTTGTCTCAACAGTTTCCTCCAGTTCCCAAAATATCCATGATTTTTCATGACATTTGAAGTTTATCATCACCAGTTGGGCTTCTTCCTATTAATAAAGAGTTGGGGAACTTTCACCCTGGATTAAGTGCATTATTTAATATCTTTGTTGTTGTTAACTTCCTTTCTTTGGACAAAAGAATAAAGAAATATCAGTTTGATTTATTCTCCTGCTATAATCTCTTACAAGATGTTAGATTGTCAGATTTCTTATTCTGCACCCCTGCCGCTTGTCCCCACATGCACTCCTGTAGGTCTATATTAAAATAATCAGTGCCAGAACCTGAAAGTGTTCTATATCCTGACAGAAAAACTTTGAGCAAATGTGAGCAATGAGATTTCCTTCCAATCATTTCTTTCTTTAGACAAATAGGTTGTGACTGATTCTCCACTGCCTTTCCCCCAGTCTTACACTGGGGTAACTCCTACTGAGTTTACATGGCATAAAGCTGGATAACAGGCCCTCAGTCTTCACCCTCTTTCCTGTTGATGGACATTTTCATCTAGTCATATTGCCATTCAGATCCTTGTTTTCCACTTCCCCTCAAATCCACTATGACAATAGAACTGTAGGAGCAACTCTCTTAAAGAAGTTAGATCTCCCTTCACTTCACTTGCGTTGTTGAGAAAGCTTAAGGGATGCTTTGTCCTTAGCAATTCCAGATAATTACTTAACACTCTCTCCATATGTCTCTGGACATGATTCCAAAATTAAGGACTATGTAGCCATTCAGTCTTCTGTAGAGTTTGTCCAAACTCTCAAACGTTTCCAGTACCTTTGTGGATATTGCATATCAAAATGTTCAGCTTTGCATTTATGATGATGAGATATGAAATGATTATAACTTTTCTTTGTGCTGTTGTGTGCTTGTATTATTGAGCTGCCCAAAGCATTCCGTATGTGTTGTAGGAAAAGTGATACACAAAATAAAGTTGTGTTGTACTTACAGATACTACCATGTCAGTTAAATTAAGGCGTTACAGCAAAGATTGTAGTTGTATAAGGGTCCATCCTGCATCCTGTTGATTTCGCTGGCATTTGTTTGTAGGAAATGTAGGATCAAGCACCAAGAACTTCATCCAAAGGCCATTGAAATCAATAGCAGTCTTTCCATTGACTTTAATAAATTTTGGATTATATCCTAAACATTTTCTTTCCTCCTAAAACCTAATCTGTCTACAGTAATTCAGTCATTTCTCTTTTGGCATCCTGGCCTTCCTTATTACCACACTAAGAAATATGATAATCATAAAAATACACTTGTTAGTCAAAAGGGGCACGCTGCTATTTGCTCAATAGTATAAAGTAATAATAATTATTAATAATTGTATTACAGTAGCTTTTAGAGGTCTCAGCCATTACACATGAGGAACTACAAAAGACAAATAGGTACTGTAGTATGTTTGTTATATCTGCCCTTTACTTAGCCACCAATTCCATTCTTTTCATGCCTTGTGAAAGTAGCTTTTTCAGTATGAAAGCCTAAGAGTTCAGATTTCTATGGCCTCACAGAAATGAAAGGCAGATTCATTATTATTTTTTGCACTTAAGACATACTGCTTCACCACGCAGATTGTCTGATCAAGTACGGATTACAAAATGGCACATTAGGCTTTCTAGATTTACCCTCGGATATGGCAATTCATTTAGTATTTATTGTGATTTTATATCCAGCGGTATACTGCAAGAATACAGTGTTTTGGAAGGGGTGACGCACTGTCGTAGGCTTTGGTCCTGCCAAACTAGACTTGCATTGCCTTTATACTTAGTTTGCGTAAGCTCTCTTTTTGTATGGCTAACAGATTTCTTGCCTGATGTTATCTGGAGTGTTATTTGCAAGTCATTGGCTGCTTTAGGCATTGATATGGCTGGCAGCATTTTCCTCTTCAGAAACTCTAATGCCCTCCTTTCAAACTCTGCTGTTTTCAGAAAATCTTGTTCTCAAAAGGAGTAAATTTGCAGATTTGTAATGCAGTCTGCTCCATAAGCTTGACCATAGATAGCAGCACTGGGACATGAAAAACATGGACTGTTCTTGTTTTTGTTATTGCCTGCAGTATTTTCCTGGATGCTCAAAAAATAACAAGATTAAAATGTTTACATATATTAAAAGATGAAATGGGAGAACGAAAATTAAAATCCAAAAAATCCCAAAGAGAACAAGGAGTTTGGGATAGTTTAAGCATTAGGAAGATTGGAAGTGAAATGCCAGTAAATTTGTCACAATGCCTGTAAAAATTTTCTTTTTCTTTTTCTCTAATTTAGGTTGTTCAGAAAACCCAGCACATTCCTTTCAGTGTAATAGTGAACCTAACCCTGACATTTGTCATCCTTCGGCATAAGTGTAGTCTGAAAAGCTATAACAGAAACAAAGGAATTGCTATACGAGTCAGATTAGTGGTCCATCTACTCCAGTGTCATGTATCCAACATTGGCTAATACTTGATACTGTGCTTCAGAACGAGGTGCAAGAAACTCCATAATGGACAATTATGAAATAATCTAGCTGTAAGAAAATTTCTTCCTAATCCCCATCAGTTAGTGATTGGTTATGTCTTGAATCACGAGGATTTATTCCATGCATACTTTTTTAAATCTAATGTAACTGTGTGGATATTCTCATTATTCATATCTAATCATGTTTGAATCCTCCTAAGCTCTTGGCATCGACGATGTTTTGTGACAATGAGTTCTACAGGTTATTTATCTGTTGTGTAAAAATGTATTTCCTTTTTATTGGTTTTTTCCATTTCATTGCATTTTGCTTTGTGTTATGAGAGTGTGAGCTCTCAATTTATTTTCTCGGTACCATTATTTATATAACTCTATCGTGCCCTCTCCTTATTTTATCTCCTTTCTAAACCAAATAAACCTAATTGCATCAGTCTCATGCAGAAAGTCTTTTCATAACTAATATTTTTGTTGCCCTTCCCTGGACCCCTTGTTTTCAATTATATTTTTAGATGTGGTGACCAGAACTAATCTGTGTATTCAGGGTGAGGACATACCATTGATTTTTATACAGGCATTAAAATATTTTCAGTGTTATTTTCTATCCTATTTTTAGAGAGCATCCGAACACTTTGTTTGGGGTTGGGGTTTTTGTTTTTGGACCACTTCCATATTTAGCAGATTTTTTTTGTTCATTGTGCTGTTTGTGATGTCCAGGTCTCTCTTTCCTGCATACTTTTCATCTGCAAATTTTGCCACCTCTCTGTTTACTCCATATTCCAAATCACAAGTGGAACTGGTACAAATCCCTGTCTTTAGATTGTATAACATTTTCCATTATAAGTTCTAGTGATCTTTTTGAGAAGGTCTAGCACCTCATCCATTTGCAGTAGATGTTTGAAGTTCAGCATTGGAAAGCCCATAGGTTAGAGAAGTGCCTCTGTTGCCTGTCCCCTGATTTTCCATTCAGATTTTGCTGAGATTATATAAACTGTCAAATTTCCATTTTCCTTTTCACTTGTATTCCTCGGGAAAATTTGGGGAGCATGAACATTTTAAGGCCAGTCCAGTGCCACAACACCAGCAGAAAACCATGGCATTTCACTGAGAACACACCTAGGAGCTGCCATAACAGATGTAGTAGAGACTTTGGGGAGAGAAAGCCAGGCTGTTCTCTCCCAACCCCATCCCCTGGACCCGGCACACGGCCCTAGCACTGCCAGGTTTGTGCTGATAACTTTCTTCTGCTACCAGTTAGGTCATGTATTACAAGCAGTAGAGGCAAGTGCTGAAGGGTTAAGTGTCAAATCCTGCTGATGTCAATACAATTGTACATAAACAAATTGGTTTTTACCTTTTTCTGTAAAACAAGCAAACAAAGAATGAGGAAATTATATGCAAAAATCTGCTCGTGCAATTTTAATTCTGCCCCTTGAGCATATGGATTGTCATAGTTTTAAATTACGTGAGCCCCAGGAAATTACCAGACCTCTGCCCCTGCTCAGGATGGATTCAGTAGGGCGGTGGTTTTCACACTCTTTTCTGGCGACCCAACTGAAGAAAATTGTTGATGCCCATAACCCAACAGAGCTGGAGATCAGAGGTTTGGGGCGTGGGACGGGGCTCAGGGCTGGGGCAGAGGGTTGGGGTTCAGGAGGGGGTCAGAACTCTGGGCTGCGGGTGCAGGCTTTGTGTGGGGGCAGGAATGAGGTGTTTGAGGTGTCGGAAGAGACTACAGGTATGTGGGGGCTCAGATCTGGAGCAGAGGATTGGGACATGGGGGTGGGGTGTGGGCTTACCTCGGGTGGCTCCTGGTCAGCGGCACAGCACGGGTGCTAAGGGAGGCTTCCTGCCTGTCCTCGCACCATGGACCGTGCTGCACCCTGGAAGCAACCAGCAGCAAGTCCAGCTCCTAGGCAGAGGTGGGCAAGCGGCTCCCTGCAGCTCTCATCTACAGGCACTGCCCTCCCAGCTCCCGTTGGCTGGTGTTCGGGGTGGGGGCAGTGCGCAGAGCCCCATGGCCCTCCCCTTCCTCCCTTCCCCGCCCCCCGCGCATATGAGCAGGACCTGCTGCTGGTTGCTTCTAGGGCACAGTGTGGTGTTGGAAAAGGTAGGGACTAGCCTGCCTTAGCTGGGCAGCACCGCCGACCTGACTTTTAACATTCCGTGACCCGCAGTTTGAAAAGCACTGCACTACGGGATAGAAGTAAGGTTGCAAATGTAAAATGGCATTTCCTAGCTTTTGAGTGTTTAACTTTGCAACCTAAATGTTCTTTGATTGTCAATTTAAAAAAATGTATTAATAAATATATCAAGCAATTCCAGTTCTGGTACTGATTCTTTGGGTAGCTATCGCCATCTTGAAAACTGACCTCTTATTCTATGAAATCTTTTAGCCAGATTCTAACTCATTACAACCATGATTTGAGGACTTCAATACTCAGAAATAGGTTAGGGGTTCACTACAGGAATGGGTGGGAGAGATTCTGTGGCATGCGTAGTGCAGGAGGTCAGACTAGATCAGTGGTTCTCAAACTTTCTGTACTGGGGACCCCTTTCAAACACCAAGCCTCTGAGTGCGATCCCCCTTAGAAATTAAAAACACATTTTTGATATTTAACACTGTCTTAAATACTACATTTAAACCCTATTGCTTAACATGAATTTACCTTTGTTGCTTCTTCTCTGTGTTTGAAAAAATCCACATTTTGATTTTTATGCTCAGGATGTTTCGTTTCAAGAAGTGGCTGTAGTTTACATAGTTTCATTGATTCAACAGACAGAACTTCACAGCAAGTGACACATTGTGGTTTTTCAATACTAGAGGTGAGGATACTGGTAAAGCCAAGTTTAATTTAAGGCTCAAGCTACTTCCATTTTTTAGCGGTCTTAGCAGTACAAGTGGCCATTATTTTCAGGAGAAAGTTTGCATTTGTGTGTCTGATTGTTAATTAATAAAGTACTTGTTCAGCTGCGAATCAAGCCTCTAATGTTGTCTCAGTACCAGGGCCAGCCATAGGAAAAATGGCACCCTGAGCAGACATCTGTTTCACGTCCTTTCTTTGGAGGTGAAGCAGCGCTGGAGGTGGAGTGGAGTGGGGATGGGGGTGGAGGTGGGCTGGAGGAGCTTAGGGCTTTGAGGTCGGCATATGGTGATGATGGCTCGCAATCAAGCACCTGGCCAGGCTCACTGCGGGTGGCAGGGCTTGGGGCTGACAACCCTGTGGGTGCTCCTGGCTGATAACCCTCAACATGGCCGGGCTCCGCCTGATAACCCCAGTATAGGAGTCAGGGCTCATAGTGTCCTGGATGCCCCACTCAGGGCTCACAGCCCCTCTCCTGACTGGGGTCAGGACTCGCAACTCCGCGTGGCTCTCAGACTTGGGGATCGCAGCCCCACACCTGCCTGCAGCTCGCAGCCCCACTCCTGGCCAGGGTTGGGGTCAGGGCTTGCAGCCACACTTCCCTGTTGGGATCAGGGCTTGCAGCCACACTTCCCTGCTGGGATCAGGGCTTGCAGCTGCATGCTGGGGTCGGGGCTCACAGCCTGGCGCAGGGGTCAGGGCTAGCAGCCCAGAGTTGGGGCTCGCAGCCAGGGTCAGGGCTCACAGTCCAGCGCAGGGGTTGAGGCTCGCAGCCGCGCACCGTGGTCAGGGCTTGCAGCCACGTGTCCTTGTTGGGGTCGGGACTCACAGCCCAGCGCAGGGATTGGGGCTCGCAATGCGGGGGTCGGGGCTTGCAACTCCCAGCTTGAGAACCAGTGGTCCCTTCTGACCTTAAAGTCTATGAGTCTCACAGTTTATTTAGATTATAGTCACATTCCAAATCTGTTGCTGGCCATGCAAATTCCTAGAATTACTGATAGACGCATATTTAGGAGGACTTTTAAAAAAAAGGCCATACTTTCCCAGGAAAAACCTCTTGTCTTTTTTTTTAAGTCTTGGCATCAGCTTCTTCTTCTGTCTAGCCCCTCATCCCTTTCTTGGTTTTCATTTTCAATTATTTTTGTTTATGTTGAACTGCTGTCTGCTCAGCTGTAGCAGAGCTTGGTCTTGGCAGCCAGCCTTGTGTTTCACAATTCCACAGCTTCTGCTGCTCAGAGCGCGCTGAAAACTGCTTTGAAATAAATCCATGTTGGACTGAAAGCAGCATCTTTGTTGCTACCCCCTCAGAATAATTTGGTGTTGTAACTGAGATTTGTATTTGAAGTAAATAAACATGATTTCTGATATGTAGACAGACAGACAGACACAGTTCAGAGACGTATAAACACGCCCACACAGCTTCCCTCCTCTGGACTCAGGAGGTTTTGAAGCATTCGTGGGTGCTTTGGGATGGAGGAGCACTGGATAGAGTGCATAGAAGCTGCACAGCAGCAGGAGCCAGGAAACAAAGCATACGTGTAGCTCTGCCTTTGACATGAGTATGCTGTGTTCTCTCTCCCAGGATGCTGGCTGGGCAGAAGAGGAGTGGAGCCCTGGCTCCAAATTCACCTTGGCCCCTTTTGATAACTAGCCCCAACAGTGGCAAAAATAGGAAGCTGTGGCTCCACTCCCCAACTGCAGTGTTGCCCGCTCTGGCATGGGATCCCATCTTGCACTCCTGTCCTGAGCAGGGCACAATCTAGCCCTTACTTTGTACACATTAGCCAGGGAGATTTTGTGCCAGTGCTTTGGAACAGGGCCGCCTCTCCTGCAGATAGCTTAGCTTGGTTTTTTTCCCCTCTTCTATTTGAAATTAGCTGTCTGACCTTTAAAAAATGTATCTCTAAAACCTGATTGCATTAAAAGCAATTGCTGCAGAGACAGGAATGTTTACATTTACTTTGCAGTCCTTTAATTGAGAAACAATGAGGATACAGTGACTTGAGAGAGTTTTTTCAAGCCAAGAGCATATTGTTCATTGTGATCTGTTGTGTTTGATAATGGTTCCAAATATCTGTCTGAATTCAATCAGGAGGCAGCCTGTGGTAAAGATAGAAAGGCAAGAGGATAAAAGAAGGTGGCGGGGCGGTGGAGGGGGTGACGAGAAACACAGCTGATTTTCCTGTCTTCTGTCTGTCCAACATGTCTAGTGGGTACAGACGCAAAGAGAAATTTTGTTTATGAGAACACTGTGGGTGTCTTCAAAAAGCCATCAGGGTGGAGATGTCCGTGGTGCAGGCAAGGAGGAGCAAGTCATGCCCCATAGGTTTCTGTGGAAAGATTCATTTAGTGCAGCTTGATGGGACCTGGGTAATGGCAATATGGTTGGAGATTAGATTGAGGAGTAAAGGATAGATGAACTGCATAGTCCAAACATGTTGTATACAGCTGTTATGTCTGTGTTCTCAAGATTAATATATATCATAAGAGTGAGTAGGTGTCCCCATCCTCCCCCTCCACCCCTCATTGCAGCCTGCTGTTCAGTGATATAGTAGCACCTATTGAAGAAGATTAAATGGCATAGATTATATTGGAAAGGTGAATGGAACCCCCCTTTTTTTTTAAATAATGATTTACCACTGCAGTTCCCTTCTGCATGTGGGGTCAAGGGTTCCCAACTTTCTAATCACAGAAAAACGAACACCCTAACCCCTCCCCTTCCCCAAGGCCCTACGCCTGCCCTGCCCCACCCCTGAGGCCCCACCCTCCACTCACTACATTCCCCCTCCCTCAGTGGCTCACTGTCCCCCGCCCTCACTTTCACTGCTGCCTTAGCCCTGCAGCACCACTAGCCAGAGCCGCCAAGGTCTCTTTTCGACCAGGCACCTGGCAACTCTATCTACATGCCCCAATGTACTGCATTTTCTTTAAAAACAAATTAACCTACATTTTCCTCCCCATGTTTTTAGACTTCCATATTTTTTCCCCTAAAGTTACTAACTATCCATTTCCACACTTGTTTCCCAGCAAGTTTTGACTTAGGGATATCACTGTTGTCACTGGTTAGTGGCAGAGTACAATGGACTGCCTACGAGAAAGTATATCAGTTTTATGCTAAAATTGAGTGAATCTATAACTCTCACAATTTATGGCTTCAATTCTATGAGATTTTGAGATTTGATGATTTTTGGCTCAAATAGTTAGCCAATATTTTAGGCCTCATCGAGTTATTTCCATTAGGAGAAAACTGTGATACAAGTTATGTATGTCTTTGGTACAGTTCTGTTTATTTACACAGAACGTACACAAAGTCCTACTTCGCTGAGCTCAGCAGGAAATTTCCTCGTTCACAATTTCAGAACTGTCTTTCCGGTGATTCTTGTGACCCAAAGATCTTGTCTCTGCTCCCAATCAGAGCCATGCTGTTAGTTGGCTTTGTTTTGGTTTTCTTCCTCTCACAAACACAGCTACAACTAATCGATTCCATAGACCTTGCATTTGCAGTCAGTCTCCAGGGAAACCCCTCGCCAACATGGCTTTAGCTTCTTCTCAGATCTACCCATGCTAGTCAGTGCTTGGGTAGTAGCTTCTATTTTTTCAGCTGTTGCTACACAAAAGGGTATTTAATTGCTCCTTCTATTTAACCTGAATGAAGGGTGCTTAATACACTCATAGACTTTAACCAGGTCTGAGTGATGGCAGCCATTAACACCTTCCAGTATTAAACAGGAAGCCATAGAGATCCACTCAATGCTTAAGAAAATTTGGCATATGGATTTTAAAACCGGCTAGACTTGTCTAAGTGGAAATCATGCAATCATGGGGCCTGAAGAAAATACAAATTACAGAAACACTTAGAGAAAAGTCCTTTAACATTTCCTAGAGTATGATAACCTTTTTGTATAACTTAAAACTGTATAGAAAACATATCACTTCGTATTAAATTATGAAGGGTTTTGTTGTAATTTCTGTAGAACCCTGGTGAAATTCTGTAAAACTGGATTGCTTCATGCCTAAAACTAGTCTATCATTTGTTTTCCTAAAGAATTCAAGATTATTTTAGTACATTTTAGTACATTCAGAAGATAATAGTACCTTTGAACCTTTTGTTAAACTCTTCATATTGTGTATGCCAAGGCCTGGTCTGCACCTTGAACTTAAGTCAACCTGGCTATATCACTCAGGACTGTGAAAAATTTTGCACCCTAAGCAGTGTAGTTAGATTGATTTAACCTCCAGTGTAGACCTGGCTGAGTCGATGGAAGGATTCTTCCATCGATCTAGCCACCACCTCTCAGAGAGATGGATTCCCTACATCAATGGAAAAAACTAGGGCTGTTGATTAATCGCAGTTAACTCACATGATTAACTCAATAAAATTTATTGTGATTTTAAAAATTAATCACGATTAATCACAGTTTTAATTACACTGTTAAACAATAGAATAACAGTTGAAATTTATTAAATATTTTGGGGTTTTTCTACATTTTCAAATATGTCTATTTCAGTTACAATACAGAATACAAAGTGCACAGTGCTCATTTTATATTATTATTTGTGATTACAAATATTGGCACTGTAAAAATAATAAACAAAAGAAATAGTATTTTTCAGCTCACCTCATGCAAGTACAGTACTGCAATCTCTTCATCATGAAAGTGCAACTTACGAATGTAGATTTGTTTTTTTGTTACATAACCACACTCAAAAACGAAACAATGTAAAAATAAGAACGGCCCTCCTGGGTCAGACCAAAGGTTTATCTAGCCCAGTATCCTGTCTTCTGACAGTGGCCAGTGCCAGGTGCCCCAGAGGGAATGAACAGAACAGATAATCAAGTGTTCCATCCCCTGTTACTTATTCCCACTTTCTGGTAAACAGAGGCTAGAGACACCATTCCTTCCCATCCTAGCTAATAGCCATTGATTGACCTATCCTCCATGAATTTATCTAGTTCTTTTTGAACCCTGTTATGATTTTGACCGTCACAGCAGTTCCACAGGTTGACTGTGTGTTGTTTGAAGAAACACTTCCTTTTATTTGTTTTAAACCTACTGCCTTTTAAGTTCATTTGGTGACCCCTACCTCTTGTGTTATGAGAAGTAGTAAACAACACTTCCTTATCTACTTTCCCTACACCAGTCATGATTTTATAGACCACAATCAAATCTCCCCTTAGCCATCTCTTTTCCAAGCTGAAAACTCCGAGTCTTTTTAATCTCTTCTCATATAGAAGCTGTTCCATATCCCTGATCATTTTTGTTGCCCTTTCCTGAATCTATTCCAATTCCAATATATCTTTTTTGAGATACATGGACCACATCTGCACACACTATTCAAGATGTGGGCATCCGATGGATTTATATAGAGGCAACATGATATTTTCTGTCCTATTATCTATCCCTTTCTTAATTATTCCCGCTATTCTATTTGCTTTTTTGACTGCCGCTGCACATTGAGTGGATGTTTTCAGAGAACTATCCAAAATGATGGATAAAACTTTAGAACTTACAAGTCCACTGAGTCCTACTTTTTGTTCAACCAATTGCTAAGACAAACAAGTTTGCTTATATTTATGGGAGATAATGCTGCCCGCTTCTTATTTACAATGTCATCTGAAAGTGAGAACAGGCGTTCACATGACACTTTTTTAGCCGGCATTGCAAGGTATTTACTCACCAGATATGTTAAACATGTGTATGCCCCTTCATGCTTTGGCCACCATTCCAGAGGACATACTTCCATGTTGATGATGCTCATAAAAAAAATAATGCATTAATTCTCAAACTTCATTGTGCTGTGACACCCTTCTGATCACAAAAATTGCTACACAACACAAGGACAGGAGACCAGAGCCTGAGCCCACCAGAGCCCCACCACTTTAGATATGAGGGCCAAAGCTCAAGCCCCACCTTCCTGTGCAGGCGGGGCGGGGAGAACCAAAGCCTAAGGGCTTCAGTTCCAGGCAGGGGGCCTGTAACCTGAGTCCCACTGCCCAGGACTGAAGCCGAAGCCTGAGCCCGGCAGCCCAGGACTGAAGCTCTTGGGCTTTGGTTTTGGCCCCGAGTGGTGAGGCTCAGGGTTCAGCTTTGGCCCTGCACCACAGTAAGTCTAACACTAGCCCTGGCGATCCCATTAAATGGGGTGTCGAGCCATTTTTGGGTCCTGTCCCACATTTTGAGAACCCCTGCATTAATTAAATTTGTGACTGAACTCCTTGGGGAAGAATTGTATGTTCCTTCTCTGTCTTACCTGCATTCTGCCATATATTTCATGTTATAGCAGTCTTGGATGATGACTGGCAAATGTTCGTTTTAAGAACACTTTCACTGCAGATTTGACAAAATGCAAAGAAGGTACCAATGTGAAATTTCTAAAGATAGCTACAGCATTGGACCCAAGGTTTAAGAAACTGAAGTGCCTTCAAAATCTGAGATGGATGAGATGTGGAGTATGCTTTCGGAAGTCTTAAAAGAGCAACACTCTGATGTGGAAACTACAGAACCCAAACCGCAGAACAAGAAAATCAACCTTCTGCTGGTGGCATCTGACTCAGGTAATGAAAATGAACATGCATCGGTCTGCTCTGCTTGGATTGTTATCGAGCAGAACCCATCATCAACATGGATGCATGTCCTCTGGAATGGTGGTTGAAGCATGAAGGGATATATCAATAGTTATCACATCTGACATGTAAATATCTTGTGATACCAGCTACAACGGTGCCATGCAAACACCTGTTCTAACTTTCAGGTGACATTGTAAATAAGAAGTGGGCAGCATTATCTACTGCAAGTGTAACTAAATTGTTTGAGTCACTGGCTGAACAAGAAGTAGGACTGAGTGGACTTGTCTGTAGGCTCTACAGTTTACATTGTTTTATTTTTGAATTCAGTTATTTTTGTACATAAATCTTCATTTGTAAGTTGAACTTTCATGATAAAGAGATTAGCTGTAGGTAAATTAGCCCCATTGTAATGTATGTATAGTTGGGGTTATTTTTTCCAATGTGCATTACTTTACATTTATCCACATTGAATTTCATTTGCCATTTGGGTACCCAATCATTTCCCTGAGTAAGACCAGATATTGTAATCCTTTAAATCAGTGGAACTACTTACCTGAGTAAAATTTGGCAGGTTTGGGCCCTGAATAACTAACTTGGATTTCCAGTTGGTCATTAATGAATTAATAGCTGCTTTCAAGTACCTGAAAGGGGGGTGAGGGGTTTCCAAAGAGGATTGATCAAGACTCTTCTCAGCGGATCCAGATGATAGAACTAGGAGTAATGGTCTCAAGTTGCAGTGCTGGTGGTTTAGGTTGGATATTAGGAAAAACTTCTTCACTAGGAGGGTGGTGAAGCACTGGAATGGGTTACCTAGCGAGGTGGTAGAATCTCCTTCCTTAGAAGTTTTTAAGGCCTGGCTTGACAAAGCCCTGGCTGGGATGATTTTGCTGGGGAGTGGTCCTGCTTTGAGCACGGGTTTAAACTAGATGACCTCCTGAGGTCCCTTCCAACCCTGAGATTCTAGGATTCTCTGAATCCCAGAAAGTGCCTTGTACCAAATCAGTGATTGCTATTTTCAGCTTTTAAAAAGGTAGGAGTAGTTGCTCATATTTATGTGTATGGGTGATGCAGTTTCAATTGCTATGTACAGGGCACTTCCAGACACACTACTTGAATCATCTCTTAATGTCTCATTAATCTTGTAACTTTTATATATTTCCTTGCCTTTAAGGCTGATATTTGTGTGCGCAGAAACAAGCTTTTTCCATTGCGATCAACCTGCTTCTCCTGCCTGAGTCATTCCATTACATCACCGACTAGAATTTGTGAGATTAAAGAAACGTCAGTGCTGTTACTGAACTGTGATATCAGAAACACTGGGGTTGTGCATTACTGAATGAATTAGACTGGTAGATGGAAGAATAAGATGAGTTGAAGTTAGATGGAAGAATAAGATGAGTTGAAGTGTGAATGATATATGTTCAGTGAAACACCTCTCCAAACAGCAAGAATGCTAAATAGAAACCAAAAAAAGTGCATAATAGTTTAATGGGGTATGAATAAAACACTTTGCCAGAGCATGGCAGTGGTTCTGTAAGTGCCTGTTTTTCCTGTACTAAAAGAAGACAGGAACCAAGAGCCTATTTTCATCATAGACAAAAGAGATGATTGCCAGAAAAGCTTTCAAAGCATTGTGGATTTCTTTATCCACATGAATCCTATTGACTTAAACAGAATTAACACGAGTAAACCTTTAGACAACACTTGAAAATGTAATCCTAATTGCTTCTTGCTAGATTCACAGCTGTATTCTTTCTGACTATCATGAAGTCCTCAAACAAAACTCTAGTGCTTGACACAGCGGGCCAAATTCTCAGCTGGTGTAAATTGACAAAGTTCTATTGACTTCAGTAGAACTGTACCAATTTACCCCTGTGGATTATTTGGCCCTACATTACAGTGCTTTAATTTTCTTCCATTTGTGCTAGCAAAGTATATAAATGTAAAAAATGAAGAATTACTCCTTAACAATGAAATCCTCAATCACTAAATTATAACCAGATGGCAAGATTGATTTTTGTTTTTGTTCTCTTTTGAGTACACTAATGGCTCTATTTGTTTGATGTGATAAATCAGCTAAATACCCATCGGTGCAAAAAATTTCAGGGGCTAGTAACTTCGAACTGTTTAACAATTGGGAAAAAATGACTGATGTAAATACAAAAAATATTTCTCAGTTGTTACCAGGCTTTCTCTAATAGCTGAGGGTTGGTTGTTGTTTTTAAGGGACCCTTGTTTATTGGACAGTGTCACAATTCAAAGTACACTTTAAAATATATTGGAAGTGTCATTGTCTTTACTGTTCTTCTGCTTCCTTTTCTTTTTCAAGGTCTCTATGTACAGAAACTATTTTATGGGGGAATCTTTCTTATGGTGCAAGAGTTTTCTCTCTGGAATATCACCTCTCCCCCTCAGGAAACCTGTTAGAATTCTTTTTAAATTATTTTACAACTTGCTTGTTAGTGAGGTGGAATTAATGGGGGTGGGAAGAGAGAAGAATCGTTTAACAAAAAACAAATAAACAAAAAGGCAAACAAGCTTTTGAGTGTTGACCAATGTACTGTATGTAAAATGAGTTAATTTAAAATAATATGCTTACCCTACCAATGATAATGATGTTTAGCACTCCTCTAATACTTTACATCTCCAAACCATTATATGTACATTAATCAATACTTACAACACCCAAGTGAGAGCGGTATGTATCTCTATCACTATTTACACAGTGTGGTAAATGAGAACAATGAGTTTGTTTCAAGAGGCAAGAGAAAGCAAGTTAGTGGCAGAACTAGGGTATTCCCCGCTCACTTTGTTGGTTCACTGAACCATTACTGCTTCTCTGTAATAAAAAAAAAATCCTAATTAATATTGTTTAGATTTACAAAATAATGGCTTGCATAATTCTGTCTTTATAGTTTTGGAGCTACCTCTTTTCTTAATACCTCAGAAGTCAAGTATCTCTGTATGATCAGTTGTAACAGTGTGTGACACTAAGATCATGATTAGTATGTGTGAGGGAGACGACATATTGCCCTCTAGAGGGTGCAACTTATAGAATATATATATATATAACTGCTTTACCAGAATGTATGATTAATGGGTTAAGACGAGTAAAGATTAAATCCCTGATCTTGCAAGAAATGCTGCTGAACCTGTGTAGAGCCTCACAAGTCCATTAGATGGGATGGAGGGCCCAAATGATGAAACATACAAGATTAAAGCAACAAAGAACCGGTATAAAACTTTTATTTATGTGCCAGTACTCATATAATACATTCAAGTTTATCTGATGCATTTTGTCCCATGAGATACATATGTATATATGATCAGCTCTAAATAGATTTGTGTATATATGATATAATATATATGTGCATTGTATTTTATGCATAAAAACTGAATCTATATATATTGAATCTAATAGCTTGTAGAAACAAAACGTTCATGGTATATCACCATAGTTAAATGGTAACTTTTTAAATAAAACCACAGTTCAGTCTTAAACATATAAAATCCTGTTCAAAATTCAGTATGTACTTTTTTCACCCCATATTCTTGCCCCACATTCCCTTACTGCATTACCTTGCTCACACTTTTCTTCTAGAGTTGGCCTCCTTTTCATAGCTTGAAGGTGTTGTTCCTTTTCATAGGCTGCTGCAGCTATCTGAAAATCTCTTACCTTCCTTCTTCCCTCCGAACATTTGACTCATTTACTGTCTCCATATCTTTTAATAAAACACTCTTCTTTTTAACTTGATCTGTGATGGACTTTCACTGTAAACTGCATGAAGGGTGCGACATAAAAAAAAAATTGTGTTGTATCCTGTCAAGGGCAAATTAACCTAGCGAAGTGTGATTTTTGTTTAATGGGGGATTTGGTTTGACCTATTTAAAATTTCAGAAAAAAAATCCACCATTCCTCTTCCCCTCCGCCCCTTTAAATAGCTTTAGTAGTTCTATAGTGACATGATGACTCAGCCTAGTATTAATTCAGTGCAGTGCTGCTACTGGATCTATCAAAATCAGATTATGTATGATGGGAACTAAAGTATTCCTTGGGGGTAAGTACTGCTGAAGACTATCTGTGCTGCAGTCTCACTGGGATGAGTGGGCTATCTCTGAGGATCCAGCCATTAAATAGTCCTTTCACTGGGAGAGATCCACTGAGTTGGTGCAGTAGTTCTCAGTGCTAGTGCAGTAGTTCTCAGTGTCTTCTGTACTATGACCTCAAGTTACAAAAGAAAAAATAGTTTCAAGAATGCCCCTCCTATTAAAAAACAACAACAACAACAACATAGGGTGGTTGAGCGCCTTCAGTCTTCTAACATGACTTATGTCACTGGACCTTCTTCTTTAAATGTGTGCTCTTTGCTTTCCTTTAATCAAAGGGTCGTTTTATAGTTTGAACAGGTTGCACCTATGACTAGGGCAGAGGTTTCCCGTGCTTGATCTCAGCCTAAGAGTGAATATATTTTGAAAGTTTGAGCAAGATTTGTTTCAGCAACCTGTTTCTGGGCCTTTGAAAATCACACTATATTGTAAACTTAAAAGAATCCTGTTATGTTTTGATCATAAAAGTTGTATGTGAGCAATACAAAGATGGCTGAAGTTAATGGGCTTGATTCTTCACAGGTATTCATTTGTGTAGGCATTAACACCTGTATAAAGTAAATGCTAAAATGCAACCACTTAGATTTTGGTAATATTTTGCACTCACTTTGCATAGGTGTAAATGACTGCATAAAGTGCAAGCAAGGTAGCAGAGAATCAGAAACAAAAACTTTAGACTGCCCTTGCTTTGCAAGTAATATCAAGAATTTAAAATCAAGCCAAGTTGAAAGAAAATTGATTCACCATTTTCTAAGTTTCAATCACCACTTTAGCCATTTTCAAGATTTCAGAGTACAACATTTATGAGTGGGACCTATGGGGAAAGTGTTTTAAGTAAACTGATAGGATTTGGGTTAAGTATGCATGTTCTAACTGCAGAAATGAAGGCTCTGATCCTGCAAATGCTTAATCATATCCTTAAATTTACTCCAATGAGTTAAGTGGTAGCAGTATCCAAACCTTAATTCTTTAGTTTTAAAGTCATGAATAGTTGAAGTTGCCAAGTTAAAACTTCCATTTGGAGTTAAAGAACAGCTACATTTCAGGAGGCATGCAATTAAAATTGCACAAGAGATTCCAGTATGAATTCATAGACTGATAAATTCCAAGTGCAGAAAGGATCACCATTATCATCTAGTCCGACCTGCTGTATAACACAGGCCAGAGGTATTCCCCCAAATAATTCCTAAAGCATATATTTTAGGAATACAGCCAGTCCTGATTTAAAAATTGCCAATGATGGAGACTCCACAGTGACCTTTGGTAAATCCAGTGGTTAATTACCCTCACTATTAAAAATGTATGCCTTATTTCCAATCTGAATGTGTCCAGCTTCAACTTTCAGCCATTGGATTGTGTTATAACTTTCAATGCTAGATTGCAGAGGCCGATTATTAAATATTTGTTCTCCATGTAGGGACTTATAAACTATGATCAAGTCATCCCTTAATCCTCTCTTTGTTAAGATAAATAGGTTGATCTCTTTGAGTCTATCTCAATAAGATATGTTTTCTAATTCTTTAATTATTAAGTATCTTCTCTGATCCCTCTCCAATTTGTCAATGTGCTTTTTGAATTTTGGGTGCCAGAATAGACATAGTATTCCAGCAGCATTCGCAATAGTGTGAAATACAGAGATAAAATAACTGGGGTTGTCAAATGATTAAGAAAATGAATTGTGTTTAATCCTGAGATTTTTCTAAAAATGCAATTAATCACAATTTGATTTCACTATTAAACATAAAATACCAATTTAAGTTTATTAAACTTAAAATTCAAATATTTTGGATGTTTTTCTACATTTTCAAATATGTTGATTTCAATTATAACACAGAATACAGTGTACAGTACCCACTTTATATTATTATTTTCATTATAAGTATTTGCACTGTAAAAAAGATGAATTGAAAAATACTATTTCTTTTATCTCATACAAGTATTGTAGTGCAATCTCTTTATTGTGAAAGTGCAGGTGGAATGGTAAGCAAAGCATGAAAGGGCATACGAATGTTTAGCATATGTGGCACGTAAATACCTTCCAATGCTGGCTACAGAAGTGCTATGCAAACACCTGTTCTCTCTTTCAAGTGACATTGTAAATAAGAAGGCAGCATTATCTCCCATAAATGTAAATAAAATTGTTTGTCTTAGCGATTGGCAGAACAAGAAGTAGGACTGAGTGGACTTGTAGGCTCTAAAGTTTTACAATGTTTTGGTTTTGACCGAAGTTATGTAACTCCCCAAAAATCTACATTTATGCCCCATCCTGGGGGTGCTGCCCCCCCGTCCTGCCCCAGTCACCACTTCACTCCCCGAGCACGGCTCTCCTTCCCCCATCCTGTCTCAGTCATCCCGTTCCCACCCTTGGAGAGTGGCTCTCCCTCAAACATCTTACCCCAGTCACCCTTCCACCCCTAGATCCTTCTCAGCTGGTGGGGGAGGGAGGTGGAAGAGAGCAGTGAGCAATAGGATGTGGGAGCCTCAAGAGAGGAGATGGAGCAGGGACAGGGCCTTCGGGGAAGAAGCAGAGCAGTGGTGGGGCCTCAGGAGGAAGAGGTGGGGCAGAGGGCAAGGAAGGTTCCGGCACTCTCTGTCCAATTTTCACAAATTAGAAGGTTGGCCACCCTACATATAATGGCATTATTTTGTTAGGAAAGTTGTTTGCAAAGATTGATATAAATTAGTCTTTGTTTGTTTGTTTGTTTCCTAATTGACCAGAAGCCGTTCTATTGAAGTTAGCCGTTCTAGAAAGTTGATAAATATAATGCCTAACGTGAAAGTACTGGTGCCATGGGAGAGTGGGCCAGTTAAAGTTAGTTTTGATATCTAAATAAGTTAGAAAAGTTTCTTTGTTGAATAGCTGTCCAACCATATGTATTGGATGACTTTCCTAGTCTTTAAGCTCTCTGGTTCACAGTTTGTGTTAAGATTTGGATTATTTGCAAAAAGTGTGTCTATGGTGGGTCCTGCCCCACAGCGCCCCTTTGTGGCAGGGGCGGGGTGTGGTGACGGACCTCGGCCACTCTCTCCTTCTCCAATCGCAGGGTGATATGGCCTACCGGAGTCTGTGCCGTCTCAGGGTGGTGTGACCCAATGGCCAGAGTCTACATCTCTTCCCTCGGTCCCGAGGGAGCGGGGCCCAATGGCCAGAGTTTATACAGTGGCTCCCCCTCTCGGGGCAGCGTGGCCCAATGGCCAGAGTCAATACACCGGCTCCCGCTCTCGGGGCATTGTGGCCCAATGGCCAGAGTCAATACAGTGGCTCCCCACTCTCGGGGCAGTGTGTCCCAATGGCCAGAGTCAATACAGTGGCTCCCTGCTCTCGGGGCATTGTGGCCCAATGGCCAGAGTCAATACAGCGGCTCCCCGCTCTCGGGGCAGCGTGGCCCAAAGGCCAGAGTCAATGCAGTTCCCTCGCAGGCAGGGTAGTGCAGTCTAGTGGCTGCAGGGGTAGGGCGACCCGGGCCCACCCACTCCACTGGGTCGCGACCCAGGGCTCACCTGTTGGTGGGGCTTCCCCTGCTCTTAGTTCGGCAGGGATCAACACGCGGAGCATCTGCGTCTCTTTAAAAGTTCCCTGGGTCACTTCCTACCCGTGCTGTCTTGCCTTCGGTATCCTGGGGTCCTCTGGCGTGTTCCCTTTCAGGGCCGATGTCGAGCTGGGTCTCGAGCGGCGTCTCGGCTGGGCTGTCTTCTGGAACCCAGGATCCTGGCTGTTCCTTCGCAGGAGCTGGTAGCGTGCGCCCTTCTCCTCTGGCGGTCAGCCCCAACTGAGCAGCTCCACAGCCTTTTATACTAGATCTCCAGTTGGAGCATGCCCAGCAGAGCTTCCAGGACATGGTTTCCTCTGCACAGAAGGAAGCGTTAACCCCAGCGGCACCAGGGGGCTGCCCAGCCCCATCACGGTGTCATGGGCAAGGGAAAGGAATTTATGTTATCTCTAGTTTTACCCCAGGCCCATACGGCAGCCTTTGCAAAAGCATGTGTATAAATTTCTGAAGAGTGTGATTTTTTTTTTTAATGAATCCAAGATAGCCTATCGATGTTTAAACTGCCACAATTTTCTTGTTCAATAAAGACACGGAGTTTGGCTACGAATTCACTAGTGCTTTGAGCTAGCTGGCTTGATAGTACCATCAAATATTTGGAACAGCTAGATCACCCCGTTAAATGAGTCTGTGCAAAGTATAGGCACTCACTATTGTTTTTTCTCTTATTCCATATAAATTCTAACAACATCTCCTGTATTCCTGCAAGGATTTTTATGTGGGCTGATTACAGGGAGATTTTGAACCAAGAAAAATTTCCTTGGCGAAATGTTCATTTTGACTGTGACTGTTCTTCCCAACCAGGAAATTGCATGCTTGTTTTAGCATTCCAGACTTTTTTTTCATTTGATGAAGTAGTGGTTTGACATTCAAATCACAGAGCTCTTGTAGGTTGTTTGTGATTTGAGTTTCCAAGTATTTTTACAGAATTTGTTACTCATTTGTATCCACATGTTTTCTGGAGAGATGATATTTTAGAATCTGGTTAATTTATAACTAGCATTTCAGATTTGTCAAGCATTGCTTTAAATCCAGATGCTTTCTTAAAGTCATGAATTTCTTTAGATTCAAATGTTAGGTTTAACAATGGACAATATGTGGTTTAAATAAAAATAATATTACGTTCTCTGCATATAAAGCTATGCTCTGATGTGTTCCTGCAAGTTTTATTCCCATGATAGACATTGCTCCTTCTCTTCTGTGCAAAAGGCCAATAAAAAAGCAAAGCACACAATGGAAATGCCTCCCTCATACCTCTGTGTAATTCAGACATGAGAGATCCAACCCCATTAAGTTGCACAGTTGATTTTGGGCTGATATAAAGAGCTGGTATCCATTTAAGAAACTGAGGCCCAATGTCCATTTGGTCATTAGGGTGTGTAACTATCTTTTGCTGATTGTCTTTAATTGGTGAAATAATAAGTTACTCTTGGATCCCTTTAAGTTTTCAGGCCAAGAGCTTATCACGTTTATTTCCTTTTTCATAAAACATCTGCTTTGTATACCTAGAGGCTTTTTCGGTGGCATCTGTCTTCAGGATATTCCATTTCCTCCCCAATATTGGTTCATTGTTGATGTACTTTTTTGAATCTGCGTTTTTACATAAATTTTCTTTCTAATCACCTATCTTCATTCACAACAAAATATGGAGGGATCAAAGCTCAAGTGGAAAACTGTGCATCTTCAGTGGAATTACTCATTCTGTATACTGCTGTAACAGAAAGAATTAAGCCCACGCTGTATAAATGCATGCTCTGCTTCTGATCCTGCAAAGAATTATACACACTTTTCATTTTAATCACAGGAGTAGTCCTCGGGATTATTTACTAGTTTGAAGTTCAACACGTGTATAAGTTATTACAGGATTGGTGTCTATGTGTCCAGTTTTATATATGTGGGTAACATTACTTATTTGAGTAGTTCAACCTTCCAGTATTTTGTCCTAATCTCAGTGATCCATGTCAATACTTTTATTAAAATGATTCTAGGGAATATAGTGTAGGCCTGGTTTAACATGAGTAACTGGACATGGGTGATGCCTCATTTCTTGGGAGAATTAGGGAAGTTAATAGATCAGTGGGCTGGAAACAAGAATGTCTGTTCTAGCTAAAATAAGGGGGAACATCCAGGGAACCATTTACAATGGACAAGATAACAATGGATTAAAATAAGCTTGGAACATATGACAGGGTAAAGAGTAAATTATACATGGACGGTGCATGGACTGAGCATACTGTGCAGGGGTTGGTTCCTACAAAGTGACCAAGCCAGTCCCAAAATGTGAAATGTAACGTATAGCAAATGCAAGGTAAGGTGTATATGTACTTAAAAGGAGAGGTTTGCTGTGTAACTTTGGATGTATGGTACACCCTATACCCTCCCCCGACACTTGAATCTGATCAACTCAACATAACTTTGGTACATGCCAGATAAAGGAACCTGGGTGACAGGATTAGAGTTGCACTGAATTCTTGGGGAACCAAGTGGAAGAGATCTTGGGAGAACCCCAACATATCATAAGTAATATAATGACACTTACAAAGTCATCTGTGGTAGTCCCTACATACTCTACCATAATTATCATGCATTAGATGATTTATGTGAAGGTTTATAGTAGAGCATGTAAAAATTTTCTGATTGGAGCTATATTTCTGATTGTGAAAATCTCATTTTGCTAAATTGTCTGTTAAATTCTTTAGGGACACTTAAAGTGATTTATCCCCTGCCTTTATTCTTCATTAACAAGGGAAGACCTTATTAACCCAAAGATGCTATTAAAAATTATATATTCCAGCTGGCCTAGATGATTGTGTCTTTGGACACTGACATTGTTACGTCACTTCTTCTGGGACTACTGTGATTTCCTCACAGGGTGACAAGACAGCAAGTGTGAAAAATCAGGACAGGGGGTGGGAGGTAATAGGAGCCTATACAAGAAAAAGACCCAAAAATGGGGACTGTCCCTATAAAATCAGAACATCTGGTCACCCTACTTCCTCCAGTTAATATTGACACATTTGCCCTAGGACAAATATTGTCTAAATTGTAACACCAAAATATAGAAAATCCATGTGAAAAAAAACAAAACACTGGTCTGCCTCTAATGGACCACAGAACACATCTGTTTAAAGTAAGATGACAAAATATTCCATGCTAAGAGAAAAACAATGTTGCTTATCTTTAAAGGAAGCTCTCAGCTGCTAATAGCATAGTGAAAAAGCATTAAATATAAATAAAAATAAACCGTGTGTGTTTGTGTGCCCACTCTACATCCACTTATTTGCATGTGTTTGTGTAAATGTGCGTGTACACACTCATCTATAACTACATTTTAAGATAACTATGTATTTCATGATGTAAATTTAGGGGAGACAGGCTCTTCTGTAAGAGGGTTCTGTTGTGATGGCTCTTAAAGAATGAGTAACACACACTGTGCTCCCTCTCCCTCTCTCAAATGATATAACATTAATATAAGATTGACAGGGCTTGATTCTCCTCTCATTTATTGTTGTAAATCAGAGTATCTCCACTGAAGTCAATGGACATGCACTTGCGTAAAAGTAAGATAAGAGAATCAAACTCATCATATTTGTTTTGCTGTTTGCATGTGGAAAATATAACCTAAAAAATTGTCAGTTCTAGAGATGGACCTGAGCCAAACACCCATGAATGTTGGGTTGTTTGAAGTCTGGATCAGAATTTTGTGAATGTTAGTGTCCCACATCATACTCAAATTTTGTGATTTGAACCTGTCTCCAGTCCTACTTCTAAGAATTTCATCTACTTATCCTCAATTCAGGATTCCGTGTTTCCCTTGCAACAATTAGACATTCAAATAAAAATGGGTGAATTGATTTTTTCTCCAAACTATCATAGAGTGGCCTCCTCTGAGGCGCCTCCTGGTGACCTCAAGATTGTCTTGCAAATGCCCCTTGCTTTAGTTTTCCCACTTGGACTACTCTGTAAACTTCACCCACAGGCTTTTTGTGGTAAAAAATACCCCTCCTTGGGATCTGGATTTATTAACATAAAAGAAATGCAGAATAAAAGTGCTGGTCCTAAATTTAAAGTCCAACAAGTTGACACAAACTGGAGTTTCTCTTCCCACTCCTAGGCCTTTTCTTGCCTGAGGCTTTTCCTGCTTTGGCAGACCACTGCCAGGTTCTGCCTGGCTGGAGTCTTTTTCATCTTACACCCCTGGAGTCTGCTTTGTTTCAAGTCTCTTCAAATTAATGTATTTACCCTCTTATTAGGGCTCCTCCGAGGCCTTTCCTGCCTGTAATCTCAATCCCAAGGCCCAGAACTCTCTGCTGGAGCCTGTTAACTCCTAAAAGTCTCTGATCTCCATGAGCATTCCTTTGTCCCACTCCTCCAATTCCTGCTCTTTATAGGGGAACCATGTGATCCCCGTTCAGGTGTGCCTCCTTAATAATCAATGTTGGCTCTCCCCAGGATGGTAGCCCTTGGCAGCAAGCCATGTTACACAAACCAGATCTTTAAAATGGCCCACAGCTGCAATCTGGGCTCTCATTTCCTTTTTATTAGCCATATGCCCACAGTCTTTAGTCTCTCTCCTTCCTAACAATTCCATTGCCTTTTACCCTCCTCACAAACTGTCTCTAACATATATGGGCCTCTAGCTCCCTTAGCATGACAGCCGTGTGCACCACGTAGATATGGAGTTTATCAGGAAGGATGAAGAGTGGAAGATGGGTTAATAGGTCCAGTACCTGTGGGCTAGTTCCTGATTAGAGCTCACAGACCTGGGTGTCAGGTCACCTGAGTTCTAATGTTCTCATTATGGAAAACCCTTAAGAGATTTCTGGTACTTTCTTTGTCTGCTTGATCTAATAAGTCCAGGGGAATAGCTTTTCTCGCTGTTATATGATATTCCTGATCCAAGATGAACTTTCTCAGATTCTCAGGGAGGGTTCTGTAAGAGCTAAGGGTGGAAGTTCAGGTCTGGGGTTTTTTTATTTTATCCAAACTGCCTGACATGTTGCTAATACTAGAATTCTAAAGTATATTGCTGAATCGTAGTTCTCTTGAGATCCAATTTTGGCTTAAACCCCACCTTTATCTGCTGGATCTATGCTGAGACTAGTGGGGAAGAGAAGTGTGCTGTGCTTAGCAGAGCCATGATGATAACACAGGGTGGAATGACTTGGCTGGGTGAGGATAATGTGTGGTGAGGTACACACTGCTGCAACTTTAGAAGGAACTCTCCTAATAAGTACCACACAACAGCATACACTCTGTGCAGCTGACCACACTCCATAGCTAGCATATCATTGACCCCTTGTGGCTATCAAGTGAACGCAATAGCTGGGCCTTGATGCTTCTGAAGTTATACTGGAGGAGAGCAGCTTCCTTCCCACCATCCTCTTCTGTCACCAGTGCAGCCACACAGACGTGGAGAAGATTTTCCCACATGTAATTGCATGGACATTTTATTGAAAACTGCAGAAGTCTAGTCCAAAATGTTGAAGTATGAATGGGGTCATTTCAGTGGTGCACCTCAGAACGGAACAGAATCACTCAAAACCACAGCAGTGTGTTCAAGGTATTTGCGCATTGATCAAAGAGGGCACAATATTGTATACAGCTGAGTCACATCTTATATGGGGGTTAAGTTCCAAGGTCTCCACGTAAGATCAAAATCACATATAATCGAGTATAGCCCGTCACTGGCCCCGCTCAGCCCACTGCTGGCCTGGGGTTCTGTCTGCCGGCCCCTTGCCAGTCAGGGTCCTGACCGCCAGCTCCACTCAGCCTCCTACCGGCCCGGGTGAACAGACCCCCAGGCTGGCAGTGGGCTGAGCTGCTCATCTCATTGTCAGTCTGGGATACCAGCCGCCAACCCTGCTCAGCCAGCACTATTTGATTTTTTTTTTTCTGCAGAGCGCGTATAGTGAATTTGTGCAAGTTAAATGCGCCTATGATGCGACTCCACTGAATTGCAAACTGATTAATCCACCACTACACAACTGATACATTCTTGATTCAGATGCAATCTTTTCTTCTATTTAATTTGTAGAGAGTGTCAACTAAATATCACCTGGGATAACTATTATACATTTATTCTTTTTTTATTTTGCTAATCTAACTCCTTTTTTCTCCTTTCTTTTTTTAATACAATAAGTCATGATTTGAACAGCAGGCTTTGTTTAAGCTGCTGTCCCTTAAGGCATCTTAAATAGAGCCATGGTGCATCAGGCAGAGCAGAGGTAGCCGTCTTTCTGTTCAGTGAGAATCTGGGGATAAAATGCCTGGGTTTGGGAACAGGGTCAACCAGACAGTATAAATGTAAATTAATCCAGTAAATGGGTACAGCAATTTGACAGTTAGGTCTCATAGATGTTAAGGTTGGGGGGATCTGCTTCTGAAATGGAGGAGTTCCCAAGGAGAAGAAACTTCCAGTCATGATTTCTCCCTAGAAGCTTTTGTGGTTTCCACATTCAAACTTCTTATAAAAGATCATACAGTATAAAGAGAATTGCTGTCGTTGTCCAATTAAACATAGAAAAGAGACTCTAAAAATGACATTGTAGAGTTCTCTTTCAGTGATTTGCATATTACATTTTCTCAGTTTACATATCAAAAGAAGAGTGTATTTCTAATCCCCGGCACTGCAGAGTCAATCTGTGATCTATTAATATCAATTAATATTTTGTCATCAGAATTTAGCAGACAACTTTGTGAATGATGTATGAAGGAGTAAAAGCCAACTCACTTTTGCATAACTGCAGTGTTTTGTATGGTTCTGCCGTGTTAACAGGTATAAAATGTGGCTTTCTTGGACAAGTAAACAGATACGACTAGCAGTTCTGTTCAAGAAGAAGGTGCTGTCTGAACTTGATCACTTTTCTTGACCATAAACAAACTCCAATCTTGACTGGAGAGATTGGAAGCCTAAGAGGTAACTTAACTGCTCCAGTAAGGATAGGTATCATTAGCCAGATTATCCACTGCATTAGGGCCACTTTTAAACTTGCTGTCTGTGTAAAGGCTTGGGAAGATCACCCAAGTATAGTGGGATCCTCTGGTAGCATAGAGCCACTCTAATGATTCCTGTGATACACCCCATTTCCTGCAGCCAGTGTTTGGAGTGTAATGAGGAGAAAGGGATCATAGCTTGCGCTTCCTGGCTGCTGTAATTGCCACTTAGCCCTAATGGTAGCAGGTGTACATTAGAGGAACCTGCAGACTGCTCTAACTTAGGGGACCAGACCATTACACAGCCAGCCCAGGAGTGGGGAAATGCAAAAGTGGCTCAAATCTGCTGTTGTCCTTATGCCCTTCTACTGAGCTGTGCTGAGAACTCAATCACTAATGAGGATCCCTATCTGTGATGGTAGCATAGGATGCTGATACACAGGACCCTCGCTATAGCCCGGGGTTCAGGATACATGCACGGTCCTGTGCTAACGCAGGGGATGCATGAATGCGGGGTACACGTTGCCATGGATCCCAACTTAAATAAATCCCAACGACTGCACTGTACATGAACCTTTGAGCACACACACACTGTGCTGCATGCTGGTGTAATTAATAAAACTACTGTGACTTCTCTCCAAGCAGCCTGATGCCTCTCAGTACTTTACCCAGCATTATGATTATCATATGGAAAAAAGTATCAAGGATTGCAAGTGGTAGGACAGAAATGGGACTAAAATTTCATAGTGGAGACAAAGATCTGTGTGCACCCAAGTTTGTGTATGCAAATCAGTTTGTGTACATGTAAGTGGATAATGACATGAACAAATGTGGGCATAAATTTGCATATTTTTCACCCTGACCATCAACCTTAGCTTTTTGAAAATTAGTGCCTTAGTGTATGGCAGAGAAAATGTGGCATCTGAAAACTCACTTACAAGATTATCTAAATATTTTATTTCCTTCTAGGAAAAACCTTCATAGACCCAACCCCTTTCTACACTAATCTTATAACAGCCAGATGATTTATGGAGAAAATATCATGTGGCTTTTATGTTGTGAGCAACAGCTGAATGATTGCTTCTAAAGTGTTGCTGTTTAGTGAGATATTAATGTAAGGATAATCCATTTACATTTTACTGCGGAAGTTTTGCAGTGCTTTGGGGATTCATTTATCCTTTGCATTTGCAAAATAGCTGGTACTGAAATAAGCTAAAATCATTCACTATGGAAGAACACAGTAGGTTTCCAGAAAATAAACACTTTTTAAGGTTTTAGATCAACAGATTGATAAGCAATGTGTTACTAGATAAGGAAATGATTTTTAGAGGTTTTCGAATATAGTTTTCGTCATGTATGTGGTAAAGCTGGTTAGTTCATTCCATGCCATGTTCTGTTTCAGACACTGTGTATGCATGCTGACTGTAGTTTTGCATTGACCTACATTTTGCAGAACTGATTACATTGTGCCATATTAGAAAGACTAGTGTAGGCATTTTTAGGGGGGAAAAGTTAGAATAAACAAAAGGGGTTATATGTGAAAAGAGGGTATGAAGTTGTATCAGCTAGCAATGAAATTTCAATTTGTGTTAATCTTAAATTTACTCAGTGCTAAAGTTTATGATGAATCTGCCCTATCCCATCTAGATTCTATTCCAGTTTCACTCTTTTGGAGGAATTGTGGACAGTCGGATGCTAGGATACATTTATGGTTTGTTAATGAAAAATAATAGGTCAAATTAACTCCTACAGACAGTTACATATGTGTGCACATGGCATGCCCCCTGCTTTCTCCCCACCCCAAGGGTCTGTAAGGGCAGCTGCACTGAGTCACTGTATCTCTCTTGCTCCCAGCAGAGCTTTTTGCACTGGGGGTCCTGACCCAAATGGGGGTTACAAGATTATTGTAGGGGGCGTGGCAAGAACGATGGCTGCTGGGCTGTGCCCAGCTCCAAAGGCAGCACTGTTGCCAGGAGTAAGGGTGACATGGTATGGGACGGGGGGTCATCATAGCCTGAAATATTTTTGTAGGGGGTCCCAGCAAAAAAAAGTTTGAGAACCCCTGATCTCCTGCAACATGAACACTGCATAATCTAATTTATAAATGAATATCATGTTACAGTAGGTCCTACTTTAGCATTGCTAGAAGTAGATGACAATACTGGTCAGAATGCACCGTTTTTGTCATTAGCAGCTCAGATTACCTTCACAGCTAGTTGGGAGGGGAAGGAGCTAATCCTGTATTGATCACGTGGCTTAGTGAAATTTGGGGAAGGTGTAGTCACAGGAAAAATGTCTAGCCTGCAGAATGATACTAATTACCAATACTTGGTCACCTAACTGTTTCATCACTAATAATAAATCAAGCTAGAATGGAAAGCTGATTTCCTTACTGAGATTTTATTCCTTTTTTATTTTTGCATGTCTTGGCTTTCTGTAGGGAAACTTTTCAAATGCTTGTAGTTTGACCCATGTGACCTGCTCTGCTCTTTGCCTTGGTATAAAAAAGTACTTCAGTGAAATTGGTTTATATTATTCATGTTTGACCTGAATAAAAAATAAAAGTATCCTGCCAGTAGATGAATGCTATATTAAAGCAAGGTAGTCATAGTTATTCTTTAAAAAAATTCCTCATTTTTCATTTTTCTGCTGTTACTCCTTAAATTAAGTCCGATAAAAGACAAGGTGCACATGTGCATTGTGATCCTTGCGTGAGTATGCATGGGCAGGCAATGGTGCAAGCCAAAGTGCAGCCTGTCACTTTACAACTTAGTATTTTCCTTTAATTGCAACGTAGTCTTGCGGTGAACAGATCTTGCTATGATAAGATAAATGCTAATGTCTTACTTTGCACCCATTATCTAGATAGGACCAGATTCTGAATGGCACCTGGAAGCAGTTGTAAGGGACCCCCTAACAAGCATACACATGTTCTTTCAAAGCAGCAGTAAAGATAACCTGCAGAAGTTTGAGCTCATTTTTGCTTTTTTTCAGTGTACAAAAAGGGCCCCAAAAGTGATGGATTTCCTAGTCTCTTTGGCCTATTCACCCCGTGCCCCCCAAAAAGAAGACGGAATTATGGGGGCAGGGGTGAAAGTAATATTAGATTCTTACCGGTACAGGGGCCGGCCCGGCGAGAATGAGTGAGCTGGAGGGGTCAACCTCCCCCATCCAGCCCATCCGTGCTGCCTGGCCCCCGCTGCCTGGGGCTCCGGCAGCGATTTAAAAGGGTTCAGGGCTCCAGCCACTGCCATGGTGGTGGCAGCTGGTAGCCCTGAACCCTTTTAAATCACCAGCCCCAGAGCAGCTGCCCTTTTTGCCCCCTCCTGTCGGCAGCCCTGTGCGGGGGAGGCAAAAGGCAAAGTGCTGCCACAGCACTTTAACATCATCGCCACTTTTGCCTCCCCTGTTGGCGGCCCGGCCAGTTGGGTCCCTACTGGCAGGGCTGCTGACGGGGAAGGGGCAGCAACATTAAAGACCTTTAGTGTGGGCTGCGTACAGGCCAGTACCAGCTTCTTACCAGTATACCATTCCGGACCACTTTCACCCCTGGGCGGAGGTGAGTCTGCATGTGTTTGGTTTAATTACATTAGAAAATCAGATCTTGTCTGTCCCATTTTTTCTAAAAGACTATGGACAACTGGCAAGCTAGTAGGATTAAATCATAAGATACCAAGCAAGTGAAACTGCATTGATTGAAAAGGAATGTGATTTTCCTTCAGGATACTTAAGAAACTGTTGTTATAAACCACACTTCCACCATTGGAAGAAAGGATCTGTTGAATATTCAAGGCTAGATGTATTTCTAAAAGATATGCTGTAGTTTACCCACAAGTTATTGGGCTCAGAACAGGTATCACTGCATAAAATTCTATGTTCTGTGCTGTGAAGGAGGTCAGACGTGGAGATCATAATAGTGCTTTCTGTCTTAAATCTTATGAATCTATGAAGTGGTCAGCAACTTCCACACTGAGAGTACTTGGAGAACTACAGTAAGTTCTCCAACAGAACCTGTTCCATCCCAGACATCTAGATGCTAAGTTGATCATTGCACTAGAAATGCAGTTACAAGGAAGTGCAAAGGAGTATATAACAGCATTTGCAGATGATACTAAACTAAAGCATAGCATATAATAGCATTTGCAGATGATACTAAGCTGAAGTTTTCAGATGATACTAAACTGCTCAGAATAGTTAAGACCCAAGCAAACTGTGAAGAACTTCAAAAAGATCTCACGAAACTAAATGATTGGGCAACAAAATGGCAAATGAAATTTAATGTGGATAAATGTAAAGTAATGCACATTGGAAAAAATAACCCCAACTGTACATACAATATGATGGGGGCTAATTTAGCTACAACTACTCAGGAAAAAGATCTTGGAGTCATCCTGGATAGTTCTCTGAAGACATCCATGCAGTGTGCAGTGGCAGTCAAAAAAGCAAACAGGATGTTAGGAATCATTAAAAAAGGGATAGAGAATAAGATGGAGAATATCTTATTGCCCTTATACAAATCCATGGTGCGCCCACATCTTGAATATTGTATACAAATGTGGTCTCCTCATCTCAAAAAAGATATACTGGCATTAGAAAAGGTTCAGAGAAGGGCAGTTTGACAACCTGTAAATACCCAATGATGCCAAATTTAAGTCAGTACATTTAAACTTATTGTTATATCTATCATTAATAAGAAGCTACAGTAAACTGGTCAACTCCACTGATATCAGTGCAACAGCATCAGTTTATGCCAGCAAAGAATGTGGCTGTACATTTGTACTAAAATGATTCCTTAAAAGTAAATAGTGTAATTTTGAGGTTGACACACACTTGTTTTCATCCCCCGTAAAAAGATTTAAACCCTCCATTAACCAAAACACTCAACTCATCCTTAACTATGGAGTATAATTCACTATGTGTGTTGTGATATGTCTAGAAGCCCCAAAACAAGTGTTAGAGCCCCATTGTGCTGAGCACTGTACCTGTATACAACAAGATGTCCCAAAGAACTCATAGTTTAACTGTGTCACTGCAAATGAATCTAATAGACAGGAGCGTAAGGTAACAGTATGGTGACTGTGGTGAGGTAATGTGCCATGGTCACAGCATGCCAGCTGCCAAGCCATTATTAAGTATTTTGTAGGCATCACAACACAGGTGAGTCAATTATTATGGAGCTAACCGCTCCATAATAACATTGGAGATTTAAGGTACAAAGATCTATCAGCAGAAGATGTGCCTTAAACCACTGGATAAGGCTGATTCTTGACTTTCTGAGGTCTAATAACTTAACCTGACACTAGTCCATTTTATGTACCTTTTTTCTAATGAGACTTAAACAATATTTCTCCTCTTGGACCAGAGGCCAGCGGGAAAGAAGAGACTGTGTCGGGGTAAAGAGGGACAGATTTACGGCAGGTGCTGGGTGCTAGTGTTTTGAGGGTTTTTTGTTTGTTTGTTGTAAAATAATAATAATAATGGTGGCAGTTTGGAAGCTGCTTAAAGATTTGGAATGTTAGGAATAGTCCTGGTGGAGATGGATTATTGATTGAGTGCAAGTGATGTGGTGAAAAGGGCTCAAGTGCAGTTTATCACCATGTATGTGATACCACTACCACCATGTATGTGAGAGGGATGCTATGTATGTGTGTGAGAGAGAGATAAAATATACACATTTAAAAAAGCAAATATTTTGCCTTGGGAATTCACCAGATTACATCAACACAAAAAATGGCTTTGGTACAATCCGTAATGTGCCAAATGGCATGTATTTTTTTAAATTAACAGGAGAGAGTACGTATGGGCCCCCTTTCAGTAGCTTTATTCCTAAGACCCCTGCAAATTCTCTCTTTTGAATTCAGTAGCGTGAAAAGAGAAAATGAGGAGACTCAATGCAGGCCAAGGTGCTTGGCCACTGCTATTGCTCTACCCTCTCTGCACCCATGAGTGGAATGTGTCACCCATGAGAAAACCTGATGAATATGACTGTTCTAATGCATGAGATCTTGCCTGCTGCTTGTCTCTGGGTAGCACTTTGTTTGACACAACAGTGTTTTTTACTTTAATCAGTTAGGCCCCAGATCAGTACTGCAAAGACCTGATCTTAGATCGGGCAGAGGAATCAATCGGTACCATTTTCTGTCTTTTCAGCTTAATCAACGCACTGGCCATGTCTATGGTAGAAAAAATGGAAATGTAATTCATCGCCAGTGTAGCTCTGGCAGTGATAGCAATGGTGAAACGCAGCGAGTATATCGAGCATGGGCATTTTTAGCACAGTTACTACCACTGATGGGGCTATACCAGTGGAGAGTCCCAGATCCACATGTTGCCTGTATACACACAACCTTGATGGGCACAGTCACTAAAACAAATGTCTTCATTTTCATTTATTCCAATCAGCTACCGGGCTTTACTTAGTCCAAGGTTACTTCCAATTTAATTTTCTTCTGTGTTCACAGTAAAGCTGCCTTAATAAGCTGTTCTTTGGAGCCATTGCTTGGTGGGATGTGGTTCAAAAAGGACTAGGGAAGATCATGGAACTTTAGATATCTGTGTTGTTAATTAAATACCATATATGCTGTGTGTTATGATCCATTCCCCGACCCCTTCTTCAACTGTAAACTCTCTTAACTCTGCTAGAATGTCACTTAAAGTGAGTAAGTGACACAGTGGTTGAATGTCCTGCCCTCTCTGCAATTTGAAATCTCATTTAGAGCTCAAATGCAAATGAGTGTTGTGGTCACATCCCAGGCCCTAGTGGACATTTGCCCACAAAGCAAAATCACAATGAACACAGTATGATCAGTCATTCCTATTCACACCCGGCCCAGCTTAAAACCTACTGGGGTCACTGAGAGTCTTTCCATTGACTTCAGTGGGCTTTGGATCAAGTCCATAGTCTGAGGAGTGTAGAAGTAAGCCTGTAATAGTGCTAACCTGATCCCTGCTAGCCATGGTGCAAATCAGAGACATTCTTCCTCTTGCTAAAGCTACAAACCTGTCGTAGAAAGGTCAATAAGAGAGGAAAGAGCAGAATGGGCTTCTGTTTCTTTGACCTTTCTTCCTGAATGTCTCCTCAGCAATTCAGCCAGAGCGTGGCTAAATTTGAGCTCCTTATTTGTCCTTCTAAACCCTCTGCACTTCCCCCATGCCCTGCTGCTGTTCATAACACCATTACCCTGCCTGCCTCCCAGTCTCACAAAGTGAAGGCTGTTGCAGCTGACAGGACAATGTGCTACTTGTGTTGGGCCGCCCCCCCCCCCCCCCCGCAATGACCATGCAAGAACCTGGAATTATCTGGCTGCCCCTGCTCCTGTTTTCTTTTAGCAACCCCCATATCTGCGAGAGGAGAGAGGTTTTGAGGGAAGCGGTATAATAATAGCCATTTAAGAAAACGAAGTATTGCTGATGATGATTAGAGAGATACTAATCTGAAATGTACACAGGTTTGTGGGAATTCACAGTGCATTCTGTTGACTGCATTTTATTAACAAGATGCTTCAAATTTTAATGGGACATTTGCATTATCATTAGTTGAGATGTTGTTGTTCTCGTTACTCATTTTATTAAAAGAACACCTCAGGAAAATTGACAGTGCAAATAGATCTGTCCCTTGGCCAATCTAACTTACTCTCCGTTTGAACACATTTGCCTTTTGGGGGGAGGGCATGGGGGGTGTAATAATGTGTTTCACTATTTTGGGCAGGAGAACTGAAAGTCTGATTTAAGCCTGCACATCTAGAGGCACAATAACAAATTACCTCTGTTCCTTGATGGGTGGCAAGTTTTGTGACATTTAGCAAAGACATTATTAAGATGTGGTACATTGCTATTCCTATACTGGAACACTGTGTGGCTGAGCTATAGTGAATTCAAGCTGAGGAAGTGCTAACTAGAACAGACTGGAGTAGAGAAAGCTTTTATGTCTGCATTGCAGCAAAGAAGCATTACAGTTAATGCATAAATTAATCTGTTACCCTTTCCCCCTGAACTTTAACCCACTTGAAGAGACAAAATGAGACTTTGTGGTTGTGCTCACTATAGCGTTTATTCCTTTTTGAGGTAGTCTGTGTCCTTTGTCCTACGTCACCTGCAAAGCTTAAGTATTCAGCCTCTTTCAGGGTGGTGTGCAGCAAGCGGGGAAGGAAGGTGCACCCTTCACTCAAAGCCAGATGCAGAATTGCTGTTCATCAGCTCACACCAGATATCTGCATTACCTGAGCTACTAGATCCATGTGATTGTGGATTTGAGGCTCATTTCTTGGCCTGTTCCCAGTCCACCTCCTGTGGCCTTTTATGACAGTCTGTCTAGAACACAGGTGGGCAAACTAAGGCCCATGGGCCACATGTGGCCTGCCGGCCATTTTTATCTAGCCCGCCAGCTTGGGCCAGGGGGCGGGGCCAGTGGCCCCACCCTCCCAGCCCGGGATGCCGGGCAAGCACCGTAAGCTGTGCGGCCCCACGCTTCCGAGCCGGGGGCCGTTCTGACCACAGCAAGCCGCGGGGCCCTGTGCTCGTGAGCCGGGGCCAGGCTAACCACGGCAAGCTGTGGGGCCCCATGGTCCCGGCCCGGGGTGCCAGGCCGAGCTCGGTAAGATGCACGGCCCCGAGCTCCCAAGCCAGGGTCCAGGCCAAGCGCCGCAGGGCCCTGCATCCGGCTGAGCAGGTAAGCAAGTTGGGAGGAGCTTAGGTGGTGGGAGCCTGGGAGCTGGTGGTTAGGGTAGGGAGGATCTCGGGAGGGGGCAGTCAGGGAACAGAGAGCAGGGGGGCTAGATATGGGGTGGGGTTCTGGGGGGGCAGTTAAAGTGGGGAGGTCTCCGGAGGGGGAGATCAGGGGACAAGAAAGGGGGAAATTGGATGGGTCAGGGTTCTAAGGGGGGCAGTCAGGGGGCGGGAAGTGGATGGGAGTCAGGTGGGGGTGGGCCTTCGCTACCCGGCCCTCTGCTACCCAGCCCTCCGCACAATTTTGAACCCCAGTGTGGCCCTCGGGCCAAAATGTTTGCCCACCCCGGTCTAGAATCACAGCATGTAGGAAGTCAGCCAGTAGGCCAGGGGTAGGCAACCTATGGCACATGTGCCAAAGGCGGCACGCAAGCTGATTTTCAGTGGCACTCTCACTGTCCGGGTCCTGGCCACTGGTCCGGGGGGCCCTGCATTTTAATTTAATTTTAAATGAAGCTTCTTATACTTTTTAAAAACCTTATTTACTTTACATACAACAATAGTTTAGTTCTATATTAAAGACTTATAGAAAGAGACCTTCTAAAAATGTGAAAATGTATTACTGGCACGCGAAACCTTAAATTAGAGTGAAGACTTGGCACACCACTTCTGAAAGGTTGCCAACTCCTGCAATAGACAAACACTTCAGCCTGTGTGGGGGCCTTAAATAGTGCAGAGAGCCCTGTACCTGCCTTCCACAGCTGATGAAAATTCACCCTTTGTGAATACATTCTACAGGAAATCCTCAGAAAAAAATAAGGATTTGGGCTTGCTTTTTTTGTGTGTATACTCCCCTCAGCTGTCTAGCTTGGTGAATGAAGACTTTTACCCTGTTGCAGACATGAGTTACTGAACTTCTTCATTCTGATGCTTTCAAAACACTGGCTAGAGTCTATTCCTTCATTGTTGTGATTTGATTCGGTAAAATGTTAAATTGCATGGTTCACTTTTTATTTAGAAAATGGGAGTGTTTTGTTGTTTTGAATATAACCATAAGGAAACTTCTTTAGATCTTGCTTGCAACAGAATTAAAGTTAATTTGCAGAAGATTGACACTTGATCTAAACCAATTGGTTCTGACTTGTCTCTGCTGTGTGTCTGTCTGCCTGACTGCCTGTCCATCTGTCTGTCCTTCTGGTGGAAGAAAGGGAAAAATAATCCCTTCATCATAGATGTCCTCAGAGTGGGAATCATGAACAGGAGGTCAGAGTACTAAATGGGAGCAGGATCCCAATTAGGTGGGAGGGGGATCTCAATACAGGTATGTCGCATCTTAGGCGTATTTAACATACGCAATTTCAGCTTTACATGGTCCGCAAAAAAAAGAGGGGGGGAGGTTTAAAAAAAAACTTCCTGTAGGGGGCACAATTTTGCCTCCCGTTGAAGTCAATGGGTTCTGGCTATACGCGGTTTCCGCTTTACGCAGTAACCACAGAACAGAACCCTTGCACAAGATGCGACATGCCTGTATGGAAAATGGAGTCACCATATAGAAACATGGACAGCCACTTCCCTAGTACAGTTATCCGATGATGCATAGGGCTAGTGATGGTGATACATTAAGTAGTGTCACTGGTAGAAATTAGAAACTAGCATTTCAGCAAAGAGTGCAGCAGTTCTTATAGAAGCTATGCCAGAATTTGATAACTGTTCAGTTTATCATGAGACCATGTAAAAGAAAATGAAACCCTAATGAATGCTGAGTATATCTGTACCCAGAATATTTGGATAAATAAAAATCCAATAAAAAAATCCCTAAAAGAAGAATTGGTGCAGGTCTCATTGGCGCTTTCGAACTCTGGGGTTGTTTTGTTTTTTTCTGTTTTACTTCTCTTGTTTTCCTGACTACTCTGTGTTAGAGACTGCTTGATATCATCACCTTGCAGCCATATCTGCTGGGGAAACAAATCAATCACAGCCGTTTCCTGTCAATAACCTGTCTTGAATTAGCAGCATGTGCCTAGCTCAAGCAATGCAGGAGGGTGTAGCTTCCACTGATGAACCCCACTCTTTTCATTACCTATTGAACAATGAGCCAGCATCTGGAAACCAAATGTAGTGTCTGAAATGGAATTGATAACTACTGTTTGAAGTAACAGTATCAGAAGATATGTGGGTTTTATAGCCTGAAGAAGCAGTTGATATCTGGAAAACATTTCTCTTTTTAAAAACACTTCTCATATATTTTTTATTTTCTAACTCTGTTTTTTATTTATTTTTGAATGAATGAATGACTTGGGATTTATGTATATGGCAATGACACCCAAAATGTGCTAGTATCTACCCCTGTAGGAAGATAGTGTCTACCCCAGAGAGTTTACAGAGGGGATCAGCTAAATAGAAAGTAAGTGAAGGGAGCGAGAACATTGAAGGAAATGAGGAGGAGGGGAACAGAGCAGAGGAAAAGACGGTAAGAGGTGTGGATTGAAGCTGATTTGAAGGGTCTATGAGGGAGCTGGAGAGTTGTAGCAAAGGTCTGAGAAAGTCAAGGAAAAATTATAGAAAGTTCTCTGAATGTCTGTAGTTTCCTGCTTTGGCTACTTCTGCTGCTGCCCCTATCAACTGGACTAATAAAGTGTAGTTAGGTTATAAAAGTGACTATCTAAAAATGGCACTCAATGGATGGCCTCATACTATGCATCCAAAGTGAAATAGCTGATTTAGGGGCAGTTTTTATTCCAGTTAGCACGGCAGAGCCAACACAGCAATGGAAAAGTGAGTTGCATTCTGTTCTGACTCATGCATCTTTATCAGTATTATTAAATAAACTCCAGTTGCAAGATTACTAAGATTGATGCATGAACAGGAAAGAACACATGTCTTTCAGGTCCATGGAAGAGTTTGTGGCACTGTCAATTAGAAAAATCTTTTTACCTGTAAGAAGAGAAACCAATAAATCACAATAAAACATGGATCTTATAGGGCAATTTTACAGTCATTGTTTGGAGCAGAACTGCACTTGAACATTATTTGCCCTTAAGGTGTGAATAAAACACTGTGAGTTAAAAGGTGACATGCTCGCCTCTTAAGTGCGTGACCCAAGATCTTTGTTTCCATAAAACCATTGACCCATATTTTCAAACCTGAGCCTCTAAAATGAGAACCCTAAAGGTATGTCTATACTACCCGCCAGATCTGTGGGTACTGTTCAATGTATTGGGGATCGATTTAGCGCGTCTCATCTGCTCCCCCGTCAACTTTGGAACTCCATCTCAGCAAGAGGAGGAAGCAGAGTTGACAGGGGAGCAGCTGCGGTCGACTCGCTATGCAATTCGCCTAGCTGAAGTTGCGTATCTTAGGTCGACCCCCCTCCCACAAGTGTAGCCCAGCCCTTAGTCTCATACAAGGGTCCTGACTTCCAAAAATCCTAAGCACGCAGCAACTCCCATTGAAGTCAAAGAGGTTGCACAGGTGGTGTTGAGAGCATAATCCAAAGATAATGTGACTGCACAAATGTAAGTATCTGCATAACTTTTACTACTAGTAATGATGCTTGGAAAAAGAGAAATAAGAGACCATCTTCGCTCTCAAAGAGTAGGCTGAGTTGGCATGGCTGGCAGTTAGGAAAAATTAAAATCTTTTTGTTTATAAACCAAGAACACTTTATTCTGAAATCTTTAATATATAAGCAGAAAGACCCATGATACCATTTCTAGTCACTTTTTAGAATAGAGCCACATTTTAACATTGAAAGACATTGAGCTGTCTGTCTCAATACAATATTACTGACATACTTCACAGGCCTGGAGAGGATTAATTAATTAGTTAATGTTTGCACAGCATGTTGAAGATGTAAAACATGCATAAGTGGCCAAGTATTGCTGTTAGCTTCTGGGACGCGGCAGATTCCTACAACTAAATGTGTCTTTTGTTTCTACAATGAACTTTAAAACAACCCTCAAATCAGTTGAGGGCAGTGGGTTAACATCAAGAGAATGCAAAAAAGCATTCACTGCTGTTTTCATTTTTTGTCAGTGACAATTAAGTCACCTGACAGCACCTTTTCATCTACCACTGTGCTACAGGACAGATTCGGGGGGAAGTCAGAGGGGCCTGACTAGAGATTTTTTCAGTTCACTGAAGCCATTTGTTCTTGCTGTTGCTTTTTCAAGTGATAATGTGATTTTGAGCACATTAAAATCACTGCAGGTTGTGGATGGACATGTCAAATGTTACTAAAGCAATTGTATCCTTTATTCCACAAGTTTTCAAACAAAGAAGATCTTAACCCTAGTGTGGAAGAAGCCTGTTTCCCATTCTAAGGACTTTTCTTCACTACCAGGGTAAATCGACCTAAGTCGTGGTACTCCGTCTACGTGAATAACGTAGTTGGAGTCGCAGCTACGTGAATAACGTAGCTGGAGTCAACATAACTTAAGTTGACTTACCCTGGTATCTTCACTATGCTGCGTCGATGAGAGATGTACTCGAGTCGACTTTCGTTACTCTTCTTGGGGAGTGGGGTCAACCAGAGAGCACTCTGCTGTAGATTTAATGAGTCTTCACTAGACCTGCTAAATCAAGACCCGCTTCATCAATTGCAGCAGCATCGATCTCCCCGGTATTGAAGACAAGGCCTAACTTACGTGTTTCTCAGCAGAGGAAAGGCAAATACATTTTGAAGGGGTGTCTGGATGTAGTTGTACCAGTATATGATTGGCAAGCGACTGAACTTGGTTTCATGGAATTTAATTGTTTGGGGCTGTTGTGTGTGTTTTCCTTCACAAAATAAACATGCTCACAACATTTTAAATTAAAAACATCCTAAACTCCCAAGGATCTGCCCAAACTAAGTATTCAGATCCAAGTTCTTTCACACTCTGCTAAATTTCAGGTCCAGATCCAAAATTTACAGGTCGTCTTTAGCTATTTAATGGTCTGGACTGAAAACTAACCCCCCACCCCCACCCCCACAAATCCCTTGGGAAAGTATGTATTTGAAGTTTGTGGCATGGGGCAAGCTCTTTACCTCTCCCCTTCCCCCCAAAAAAGCAAAAACAAAAAACAGTCATGAAAGCCGAACTGGTAATAACTCATATAGTTGAGGAGAACATGTACTGGGCAAGGAAGAGAATGGCAAAGAGAGAGAAATTTCTTCCCAGCAGAAACAAAATGCGTCAGTGAATTCAGTATATGCACATCACATCCCAACCAATTCATAAACTCTTACCTTGTTCAGAACAATATTAAAAGGAGTTTCATAAATGATGTTACATAATGATTTTAAACACCACCAAGCATCTAGTGTAGGTGGAGTTTAACTTCTTCTAAAAATATATTAGTAATCATGGTCAACCCTAGCATACTAGCATATCTGTCTGGATGAATTTATTATTTTGGGTATTATAACACATCATTATAGCTTTCCCTTAACATTTCACACTGACATCTTAAGGGCTTGTCTACACTTGAAATTAATTAAATGGAAATAGAAATGAATGAAAATTCATCCACATTAAAATAGGATTTGAATTTAAAGCAGATTAACTATTCCAGATTTACACCATGTGTGGATGCTCTTATTCCAGAATCAGAGTGCCACAGTCCAAATTATTTTAATCCAGTTTATTTGGAATAAGGCACCAATCTTATTCTGAAATAAGAGCTCCACACATGGATTTAATCCAGAGTAGTTAATCGAAGGCTATTCTAAAATAAATTCCTGTATATGCAAGCTCTAGTAGTACATAAATCTATGGTGGAAACAGGGCATAGTCTTTATTGTTAATTGGAAGATGCAGTTTGATGCCAGCATTCCCATTCAGATCAGGAATGGAAGATATGCAGAGGTAGTAAGTATTGGGTTGGAAGTTATTTAGATTAGTGTAGGATTATCTCACTCCTGCTGGATGTTCATGTTTTCCATTCTCCTGCAGACTACAAGGGCTTGGCACTACTTCTTTTTATTGGCTCCCTCTGAGGGGAGGTATGGGAGGCATGTATAAAGCCTGCGTCCATTTAACCTCTTTTAATGTAACTATCCAAAAAGGCCAGAAAAACAGATCTATTTGGGAAAATCCAAAGAGAATGACCATTTTAGTGTGCTCTTGTGCCTGCAGGATGTGATGCTTAAACTCTCCCTCTGCTGGAGAGATGGGAAGCTGTGCTCAAGAAAACAGAATTCAGAAGCTTGCTTTTCGAAACAAGGCAGTTCAGTCCACACGTTTAAAGGTTTGCTTGGCTATTTGCCTAACACTGCTAATTACAGACAGTACGTAAGAGTAAGACAATCCAGGTTTGTGCAGAAATGTACTGGAGTCAGTTTTGTCTGTGGTGTATGTTTACAAATCCTATTTGGTGGTGGTGGTGGTGGTTTTCCCCTGTTGTACTTTTGAGCAGTGTTTCCATCAAATTCTGGACTAATAATACAGTAATAACAGTTGACATTTCTATAGAAGCTAACATCTGAGGGATCACACTTACCTACTTTAAAAATGGATATACAAACAATATATGGGGATCGGATCACTTCATCCACCTCTGGATCATAGTAGCCTCTGAACTGAAACACAAGAATTGTATAATGGCATCCAGCAACACAGAACAGGAAAGGAAGCAAAGAAGTATGACAAAAGCCAGCTGAATCTGCAGGGATAATGTAGGTGGGCAAAATATAAGAGTGGAAACTCAACAAGTTTACGCTGATAGTTTCTTCTTGTCTTTCCCATCTAAGAAGGTGGGATTTGCCTCCCAGTAAAAGTAAGTAGTTTGATCCCCTGCTCCAACATTTTCCCCAAATTCTATGCAGACACCATGGAATTCATGCAGAAACCCAGTGTGTCCACACTGCAACCAGATGTACTCACCTCCCCTGCCACACTGACCAGATCACTCTCTGTGAGAGCCACACTGCCAGGGTTTCCCTCTTCTCCCACTGTCCCTAGATGCTCCCTTAAAGGGCAGAGGAGGATAATACACAAACTACTGCTAGGCAGCCTCTGTCTACACTAGCTTAGAATGTTTTGCCTAGTTGATAAGAGGGAGAAGAGATCTATCAGAGCAGCTCCCCTGCTCCACCCATAGTGCAGAGACTTGAAGGAGTGAGAGTGTGCCACAGAGGTGGTACACCCCGCTTCTTTCCCCTAGATGGATCCATAGGTTTTTGGCTCCCTTCTGCTCATTGGAGCAAGTGAGACCATTGGAATGTGATCGGCACACTAGAGTTTGCAACCCTTCTGCAAATCACATGGTATCTTCAGTGGCCCGCCATAAGTAAGGTGATGGCAATACAGAGCTTCCAAACCACATGCTGAGGAAATAGATCTGTGCTGACTCGAGGGAAGAGCATCATCTGCAGGTTCCCTATCAGCACTTTCTATAGCACCTGCCAAAGGTGCTCCTTGCAGATCTCCCATCCATGTACTCACTGAGCCCTGCCCTGCTTATCTAATGATATCTGACAGATCACCGCAAAAGGGGGTATGGCTGCAGCCTTATAACCGTCAATCTGTATCTGAAAATTGCATAGAAAAAATTATGTACATTGTATGCCAAGAATCTGAAGAAAGGGCATAGAAAGCCTACTGTCAGCTCTTAATCTTTATTCTTATATGCCATGATACTTCTTTGTTGTGCTACAACAGATTCTCTTCCCTGCTGAAAATTAAAATAGTTCTTGTCCATGATATGGATACTGCTTTGTCTCGATAGTTGTTTTATCGTAGTGAAAAATGCTGTTATATTAACATTAGGAACCCTATTTTCTTCCGTTTACTGAATTGATGAGAAATATGATATTTAATCAAAACAAATGCTGAAGGCAAAATGATTCTGTCAGGGAAATATCTGAGCCACCATCTTTGAGTCTTGAAAGCTGTATCTCCTCTACCAAAAGGATGGAGAATTATCAAGGCATCTGCCCTGATTTCAAACACAGTCGACAGTAAGTCAAACTGAGAGAACGCCTTACATAGTAGTCAGAGGAGGCTCGGTATAGTACAATGTTCTTTCTTACGCTTGATATATTCCTAGTAACGCTCACCTCTGAGTCTGAAGGGGGAGCATACTATGGAGTCTTAGCTCAATATTTACTTGTAGGAAAGAGTACCAGCTACAAAATCACTGTACGTCAGAGTCCATAACAATTAGGATGAAGTTGACAAAGTACTACCAGATTCGATATTTGTCTTGTTTATTAATGCAGAAGCTCTATGTTTGATTACCCCCGAGGAAATTTCACCTATGTCTGTCATAAATAACAAAAATATCAGCAAGGTCTGGCCTTTTCTACAATATCAAAATTGATTTTGCCTTTGAATACAGTATATCCCCGCTCTCCTTAAGTGCCCTTTTTGGTTAAGTTTTTGAAAATGGAACAACAGGCACCTGCAAGATGAAGACTGCAGTTTCTTAGAAACAGAGGAAAACTAAAGTGCACCACACATACAGCATCTATAATTCTGAAGGCCAACGCTTAGTCATCAGTCTCAACACACAGTAGATTTTTCCTCTCTATTGCTCTCCAACATTATTGTAATAAAAATAGATAGAACTCTGATTTTTTATGCCTGATATTGAGTTCTTGTCTAGGGCTCTAAACATGGACTTCCTTTCTTTTGGGACATAAGGGACTTCTGAAAAATACATTTGAGTTTTATCTGTGCTAAGGTCTTCTTTATAATTCAAGCAAAATCTAGTATCTGTTACATTTGTCTGCTAGACACATAATGACCTATTTCATGTCAGTTACCACAATGAGAGGATCATTCATAAACCATACTTTATCACGTAGCTCCAAATTCTTCTGCCAACAGCAACAATCATTTTGAAGAAGCCATTCTTTTTTCAAGAGTGACATAGTCATTTTAGCTTTGGAAAATACCCACCTTTCAAACTCATACAAAGCAGGGAGATGCCAGCTAAGAAATAATGGGTAATATGCAGAAATCCATAATGAGGCAATGTCATCACACCTGTTTTATCGGTTTAGAAAAGCAGGCGGGTTAACCCTCAGTCTAATGTAACATTGGTACCTCTACATACAACATGGAGTAAAATCAGGTTTCATTGGGAAAGAATAATAAGGTCTGCTTCTGCTCTGGCAGTTTTGGTATTACTGGTATTAATTTATACTGATATTATCCTATTCTGGAGTTACTCTACTCACCCCCGATTTATACTAGTGAAATTGAAAGCGTAATGAGGCCCTAGAAAATGGCTAAAATTTTCAATAGTGCCTAAATTACTTTTGAAAATTTTACCCAACATGTTAAATGTGTTCACTCTTAAATGTATTTAGCTTAGAAACTAGACAGCCGTGGACAGTATAACACAGTCATATATGCTGTACTTGTCTGAAACTAAATCTGAAATCAAATGCAATTCACCAGGTTTGGGGAGTCATTACAATCCCAAAACTTGGGCCAGTTTTGCAGGAAGAGTCACCAACATTCATAAACTTGTCTGTAAACAAAAGCTAAATTCTGAGAGATCTCAGGCAGATTCACATTAGTGTGTGGATTGGGAACAGCAGGTAAAAACTTAGTGTTTTGATTTTGGCTGAGATTCGCTTTGAGCTTTTTGGGGTTTCTTTGCACAAAACCCAAAAGGTGTGAACCACGTGAATGGGAACAAGCTGTACACAACTCCCTATGAATGAAAACAGCATCTTTTATTCAGCTGTAATACATACCTGCAATGTTAATGTTTTGCCTGGTAGACATTTTTACAATACTACAAGGATTTCATGAAATCTCATCGCTTCTACCTAGCCAATGATGTTTAACATTCTCTCTCAAAAAATGCATTCATTTACATTTCTTGAATCTCCCATATCCAATAATTTCCTCTAGAACCTGGCCTCCTTCGCTCTATTGAGTTAAATCTAGGGATTAAACCTTTGTTAAATATTGAGCCTACATACTTCATTTTAACTACGCTGGCATATGTAAACTGTAAGTGACTGGAAGTGTCTTGTAATATATTTATAGAAAAGTGTCCAGGGAACAGAGTGCTGGTGCTCTAGGCATTCTGCAGTGGAAGAAACAGATCCATGCATGATGGCTCTCACCGCATATTGATTTGGAGATCACAATTTACATTTTGAAATAAATACACAAAATTGCAAGGTGACATTTCATGTTGGGAATAATGTTTCCACTTCAGTTATACCTATGAGATCATTTTCATGTAATTCTGATTTCCTCTTCCCGTTTTTTCCCCCCACTCATAATTTAAAAACTGATTCAGTGACTATAACTGAAACCACTGCTGGAGATTTTCCAAGTAGCTGCCTTGTACACTACCGGCAAATTAACACACTAATTTTCCTCTTCAGAATTTTAACATGAACAAAAATCTGAAAATATAATGCATTACACATGGTATTATAAATCCATGATGCTCCATAAATGTGTGTAATTCAAACAAACATGGAAATCCACACAAGACTGACTCATGTTTAATTTTAGTGAAAATTTTTAGTACTCTAAAACATTTTAAAATTACAGGGATATAATAAAGAAACAAAGTATGATCAGAGGCAAAAGACAAAAAAATATCTAGCAAGATGGAAACATTCCCCTCTCTGGTTTTTTTGATGGAGGCAAAGTTTTTGTCCAAACATGGGATTTTCCTTGATCATCGAAGGCAGGCACTAAGAAGACCTTAGCGTCTCCATTGCCCAAGACAGTGACCAACAGATGTCTTGCCATTTGAAGATACCTTTCCCCAGTATATAATTCCCTTATAACAGTGGCGGTTTTGATCATACGCCTCACCTTATAACACCTTTGTGCATGATAAACAAACATTCTCCCATGAATCTGAAAACTCAGTCCATAATCAGTTTGTAGGCGGTACTCAATTTTGGTATATCCTGCCATCTCTGACAGAGAAATTCTGGGACGTTTTTAGTCCCAACTAGAATAAGATGCAAGAGTTCAGAGGTCACTTCTGAGCTGGGCACTATTATATAATGGAACTCTGTGCCAGTCATTAGCTGCCTGATTTTCAGAGGCGCTGAGCAGTAGCATCTCTCATTAAAACCATTGATGTCGATGGAAGCTGCTGGTGTTGAGCACCACAGCTTCATCAGCCTTTTTAGAATTAAGTCTCCACGTGTGGTGTGGGGTATACACCCACCAAGCCCTTTGCAAGTTATAAAATTTACACGTGTATATCATCAGATGTGCTTTGAAAACTGATCCCCATAGTTCTCTTTAACAGCCTTTCTTAAGAGAACATCATTAATATAAAGGATTTATAGCTGGCTCTATTTCAAAAAAAATCAACATTTATTGAACTGTGGTATTTGACATAGCCTTTCCTATGCTAAGTCAAGGGAGTACTGTGATAAAGTCAAATGTCTTTGTATTTTACGTGTAGATTTTTTAAACAGGCCCCTGCTGTATAATCATTGAGGTTTGAGCAGAATAATTCAGTTCTCTTTCCTTTCAAGAAAATATAAAACCGAGATTGTTAAGGCTTTGGGGGCCTACAGCTTTTGTGTCTTTTAATTATTTCCCCTTTCTCTAATACTGTACACTTCTTTGCATTTCAGTTGTTATTTGAACTATCAACATACAATTGCCCTATTGATTCCTGCTATGGAAGGTGCTCGAGGCTACCACACCAGATGCTTTTTCTTTGACAGCTGCCATTTGCCTGTTGCACAGCTAGATGCTTCTCTCTTTCTTCTAGCTCTCTCTTCCCTCCAAAGGACAGTCTTTGGTATGGAATCTGTACCAACTCATAGCTGTCAGAACTCGCATTCAAGGGAATATAAACCATGGTTGGAGGGAAAGTACATTAAGGATTTAAAGTTCTTATCTGGTTCTGTTATTATAGTCCCTCTTGCCCTTAATTTAAATGTCTTTGTGTTTTATTTAGCGGTAAGAACCAACATTTTGGTTGCCCTGAAGGAAAACAAGCCGCCTGCACCCAGAGCTGTTCTACAGCAGTAATTGTATTGTCTCAAATCCTAGAAGTATGAAAATTGTTGTGACCACTGAAGAAATCCACTTTGTGCAATGAAATCAGACTGTTATAGTTGCTCTGATGAGGACATAGGCTGGCAGCACTTGAGAGGAAGTGGAACAGCAGGTAAAAAGTTGCTGCCAATCACTAAATACAATATTAAAAAAACAGCTAGGTTAATGAAAAAGAAATCCTGGCCAGGAACGGTCCACTGATGTCTCTGCTAGTGCTACCATGTCAAATTATGTGCAGATTTGGGGATGTGAACAAATGAGAACTGACAGGAAGCCAACAAACTCCTTTCAAATGCCACCTGAATTTTCACTTAGATGACTGTTTGTTGGCCCGCTGTGTATGCAGTGATTTGGTGACCTCTGTCCAACACTTAGCAGACAAGAATCCACATTTCAAAGTCCACCATCACACTTGGCCCCGTGTTAAGTATTGGCGGGCCACCAACGGTTGTCTGTTGAAACTGATTTTTAGACACAAAGGTAGTCCTTCAAACATAGGGTTAAGGCATATTGACTGGGCAGTGTAGGGAGACACTTGCATTAGCACTGCCCTTGTGGTACCTTTTCTGTTACCAAACACAGGAATTTACTGAGATTTTCCAAAGTGCTCAGCATTGGTTCAACTTTGGGAGTTTTCAGGAGACTTTGATGGGAGCAGAGTTAGGCCTCCATTGAGCACTGTCCCCACCCTCAGTATCCAAAGTATCCAGTCTGGCACTTTTCAGAGCCTTAATGTCACAAAACTAAATTACTAAACAAATAAAAAGAATCAGAGAAGTAGCCGTATTAGTCTGGATCTGCAGAAGTAACAAAGAGTCCTGTGGCACTGTACAGACTAACAAAAGTATTGAAGCATAAGCTTTCGTGGGCTAATACCCACTTCGTCGGATGCATCTTTGCGTCCGATGAAGTGGGTATTAGCCCACGAAAGCTTATGCTTCAATACTTTTGTTAGTCTTTAAGGTGCCACAGGACTCTTTGTCACTTAAACAAATAAAGATTTTTAGTGATATGTCAGGCAGCTACTTCCTGTGCCTTTCCCCAACAGTCCTCCCAGGCTGCTATGCTCTAGGTTTGTCCTTCACTGCAAACTATAGGATTGCAAAATCCATCATCCACTGATTTGCTGCCACCTGCTTCATTTAATGTTTTTTCATTGTTACCATTTCCCCAGCTCTCCATACCATATCCACTCATCTCTCTGATTTTCCCTCCTCACCCTTCCTGATATCTCTGCATGTGCCCATAATCCTTACCCTCTCCGCATCTTTCCTCTCTATTCCTTATACTTTTCCTGACGTTTTGTCCTAGACCTCCTCATCCCTCCATTGAATCTATCCAACTCTCATATCCAGTAGCCATTTCCCTTACTCTTATCACATGGAACGAATGCGGGGAGGGGAACGATAATTTGCCCCAAAAGATTTTTAGGGGCAGATCCTTTGCTGAGATCAATGGAGATGTATTAATTTATATCAGCTGAGGATCTGGCTCATAGTTTGTATTTAAAATAAAAGAAGAAAAAGAGTCCATTAGCATTCTAGAACCTTCTGTATTATCAAGTTGTGCACATAACTTACCTGACTAATCATGTTCTTTTTACTATAACTCCGTCTTCCCTGTGGTCTCTCTGTATTGTTTGCCTCATGTAGGAATTTAAGCTATGTATTGTACAAAGTGTGTGTTTGTACAGTGCCTAGCACAATGAAGACCAGATCCTGACTGGAGTCTTTGAGTGCTACCACAGTTCAGATAATAATCTGCAGAACGCAAGAATTCTGTATGAGAGAACTAGCTGAGACATCTCCTCTGCTTTGGAATTCTTGAGCTGTGCAGATGTGGGGTGTCACCCCACAGTGATGTGGCCATCATAGCATGCTACCAAGTAGCTAGTAAATTATATACAGAGAAGTAGATGATGATGATGATGTAGAGTGGTATAATGTTTGTCTGCATGAGTTTGGTTATGTCCTTGTTGGGTTTGGTACATCTCCGCCTGGAATTGGAGGATATACAAGCTCTCTGAATTACTAGGCGTCCTGTGCACAAGTCTCAAAAGGAGTCATGGAAGCCTCTTAAAATGGACTCCAAATTGCTTTTCCACACATGAAAACATTATACTGTTGAAGCTGAGTATTGTGGAACCTTCTTGGACTAGACCTTGTGTCCCCCACTGGGACACTCCCCTTTCCAATGGTTTAAGGCAGTGTACCTGAAAGTAGAATTTGCCCCGCATTTGAGATACCGGCCCAGATTCTGATCTCACTCATTCCAGAGCAACTCCATTGCCTTGAGCAGTTACTTTGGATTTGTGCTGGTGCAACTGAGCTGAGAATCTGATGCACATGAGCTATACTGTTGATGGTGATAAGCCACAATAGAATCTGTCTCACTCTGCCATAGCTGCATAAGCTTTGCAGTGCCAACAAAAGTAAAAAGTAGGAAAGAGGCCATGGATGAGAGAAAAATGCCTAGGCCTTGAAGGACTCTCTCCTCCACTCATAACCTCCCTGGAGAACGCCTCCTCATATGCACAGGCTGAGTTGCTGGGCCACCACTTTATTTTTTGAAGCAGTGTTCTTCTCTTTGCCCTCTCCCCCTCCAGTGGCTCTGCACAGGTGAGTTGCTTGAAACAGGTCCAACGATGGAGCTTACAGGAGCACATGGTTAACATTCAGCCGCTGTATTGAAGATTATGGGTAATTTCCATGTATCTGGTACAATTAACCCCCTCTCCAATATCACTAAATCACTCCTGCCAGTGAGTGGATCATTTTGGAAAGGATTTTTTTTCCTGTTGAAATGGATCAGGGGCTAGAGCTACAGGCGCCAACTTTCCAGTGTGCTGGGGGGTGCTCACTGCTCAGCCGCTAACTCTTCCACAGGCCCTGCCCCGACTCCACCCCTTCCCACCCCCTCCCCTGCCGTGTCCTTGCTCCTCCCCCTCCTCCTTCCCTAGCCTCCTGCACACCATGCCATGAAAGTGCTGACTGGGAGATGTGGGGAGGGACGGGGGGGCACTGATCATCGGGGCTGCTGGTGGACGGGAGGTACTGGCAGCGGGGTCAGGAGGGAGCTGATGGGGGGCTGCTGACGTATTATTGTGGCTCTTTGGCAATGTACACTAGTAAATTCTGGCTCCTTCTCAGGCTCATGTTGGCCACCCCTGTTCTAGATTACCCAGAAGTCAAAGGAGCAATTAAAGATTATATGGATATTGCAGAGAAACTAAATGTTTTCTTTGTATCAGCCTTGTCCACAGGAGGCAATAGGAACAGACTCGTAAACAGTACCTCTGGGGTAGACAATAAAAATGGGGCCCTGTCAGAAACAGAGGCGTGAAAGAAAAAGGTGCTAGAACAAATATTTAAATTGTGGCAAATCACCACGACACAATCTTGAAGGAGTTTGAGAATAAGGTGACTGGGCTGGTAATAAAATAATTCAATCTCTCCTTAAATTTAGCGACTGTATCAGAAGCCCAGAGGGTAACAAATATTGTACCTATTTTTTAAAAAGGTAGAATGATGCTGAAAAGGACATGTATGTGAATCTCATTTCAGAACCAAGTGAACTGGCTGGAAATAGTAGCCATAAAATATGTAGATGGATGTGACCTAAGTATAAGTAATACACATCTGTAGGAATATTCTGAGGTTATCATATGCATTGGTGCATCCTAAATGTATTAAATTTAGGAATAAAACCCTGGAAACACCCCATTTGTGGCTCAGTGGGAAGTAGACTCCAGATTTCCTGAGTCCCATCCCAGTGCTCTATCTACTAGTGCAGTCATTTCTCTCAGTGGGAATTGTCCTAAAAACAAACAGGGGATTCAGATGTGGTAAAGAAAGCATAAACCATAATAATGGAAATATTTTTAAAAAATTATATAAATTGATGGGGCGTCCATGCTTTGAGAAGTGTGTTTATTTCTGGTCACCGCATCCTGAAAAACATTTAGGAGAAAAAGTTCAGAGAAAGAGAATAAAAATTACAGGAGGTGTGGAAACATGAGGCAAGTGAGGAGATTTTTAAAAGATATTAGGACTATCTAGTTTAGGGAAGAGACAAACAAAAGGTGAAATGGCAGAATATGAATAGCATAGACAACGGTGGTTGCATGCTGCTTCTGACTAGTTCTCAAATATAAGGGGGACAGTCAATGCAACTGAAAGGGAGCACATTTAAAATTGATAAAAGGAATTTTTTTTACAGACAACATAAATAATTACCTACCCAAGATGATACTGAGCCTAAGAGCTCCATGGATTTTTAAGATTAAATTTATGTTTGAATAAATATCAAACTTTGTGCTTCAGGACACAAATCCAGTCAATAATGGACAGGAATTAGGAAGAAACTTCCTCCAGAGGCAAGATATTGCATACTTGTTCTTTACGGGCTTTTGTGTACCTTCCCCTGAATGAACTGGTACCAGTCACTGTCTAAGGCAGAATATTGGACTAGATGGACCATTGGTCTTATCCATTTTGCTGGTTCCTATGTTCTTATAGTCCTACATTAAATCAGATATAATTCCAATATTTCACATATACTGTCAGAGTTTCTTTCTTTGGAATAATGAAATATTAATTTTTAACTGATTTGCAGATGATTAACCTCAAGATCAAAGCAGCATACAGTTCTTCTTGACTGAAATTAAACCCAGAGAGCCAAGATCATCTCTGGTGTAACTCTACAGTACTCGTTGGCATTGCACAAGAGATTAATTGGGCTTGGATAGCTTAAGAAAAGGTTATTTTTATGTAGAATTAAAAGCTGTTTGATGAATAGAAGTTACATGAGTGGAAAATTACACTGGTATGTTCTACTATGTAAGTACAAAATAAAGAGCCAAAAATTAATGAAAAAGAAAAGCCTCTGAAAACACAGTAGGGTGCAGATTGTAAGATAAATTGAAGGAAGCATAGACTCTGAGCTGCCTTGCTGTTCTAATCTTGGAATGAGAGCTTTATGATATCCATTGATTGGCAGCAAACAAAGGTATATGTTGTATAGGCTGAATAGTGGCAGCAGATACATGTCCATCTGCCACTGAAGTTAAAAGCAAAATTTGGCCTTCAGTTGCTTTCATGTATAACCTGCAATATCTTCTCACAATATGGCATAGAGTTTATTTTTATATAATAAAATGCTAATTCAAGTATATTCATAATTTTATATATATATAAAAATTATGAATATACATGAATTAGCATTTTATTAGCATGAAATAACCTTCATTTTCATCTGTCTGCTCTCAAACACACATACAAATATGAATTCTGCAGCAAAAATGTTGAATTCCATAATATCTTGGGAAAATGCCAGATTCCCTGGCTGCACACTCGCAAAGTCCATGGGGCTCTGAGTGAGCGGACTGGGGCAATTTAACCTTCCAGAGTCATTGTTTCAAGCTTTGCAGACTTGAACATCTGTTTGACGTTATCTTCATACTCGTTAGGGCTAGAAGCTTAACATCTATAAAGTGAAAGCTGAGGTTCTGGAGCACAATTCTGCAGCAAGGGGTAAATCCCATGACAGATTCTGCAATCACTAAATGCACAGGACCTTATTTATACAGTTGGCGGGTGTCTAGTAAAATGTAGGTTTATAAACTGTTCTGGTGACATGTTACATTTTAAATACTTGGGCATATATTTTTAAAGTAACCTTGTGACACCCATTATATTTATCCACCTACACTACAGGTTTAAGAGACATTTTTAAGACAGAATGGGTAGATTGTAGCCCCATAACAAACATGGCCTAACTGATAAGTGTGAAACTCAATAGTTTACCATTTTGGACCAGATCTTATGCGCCATTAGGCCATAGCACAATGCATCTCAAGCGGAAGGGTGTGCGTGTGTTTATATGCCAAAGTGGCTGCAAGCCACCTTTGCTCTCTTCTAGAAATCCTGGGCTAGCTGTGTGCTGGGCATGTCTCCTGGCACAAGTTAGAGCAGCCTTCTGAGCACTGTGTTAGTTCGTCTGCCAATAGTCCCAAGGAAGTTGTAATTGCAGTCAGGAATTACCAGGACGTAAGAGACTCCGGCTATGCCGCCTCCTTTCCCAACCACACCCCTGTCCTGGCATCATATCACCATCTCGGTGCTGCTGACTAATCCCACGCCCTCCACTGGAGTGATCTTTTTGTGACTGACTACACCGGATTTAGACACGGTTATCCCCCAGTTGTGTGATACAAAGTAGGCCACATCACATGTTTAAGTCATGCCCACATGGTGTGGTTCTGTTTCCCCCAGTGGTGTCTGAAGCCAACTAGAGATTGATGAGTCTGCTACATATAGCCTTGGCTAAAACGTTGTGGTCTTTTTACCGCTGGCTGTAGATGCTCATACATTAAGATCTATAGATCCCAGCTTCAGTCTCCACTGCTGACGACCCACCTAGGGACATTGGTGTTACACAGAGAAAGTCTGGGCCTTTAATTTTTGATATTTTACTGAAAAGAATCCTTGTTATTTCTTATAGAAACCATCATTGTCATTTCCTTGTCAATCCTTGTCATTTCCTCATAGAATACCATCAAGGGCATGACACACCAGAGCTTTTTCTTCCTAAAGGGACTGCATACAGACACAGAGCATGCAGACTCAAGTACAATAAGAACAGAGGAGTTTTAAAAGTCTTCAGTAATACCTTTATCTCCTTCAGATCACAGACTAGTTTCCCTCATTTAATTACTTAGGTAAAGTTTCCAGTTGGCTTTCTTTGTAGATGAAAGTTTCCTGTGGGGGGTTCCCCCTTGGTCCATCTGGAGCACTGATAAACCATCATTTCTACTTCATCTAGCAACAGGAGGCTTCTGAAAATAGCACTGGCATTTTGAAGTTGTTCTTTTTCTGATGTTCTATTATACTGCATTTTTCAATGGTCACAAAAGGGTTCAAGAGGAAAGATTTTCTCCCTTCCCCCCGCCAAAAAAAGAAAGACAAAATGGAACCAAAATTACCAACAACAACAACAAAAATAATTCTATAGTGATTTTCATCTGATTGTGGTTAGATTTCTTTTTCATAAATACTAACCTCATTAGAAAGACATTTGTGCATGATTAGTTATAGAAGTTATTAATTTTAAATACAACTTGTAGTCTTACCCATTTTCCTTTAATGGGAATTTTCTCCTATTTTGCTTGGAATGACAACAGATCAACTGGCCAATTGAAAATATTGTTTCTAATTTCTAACTGGAGTCACTAAACTGTACTGCAACTTTGCAAAATTCCACTGGCACATAGTGAATTATTTTTTTGATTTTTTTAAAAACATCATTAGGGTTTTTTATTATTATCAATCATTATAGTAGAGGGAAAGAAGTAAACTATGAATCTAGATAGGTCAGTTTTCAAAGTAATTTTCCAAACTCAAAGAAGGGTATGATCCTGCGAGTTGATGGGTGCCTGCAATTCCACTGGCCTCAAAAAGAGCTGAAGGTGATCAGCAAACTGAGGAACCAGGTTCTTATTGAGTAAAGTGTCCATGGTGGACATAAATTTCAGTATCCCCCGAAGTATTTATTTCTTGCCCATTCCCCTAAGAAATGGTGGCAATGCAATTTCTGTTTCTGAGTGTATGACAAAAGTGTATATCATAGAAAATTATTCAGACTCTAAGCTTTCAAATACTATTATATAAAATAGTTTTTTAAAAACATAAATACTCCCATTATACAGAAAGCAAGAATCCAGTACCATGAAAAATGACATCATATGGGGCCTGCAAAATACATATTATAGGTACAGAATAGTTTTTAAATTGTTGTTTTAGTTACTCAACAAAAGGCACTTCAACACTGGGATTAATAAATCTTTTAATTACTGCAGTTGGCACTTATTGAATGTCTCTTGCCTTTCTCCTCCACCATCAAATAATTATCTTGGTTCATTACTGAGTCCTGGTGTAGGCCTATATAATGTCAAGTGAAAAGCAGTACATCAAAGCAGTCAGAAAATTGGAACCATGAATAAGGTGTCTGACTTCTTACTGGAAATCCTAACTTTGTACATATTTTTAATGTAATTTTTAAATTTTAATTTTAAAAATAAGTATTCAGACTTTCATGAACATAGATTTTGTTTGTTCTTTTTTTTTTTTTAGAAGAAAAGTGTAGAGTATTCCTGTCTTAGAATACTCTACACTCCAGGATAAATAGTGATCTGTATTGCACATCTAAAGGGTATAGAGTTCAAAACAGCAGGGGAGTGCTCTGTTTACAGTACATATGGCTACCAGAAGGTAATGTGGATTTTATAGACTGTTTATTCTGTTGTGCAGCTAAATAGGTAAGGGGGACATTGTAAAATTCAGTAAAATAACCTTGAGATAGAGAGAAAATGTAGAAGGAAAGGCTCACAAGCGCTGGACACACATTCACAGTGCTTCCTTCCTTTCATAGTTTTTGTGTGTCCCCCCCCCCCAATAAGTTTTTTTTTGAGTCATATAACTTTATGCCTAATTCTGCAAGGTGCTGACAGATAGGAGCTGAGATTGAAGGACCACTTTGAAGGATTGGGCCCTCAATTTCTCAGTTTTATTTATGCCTCTAAAAAAGGTCACTTAGATAGGAAAGTGGAGGAGCTTCTGAAATGTCTTCCTCTGTGTCATCCTGCTGTAGTTTCAGCCCGTGTCTTCAGTGAAATTAGAATGATACAGTGTGTTCAGTATCTGCCTTTTTCCAGCAGAGATAGTAATCCTAGTGGAAAGAAAACCTGTGCAATGCTAGCTGCACAGACTTCTCATCTGGCAAAGCAAAGATAAAAAATCTCCAGGGCAGCCCATTGAAACAGATGTCTGAAACCTTCAGGGGACACCTTTTTCCCAAAAATAGTCAAGAACTCCTCCATACACAAACATACACATTCCCATAAGCAAATTTTTCTGGAGATACATCTGACAAACAATTCCCCCTTCTCTAGTCCATGAAATGAAAATCTGCTGCTTTGCTGAAGCGGGATGGGCAAATTCCTGCTTTAAACGTGAGCTCAGTCTTGTATTGCCTCTAAAAAATGTTCTCCTTCTGTGCTTCGTTAAACAGCCTACTTTGGCTGGAAAGCTTGGCAAGGCCTATGATACTCCCAGATAGCCCATGTGCATTTTGTTTATATCAGGTGTAACTCAAGTAATTTTGTGTTTGAAAGTGCAGGTCACATGTTATGGGCCTGAACATAAGGTAAATGGGTTCCCATTTTTAAAGAAGAATGTCAATTTATTATAATGGACATTTTTGAGAGAATCTTTATTCATCTTTTTGAAAAGCTCTTGTTAATCCTTTGATATTCTGTACTATTTATCTGGGCAAACCTGGCCCCTTCATCTGTAATCACAAAGCACAGTGCTTGCAGCAGAACTATTATATTATTCCACTGCATTGATGGAGGGAGAAGTGTGCTGGGAGCCTGCACGTGGTTTGCCCCCCCCCCTTTTATGCTAGAAGATTGCTCTAGAGGGGCTGATAAGGAAAAGTGGGGGTAGGGGCAAGCTCAGTTGTGGCTCCACCAGCCCTGCTCCTTCTCCACAACTGTGTGGGTCTTTCAGTCATTCCTTGCCCTATCATGGAGTGGGGGACAACATCCATCACTGCTGCAGTACAGGATGGGATAGAATCACCCTCTTCCCCCTCTCTCTTCCCCTTCCAGAAGCATATCCTCCCTGTTCACAGCCATATTACTTGATCTGTGTAAAGAGGGAAGGATTTGTTCCATAATTTTGACCATGCCAGGCCACCCACATCTCCCTACTCACTGAAGTCTCTCCATGTGAAAAGTCAGTGGAGTTTGCAACTTTCCCCCTCTGGTGAAATCTGTAGAGATGCCCCCGCTTACAGCATGTCTGAACTTTCCCCTTGATCTTCTGGAATGATTTATTTAGTGGTCTACAGGGAAACGACCCCTTCTAATCCGTTCCCTCAGTACTGTGAATATTCAAGGACACATCTAACTATCTCCACTGCTTTCTAGAAGGATCTTAATTGGCCCCAGGTGTCTTGATTATCCTGGAGCAACTGCCATTTGGTTACCAAGGTACCAGGGATTTGTTTAGCCTGGGGCTAACATACCTGTTCCTCACCACTTTACTATAGCCATCTGGCCTTGCCCCGTCGCAGTGTGTATAAACTTGTAGGTGATTTCTGTTGCAAAAGAAGGGAGAAGGGCTGGAATATACTACCCTGTGAGAATTATGGGAAGGCATTGGAGGACTATCAACATCCAAGTTAAATAACCTGGGTTACAGCCTTCATATGCACCACAAAGTAGGCAGGTTCCAGCCCAAGTTAGAGCTGAGCTCAGGCACAAAGCCACACCCCCAGCTGGGTAATGTAGCCCAGTGTCAAAGCAACTCTGCAAGTAGGTCAAAGGATTTTGTGTGTGGATGGTAGGAAGTTGTGGCTAACACCGGGTAAGAGCCTGGGTTAACGCTGCAATGATGACACACCTTATGAGGTGCTGCTAACTCACTCAGGGTATGTCTACACTGCACAGTTACCTTGGGTTCTTATCCAGATTTTATCTTTAACTCCTGGGCCAACCCCAGAGAAAAACTTCCAGCTCAGGTTTGGAGGTGCTTTAAGCCTGGACTAGCTGACCCAGAAGGACGGGGATGGCTTGGAGTTCAGGCTCTGCTTTAACTCAGGCTGGAACTCACCCACTATGTAGGAAGGACACAGGGTAAATCACTCGAGTGCCAATAGTCCCTTAGTACTCTTCCTACAGTGCACCCTAAAGGACAGACGAGTTCTCCCACAATTGACTGGGGTGGAATCCTCAAGTGTCTCAGCACAAAGAACCAGTGGATACATCCTCAGACCCACACGGGGAAGTACAGAATCAACGAAGAGACAATAACTTGGATATTATTATTATTTATTATTTGTATTATCAGCTTTGCTGCGGGAATGCTAGCACCCAGGTTAGCCTAGCTCACGTGTAAATCACCCAGATTAACAGTGCAACGTAGAGAGAATCTATCAGTCACCCACAAACACATCTCCAAGGAGAGGAATGGCCAAAATCTTGGCATAGGCCAACAACAAGGGGGCAGCAAAGAAGAAATTATGCTCAAGGAGGCAGCAAGATGTCACTCTTCTGCCTTTTAGGAAGAGCTATGTCCCAGGGGCCCAATCTAGTCCTATTGTTTGTAAAGGTGTGTGGTATTTTGGTGGTTTCTACATTACTAACAAGAAACACATTTGCAAAAGGGTCTCTAATGAATTGGTCTCCCATGCTTTCAACGAAACAAATTGCCAGATCATCCACAAACCTCCACTCACATTAGCCAGTGAACTTATTATTGTAAGAGGAATGGCAAAAGTTTTGCTTCCAGAATGTCTGTTCTGAGGTGCACTGATGCATCCATTTTATCATCAGGCAATTTATATTAATGCCAGTTTTTAGAGATATTAAAGACAGTGAACAAAACACTACAAGAGGGGATGATAGGGAGGAATAAAGAGACGCAAAAACCCATTGGTCACCACAAAATATGATACTGTAGGGGATATAGTCTGTCAATTTTCTAAATCGGGTGTCTCATCCATAGAATGAATTCTTTCTCACAGTGATGTTGTGGTTCTGCAGGTTGGGAGAAAATTAATCTGTTTCCATGTAATTAAAAAAGAAGCTGCATCAAGTGTATTTCAATCACACACATTGAAGTTGTTCATAGTGGGACAAACCCTGATGTACTCACTCAGTTAAAGCTCTCTGACTTTGCCTGAATGAGGACCAAGTAGGAATTTGAAGATTTGGCTTTAAATCTGAAGTTAAAGCTAGATGCAAAGAGGTGAAAAGGTCATATTCTAAGGTAAAATTCACTTTTATGAGCCCAATCCTTGGAAATGCTGATTTCCTGAACTTCCACTGATGTCAGACAGCTCTCAGTAGGTTGCCATGTTGGGCCCTAGAAGTGCAATCTTCATAGCCCTTATGAGTGCCAAGGCAGAGGCTATGGTGTCTTCTACTAAAAATCCTAGATCCCCCACCTCTTTGTGGAATATCCTGCACAGAAGTCATTCAGCAGCATTTTAACTTCACTTTGGACACCAACAGTTTGTATCACTAGTACAGAACAGTTGATTAGTATTTTATCATTTTTGCCCATAACCTTTATAGATGTTGTCACATCAAAGGTTGTAGTTTAAAATAATAATATTTGTCATTGGACTGACTGCTCTTCTCAGCATTGTAACTGTGACAGATCTAAGTGGACAAGCTATCCTTAACTGTTAGGGTTTGACAGAGGGTGACAGAGCAACTGCTAGTCTCTTCTCTATGGTCCAATAAACTGCACATTTATCCTGCTCATAAGTTCCATAATGGAGTGGAAATTGCTTTCTCTTTATTGACCTATTTTATTAAGGAAAGACTAAGTATATAACATATGACTTCAATAAATATATTATCAAACATTTATAGACAAGATTTTACTATTCTGAATTTTTGGGCTTCACAATAGAAATTTTATTCCAGCATACACTGTTACCCCCATGCCACCCAAATTAACTTTGGAAGGCTGTGCAATATAATAGGATTAATAAATGGATTAATGTGATTAATAAATCATACATAGTCTTAGAACCTGGTCCTGCAAAAATGCTGCGTTGGGACTGCTCGCACTCATAAAGTTAGGCACATGTGTTAAGTGTTAGAAAGACCTTGTAGTTCGTTCCATCTGAGGATCTCAAAGCGCTTTTCACGCACTAGCTTATTAAGGCTTTCAAGATCTCTGTGATGGGTGATGGTAGTGCTGTGGAGAGTTGTTAAGGCTGTTAAGTTGTTACAGCTGCTCAGTGCTGCTGTTCTTGGGGCTCCGGTGTCAGCTGCACGAGTAGAGTGCAGCTTACCGATTCAGCAGATCTCAGTGTTATTTGTAAGACCACAGGCTTGGTTTAGTGGCGAACGCGCTCAGCCAGGTTGATTGTTGACAAAGCACGGTACCATAGGAGCTACAGGTACACTAACACATGTGTGCCCGCAACAATAGTACCTGCACAGTTAGCACACCAGGATGCTGTCCCCTTGGCAAGTACAAATATGCCCCTCCTCTGACTTCTCCTTTTATAGATTGATGGAAGCAACTGACGTACAACACTCCAGATATTGTTAGTTACCATCCTTTTACCTTGTACCTGCTAGTTCAGACAAAATATCCTTGTCCATTATCCTGTCATCCCCTTCTTATCTTTACCAGGAGTCAGTGTGTTCTTGTACCATCACTCAGGAATGTATTTATGTAGTTACGTGAGAGATCTCTGTCTTCCTGTACCATCCTCTCCAGTCAGGACTGAACTTATTTAGTGTTAGCTAATACCTGATGTGTTGCTATTTTGCCAAGACCGGGCCTGCTTAGGTTCACAGCCTTTGGTTCCTACTGTTACTTCTGCTTGGGGCTCCAGCAAGGTGTACAATTGGTTAATAAGTGTCTTTATCCCCACTGAGGCACAGGAAGATAAAGTTACATGTTCAAGATCCTACAACCAGTCTTTGTCAGCAGCAAACTTCCAAAATCCTAGGCCTGTACTCAGTGCTTAAATTCTCATATATTATTTTCTGGAGCACCCATCCCATGCCAGTCGTGGCTCCATGCTTCAGTTGCAGGGTGGAAGGTCTCAGGGCTTCAGCCCCGCTGGGTGCATTGTGGCTTGCCTCTAAGGTGTGGAAGTATTTACCAGATCTCTGCTCCAGAGAGCTCTGGCTGGTAAGCCCTGCCTATACTTTAACTCCTAGACCATTCTTCTCTTTCTCTGGCACACCTACTGTAGCCAGAATTTAGTGCCATTGAGCAGGGACTGGCATGATGGCCTACCAGGCCATAAAGTTCTCCTTAGCTCCCGCACTCTTTAAAACTGTGTGGGTGTATGTTATGCATTTATTTTCTGGACATGAGAATTTGAGTGATATTGCATCAATTGGAATAGAAGGGTTACTACCTGTAGAAAAATAGGACCTCAGGAAAAGACCTATCAAACTTTTAATAAAAAGTTATTACCTTGCTATGAAATTCTATAGGATTGTGTTTCAAAACACTTATACAAAAGAGAGAATTCTCTATTAATTTCTGTATAACTGCTATAGAATCCTGTTCAGCTGCTATAGAACCCAATTGGTATAATTTCTGTTTAATTATTTTCTGTAAAGGAAGACTATAGGAACAGTATCTTGTGCTAATGAAGTAGCAAAAACTTCCAGATTAGAATCTGCAATGCGCTGCTTTTCAAATAACTGCATTATAACTTTGCCAATTTGTAGGTGATATTCTGAAACAGGACAGTGAGGTCTGGAGAAAAGTCAAGGCTGAACCTTGTTCTTTGGCAGGCTGAACAGTATCAGAAAGAGTAAGATTCCTCTTTTTTAAAAATCTACATCTGTGACCTGCCAGAAATGAGATATGGATCAGAAATATGGGCATGCACCCAGGAGATGGAATAGACACTAAAAGCTAGCCTGCAAAACATGAAAAGCCTGTGAAGAGACTGGAGAAGAAACAATTGGAGCAGAGAACAAACCAAAATGAAGGGCATTTTTAGGACTAAGAAGAAGTTAGAGGCAACTGGTTGGCCATGTCTCAAAAGAAATAGTTGTAAATTAGAGAAAAGACCTGTTACTATAGATCAGTCTCCATCCCTCTTGCTGTGCAGTGTAAGTAATGAATGCATCCTTTTCTTGTTAAGAATATACATTCATGTTTTCACACCACAAATGATTGTAGACTAGAAAACTTTCTAGTAGTTGGACTATACTTCCAGTGGCATGGAAATCAGTATGAGCTGCTAGCCTTGAACATGGAGTGTAACAATGAATAAGAGTTTCCAGGATTGAAGATAAATGCAAAGTAGTGGTCTCTGTCTAAGTACTTAGCATGGCTCCCATCTCACAGTAGTGTCTGAGCATCTCCCAGGACCCTTTACAAGCATGTGTATGTCATTAAAAGCAGCATCTAAGGTCTGCTTGATACTGATCTCAGAGAAAAGCCAAAAATGCATGATCAGGGTAAGGATGGAATAATACGATTCCTCTCAAATTTCTTCATTTGTTATTGGAAGATCGTCCTTTTCCAGAAAGATGTAGCTCTGTTTTCTGTGAAGTAGTTGCCTTTTGCCAAGGAGCAGTGACCAAGGTTTCTTTGGCCAGTTCCTGCAGTCTTTGCATGAGTTCTTTGATTGATTTCCATTGGTATTGCATAAGAAAGTAACAAATGCAAGACAAACACACAGCAACCAAGTAGGCATTCTGTAGATCTGCTAGTGAGAAAAGCAGAATTACAGCGGTTGTCATTAAAAAGTCCACATTTACCCACAATGGTACTGCAGCTGTTACCAGTCACAGGCATGTAATTGCTATGGCATCCGAGGTATTACTAGAATAGTAAGCATCAACTTTTTCCACTGATGAACATACAAGGATACCTGCAAAGGAAACTCTCCTTTTATATGAACTACACTATATGCCAGGAAAACATCAAATTCCATTTTACTGGGAAATCTATAAAGAAGTGTATTTATTAGTAAATACCCATTTTCCCCCCTCCCAGTTTGTTCATTTCTCCCTTTTCTTACATTTTATAAAATAGCTGAAGCAGTGCATTTCCTCCTTTGCACTAGAAGGGATGAGTGAGCTCCTGTTAGTCACTGCTCCTTATACAGTAGATCTGCTCTTTAGTCGCTGTACTCTACTGACAGTTGAGTTGACACTTGAGACTATGCAGACTGCACTGGTGCTGTGACTTAAGAACCTAGGCATAACTGCTTGGAGGGATCTGTCCCCTCCCTCAAGGACACTTGACACCATGTGCTAGACTATGGATCAATGGCAGGGTGATTCAGCACAGTCACCTGGGATGTGCCAAGCACTGAGTTATTGATTGTTCTGGATAAACTTGGTACCCTGATACAGGAGCTAGAAATTATAACAGGGGACACTCAATCTCTCTCCATTTTTAAAGATGGTTGGTTTGTGCCAAAGGATGCAAGTCTTCTTTGAAATGTTATTTTAAATTATAAATGTGGCATTTCTCCCACTAATCATCCTTTCACCAGGTGAAAGATAATAGAGTCCTCAGACTAATTCAGCCCCGAGCTTTGGCCTGAGCAGTGGCTCCTGAATGAATTATATACATGGTGGTGCTTTTGTAATTTAGGCTCTTTTAATGTAAAAAGCTGAACTCATTTAGCATCTCAATTTCATTGTGAAACTGTCCTAAGAGGTGAGAAAGATCAGTGATTTATATGTAGTGCTCACCATTCCACACCCCATCTTCATTTTACACTGAGATGGTGTCATACCAGATACATCAGTGCAATGAACCTACTGTGTTTTTCTCCAAACATTAAAAATCCATGCTAATTTCATGCCTATGAAATCTGAATCATGGGGCATCTTTAATTAAAAGATAAATGGCAAAATAATGTTATTGTGGATGCTTTATAATTGTAATGAGTTAATTTTTAATTATTCATTTTTTTCTTGAAAATATATATATGCATGCTCATTTCCTTTTACATTTTAATCACAAGGAAACACAGTCTCTAGAAATATGGATTTCATATTCTATTCTAAGCCACCCAGTGTTATAGGATAATGACTCTACAACTTCCTGAATCCAATTAGCAGCTTTGTCGAACCTTATTCAAAATATCTTATAGCAGAATTTCACAGTAGCCTCACTTTGATTATTTCACATTCACAATCTATCTGTTTATTAAAGAGTACAGAAATTGCATTCTGTCAGCAAATGACTGATTAACAAGTGTAGCTTGTTATTATGAAGACGTTTCTTTTTCTCTCTCTCCCTGGCCACTCCACTTAATACCTGAAAACCAAACAGTCAGCCGAGGTCAGTGTTTCGAGACATGGGGGAGTATTAAAAGCAATGATCTGGAAGAGATTCATTTTTAATGGAAGTCATTTCTTATGCATTGCTGCTATATTCAATTAAATACTGAAAGAGAGAGCTTGCAGTTGCAGATCCTAGAAAGATTTATCTGCATTACAAATCAAATTGGAGATCTTCACTAACGCAGAATGAAATTCCCTCTGGTGCGGAGGGCCCATGTACACATCACTTAGGCCCACTTAACATAGGGCTTAAGCGGTAAGTTGAAACTAGCACAAGCCCCCTGCCCTGTTATAAATTTCATTTTTGTCAGCTTAGGCCTAACAATAGCTATTTTAACTCCTCACACCTGTCTATGCCCAATTACACACATTTATTAATTTCCCAATCAAGCATGTGTGTCATCGTTTTACAGAAATAGGATTTCACTAGCTGCTTCTGCTGATTAATTTTAGAAACTTTCCCGTGGGGGAGTTCTCATTCTTGTTTTGAAGACAGTCGACCAGCTCCTCAGCTGGTGTAAATAGACATAGCTCCATTGACGTCAGTGGAAACAGATCAGTTTACACCAACTATGTTTTGAGGTCATAAGGCTGTTTTTCCTAAATCTTGTTTTAAACTTATAGTGTGATTTTTCTGTCTGTGAATTTTTTGAACAATGAGATTTGCTGTATTTTAGTTCTGGTATGAATGTAGTGAAGTGTTGGCATGTGATTATCAGCAACTAACCACTATGTCAAACACAACCAATCTTGGGAGCAAATGAAAAGCGAGGTAGGCTCAAATGAAAAGCCCCGATTGTGAACTTCGGACAGTTTGCATCTGGATGTGGATTTTGTTGCTGGCCTCTGAACCTGATTCCTATCACACACTGGTTTCATTCTTTTGATTCACATGGAGATTTTATGATTTAAATTGGGTTTTCACTGGTAAAATCAAAATCAAAACCTGTATCTCTAAAATGAACTAAATCAACCCCTTCCTCCCCCCCAATCCAAAAATGTCCCAAATTTGGGAAAGTTCAGATCCAGTTTAGCATTCTGTGATTATGGCCCAGGAATGTCAGATAAATTTTGTCTTAATGAGTTTCATTAGCCTCACATTTCCTCTTCCCCTCAAGTGCCCACAGGCACATGCAAATGAACCCTTAACCCCTCAGACTGATCTTTCCAGTTTGGTGGTAGGAGTGTAGTATATAATTGTACATTGAGGAAAAGTAGAGGGCAAACTCCATTGACTTTAATAGGCTTACACCAGGACTGCTTTTGGTTCAATATTGTTCAGTTATGTGCCTGTAATCTCAGAAAGAGGATCTTATTCTTCATTTTGTAGTACATCACTTTTCATGGAAATTTCACTTTCTGGGATCCTGGTATGAGGCCAAACATAATAACCTGCAAGATGCTTCATCTAGTACATGATGAATGTCAAGCTCTTTCCATAATACTCTAGGAGTATTTCCATAAAACTAGGAGTTAACCAATCACACATCAATAGCTTACATTTTTTTAAAAGAGGGAGAAAATCCATTTCTCAGACTATATTTAACAGTCTTCCTCTATCCATTCTCCAATCTGTGGAACAATATACTACTGTGTCTCCCTCAAATCAATCAGTTTATGAAGCATGGCCCCACTAAATTTTTTGTTACAACACAGAGCCCCATCAAAAATAGTTTATTCTACACTCTGTAACTTCAAATTTCATGAAAATGCAAGAGGAAATGTATGAAGTGGCACTCTCTGTTATGTACTTTTTATGAGAACCATTTACCCCGATGGCTACTCAATAAATATCTGAATTTTTGAAAAACTGGGTGTGGAACAAACAATACGAATATCTTGTTAACCTGTAACGTGTGTTATAAAACATCTTGCTAACCTAAGCAATATTGCTAGAGTTAATATACAAAGTAGCCTTTGCAAGCATGAGCATGTGTGATTATATACACATATGCCGAGGTTTATTATTTGTATTACAATAATGCACAGAAGCCCCATTCTTTGATGTGTGAGGCATATACAAACATAAAATGAAAGCCAGTCCCTTCCTCAGAGCTACAATATAAATGTGGAAAGGACCCAGTAGGTGAGTGTAATGCAACAGAGTGAGAAAGGAGAAGGCACTGTGGCTGAGAGGACTGAGCACTGAACTTAGACTTTGAAGATCTGAGTTCTGTTTCAAGCTTGGACGCTAACCTACAGTGTTACATTGGCCAAGTCTCTTTAACTCTCTGTGCCTCAGTTGCTCTAAGTGTAAAATGCAAATCACAATACTGATGTGCTTTGTCAAGTGCTTTGAGACCTATATATGAAAGTCATTATAGACTTTAATACCATGTACTATTGTCATACTGACATGCAAAGAAATCCTTACAATTCTTCTTCATTCAGACAATTATTACTAAAATTAATGAGACGTACAGCAGAAGTTTTGGTTAGTAAGTGGTATGTTATGAGTTGTGAAAGCAAGTGATAAACTGCATGCATTAGCAACTTTAGACTACCTCACCTGCATGTTGCCCATTAATCCATTTTCTTTTCTTCCTTTGTAACAGCTGGCACCGGTTAGTTTTCCCCATCCACAGTTTCTTCCTTTTATTATGAGGACATCAAGTAGCCCACTAGGAGTGAATACAGCTGTGGTACCTGGGGTACATCACTGAGAATAGCAATGTAAGTAGGAATTTTGGGGTGATTTAAATTTTAAAGCATCCCACAAGCAATGTTCCCTCTAATTTTTAATAGGCCGTGAGTGTGCGCAAAAGATGTGTTCTGTGCAAACTTTTGACAGGCTGTGTGCGGAAAAAATTTCTTCTGTGCAAATTTTTATGTGTGCAGTGTTTTGCTGTGTGTGCAGCATTTAGGATCTGTGTGTATGCGCACACGCACACAGCTTAGAGGGAACAGTGCCCACAAGATTTTTGAGCAGATCCTCAACTGACATAAATTGTCATAGCTCTAGTCACTTCAGAGGAGTTAGGTCAGTTTACACTAGCTGAAGATCTGCCCTTGGGAACTATGGCGTTATGTAACTATGGATGAACAGGAGGAATATTTAACAGCTAGACACTTTTTTCCTGTGCACTAGCAATGATCTAACCTACTGGCCCTGGGTCTTACTTACTTGTAGACTGTTTCTGAGTTGTCTTCCCAAGGCATCGACTGTCAAAGAAACATTCAGGTCCGGTTTCTTGTGACTGGCTGTGTGGAACAGAATTGTCCTCAGGGAAGGAAAGTATTATCAAACAGAGGAATCTCTGTAGTTCAAAACCAAAGCTGGTTAGCAAGATTAATCACCATTAAAAACTGCCCATTTTGAAAACATATTTTCTTTTATTGGGAAAAGGGAGAGCTTTAAAACTAAGTAAATAATAAATAAAGTCAGCTGGAAACACCACTTACTTACATGCCTTGCTAGAAAATTTCCACTCAGTTTCACTGGAAACCAAAAAGTAAGTTGACAGGTGGAAAAAATATAAATACGAACATCTTACAGATTTTCCTATAGCACTGTGAGATGCCCTGAGGGGAGCTGGGGAAATAGCCTAGCTGCATAGTTTTTGATTCTTTTGAATGTTCTGTAATTTCTATATCAAAAAGGCAAAGGAATTTTTTTTAACCTAAGGGTATGTCTACACAGCAAAAAAAAAAGACCTGTGGCAGCGAGTCTCAGAGCCAGGTCAGCTGACTTGGGCCTGTGGCGCTTGCGCTGCAGGGCTAAAAATAGTGTAGACACTCTGTCTTCGGGTGGAGCCCTGCTCTGATGCGTGGCAAGGGGGAGAGTCTTGGAGCTGGGGCTCCAGCCTGAGCCCAAATGTCAACGCTCAGTGCGAGTCCCAGTCAACAGACCATGGCTCTGAGACACGCTGGCATGGGGTTTTTTGCTATGTAGATGTACCCTGAGTGTTTCCTCACGTCGCAGGTCCCTTCCTTCCTCTCCTTACTGCTATGCTCATGTTAGCCCGTCTTGTCCTTCTTCTCCACCAGCCCTTGTTTGCTCCCAGAGTCAATTTTGAAGAATGGAATTTGCGTGACACTTGCAAAAATCACACGTTTGGTTAGTATATCCCTTTCCTTGTCCCTTTTGCTATTGCATATGGGTGGACTGTGCCCGCACAGCAACCCGTTTTGCTCATGACATGCTTTACAGCTGACAGGGAGGAAGAATGGTCCAGTGGTTAGGGCACTGGCCTCGACTTGGGAGATCTTGGTTCACGTCCTGATTTCTGTGTGACAGTATGCTAGTCAGTTAGTCTCTCTGTGCCTTAGTTCCTCCTAATATGTTATTTAAAAAGAAAAAAGGCGGAAACATAGCACTTCACAGAGGTGTTGTGAGATAAATCCATTACAGATCATGAGTTCTCAGATATTGCGATGAGGGTCATATAAGTACCTAAGTTAGACAGCTCTCCCTAAATTCTTGTGCACTGTGTTTGCATTATGATCCCTGATCCTGATTAGTTTCATTTAATTAAACCTAGTTCTTCTGATTAGGTATTATTTATATTGCAGAAGTGCCCAAAAGCCCCAGAGTGGAAAGCCCATTAAGGTCATTCACATACAAAGCTGTGATTGGTGCAATGTACCCTTCATGTATTAGTGTGTACTACTGCTCTCCACTTATTGTTCACATCACTGATGGTCTTAAAGGAATCGTTTAGCCATATAGTACTTTGTTCTGCGTTGGCATCTGAACATAGTTGCCTTCTTATCTATCTCCATTTCACAAAAGCTGTGCATCTGTGATGCCTGTAACAGTCACTGTCTATTTTTGATCAAGCTGGGCACTCCATTTCTGGTCACGAGAGATCTGTTGTTTTTATACTGTTGGAAGTGACCAATTTTTGTTTTTATTTATTACCACACGACACTTTTTGGCAGAACTCTCTTCAAGCTTGGAATCTGGTTTCCAGAGTTAACGAGGTGATGGAGTTTTGTTTAATAGAAGTAACAAAGAGTCCTGTGGCACCTTAAAGACTAACTAAAGTATTAGAGCATAAGCTTTCATGGCTAATACCCTCTTTGTCGGATTCATGCAGTGGAAGTATCCAGGGGCAGGTATACTGCATGCATCCGACGAAGTGGGTATTAGCCCACGAAAGCTTATGCTCTAATACTTTAGTTAGTCTTTAAGGTGCCACAGGACTCTTTGTTACTTCTGCAATCCCAGACTAACATGGCTACCCCTCTGATTCTTGTTTAATAGAAAATGCCTGAGTACCTGCTGTCACACTGAGGAGAATGAAGTGTTTTCATTCCTCTTATAAATTCCCTTTTTAGTCCTTTATCAGATGCATTTTTAACTTGACAGTAATAATATTTTTGTAGCCTTTAGTATTAACATGTAGTTTACCACACAAAAAACCACACTTCCTGCTAAATATTTATACCTTTTTTCTTTGCTCTTTTATGAAACAAACTTAAAAAGTATCCCCCTGCACATTTTTACTATAAATGCTTCATATGGAATTTAGAAGAGTCCAGTTCCATCTTTCTTGTAGGATTTATTCTGATTGTTGAGAAAGCATGTCACTCTTGGATCCGTGTAGATGGTAATTCATTTGCCAGTAGTTAGAGAGTTTTGAGTTGCCCTGATGTCCAATGATAGGATAATTGTTGCTATTGTCACAGGGTCGCACCATGTTCAGTCCCCTGCACAAGTGTGTAGAGAGAGAAGGTATAAGTCGTCTTTCTCTCCTTCTCTCACTTGCATCCCCTGAACTGAGAGCACGTAAACATGGTGTCCGTGTGCTCAAGGCGTGCCAGGCTAGTGTAACTGCCATCCTAACTTCTGCAAATGCGTTGTGAGCCTACCCTATCTCAGCACCACCCAACAGCACTGGCTGTATGCAAAGAGGAGTTGGCACTGCATCCTCTCTTAGAGTAGAGAAGAGGTTGTGCGCTACCAGCACTCAGCACAATGCCTGCCAGAGCTCCCAGTAAGGTAATAGACCTCCATGCATATGCAACCATCCAGTCTGTAACTAGTTGGGCTGTAGGAACCGGAGGGAAATGTGACAGGAAAGCGGAAGTGGGAAAAGGAGAGTTGGTCCAAAAATGATGCCATTCTTCCCCTCCATGGAAAATGTTGATTTTTCTGTGAAATTTTTGAAAAAGAAAAGTTTTGGCCAAAAGTATTTGAATTCAGGATGCTGCCAGTATGCCTCATAGGAGTTTTAGTTCATGCTCTTATTCTACTCTATAAGCTCAGCTTCCTGCTTTTAAAAAGTCAAAGTCAGAGCCTAGTGAGGTAAATAGAAAGGAGCAAAAACACTGCCAAATTAAGTGTAAACATATAATAAGAAAAGCCAATAAGGAGTTTGTAGAACAGTTAGCCAAAAACTCAAAAGATGATAACAAAAGATTTTTTAGAAAATCAGAAAGTAGGAAGCTTGCTAAACAACCAGGGGGGGCCCTGGGTGATCGAGATACAAAAGGAGCACTTAAAGATGATAAAGTCATTGTGAAGAAACTAAATGAATTCTTTGCTTCAGTCTTCACGGCTGAGGATGTTAGGGAGATTCCCAAACCTGAGCCGTCCTTTGTAGGTGACAAATCTGAGGAATTGTCACAGATTGAAGCGTCATCAGAGGAAGTTTTTGAAGTAATTGATAAACTTAACTGTAACAAGTCACCAGGACCAGATGGCATTCACTCAAGAGTTCTGAAAGAACTTAAACGTGAAATTGCGGAACTATTAACTATGATTTGTAACCTGTCCTTTAAATCAGCTTCTGTAACCCACGTCTGGAGGATAGCTAATGTAATGCCAATGTTTAAAAAGGATTCTAGAGGTAATCCTGGCAATTATAGACCGGTAAGTGTAATGTCAGTACCGGGCAAATTAGTTGAAACGATAGTAAAGAATAAAATAGTCAGACACATGGAAGAACATAAATTGTTGGGCAAAAGTCAACAAACAAAAGTCAAAGTCTGTAAAGGGAAATCATGTCTTACTAATCTATTAGAGTTCTGTGAAGGGGTCAACAAACATGTGGACAAGGGGGATCCAGTGGACATAATGTACTTAAATTTCCGGAATGCCTTTGACTAGGTCCCTCACCAAAGGCTCTTACTTAAATTAAATTCTCATGGGCTAAGAGGGAACGGGATGTTAAGAATCATTAAAAAAGGGTTAGCGAATAAGACAGAGAATATCTTATTGCCCTTATATAAATCCATGATAGGCCCACACCTTGAATACTGCATACAGATGTGGTCTCCTCATCTCAAAAAAGATATACTGGCATTAGAAAAGGTTCAGAGAAGGGCAACTAAAATGATTAGGGGTTTGGAACAGGTCTCTAGTGAGGTGATGACTCACGGGCGCTGCACCTCCTGCTGGTCATCTCAGGAATTAGCTCTTTTCAGCCTTGAAGTACCCCAGCTGGCCAATGTCTCGCCTGCCTCTAGCCCCTGTGTTCCTCCCGACCCCCAGTGCTCCTTACCCTGGGGTTCTGCCACCTGGCAGTACCCTATGCTCTGGGTCTCCCCTCCCAGGGGAACCCCCAACCCTCTATCTTCACCTTCTCACTGGGGCAGACTGCAGTCTGTAATGGGCACTCATCATTGGCAAGGGGGTAGGACTTGCTGCCTTTTCCTGTACCTGGACTACACCTCTGTAGCCCTAGTATCTTTCTGGGCCTTTGACAAGGCCTGCAGCCTGGGGGTTTTTTACCAAGCTGGAGGTCCCCAGCTCCCTTTGCCCTTTTTGCCAGCACTGTTGTGTTTCAGGTACCTTATTCTCAGGCAGCTAGCCCTTCCCACTCCAGCTCTAAAGTAAAGCTCCTCCAGCATCTAGCCCACATCCCTCTTACAGGGTCAGCTGTGGCCTGATTGGGGCATGGCCCCAGCTGTGGTTGCTTTCCCAGTCAGCCTTGATTGGCTCTCCACAGGCCTTTGCTGATTTCCTGCTGGTCTGCACAGCCTCTCTGGCTTGTTCTAGCCCTTTTTCTTATGGAGTGGGGCGACTGTCCCACTACAGTCCCATTAAAGAAACTAGGACTTTTTAGCCTGGAAAAGAGGAGACTAAGGGGGGATATGATAGAGGTATATGAAATTTTGAGTGTTGTGGAGAAAGTGAATAAGGAAAAGTAATTTACTTGTTCCCATAATATAAGAACTAGCGGCCACCAAATGAAATTAATGGGCAGCAAGTTTAAAAAAATAAAAAGAAGTTCTTCACACAGTGCACTGTGAACCTATGGAACTCCTTGCCTGAGGAGGTTGTGAAGGCTAGGGCTATAACAGGGTTTAAAATAGAACTAGATAAATTCATGAAGGTTAAGTCCAATAATGACTATTAGCCAGGCTGGGTAAGGAATGGTGTCCCTAGCCTCTGTTTGTCAGAGGGTGAAGATGGATAGCAGGAGAGAGATCACTTGATCATTACCTGTTAGGTTCACTTCCTTTGGGGCACCTGGCATTTGTCACTGTCAGCAGACCAGATACTGGGCTGGATGGACCTTTGGTCTGCCCCAGTATGGCCACTCTTATGTTCATGGACTACATCTGCCATGATGCATCACAGTCTTCCCCTTGGAGAGAGGAAGTGTACCATGGAAGTAAGTGGCTGTGCATCATGGGGGATGTAGTCCGTCCAAAGGGCCTGGACCAGAGAGGAGAATGAGAGCATGAGGTAACTGAATGACATCTACCATGAGACAATGTAGCATTATACCCAAATCAGAATACTTCTCTTTTTAACAAATATTTTTCAGATTTCAGATGTTCAGGTTTTTGATTAAAAGAATCTATTTTTTTTCTTAGCATGCACACACTTTTCATAAAAAAATAATTTTGTTGAAAACCCAATTTTCAGTCAAAACAGTTTTTTACCAGTCCTATGGGAAAGTGAAGCTCAATGAAACTGTGAGCTGCACATTCAGTCTCTTGTTCTGTCTTATCTGAAAACTGAAGGGCGAATCTGTCTTTCGACCCATCCCCTTTCTCTCTCCCTCTCTCCCAACATCCAGTCATTGTGCTATATAGTTCTAGTGCAAAATTAAGGGTTTCAAATACTTTAACCAAAGAATACTCCTCTATTTGCTACTATTGTGCTATTATTCCAGTGGATATTGTGATGTGTATATTTTTGTTGGAAAGTTCTCTTCTTCTTCTTTCTATTTTACTGTCACTTCTTTCTATTTTACTGTCACACAGCCTGTGTGTTACACAGCTTCATCCCTGTCATTGTGAAAAGGCTTGAAAGAAAGATGGGGCCTCACATCATATTCTGAGCATAGCAGACTTGGGCACATCCTTATCTCTTTGAAAGTGAGCTCCATAGCACTGTGCTGTTCACTGTAAACTCTCTGCTGCTTCTACTTCAGCTTTGTCGTGTCTGATGGTTACAGTAGTATGAATTACTGATAGAAAAACAGACTCTAAGGCATTGAGATGCTATCCTATTGTGAGTATTTATAAATTAGGATGAGAATTTTGAACTGGGTCCAGAATTGGATGGTGAGCAATTGGAGGTTTCAGGGTGCCAATGTGATATTTTGTTTCTTATTGTTTGTCTCTTTCTTTATTTTCCTTTCCTTTCCTTGCCTTCCCTTCCCTTCCCTCTCAGGAAATGTTTCATGTTGGAATTTTCTAGTGAGGATCTTCCTCAGCCCAGTTCAGAGTGACCTGAAGTTAGCCCAATTGGTACATCTCAGCAACATCCTAGTGTAAATACAGATGCAGTGGATTCTTTGGTATCGGCATGAGTCAAATGCTGTTGGAGTTTAATCAGTCCCACTTAATCTGTGACCTTTGACCAGGGTCCACTGGGAGCCAAGTGAGGTCACTCAGTTAGGATGAACTGCAAAGAATGAGGCAGACAGTCCCCAAACTTGGTGTCTATTCCAATACTCAGATTTGCCAAGCTAGCACAAAACAGCTTCTTTAATACCTCACTGATTACCCAGAAGTCAACAACACAGTTCTCTTAAAATAACCCAGCCTTAGGCCTCCACCCAGACACCCAAGTCAAATATGATAATAATTATTTAAAATCTTATTCATCATATTAAAAAATTCTACCAATCCCAAAGGATCAGACACATTACCTCCTAGGTTAATGAATATTCCAGATCTTACCCAAATGCACTCTTACAACCAATTCTTATTAACTAAACTATCATTGATTAAAAAAGAAAAGCGAGAGAGGATTGGTTAAAGGATCAGTATACTTGAAGACGTGAGTACAGTTCTTGATATTGAATTCATTTTAGAGATGGGGAGTGTGGTAGTTGCAGAGTTCTTTCAGAAATAGTTCATAGGTTATAGTCCAATATTCATATTCAGGGTGTTCCAGCTTACGACTGGGATCTCAGCCTTAAGCTTCCCCTGCATGAAGCATCAAGCAGGTCTGAGATGACAGGATCAGGACTCAAGGGTCTTTTATACAATTCCAGGCCTTCTCTTGACAGTTTGGAGTTCTTAGGTGAACAGTAGGCAATTGTGGAGACTTCGAAGTGGACCCATTTCCTAAGCATTGCTGGTATTATTTACGCAGATTTGCATAAAACAGTTGCCCATTTTCCTTCATTCTCAGGTGATTTGCTATACATTTCAAAGAGAGACGAACACAGCGATATCCTATGTTTACAGTTCATTTAATTGTTAATATTCCCTTTTGATCTCTGAATCAATAGCTATAGTGATAGACAAGGAACTGTGTTTACATGACTAACATATGAGTACACACATACAATTAATATCACTTCTAATTTCTAACAATATAGATTTGTATTTCAGAGTTCTAGCCTATCTACCATGGAATGGCACTAATTACCATGTATATACTGTTCTAACATGTCTCTACAGATTGACTCTGTGTCATTTAGCCTGCAGGATGCTTAACCCATTCTGGCCATGCATCACACCTTGCCTAGGAAAGGGTGATTGAAGATGAACTGGTAGCTAGTGTGGGTTGTAGAATCCAGCATTGGCTGCTTGAGCGCTGGTCTGAGTATTGCTTCAGTGTGGTTGATGGATTGCCTTCAGTGGAAGGATTGGTTATTTTATTCAGATGCAAGCATAAGCGCTCTTCATTGGCTTTTGCCATCCATGGTAGGCAAGGGTCTGTGTTACAGTTAGTGGCTTGATCATCCCTCAGAGTTTTCATATTTTCCTTTGGTATAAGGGGACAGACACCTTTTAGTGAAGGGCTAGATTTATCTAATCCTGCCTCCATCTGGGGAGATGATACTAGAGGTCCTTTCCAGCCTCACATTTCTATGAATCTATGAAACTCCATAGTGCATGGTTCCTGTTTTATGCATCAAGTCTACTTCACTCATGCAAGGTCATCATGGGGATTATGGGAATTCAGTTAATTTTTCAGCAAAGGAGGATGAGACCTCTTTACAGGGCGAGGTGTTTGGATCTGAGAATGGATTGAGACATTGGGATTGATAAATTAGTGTTCTACATAATATAGGTCAGGTGGTCATCATTACACGAACGAGAAAGAAGGTTCTTTTAGCTTCTTGCACAGCTTGCTATATGTTTAGAAGAATTCCTTTGGCTTTTGTTTGCGTATTATGGGATGGTTTTTTCACCGTAATGATGTAGCTCTCTGCCTTCCTGTTTTATCTGACAGAGTTTCTGTAAACCATGATGATCTATGGAGATGGGGGAAAGAAGGTATTTTGGGGTCAAAGCACTGATGCTGGTGGACAGCAGATGGTTGTATTACTTTACCAGACTTTCAGTGAATCAGTCTGGCAGCTGAGTGTCTTTCTCCTCTAGGGCATACAGATCGTGTTCTAGTAAAGTAGCTTTTTTGATTATAATGCAAGAACCTATCTGTCTCTTTCAGCATCTAGCTCCTTAAATGCTATAGCTGTATAGACAAGGAAGGTCTAAATCCAAACTTCCTCATCTTCAATGTAGTCTCATACTGTACTGTGATTCAAACCCATCTTCATGACGGTATAGAAGTTTCATTTATTAGTGATTGAGGAGCTAAAAAGTTTCAGAATTTTTGCAAAAACAACGAGGAGTTCTTATGGTACATTAGAGACTAACGAATTTATTTGGACATAAGCTTTCGTGGGCTAAACTCCACTTCATCGGATGCATGGAGTAGAAAATAGAGTAGGCAGGTATAAATACACAGCACATGAAAAGATGAGAGTGCCTTACCAAGTGGGGGGTTAGTGGTAAAGAGCCAATTCAATAAAAGTGGAAGTGGCCTATTCTCAATAGTTGACAAGAGTTGAATACCAATGGAGGGAAAATCACTTTTGCAACTCTTACTAATATTAAAAACAGTAAGGCATGGATTCAGACAGAACCAACAATCTGTTGTAATAAGAGCAAAAGCAAAACTGCATTTGTGGTTGACGCTCACAATTAATGGTCCGCACCATTTCGTAGCAAACAGATTAAGGTACAGATGGCAACAACTTTGTATAATGCTATGCAAGTTTAACAGAAAGCCATCAAAATGTACAGCACCGTCTGAGGACCTGTTTGTGTGGAGGAATCAGCTTTGCTACTTATTCACTGCGGTGGGTAAAATGAGTGCAATAATTCTTTTTTCCCCTAAAACTTCTCACACACACTCAGAAAACATTCCGTGTCCCCCCTAAAGGGGACCCATCCCCCAGTTTGAAAACCTCCGTCCTCGAAGGTAAGTATCTGTCTCTCTCAAAAAAATTACCACCACAATCATCAAATTCATCTGGCAGTCTCAACTGAGCTGCTGTGGACCAAACATCCTTGGAGACAGGTCTCCTTTTCTTCTGGATTAAGGCTGAGCCATGCTGGAAGGGCAGTGTGATGGCAGCTTCCAAGCCCATTCCCCATGCAGTACTTTCTATGGATATAATAGAGAAATTTATTTTCTAGGGCTCTGTCTAGGGTCTTTCACCAGCATCAAGTGCACTTCAAATAAACCAAAATGTGGCCACTTTTCAACATACGCTATGGGACACAATGTGACACGGGCTATCTACATTTGAAAGAGCACATCTTTGGATAAGGTTTTTTATTCAGTGAATTACTGGTTGCTGTATTCCGCGTCCATATTACTATGGTAAGTGAATTATTTGCTGTTGACAGCATGGTATATTACACAAGGTTTTTGCCATTTTCCGTGATGTTGTTCCTAGCAAAGAGCACTATTTGTCAGTTGTAAATTTTATAATACGACATACACTAGTTATGTTTACTATGGTTGTGGTGTATGTGATTTGAAAGCATGAAGCTGAATGGAAGAAACAATTATCTTTTTTGTCTGGAATGTTTCATACTGTATCTTTGGGAGATTTATTTACACTCCAGCCCTAAAAGAAGTGCGTAGAGTGAGTGCGGAAAGAAACTTTGGCTAGGCTGAGTAACACTTTCAAGCTGAGCTCTTGGTGGAGTGGACAATCTATTTCTGAGAGGCACTAACCCTGCACCTGCACACACATGCACGCACATACACACACACACACATTTCCACTGACTTGGTCATAAGTCCTTTGGTGGGAATAAATATCCCATTTCTCTGATGTCAGTGGGAGTTCACCACCACAATTACATTGTGTAGGAAGGGGCTTAATATAGAGGCTGTGATGAGTAGGTAGCACTGGTAAACAATAATAGTCTTTTGCTCACTCTGCCAGTGTGGGAGATTATCCTCCTTGTTTTCCTGTTCCCCAGAATAAATGTGGCAGTCTAGATAAATAGTCATGTCTGTACTATCTCTGTCCTAGGTACGTAAGTACTGGCTTCTCTTTTTCCCTGGTGGTTCTCCACCCCTCCTTCGCCCCGAGGCCCCACCACACCATCACTCCACCTCTTCCCATCCCCACTCCGCCCCCACCCCAATGTCCCTGCCTGCCCACTGCTCTCTACCCTCACCTAAACCCATCCTCCAGCAGGCAAATAGCTGATCAGCGGGGCGCTGCCAAACAGCTGTGGCTGGTGGGTGTTGAACATCCACTGGTTTTTTCCGATGGGTGCTCTAGCACCTATGCCTAGATATGCACAGGAGCCATATGAATGTAGCTGCAGAACTCTCCATGCCAGTTGCTTTATTTAAGGTGGATGTGCTCTGAAAAGAAAGTGGAATATAGTTGTTGAACACTTTTTCCCTGCTCACTGTTGTGCTTTTATCTCCCATCCATCTCAAACTTCTGAGAGGTTTTTCTTGTTACTCTGTTGCATGTTGATAAAACGGTGCTTTGTCCAATCCCAGGCGTTCCTTCTTTTCAAAATCTTTTGGGGTTATTCAGTGAAACTCACTTGTGACTGTACCACTGGGGGTAAAGCCATTGTACATGAGGCAAAGCTGTTCCCACCAAAAATGCATGAAAAAATATTAGCTATTGTTTCACTTCAGTGGTGTTCATTGAATGCATCCATGTTTTCTCTGGTGGCATCAGAATACATCACAGTCTTTGTGCTAGTTTTTCCCTTTGAGCAGTGCATCACTGTGTTTATTGTGCCTCATTACCTGACAGCTGCAGGCTGATGCAGAGTCGAGTGTGACAATAAGATCAATTAAATCCTAATGAAAGGAGAAAGAGGCTGTGTGATTGTAAACTGTATGGGATTGTCTGAAGGTGCAGTTTTGGTAAATAATGTCCACTGCACTCAGTGTTAATCCTCTACGTTGAGGAGGATACGCAGGAGACTCAGCTTTCTGAAGTTTATTGTGCATCTCCAATTGAACAAGTATTTTTAAAAAATCGATCTACTGCTAGTTACTAACAATCTCCCAATAATCCCAGCTAAAAGAGGGGGAAAGAAGCGTAACATACAAGCAAAATTATCAGTGTGATGCCAGACACATCTTAATAGTTACTTCTTTGTTTGAATCGTTGTTTGATCTTAATGTTTTTTAAATCAACCACACTAACTGTGATTCCTCTACGATTCAGCCCATCTCCTATTTCTCCCACACTAATTCCCAGCTTCAGTTCTAGCTAAGGCCCCGTCTACACTGGCAAGTTTGTGCACAGTAAAACAGCTTTGAGCGCTGCAACTCCAGAGGTGTACACACTGCCAAGCCACTTAATGTGCAGAAACTGCGCAGATGCAGCACTCTTTAAAAAAAACACCTAAACAAGAGGCATAGGAGTGGTTACAGCACTGCGGTGTCAGTGTAGACACTGTGGTGATTACAGCACTGTGATTGGCCTCCGGGAGGTATCCCACAATGTCTGTTCTCACCTCTCTGGCCATCAGTTTGAACTCTCCTACCCTGCCCTCAAGTGACCAACCGTCAGCCCCACCCTTTTGCAGATTTGAAAGTCCCCTTCTTGTTTGCTCAGTGATGTGTGCTGTGATCTCAGCACATCTTTCCAGGTGTCCATGCCTTCTCCGTGCATCAGGCAATCCCCTGCTTGGAGCAATGCTAAGCTACTGGATCTCATTGGCATCTGGGGAGAGAAGGCAAAAATTTCGACTCCAGCTGTCAGAATTTTGATACCTATGGACAGATTTCTAGATGCATGACAGAAAAGGGCCATGACCGGGACACATTACAGGGCAGGGTCAAAGTGAAGGAGCTGCGGAATGCCTACCACAAGGCAAGGGAGGCAAACCACCATTCTGGTGCTGCGCCTACAAGCTGCTGGTTCTACAAAGAGCTGGATGCAATACTTGAAGTCCCCTGTGGATGCTTTGTTTGCTTCACTGCCAGTCAAGAGCGGACTGATCCAGGAGGAGGCAATCTTGGATGAAGATGGGGAGGGGGAACCAGAGGCAGAGGATGACTCGGAGGCCAGAGGTACATGCCATCACGAGCTCTTTTAAACCCTGGAGAAGCCTAGCCGGTCACTAGATATTGGTGAAGTGCAAACAGAAGAGGAGGCCCCTGGTAAGTGGATCTGATTTTGGGAATCGCTGAAGCGAGTTGTTGAGGGCAGGAGGGTTGCAGAAAACAGTCTTGTCTCCCACCTCATGCCTAGTTTGAATGGTGGAACAGGCTGTTGATACTCTCCCTCACTTCATGGGAATCTCCCTCAGAGATCTCCAGGAAACTCTTGTGAAGATACTATGCAATCAGCTCCCGCAAGTTCCTCGGCAGAGCTGCTTTGTTTCTTGCCCCGTTACCAGTAACTTTCTCGCATCATTGTGCTGTCACGGGGGGGAGGAGTGCCATAGCTGCACACAGGCTAGCCACATAGGAGCCAAGGCAGAAGTCACAGAGGAGAAGACCCTTCCTTGATTCCCTGTTCACCCTCAGCAGTGAGGTATCTTCCAGATGATCACCTCCTGTGGAAAGTGTGGGGACAGGAATGATTATCAGCCCCCCGCTACTGTGCTGGCTCTCCCCAAGTGCCCAAGAGTCACATGCCCAGTGTACAGCAGGGTTAGGGAACAGTGATTTACCCTGCTGTACACTGTGGCTACTCACATTTTGGGGGGTTTGTGACTTATGTGTGCTTGCCTTGGGTCAGCCAGTTAGTGTCAGGTGTGTGAGTACTGGCCTCCAGGCACTGAGCCTCTATGGTCCAGCCCTGAGTGAAGCTTTCACCCTTCCCTTCACAAATATTATGGCGCACACAGCATGCAGCTATAAGCATAGGAATATTATCATTGGCCATGTCCAGCTTCCCATACAGGCATTGCCAACGATCTTTTAAACATCCAAATACACACTCCAGTCATTCTACACTTGCTCAGCCTGTTGTTGAACTACTCCTTGCTGCTGTCCAGTTGCCCTGTGTATGGCTTCATGAGCCATGGCATTAATGAGTAGGAGGAGTCTTCTGGGATCACAGTGGGCATTTCAGCTTCCCCCACGGTGATCTTTGGGTCCGAGAAGAAAGTCCCTGCTTGCAGCTTCTTGAATAGACCATTGTTCCGAAAGTTGCATGCATCATACACCTTTCCGGACCAGCCTGCATTAATGTCCACAAGCACCTGGAGAATCACTGAGAAATACCCCATGCAATTAATGTTCTTGGTGGCTAGGTGGTCTGGTGCCAGAATTGGAATGTCATCTATCACCCCTCTGCAGTTAGGAAAACCCATTTGTGCAAAGCCATCCACAATGTCACACATGTTGCCCAGAGTTACAGTCTTTCAGAGCAGGATGCAATTAATGGCTCTGCACACTTCTGTCAACACGAATCCAACAGTTGACTTTCCCACTCTGAACTGGTTAGCAACTGATTGGTAGCAGTCTGGAGTAGCCAGCTTCCACAGTGCAATCGCCACACACTTTCTCCAACAGCGGGACAGCTCTCATTCTTGTGTCCTTGCCCCACAAGGCTGGGGCAAGCTCATCACACAGTCCTATGAATGTGGCTTTCCCCATGCGAAAGTTCTGCAGCCACTGCTCGTCATCCCAGACATGCATCACAATGTGATCTCAGCACTCAGTGCTTGTTTCCCGAGCCCAGAAGCAGCATTCCACTGTGGTCAGCACCTCTGTGAATGCCACAAGCAATCTCGTGTTGTAGCTACTTCGTTTAGCGAGATCAATATGACACTCCTCTTGCCTTTGTAGTTTAAGGAATAACTTCACGGCTACTCGTGACGTGTTGGTCTGAGCAAACAGCATGCTTGTCAACAACTCGAGATCCATTCCTGCAGCCAGAAAGAGGGCAGGGCACACAGTACGCAAACTGTTGAAAGATGGCGCCAAATGCAGACGGAAGTACAGGGATTGCTGGGATGTGAAGCAATGTCTCCTGGGACATTGGGACAGGACCCAGGACGCCCCGCAACTGTTTCCACCTTCCCACAAGTCTTAGCGGCAGAAGAGAAAGAGGTGCTTTTTGGGATAGCTGCCCAGAATGCACCGCTCCGAATAGCGCTGCAAGTGGGAACGCGCTGTTGCGCAGGCAGCGGACAGTGTGAACCCACAACAGCGGTTTTCCTTCAGCACTCTCTGAGTGGCAGTGTAACTCCTGGCACTGTAACTTTGCCAGGTATAAACGTGCCCTAACAAAGCATCGTGCCTGAGCTGCTCTGCACGGCCACTGTCTATCTGTGATGGGTTGGATCACAGAAACCCCCAGCTGATGTGCCAAGACTACTTCTGCCCTGTGTCCCTTGCCCCTAACCGGCTTGGGACTGCAGAATCCTGTCTGTTTCGAGTCAGACTCACTAGCCTGCTGCAAACCCAGACCCAGCTCTGAACCACGTCTCCTAACAGTTGTAGGCTTACCTGGAAACAGGTTAGGAAGTGTTCCTGCCTTTAGCACTCAGATGCTCAATTCCCAATAAGGTCCAAACCCTAAATAAATCCATTTTACCCTGTAGAAAGCTTATACAGGGCAAACTTATAGATTGTTCACCCTCTATAATACTGATAGAGAGGTATGCACAGCTGTTTGCCCCCCACAGGTACTAACGTACTCTAGGGTAATTAATAAGTAAAGAGTGATTTTATTAAATACAGAAAGTAGGATTTAAGTGGTTCCAAGTAGTAACAGACAGAACAAAGTGAATTGCCAAATAAAATCAAATAAAACACTCAAATCTATCTCTAATACAGAAATAAACCTGGATACAGATAAAATCCTCACCCTCAGATGTTTGTGAGCTTCCTTTTACAGACTAGACTCCCCACTAGTCTGGGTCCAGCAATCATTCACACACCCCTATAGTCACTGTCCTCTGTTCCAGTTTCTTCCAGGTATCCTTGGGGGTGGAGAGGCTATCCCTTGAGCCAGCTGAAGTCAAAATGGAGGGGTCTCCCAGGGGTTTAAATAGACTTTCTCTTTTGGGTGGACACTCCTCCTTCCCCCTGTGTAGAATCCAGTCACAAAATGGAGATTTGGAAACACACGGGCAAGTCACATGTCTGTGCATGACTCAGGACTTGCAGGTAGCAGCTACATGCTACCTTGAATGGCCTCAGGTAGACTTCTTACGTGGATTGGAACCTTCCAAGCTCTTTTGTCTGTTAAGTGCTTCTTGACTGGGCACTTAACTTGCACGTTCCTTTCTCAAGAAGCTGACCAAATGCTAGATGCAAGTATACAGCCAATATTCATAACTTCGAACACACAAATGGTACATGCATACAAATAGGAGGAATAGAATCATAACCTTTACAGAGATATGTTACATAGCATATGTAGCATAAAACATATTCCAGTTATATCATATATACATTTATAAGTGTATCCTCATAAAGCCTTATGGGGTGCATCATCACACCATCCTCTCCTCATTTAAATCTCTCCTGCAGACACACTTCTTCTGTAACACCCACAGAAAGCTCATTAAGTTATTTACAGACCTATTTCATGTCTCTGTATCGTGAAGGAACTGCTCATTTGCATTGCGAGAGGAGCTTGAGTGGTGAGAGGGGACAGCATAAGGACATGGGATCCAAAATAAGGTGGAGGGTTTTTAAACCCGAGGGTTAATTATGACCAAGTACATTTCTAAACACTTGCCCCTTTTCCACACCAAGGGCAAAGTTGCGATCACATCATATGAGCTAAAACATGGTTACACGTTTCTAATGTGATACATTTTCCAGGCCTCAGGATCAGGGCCAGAATTACATCATTTTTAATGTCAGCCAAGGATCTCAAAAGCACGTTACATACAGTTATTATTGAAGCTGCAAAATGCGAGATACCCCTTTCCACTTCTCTTGTGGACAGAGACTTCTCCTGACCCTGGTCCTTCAGCAGAGCACTGTCAGGTCCTCACAACCCTCCTCCAGTAACGTCGAACACACTCCACAGTTTGAAAACCTCTGTCATATGGTATATTTCTGATTTCTGTCATCTCCCTCCCTTTCTCTCTCTTCCCCTCTTTTTCCTGTTCTTCTCCTCTTCACAGCTATCAGAACTTCTGAAACTGGGAGGAGCTCAAGAGCCTTCCTCTTTTACTTTCTGACATCGTTGAGCTTAATTTAAGCTGTTCAGTGATATGTATAATAATACTGTCAGTTCCATTGTTGCAATTCCTTTCTAACAGTGTAATCATAGACTGCTGTTTGGTCTCTATGGATTGCTGCTGACATGCCCACCTACCAAAACACACATGGTACACTGCTGTGGAAGTATGTTGTGTGTGTGACAAAGTTCCGAGTCTGTATTGGTGGGTCCTGCGCTTCCTGGCAGATTCAAGGGCCTCAGAAACTCATCTAGGCCCAGAGTGACCTCCCTTTCTCAGTAACTAATTAAGGAAGGCAGAAAAGCGGGGAGCCCGGGCCCTCCCTCTACTCTGGACTCCAGCCCAGGGACCCTAATAGTATCAACTAAGATGGCTGACCTTTTATCCACAAAACACAACACAATTCCCTGGGCTACTTCCCCACAGCAGTCCCTGCTTCTTCAAACTCCACTTCACCCTTACCTCAGGGCCTCCTTCCTTGCGTACAATATGTTGTCCACCACTCAGTCTCACCAACAGCACAACTTCCTCTCACAGCTCCTGACACCCACAGCCACCTGAGTAACTGGGAGGTTTTTGACTGGTTTCAGCCAGTGCCTGATTGGCTTCAGGTGTCCCAATCAGGCTAGCTGTTTCTACTCCTTTCTAGAAGCTTCCTGATTGGCCTGGAGTAGCCTTTGTTTGGCTATCCAGGGAACAGGGACCTGCACATCCTGAGGCTGATATACCTGCCTTCCAGCACTCTCCTATACCCTTCTGGTCTGACTCCGTCACATGTGCTACAGGCTCTCAGGACAATATGCGCTACTGCTGCTTACTATGGTGTACGTAGCTACATAAATGGAAGGAGATGTCATTCTGTTTTCTGTGTACTGCACCTTCAGATACAAAGGAGTCTTCACAAAAGCAGCTGTGAAGCAGCTGCCGTTTTATTTTTCCATTGAGATACAGAATGTAAGGGTTCACTATGCACATTTCTTTCTCTGTCCCACTGTCTCACGTGGAGACTTTACATTTGTTCTTTCTCTCTTTTCTGTGATCTGAAATAAAAATAATAATCTGAACTGAAAAATACATGTTTTGCTCTTTGTGTTTGGAAAAGCACTAACATCCCTTCTAGTTGGAGCTGCTACTGGTCGGTACAACTGAGCTGAAGCAACATGGAGTAGAGATTTGTGAAACATGTCACCCTGACTGACATTATTACTTGCTAGCTGTGTAAGATTGCCAGTTGTTCTCCTGCTTCTGAAACTGCAAGACACATTAGACTGAGATATAGTGAGTGAAATCCGTTGTTTTCCTAGGTGTCAGTGTTAATCCTTACACTGTCGTGTTCTTTTGTCTTCATTTCCATTGGAATATCAGCACAGTGACATACACAGGGCATTTGTCAAGCTGACACATATTTTATTCAGCAGTCAAGTACATAAGGATATAAGAATGGCCATACTTGATCAGACCAAATGTCCATCTAGCCCAGTATCCTGTCTTCCAAACAGTGGCCAATGCCAGATGTCCCAGAAGGAATAAACAGAACAGGTACTCATCAAGTGATCCATCTCCTGTTGCTTATTCCCAGTTTCTGGCAAACAGAGGCTAGGGACACGATACCTGTCCATCCTAACTAATAGCCATTGATGGACCTATCCTCCATTAACTTATCTAGTTCTTTTTTGAACCTTGTTATAGTCTTGCCCTTCACATCCTATGGTAAGGAGTTTCACAGGCTGACTGTGAATTGTGTGAGGAAATACTTCGTTTTGTTTGTTTTAAACCTGCTGCCTATGAATTGCATTTGGTGACCCCCTAGTTCTTGTGTTATGAGATGGAGTATATAACACTTAGTTTCTCCAGAACACTTTTTCAACATGGTGGAATGGCAGAAAGTGAAAAGTGAGGTGATGATCCATCAGAGAAGCAAGTGAGATTATGAAATGGATTTGACTTAAATCCTCTGTGTAGATTTAAATTACATTCAGTCCTGGCTGTCTGCATTGTGTATTTTAGCGTTATATTGATAATTTAAGCAATAAAAACAAAATAACATGTCAAGACAAAAGCATGGTGATGGGGAAGTGTTCTGTGGTGTGTGTATATATATCCATGTATATTGGTCCTCTTTTTGTTTGTTTTCCAGGACAAAGAAGGTCAGCCATTGCTATCGTATCACTTACCGGCACTTGGAGAGGACTCTGACTCAGAGCGAGGTGCACCACCTTCACCAAGCCATAGAGGAATCGGCAGTACGAAAACTGGGAGTGGAGGGTAGATTCTAAAATCCCTGCTTTGACAGTCACAATTACTGTCAATTTGTTTTTGTAAAGAAAGAAAGGGAGTTTGTAACTAAGCGTAGAGTTCGGAAGCCTTTTGATAAAAGGGCAGTGCTAGAACTTTCAGATCATAAAGATGATCATGGAGAAATTGTTGACAAAGCATTTGTCCTTTATTTTAAGAAGTGGGGGAGCAATAATGTGAGATTTCCCTCCTGTTACATTAAGAAATACTCTGACTGGTGGTTTTCTGCGTTGTTAATTGGTCCCCCGGTTCCATTATAGTGTAAACACTTGGCATTATTTCTGTGTTGACAGGGTTTTCTGTCCACATATTGAGTGAAGCAAAACAGAGACACATTTTAGCTCTGAACAGAGTGAACAGTTTTTCTTTCTTTTCTCCCCTTTCTTATTAAAAGGGCACATTCTGTCAATAAAAACTTTCACCAAATATTCCTGCCAAGTTTGGATCCTGACCCAAGTTGATTGCGCTTGGATTTTGGTGTGGCCTGTTATAAAGGAAGGGATAGATGTGGAGTGTTGTTCTGGGTGCAAATCAGAACTTTCTCAGAGTGCTGTGTGTTTGGATGTGGTCCCTGGTGTGGGCCCAGCTGCACTCAGACCAAACCAAATAGAGCATCTCCTCTTAACCCTTCTAGCTGCATGTATTTCACATACAAAGTGTCTGCATCAAATCAGTGTTTGAAGCCTGTGTACTGTGGCAAAAATTTCCATCACCCGCATCAGCCGCCAAAGATTGATATTGCTTGGAGGTCGAAAAAGGAAGCACTCTTTATGACATGGCCCTGAAAAGCAGAAATATGCAAGTACTTGAACTCCCATTATGTTGTGCTTCCTAACAGAAGTCATCCACTGAAAGACATGACCTTTGAGGGAGAAAGCAGATCTTTAATGGACCCCTTTCCAGTTCAGTCACTTTATTGGATGCTTACTTCTTTCATGACAGGTTATAATAAGCAAATTTTGGCAGTGGAATGACACTGGAGGCTTGTGGAAATTTTCAAATGGTGTGATAAATACTTGATGAAGCACTCAGATGCAGAGATGGTAGTGTGAGCGCTTGTTCTTGCCTGTAATGATATTTAATATGGTCTTTCAGATAACTTACAAATTTGTTGGCTGTGCAAGGAACGTTGCCATCTTCAGGGAACCAATGTACTAAGAACCATCCAACATTGCTTTATACCCCATCACGAGACTACTGTGCAGTAAATATGTACTCAGCCAGAAGAAGCCAGCAATTAGCACAGATGGGACATGAACAGAGAGCTCATTGTAATTTCATTATTCAACAGACTTAGCTGTATAAACAAATTCTAATCTTAATCACTGTTGCGCTATCTAAATAACTTGATTATAAAGACAGTATGCTAGATTTTTTTCTCCAAGGCAAGCAGAGTAGGAGCCATTTACACAATAGAAGAGCCTACTTGGTAATCTTTAAACAAAAATCATTTTAAAGAGCAGGTGTCCTTAATTATATTACATTTCATTTGATCCCTGCTTATTTTTAATCTCCACCCCTTTTAGAATTCTCTTTAGGGACTGTTTCAGTGAAAGGGCTTTTTCAAAAATGGTACCAGAGCAGTGATTATTCCTTGGCACAGCCAAGTTCAGGCAATGCTGTACCTGAGGACACCAATCCTTACATGATGAAAGGGTGGTGTGATGTTCACTCATCACATTGCACAAGGAGGGGAGTACAAGCTGCTTCCTGCTATGTGAGAGCACTGAGGTAGTACCTAGAGCCTCTTAGGGAAAGATGACATCTCCTCTCTCATTGTGGCCCTGGCTGGGGCACACTGCAAGATTATATTCACCATTCAATATGGAAAAGTCCATCTACTGCTTCACAAACCCCTTTACTCTGCCTTTCCCTCCTCACCGAACACACACAATTTCTTAGGGCAAGATTGGTTTTCCCATTTGATTGATCCATCAATATGTGTGGCATAGAAGTTTAAGAAAGGTAGTGGGGAGAGAATTGGACAGTGAACCTTGGGTCTCACAGCCAGAGGCGTGAATTAAATGGTTAATCAAGGGTACCCGGATGTTATCGAATCAGCCTGCTCCTTAGCCATTAACATATATGGTACTTGGTAAGATCCAGATTGCAAACTGTCTGTACTTAGCAGCAGGGTGGTGCGGGGAAGAGAGAGTCCTTGGAGCATCTAATCTCTTGGTGGAAAAAGGGTGAGAAGATAGGTGAATTCTTGAAAATGCTTTTACGGAAGTATCACTGCCAGTAATAAGCAGTTTTCACTTCACTATTGATCTGTTTTTTTCATTTAAAAAAAGTCTGACACCACTGTCTTGAATGTTGTTCCTTAATAAAAGAATATCTTGTAAAAGCTACAATGGTTTTGACCCTTTCTGTAAATTACTGCAGTAACATTTCAAGAGGGATGAGAGAAACGCAGAGGACCTTTCAATGGGAAGACAAAGTTCTTAATGCTAAGAACCTCGTTCCATGTCATATCACTTCTAAAAATGGTTTCTTTCATCTGTAACTGGCTAGAAAACTTTACCTTGCTTTTCTGAAAGATGAGTTGGCTACAGTGATCCATGCCTTCTTGACCTCTAGGCTGCAACATTGCCTCTCATTATACTTGGAAGTGAGCAAGTCAACCATGGTGCAGTCTGCAGCATCCAAACTCTTCAGCAGCATCAGTTACCAAGAATATATCCACCCACTATGTTAACCGTGGATAGGCCAAATTCGAGGTCTCATTTGTTCTCTTTGAGGCTCTCCAAGGCATTGGCCCAAGTTACCTAAGAGTCTGCATTTCTCTGAGACCACAGTCTCTCTTGGCCGTCACATTTTATGGGATCTCTGAAACTTCAGGTTTAGTTGGAAAGCTGGTGTGATGTTCTCCTCTGGTGTTATCTGAACTGGTGATCTGCTAGGTCACTCCAATCATTGACTCTGGGCCCCAGTCTTACCCTGCTTGGGTGTGAGAACCCCCACTCCTGGGCTGTTCATGAACAGCCTCTGGCATAAACACTGCTCCCAGCTACTTGCAAACGAACAACACTAACCAATATTTCCTGTCCCAGAAACAATCGTAGGAACCTCCGTCTTGCAGTGTCCAGCTATGCCCACTGGATACTGCAAGCTTATATGAGTTTGTCAATTCAACAAAGAAATTGATATGCACCAGGCTTGTCATCCCAAGAGGAGCCTCTGACACACTTCAAACCAAACGCACTGCTTCTGGTAGAATAAACAAATAGATGTATTAACTATAAAGATAGATTTTAAGTGATATAAGTCAAAGCATAACAGGTCAGATTTGGTCAAATGAAATAAAAACAAAACACATTCTAAGCTGATCTTAACACTTTCAATGTTCTTAAAACTTAGATGCTTCTCACCACAAGCTGGCTGGTTACTTTTTAGTCAGGCTCTCCCCTTTGATCAGCATTTCAGTCACTTGGTAGCGGTGGTGTCTGTAGATGTAGGTGGAAAAGAGAGCATGGCAAAATGTCTCTCCCTTTTATAATGTCCTTTCTTTCCTCATGGGTTTGCCCCTTCCCCCCGCTTCAGAGTGAGGTGAGCATTACCTCACTGCAGTCCCAAACTACCCAAAGGAAGGGGGTGAGGCCCTCAAGGATCTAACAGATTCTTTTGTTATTGCCTAAGCCAACATCCATTGTTCCTGTGAGGCTGGGCTGGGTTTGTCCCATCCATGCCCTGACAACGTGTAAACTGCCTCTCTTTTCTTGGAGAGTTTTTGCATGGGCTTGCTTTAAGCCATGAGGATACATTTTCAGACTCGTAACTATATATATGAAATTATAACCTTACTATAACATTACTGTAACAATTGCTATAACAACCATGCTCAGTGCATCACGAGCCTTCCGAAGACACCAACGTGACAAACTTTGCATTACGTACCACACGGTCATTTTATAAAGATGAACATAGGCTACAGGGTTTTCCCCTGAGGTACAGAATGTCACAGGTGGGAAAGGACAGAGCTGTCTCTGAAGCTGCCCAAACGCTGGACACTTCTTCTAGTGGAGGTAAGCATGACCGTAGATCATTGGTTCTCAAACTGGGGGTCATGACCCCTTGAGGGGTCGCGACATGGTTATGTGTGGGGGGTTACGAGCCCTAACACCTGTGTGGAACTGCGGAGCTACGAGCCCCAATCCAGGCGCGTGGCTGTGAGTCCTGACCCTGACCCCTGCGCCAGGCTGTCAGTCCCAACCCCGACAGGGACTCGTGGCTGCAAACCCTGACCCCGGTGCTGGGTTGTGAGCCCCGAGCCCGGTGCACAGCTGCGAGCCCCGACCCTGGGCTGTGAGCCCCAACCCCGGTGCCAGACTGTGAGCCCTGACCCCGGTGCCAGGCTGTGATCCCCGACCCCAATAGGGACGTGTGGCTGCAAGCCCAGACTCTGGTGCCAGACTGTGAGCCCAAACCCCTGCACCAGGCTGCGAGCCCTGTCCACCGTGCAGGGCTGTGAGCCCCCACCCCAACCCTGGCCAGGAGCAGGGCTGTGAGCTCTGGGCAGGTGCGGGGCAGCGATCCCCAAGTCCGACCACCACGCGGGGTTGCGAGTCCTGACCCCAACCAGGAGCAGGGCTGTGAGCCCTGAGCTGGGACATCCAGGACACTGTAAACTCCGAACCTTGTAGTAGGGTTGTCAGGCGGAGCCCAGCCATGTTGAGTGTTATCAGCCAGGAGCACACATAAGGTTGTAAGCCCTGAGCTGTCAAGTATTAAAATAAAATTCTACTTAAAAATAACTTTTCCACTTATATTTAATTCAATAAAAATGTGTTTTAGTCTTAATTTAAAAGCAATGAGAAAAGGTAAATTCATTTTAAGCAATAGGGTTTAAATTTAGCATTTAACATAGTGTTAAATATCGAAAATGGGTTTTTAATTTCTAAGGGGGGTCGCGCTCAGAGCATTGGTGCTCAAAAGGGGTCCCCAATACAACAAGTTTGAGAACCACTGCTGTAGATCATGTTGCTTTCAGACCAAAATGCAAAGCTGACTATTTTAGCTGAGTTCTTTCATGGCAAAAAAGAAAAGAGAAGAAGGAGATGGAAAGGGGTTTGCATATCTTGCAAGAAAAGAACTCAGACGTCTTAAAGAGAGAACTACATTCAATCATGTGAAGGATTTTGAGGCTTGTGAAAGGCTATCAGATGCCATGGTTACCTGACAGCATGGTATAAATGTTTAGATTAGATAGGCCTTCTTCATGAACACTCTAGTATAGAGTTTTAGTATAGTATAGTATAGTGTTTTAGGCAAGTATAGTATAGTATAGTATAGTATAGTATAGTGTTTTAGGCAAGGACTCGCTGTTGCCGGTGACTGTGGCACTTTCCATTCCCATAGAGGCAGAGCTCAGATCAGAAGGTACCATTTTAGACTACGACCTTTTGTGAATCTTGCCCTTCCCTTATTTTTGTGTCTCCCATCTCTGGTTTTATACAAATAAGTTTGGAAAAGTTCATTGTAGGCAACTGTACTTCTGCCCTGTTCTTAGAATCATATCAACAAAAGAGATCAACCAATGACTAGTTTTAGGCTGCATGACTCTCAGATGCCAGCAGAACAGCATTTGGCAATTTTATGTAATAAATTATTATAATGCAAGATATACTTTACTGTTCAAAGATAAATTATCCTAATTGAACCTCAGAGTCTGGTCTGCTAAAACATGTATGTACTGTAGAAAACCATACCAAAGAGGATTCCGCAGGGAAAACCCCTGTCTGACTCTGCCAAAGAAATGTCTGCATCTGTACTTCTCATTTTGCTCTTCTTAGAAAGCATGTAGGTCCAGGTTGCTGTGAGCTACATCATTACAGCAGTCATCACTGAACTGGTGGACCGCAAACAAAGTAGGGTGTGTGATCTCCCAAATATGCAAGTTAAATAATGCCAAGCAAAAAAACTCAAGAGAAACAGCGTTAGGTTAAGAATAATATTTGGCATGTGCATAGTACTTATTCAGCAGGGTAAGTGGCATATACCAGGCCATTGTTTTCACTGTGATCATCTGTTGGTACTTTATTTTTGTCTGACATTAGATTTTATATCAGTCACTGTTAAAAAACAAAGTTGCCTTATAACATGTCGCATCAAAAGTTTAGGTCGTAGGATTGTTTGGGGATATTTATTTTTGATTTAATAAAATGATCCATTTTAATGTTTTGGAGACAGTAGATTGCAGTTCCCATTGTTTTTTTAGAATGATTACCATGGATCCTTGACTCTAGAGTTTAGGGAGACTACAGAGATTTCATTTTAACAACCAGATTTGTGTCTTCCCAGCATGCTGATTGCAAATCAGTGCAGTACAGTGCAGTTTGGTTGGTCTGGTTCTTTTTGCTCGCTGTAAACATATGACAATGGAAAATTATTGTGAATTATCTGAACAGCAAATTGCCATGCAATCACACCACTTGAGACTTCAGTGACCTCTCCCATAAACTAACACTACCTATAATGATAAAAACAGCAGCGCTAATCTAAAAACAGCCTTGTTCAGACAACCTGCAATCAGCAGTTCGTTAATCTGATTTGGTCATTTACCTCCCAATTGGAAAGAGCAGATTTCCTCAGTCACCTCAGACTGGTGGCTGTACTGATTTTCAGCATAGTTATATCTGCTTGCTACTCTGTGCAGTTGTATTGATTGTTACTAGAATTGATTTTTTTTTTTTACTGGGAAGCGGACGAGATCAGAAACTGTATGTCATATACTCTAGTCTATGAACGAACGGCTTCGTGTTATTTAATATTTAACTCAAGTCGTCATTTCCTCAGTAGTCTCCTCTCTAGACTGTGCTACCTTCAAGGCAGTTTCTTTAACAAGTTCTGCAGAATGAAACAGTGACAACACTTTTCAGAAGTGGCTATTTTAGAATGTATTTCTATCCAGAGTTAGTACTGATATATAGTAGGGCCCCTTGTGCTAGGCATAGTACAGACAATTAGCAACATAGTCACTGCCGCAGAAAGCTCACAGTTTAGGGGCTTGTATATACTTTAAAAGCATAGTGTTTTAACTAGATTGGTATAGTTAAGGTGGTACAACCCCCTGAGTGTGGATGCAGTATGGGAAGGTGAATAAATATACAGATATGTCACTTTCATGCCAGTATAACTGTGTCTTCACATGGACTTCTGAATCAGTTTAAAAAAATCACAAACATAACTGAAATAGTGATATCAGTAAAACTTTGAAGCATAGACCAGGCATAGCAGCAGACAGGACACAGCAGGTGGACTAAAGAGACAAATGGTGTGGATTGGGTAGGAGAATGAGGAAACAAAATGAACAATGTAGCAGGAAACCAGCATCTGTTAAATAGTTAATATTGGGATACCTTTTATTGTCCTTCCCCCCAAAAAAGGACCGATATCCTGTAAACACTTCATTTGCACACTTAAGTAACTTCATATATGTCAGTAAATCATTGCTGTAAATTGTTACCAAACTGGAGGAGATATATAGGTATGTACTTCTTTTAAAACACTTAAACAGATGCATTTTTTTAAAGTTCAGGGTGTGGTGTATATTTTCCCTGCTGTATGTTTTTACTAAGAAAAAGCACTGTATATAAAATAGCTTTGCTTTCTGTGCAAAGCAGGCCTGTATTCTCACCATAGTACTTCCAGGGATCTTTCTCTTTGTGGTCACCTGGTGGCTGGAGGTGATTAACATGCAGTTCAGGGAATTCTCTTTCTGCCTTTTTCAGTGAATGTTAATTTGGTGGGCAGTGCTGCAGTGATCTAGAACAGGAGCTGGTTGGCTGGACAGTAGATTGTTCTCTTTTTTTTCTGTGACTCAGCTTGATTTCCATGTCTGCCACAATGTAGTCCAAGCAATAACTCTCTGTGTCATTATGTACTGTATGTAGATGTTGATGAGCTGCATTTAATAATTTGGCACCTACATAGTAATTTCATCCAAAGTCACAAAGCACTTTACAGCTGCAAGTCAGTATCGTTATCACCATTTTGCAGTACCGAGGCTCAGAGAGATTAAGTGACTTCAGATACAATAGTAAGGAGTTCTTGAAGGTGTAACCTCTTGCTTCAAGGTATACGCCAAGTCCTAATTGAGGGTGGTTGGGAAGAAGCTATAACTGTCTACCTCAGGCTTTTTTGCCCCCTCCTCTGAAGCAATTGGTATTGACCACTGTTAGAGACCAGATACTGGCCTAAATGGAGCACTAGCCTGAGCTGATATGTCAGCTCCTATGTCATGCCATAGATCCCACAGTGAGCGAATAGGAGAGATGGGACTCCTGCTTCCCAGCCCTGGGCAGTACTAACTAGATGATGCTGCCTCCCACTGTTCCATATGTGACTGTTGTATTGTATGCAGAGTGAATTACACAGCATGGCTTTGAGCAGACACATGACAAATGATTAGCTTGCATGTCCAGGATTTTTAATTATCGTTATCATTTATTAATGAAGGTGTTTACTTTTTCCTGTGCCAAACTCTTTCTCAAGGGACAGCAGAGAAAATGAGAATAATTTAGAGTTACATGTAGGCAGTAAGAACTGAATACACTGAATACACCCCCTTGACAATGTAAGTGCATTTCTCTGCCATCAATAGGTTTGCTCGTATCCAAAACTGTAACTGTCTTCTCTAGACCGGATCCTGGACTGGCATAAGTTGGAAGAGCTACCATGATTGATGCCGGTGTAGCTCAGTTGGGGATCTGGCCCTGTACCCTGATGTCACTTCAGGGAGTTCAACAGTTTGACACATGTTCACAACAGGAATTGGTTGGGCTGAGAACTTCGAACAGCTCCCTGACTAATGAATGAAGAATATATTCCACCCTTATTACAAGGCCCTCCTGTGGGGAGTGAAATTCTGAGCGTTAACAAAGAAAAGAGAAGGTGATTGTAATGAGTGTTGTTAAAGGAATGAGTGTAAAATGACTGAAAGCCAAGCCAGGGAGCACTATAATGAGGGAGCTGGTGTGAAAATCTGAGCGTACAGTCCAGCGCCTGCCGCTGCTGCCCGCTTAAAACAAGCTAACACAAAGCTGTTTTTCTTGGAAAAGTTCATTGCACATCAGCAGCTCTACACATATCTGCGAGAGTTTCCAGTCTTCAGGGCTGGTGTGCTGTGTGTCCTGGGTCCTTCTTCGTTCCTCCCCGCATACTTAATGCTGAAGAATGGAGTTGGTTAGAAAGACCATGATTTCCTATATGATCTGGTCAGGATGGGTCTGAGCCGCAATTTCTCACTGGGAAGAGGTGCTCTGCATCTCTCAGGAGGTGTTTAGCACCTTGCAGGGTTGTGCCTCTATGTTATTACTGCACACTTACGTATCTGTCTAACTCCAGTGATCTCTTTAAAAATATATGTCTATAGATCAAAACAGGGATGAGAACCCTACTTATGTGGCATGGATGCAAAAGCAAAGACATTGTTTCCTGTACTAGATATGATTAGAGACTATTCTCTTTTGCAGCTTTGCTCTGGTAGAAGGAGAATTATCTTTTTTTCTGGGAGAAATTCAACACTTTATGATGCTTCCTGCTGTCTGAGACCTGACGTTCCTGTGAACATTCTTCCCCTTTGAAAGAGCTATCGAATTCTAGCCAAAGAACCTCCTTTTCCCACTCATGAGCTTTGTCCTTTCAGCCTGAGAGTGAAAGACTTTCTGGAATCTGTTTTTAGAATACTTTGGAATTCCTGCTGATAACAATCAGGGTCTTTTTTCTCCTCCGGGGAGTAAAGGTGACATACAAAAGAACCCAACTTTTCCCAAGAAACTCTTATCGCTCAAATTCCCCAATTTAAATTTAACCCCCCCACCACCAACAACCTCTTTAGAAAATGATTTTGATCTTTAACAGAGGGAAAACTTGAGATTATTACATCCCACACCAACATGTCAGACTAGTCCCTCCCCCAAGAAAAACTGAGATTGCAATATAAGGTGACCTTATTTCACTGAAGAGTGTTTCTTTCATACAATATTTCTGTCTCCCTGGTACTAATTTTTTCTGACGACTTCTTTAACTGGCCTTATTTCAAAATAAACTATATGGAATAACTAACCTAACTGTGCAAATGTGAGATCTTTCTTGCACTTTGATAGCACCTCTCATCTAAGGATCTCAAAGCACCTTAATGAGAATTAAGCCTTACAACAAGACCAGTCGGAGGTAAGTAACTATTAGACTCTTTTAGCAGAGGGGTAAACTGAGGAACATAGATGTAAAGTGATTTGCCCAATGCCAAACAGCAAGTCTTAAATCCAGGGACCCTAATTCCCTGTTCCTTGACCTAACTCCTAGAAATGACTCCCTTTCTTTAGCATGGCTCCTGCAAGTTGCTGGGTGTCCTGACCAATGGGAGCAGAGTGCACTCTGCATTTCATAGGATACATTTGCCACCTTGCCGCATTGGGCTCTTTGTCACTATTCCACTTCTCTGCATTGCAGTGACACTAAATAAATCATGCTGCATGTTTTCCCCTCTGGAACTCCTCAGATCAAACCAGAAATATAGAAGAATCTGAGAGTTTGGGGTTGGGGAGCAGATACATGGGAGTGGGAGATTTTGCAAGGGCTTTAATTCCCCTAGAAGCACATGCCGAGTGAGGACAAAAGGGCCAGTTGGCAGCATATTTACAGATTTTTATTCCTCCATGGATGTGCTTTCTGCAAGGACCTCCACCTGTGGTGCATGAACAAAACCTACATCAGGAGCCAAGCAACTGCTGCCTGGGGCTTTAATATGCTCAGCCTTTCAGCAGATTTACTGCTCCAAACCAGGAGCTGTTAGGAGCCTTGGAACTACTATAAGCAGTGAAATGAAATGCTTAACAATAACTCTTGCAACTCCAGGAGTGTAGCTTGGTACATGATTGTGCAGAGAGGTATTGTGGTTCTGTTCACATGGATCATTCGCTCTGTGCTGGAGGGCGAGGTACAGTGCGGCTGTGTAAGTTGGTAGGAGAGGAGAATTAATCAAGGCGCTTCCTTGTGGTGCCCCAAGAACTAAGATTCACAGGGATGATTGAAAGAAACATCCTCTGAATGGCTGGTGAGACCATTTAATAAACAGTGAATAAAGTTACATTCCATAGTGTGGTGGGATGGATAAAGGCCACACTGGACAGCGAAGGGGGCAGCAACAACTCTGAGCATGGGAAGCCTCACTCCAGCATGCCTGTTGGGCATGGCCTAGTTGGAGAGGGGGTTTAACAGGGAGCCTCTTCAGCACAGCAGGGTGGCAGGCGGAGAAAGACAGACTTGAGCTCGCTGCTACGGAAGGGTTATGCCGGTAGAATGTCCGCAGGAGGACTGTGGCACAAAGCCGGGATTCCCCAGGCTGCAGAGGCCCATGAGTGGGTTACAAGGGACGTTGCCCCAAGGAGGGACAGAGCAGTAGGAAGAGACCCATGGAGGGCGTAAGCTGGACCACAGACAGCAAATGCCTTCCTTATGGCACCCAAAAAGGCTTCTTGTGCCAGAACACAGTGGCGTGAGAGGGCCTGGATTCCCTCTCCCCTGTTGCTAGTCAGGGGTGCTGCCACAAATGCTAGCCACTGGGTGGGGACCCACCCGTGTTCATACTTAACTAGGTATCCTGTTTCAATGTTGTCAGTGCTACACCAGATATAAATCCTACACTAAGCCCTGCTGTCAGCGCCAGGCCCACACTACCAGAAAATTACTGACAAGTTGGAAGGACATTAGAGAAGAACAGCAAATATGATCATGGGGTAGAAGGGCTTGTCAGCTCAGTTCAAAGTAACAGCTAGTAAAGCTTTGCTAAGCAATGACCAAGGGGTGTGGGTGGATTTGAATGTGTGCAGATATGTGAAGGGTGTAAACACCAAGCAGAGAGAAATGTTTAGTGTGATGTGCCAGGGATATAACTACAGCTAATGGTCTGACAGTAAAAGGCGGAATAACTGGAAGAATTTGCTGGCAGTGACATGTATTAGGCTGTGGAATAGACTCCCAAGGGAAGCAGTAGAAACCCAGCTACTTGGACCTTTTTAAAACTAGACTGGACAAAGCATTAGAAAAAGTACTCTAGAGAACAGTCTTTAATTGGCAGGAAGACGGACTGGTGATCTAATAGGTCCTTTCCATTTCTAATGTCTGTGATATTATATTCTCTGTAATGAGTTTTGACTATTTCTAAGCCCAGCGGGGAAAATGGAGACAAAACTGAAAGAAAAGCTCAGCAATGGGGAAGAATAAAAGCCCTGTAAGTGAATGTCATGCTCATAAAAAGTTCCAGATTGACAGCATCAGGGATGGACTGTTCTTTAGGCCAGTGATGCTATTCAAAAATAGCATTGCAAATGGGAACGTGAAAATCACTACATTGAAAATGATTAAGATAATGGCATACTTTTATAGAGCTGCTTTTGTCCTGTAGGATCCTAGACTGCTTTTCTCTCTCTCTCTCTCTCTCTCTCTCTCTCTCTCTGTGTGTGTGTGTGTGTGTGTGTGTAAAATGCAGAAATTACTTCACCCATCACCGAAATTCAGCAACATCTGGACTAAAACACTATAGTTTAAAAGCAAACAGAAACCCTACACAACAGCTTAGGGTGGGAAGTGAAGAATAATTCATGTACAGTAACTGAAACTATGAGGGACCTCTTTAAACTGGACTGACTGAGTTTCTTGAGCACCTGTCTGAGGCTGACAAAGGTGGTACTTGGCCTTGTGCTCTCTCCTGAGATTCCTTCATGGTTGAGCCAGGGAAAGAGAGGGTTCTTCTGAACCAGAGTGATCCTAAATATAATCCCCAGAGTCCTTCTGTGACTGTCCTCAAAGGTTGGTATGATGTTATTCTATTTGGATAATACATCTTTGGTTACTGTGTCCTACTTTGGTCACAACATCTTTCCTTTTGGGAATTTCTCTCTTTTATTGCAGCATCTGATTTTTCTGAAGTGTTGACTCCAATTTTAGATTAGTTGTGTTTATATTGTGGTGCATGCCACATTATTAGAGATTACAGCCATAGACAGAGCCAACCAACTGATAATTTGATTACAATCCTTGTGTTTTTCTTAAAGCCCCAACTCCTGGAGTCATGTGATTACATGAGAATCAATCTTTCTTTCTGTATTTCTTTCTTTCAAGTTTTTAGTCCTCTTGGTTGCAGAGGAAAGCTTGAACATGTGACCATAAAGGCTCAAAAAACCCAGACAAGCTAACTAAAAGAATCTGAAACTTGTTATTGTTTTAAATTTCATGATTTAGAAGTCAGTCTTATGATTTCCGCCTGACTCTTCATTTCTGAATGCTTGTGGTTGGCAAAAATATAAACAGTTGGGAATCAGCCAGGACACAGAGATTGCAATACACTTAGGGCTTGTCCTCACTGGGAAATTAGGTCATGTTAGAACCCATCCTAGCACTTTGAGATCTTCAGATGAGAAGTGTCATCTAGCATGAAGGGGACAATCATGTATATAACATGTCAGTTGCTCATGAATAAACCCTGTTGGAACCAGAGAGTGAACCTTATGAGTAGGTGACATGATGTTAAAATCAGCTTGTCCCTGTTTACACTGATTTAAGTCATGTTTAGCATCAGGTTCATAAACATGATGCCTCACAATTACATTTTTACACAATTTAATTTTCTAATGACGATGACCTGCCCTCACTTTTGTGTGAAGCGCCATTGCATCTTGAATGACTAAAGCTGCTTGGGCCCTTTGTAAACAGAATTAACTGCATTATTCATTACAAATAACATTCAATTTGGATTTAGCCCTTTTTTCTTGTTTATCAAATCATGCACAAATTAGTTTTGAGTTTCTGTGAATGCAGAGCTTAAGTACTTAGTAGGGCTGGTCAGAACTCAGAATTTCCATTCAGCGGGAAATTCTGAAATGCAAATGAATTGTTCTGCATCAGAATAAAAGCTCAGACTTTGTAATTTCCTAGGGAACAGGGGAAGTCCAGTATTTTTATTTTGAAAAATCAAAATGGCATTTCATTTTGACTTTTTTTAAATGAAATCGCTGAGGCTACCCATGCTTCAGCTGCCCATCTGGCAGCCTACCAAAAAGCAGGGAGCCTGACAACCTTAGCCTGCAATGGGTCTCCTGGGGTCACTGCTCTTTGGCAGCTCTCAATGCAAGCAAGTGGGCAAGAAACCTGGCGGAAACCTGCCCGATGTCTGTTAGAAGATTTGGCAAAGTGGACACATTCTCATGAATAGTTCTGATGGAAAAATGTTCCACTGGCAAATTTCTGACCAGCTGTAGCACTGAGGTGTTAGGTAGCATTTTACTTTCAGTGGGACTCAGGTCACTAAATATCTTAAGTGACTTTTGAAAATAGGATTTAAGCTCTGTAGTCACTTAAGTGCTTTAATAGGAAGTAAACTTTGGCTATATCTGCTTTGCTTGATAGAAGAATGTGATCTGACATTAAGGCCCAGACTATACTAGGAAGTTACTTTAGTATAGCTATGTCTCTCTCAGAGACGTGAAAAATCCACACCCCTGAGAGATGCAGCTATACAACCTAGCCCCCCAGTATAGTCCAGTTCTAGGTCAATGGAAGAATTCTTCACTTGACTTATCAACTGCCCTTTGGGGAGGTGGATTACCTAGGCCTGGTCTACACTACACGGTTAGGTTAACATAAACTGCCTTGCATCGACCTCGCTGTGGAAGTGTCTTCACTTACGTTTCACGCCTGCTGACATAAGTGCTGCTCTATGCCTATTTAGTAACACCACCTCCCTGAGCAGTGTAGTCACGGTCGATGCAATTAGGTTGGTGCAGTGTCAATGTAGACCCTGTGTTGCTTACGTCGACTGTTACTGGCTTACAGGAGCCATCCCAATGCCCCAGGCTGACAATACAATCGATACATGTGCTCCTGGTAGGGTGACCAGACAGCAAGTGTGAAAAATCGGGACAGAGGGTAGAAGATAATAGGAGCCTATATAAGAAAAAGACCCCAAAATTGGGACTGTCCCTATAGAATTGGAACATCTGGTCACCTAGCTCCTGGTGAAGACAACCCAAGGAGCAAGTGTGCACACACACAAGCAATTTAATAACTGTGGTGCCTGTGCGCTGATGTAAGTTAGGTCAACATCATTTTGTAGTGTAGACATGGCCCTACTCCGATAGAAGAAACCCTCCTGTTGGCGTAGGTAGTGGCTCCATGGAAGCATTACAGCAGTATTTTACGTGTAGACAAGACCGAAGATACAGATCATATATAGGACAAAGGCCAGAGCTTAAATGGTAAGTGCAATATAGAGAAGCAGAGGGATGTGATTGTAAAGTCCAGTTGACCCTATTGGCAAAAGAGCTCCAAGCACTGGTGTAAGCAGTGTGATCCAGTGAGTTAGGACACTGGGCTGTGAGTCAGGGGACAGAGCGTCTGCTCCAGTGAGGCCACTGACCTGTTGTGTGACCTTGGGTAAGCTGCTTTTACTTTACTCTCCCCCAGTTTGAAGGATACTTGCCTGTCTGAGAGAGCTTTAGGTAAGACTTGCTAGTGAAGTATTAATTATTACCGTGTAATTAATGAGGCAGGTCAGTGATTACCATCACATCACAGCACATCCCAATCACACAGGTACAAACTACCAGAGCTGGTACAATACTGTGAGAAGGGTTATTTGGGAAACAGGCACCTGAATTCAGCCGGTTGCCATGGTGACAGCATAGATTAATGCCACAAGAAAAGAGAAGAGCAATATATTGTGCAAGGGATAACTTTTTGTAGCCAGGCTGCACTTTGAAATATCTCAGACTTTCTGGGTTCCTGTGATACCAAAACGTGTAGCTGAGCTCTCAGTTTTCCTTGGTTTAATTCTCTTTCTCCATCACACCTAAGATGAGCAAAGATCTGCTAGAAGATAAAAGTTCATGTTAGGGTGTAAAAGGAAATACTAAGGGGTAGATGGTCTCTGGGTCTTTTGTGGGTGCCATGAACAAGAGGGTGTTTCAGGAGCTTCCCCTTCTCTAAGCGCCTCCCTAGTCCCCCTGGGCAGATCTTAAGAGCTGATTATTAGGATATAGATCAGCAGTTCTCAAACTATTGAGAACCGCAACCCTTTTTTCCATTCACTTTCAGCGCAGCGGACCCTTCTATGTCCGCCGAAAAGCCGCCGAATTGAATACTTCCGCATTTGGCGGCTATTTTTAGCGGATATGCCAAGCGCTCCCAAAATAGCTCGGCATATCTGCCGAAAAGCCGCCAAATCCGGAAGTAAACTATTTGGCGGCTTTTCAACGGCGCAAGGAGCTCACGACCCCTCGGGAGGCGGCTGGCGACCCCCGGTTTGAGAACCACTAATATAGATATTCAGGTCTGTCTTTAAAGGCCTAGTGGACTTTAAGAATTTAGGTGTATTCTTATCACATAGCGAGTTCTAGAGGTATAAAAGAGAGAATCAAAATCACAGTCTGCCTGTTTATGGGCCTTCTCTTACTGTGACAGAGTAAGGCCCTGTTCTTAGGCTAAGATCTTTAGCTAAGCAGCAGGGCCTCGGACTGTCACAGTAAGAGAAGGCCCATAAACTGGCAGCCTGTGATTTTTATTCCCTCTTTTATACCTCTACAACTAGCTAGGTGAGAAGAATACACCTGAATTCTTAAAGTATAGACCTTTACAGACAGGCCTGAATATCTATATCCTAACACTGATGAGCGCCATCTACTGGCACATATGCTGAGGCTCAGATCCACAAAGCTATTTAGGCTCCTAACTTCCATTGATTTCAACAGACGTTTGGAACCTATGTACCTTTGTAGATCAGAGCCTTTATATGTATTCCGACTTACAGAGCCCCTGTGACACAATTACAGGCTCTGTTCTCTGGGATGTGCAGGGACTGCTCCCTCCAACCACCCTGGGGCACAAACTATCCCAAAAGTATCCAAGGGGAGGGAGGGAGGAAGCCCCTCTTCCCCTGCACTGGCCAGTAGAATTAGTTGGACACAGAGACTGTGTTGCACCATCCTAAGGCATGATGTGGTATGCGTGCTCCCCATGGGCTTGATACAAAACCCATTGATGTCAGTGCCTTCTGATTGACTCCAGTGGGCTTTGAGTCAGACTCCATGTGCACCAAGGGGGAATATGCTTCCTGAGGCAAATTCCTGCCCATGGGATGGTGCAACTTCACATCTTCTCTGATGTCGCTCAGGGTATAAAGTGCCCAATGTGACCCTGGAGATAATCAAATCTCAGATTAAACTCGAGGAATGTGTCCCATGTTGAAGAGAGAAGCTGCCATGGGTAGGCAGGATCTCAAATCAGGTGTCTCCACAAAGACAGAACGCTAGAAACAATGGTAGCCCAAATGCTGAAGTCCAGATCAAACATACAGCAGTTACCGAGGAAACTTCTCTCTGTAACTGATTAAAAAACTATAAATTTCTGCTGGATACATTGGTGGCAAGAGTTCAAAGAGGGTTCAAAAGGCAATTTAACTGCTGCACTATGGAATCAGAGCTGCACCTTTCTGTCAGTGTCCTCTTGTATTGGGCTTTGGTAGCTTGTTTCCACTTAAAAGCATGCCGGTATTTTTTCCTCTTGATTCTAGGTAGCCTGTGGAGTGTCAAATGTCTCAGCTGAGCACTCTCAATGGGGCCCTGATGACAGAGCAGGCTGAGTCATCACAGGATGAATATTGTGACTGTGTAGAAACTAGAAACATAAAGTCTTAAGCCTACACTCTTAACACGCCATACGACTGCTGATGCCAGTCAAAGGATTTCAGAGCCTTTCAAATCCCCAAACTAGATGATACATGCGTCCCATGTACCATAAAATGACATCCCAGCGTCTCCGATTTACATCACCCACAGTAGGTGTGTCAGTGCTTTATACGTCAGCCTAATCTCTCAGGCTGGCTCTTTGCCAATTTTAGACTATTGCTGAGCTCACACTGAGGTATCACCAGCCCCAAATTCATTGGAGTTTAAAAAAAAATAGACTCTTGCTGAGGATGTCATAATTGTCCAGTGCTGCATTCTAACTGGCCAGCCGGGTCTTTAACATGAATACCACAGCCATGAACAATCTCCCACAGGGGCACAGTGGGAAGTCACCACTGGTGGTGGGGGGTGGGGGGGAGCGGGAATACCGATGCCTTTTATGTTAAATTGTTGGGCTCTGAGGTTGGATGACATAGGTCCGCCTTTGGAGAAGAGTCCAGGGGAGGCTGGTGTGAAGGTGGGGAACAAAGTGAGGGGTTGAAGGAGAAACAGTGACTATTTTACATTGTTCATGCTTCCCAAAGTGCCAAGGTCTCCTTTGCTTTTATTTCACTTTCTAGAGTGAAAAGTCATCAGAAATCTGCATGCCAAATATAGGACCCAACCCTGCAAAAGGATTTGCCTGGACAGATTCCCAGTGAACTCAATGAGGCTCTGTGTGGATGCAGAGTGGGTTGCAGAACTGGAGCCTTAGTTTTTACAAAAGAACCTGAGGGGAGAGTGTCTGAAGCACAGATTGCTGTAACTAAACTTCTGAAAGATGGTGTTACCCACACAAAATTTGCTGTCACATACTCTAGGGGCAGCCACCTTTACCCAGTTCCGAGGGCTCAAGGTGTAATTTTCTGTGCGTTTGAAGAAACTTTTACCAGTGAAAGAGCCTTATACAGTAATATCCTCATCCTCTATTTATTGACAATTACCAAGCAGAATACACATGCTAAGCATACAATACTATGCTCACCAATCCTGATCAGGCAGGCGGGCTTTTCCTGTTGGGCAGGCAAGGTCAGTCTCATTTGGATTCTGGTTGCTGCATGTCAGAGCCGTGCAGTGGATTCTTAGCAGCTTTGATCTTAGGCTGTCTTGGAGGTGAGTTCTTCTTCCAAGTCTTTCCTTCTTATTATTCTTCTGTTCCTTCTCTTCTGGATGGCTTTTTGGACCCCAGTTTATATAGTGAAATTTGAGTCCTGCTTATCAATACCTTAACCAATTATTTAACTAAAATTTTACTAATCAATCCTAACAAAATTCTCTAACCAATCATACTCCACCACTTTAATTAATTTACACTTAGCAAAATTAATTATGTAACAGACAGAAACAATCAAAGAACCAGACAGAGATCATACAGACAAACCATACGGAAGTGGGGACCATAATGACAAATCAATAAAGAAATGAGGATTTCACAACCACAACTGTTGAAAAGTGATTTCTTGCCAGACAGGATGCTATCATATTAAGTTTTCTTTAACAATCTTATGATCTGTTTCTTTATCTGGTGGTAGTGGATGCTATTAGGACCGGGTCTCCTTAACAGCCTATTACCTTGTTTGAATGTAATTTAGACAGAATGTGAGGATGTAACTTCCTGCTTCTCAGCTAATCGCTGCTCCTCTTTTAACCAGGCTGCAAACAAAGGCCTTATCCTTAAAATGGGAGAAGGAGTTTGGATAACCCTAAAAAAATGGGTGGTGCTTAGGGCACCTTCACAAAAGGGACGGGGTCTAGAGAAGCGTACAAAAAAATAGGATTAAATTGATGAGAAAGATGTATATTATGGAAACAGTACAAAATAGTGGGAAAATAGCCATCATAACTTCTATTTTTCAGCACTATTTTTTCTTATCTTGCTAGCAACTTATTTTGAGCATGGACGAATATATTGTGCAAAACTCACTGATGTTTTTTTTCTAAAGCTAAAGAGCAATTAAATTAAGAAGCCATCATCTAATAGCAATAGATCATCAGAGATGTGCAATTAGTAGGTTATTTTCTTACTTTTTGGATGGCTGATGGCCAAACGTACTTGCGGTATACATCAGTAGTGCAACATGGTGTGGCTTAATGCTGTTACCAGGATTCTGGGATCATTTGAATCATTGGAATACTGCTTAGAAGGTAGGATTGTTTCATTTTAGACCTATCAGTCCATTTGGATGTGGTGCTAGTATTTGCTTTGCTCTTGTAATATTGTAGTCTGCATCTCTCAAGACGTAATGTTATAATCAAAACTGGTGTTTAATTTGTTACGTAATGAAATATCAGACACATAATGACCATCTTTAAGAATATCTTCTTGGATTCCCATGCTCTCAGTTTGATTGAACCTCATGATTCAAAGCAAAACTGAGCCAAAACTTCTGCATTTTAATCAACTTGCTTCACATTGAAAACCTGAGCTGAGGCCTACTCCTTAATTGTTGATGTCTTCTGGTCAGTCCAGTACCCTAACATTTTTATGGGAAGGAGCCACACCAGCTGATTCCAAAATAAAGTTGATTCATTACGTCCCTGTCCCAGTCATACCGACAAAAAAAAAATCTGTCGCTATATTTGTACCTGGCCTTAACAGTCAGGAAATTTTTGCATACAAGAGAAAATGAAATGACAATTTCTAGTTAGAAATGAAATTTGTACTAGTGGATTATTTTTTCCAAAGGAAAAACACAGAAGTACTCTTCCCTTCCCTTCCCTCCCCTTGCCTTCTAGCCTTCTCTTCTAGCTGCAGGAAGCTAGTGATTTTGTGGATGAAGATGTATGAAAAATGCTTTTATTGGGCTTTTAGGAAACGGATTTACAGAGCTCTGCTAAACCAAGATTCAAGTGTAAATGGCATCATAGCTGGTCATACAGATAGCTTGGCATAGGCAAATAAATAGTATTTATTGAATGGCTCTGCAATTTATCACATGGCTATTGCCACCACATGTGTAATAGATTACACAGATTTCTCCCATGTGTGTGAAAGAAACATATAGAATCTTATTTATAGAGTGAGGGCTACGGTCTGCTTTGAGATGCATGCGTCAGTGATGTCAATATAAACTGTAAAAACATATCTGAGAGTAGAATTTGGCCCACAGACAAATGTTATGAAATACATACAAAGCATATGACAATATATGTTAAACGATACATACAATATGTTTCACAATAGGTTACACAAAGTGTTCTCTTTTCCTTTGACTGAAGAAATCTCCTCCTAGAGACAACCTATGAAACATCACAGGTAATGATAGAACTTCATCTGGCATTAAGGAGCTAATTACCCACATGGGGGTTAGGATCTGTGAGCCCTTTGGCTACCAGGATATTTTCAAAGTCACTATAACAACAAAGCAATAGAAAGGTACCAAAAATTAGTAAGTCAAGTGAGAAACAACAAGGATGCTCAAATGGTCTTATGTACAGTCGGTGGGAGCCAGTGGAAATAGCCCTCTGTCAGTCATTTTAAACAAAAAGTTTTGGTACTAAAGAAAGGAATTGGAACAATTCCTTACCTACTCCAGTTATTTCTGTATCACTTTAACCCCTTGTGCCCCCATGCTTTGGAGTCGACACCAGCTCATTCTTTGTGGAGGATAATAAGGCCCCAATCCGGCAGAGTCCTTTAGCGCATCCTACTGATCACAAGAACACTAGTGTGGCACTGAGCTCATGTCAGTGGGACCACTCATGCTTAAAGACATGCACATGGCTTGTAGATTGGAGCCAGTGTCCTTCTGTAAATCACTGCATATATCTGCAGTACAGCTCTCTAAACAGTGTTATACAGAGATAGCTATATATACCTTTTATCTATGTATATTTGTGTGTGTGTATTTTATAAATATATTATAGATGTATGATTTCTTTACTACTTTGTATTGATTTTTTTAGTTGGGGGAAAATAAAGTGGGTCTTGAACTTAGTCCAAAACAATACCTCTGCAGCATAAGGACATTAAGCAAGAAAAACTGAGACTGCAGAAGTAAAAGGAGCAAGGAGAGAATGAAAGTTGCCGTAGGGACAGGGCTATACGAATTCAGTTACGGGTGGGTTAGGCTGAGTGTTAGCAGTGATGATGAAACATGGCTGACTGTGGTAATGAAATATTTATGAATGGGGAAATGATACTGCATTCTGCAGTGGAGCACAAGGGAAAGTGAAATTTCAGGAATACTGTAATAGCAAAACCCTCCATTAATTATTGGAAGCAAGCTGTAATGCCGGTTACTATGGCAACAGTGTCCCCCATGTATTTTGCACCATTTTGGGAGGGCTGCTCCCAATTTACTGTGGTTGGCTGTATTTATTTTCTGTAAGGATTTTTGTTGTTGATCTTGTCTGGCCTAGCCTGTGGATGCTGTGCGTAACCAACAAGAAAGGATTTGGTAAATTTAAGATGATAGGAGTACTGGCTAAAAGATAGGGAAAGCCTTTAATTAGTACTATTAGGACCATATTTTAGTCTGCATTGAGATAGAGATGTCCCTTTCTAGGAAGATTCCTGTACATGGAGCAGGATATTAATAATAAGACATAGGCCTGGCCTACACTACAAAATTAGGTCAATGTAAGCAGCCTTTCATTAACCTATTTATGAATATGGCTACACTTAAATTTGTCTCTCACTGATGTAAGTGCCTTGTTATGGTGACACGGTTGCACCACCTCACTGAGTGGCATATAGCCATGGGAAATGTGCTGAGTTCAATGCGGCATGCATGTAGACACCGTGTTACCTGTATCGACCCTAACAGTCCTCCAGCAGCTGTCCCACAATGTTTGACACTCACCGCTCTGGTCACAATTGTGAACTCCACTGCCCACAGGTCACAGATACTGGATGCCAACCCCCGCCCTTTAAAAAGCCCACGAATTGTTGAAATGCCTCTTCCTGATTGCCCAGCCTGGGGAGCACACCTAGCAGCTCTCCCTTGTTGTGTGCAACTGCCCAGTTGACCGTGCCAGCTACACCCTCCAGACATGCTCCTGCCTGGAGTAGACAGGAGATATTGGATCTCCTGGGCCTGTGGGGAGAAGAGGCTGCGGAGGCACAGCTCTGACCCAGCCATAGACATGTTGACATGTACGAGCAGATTGCAGGGGGAATGCAGGAGAGGGGCTACCACAGAGACCAGCAGCAGTGCCCCAGGAACGTGGAGGAAATGTGGCCAGGGAGGCCAGTCGTAGATCTGCTGCCAAACCAGCTTTTACAATGAGCCATACTTGGAGGAGACCTCCCCAGCTCTCCACAGAGCACCATGGAGGAGCCTGAGACACAAACCCCTGCCATGAACAGCGAGGAAGATGGAGAATGCAGGACAGGCAAAGTGGGGGATCCAGCTATGCCACAAAACAGGGCTTGTTTGAGATTCTACTGCTGTCCAGTCAGTCCCAGCAGCTGAGCAAGGGCAAGCCCGATGCCAGGGAAGGAACCTCAGGTAAGTGTGTGGATGTATTTTCCATTACAATGTTCAAATGTACAGATGGTGCCTGACCCCAAGTTAGCAGGACACAGGTATTAATTTTTCATTCACGTACTTGTACTAGATGTGGGACAACAAACAGAGATAGAGCCGTTGTCTGCTTTTCATTACCTACCGGATTAGGTTGGGGTGGGGAGAGGAGCAGTTTGTTTATGTAACCAAGATGTCCCTTGACTCCTTCTGAGAGATCTCGATGAAGCTTACTTGGAGGTACTCTGCATTCCTCTCTTGGAAGTTTCTAGCCATGGCAGCCTTATTCTTTCTTCCGCAGCAGGACACTTCCCCACCTCAGTCTGCAGGGACTCTGGCAGGTATCATTACAATAAACAGGCTAGCGGCAGATGGATTCTGGCAGCTCCAGCACGCCAGCAGCAGCTGTGCTCTCTGTGCCTCTGTTACCCTCAGGAATGAGCTGGCTATCATCACCGCCACCTGCGGAAAATAGTGCCACTATTTAGTGCCCTGTACTTGTACCCATGGAAATAAGGGGCCAAAATTTTGTTACATGCAAACAAACAATTCCTTTCTCATTTCCCTGCCCACCTGCCCCTGGCAGGCCACACGCACTATGACTGTGACTGGAGAACAGTGCTGACATGTCTTGTTTAAAACTTTAGGGGGACAAGGGAATTGAGTTCTGAAGCTTAATCTTCGCTTTTCCTAGTGACTATACACACAACGGTACCGCTGTGTGTTTTATCTGCTGCTGTTGTGGCCTTGAGGGGTCCCCTGTTTCCACCCCCGGAATGCCTGAGCATGATAAGGAGGAGAAAGAAAAGGACTTGAGACGACACGTTCTCTGAGATCCTGCAAGCCACTCCTGCATCAGACTGGGAACAGAGGGCCTGGAGGGTGAGTATTTCAGACAGCCTAGTCCTCTGTTCATAGTCCAAGGCCAGAGGACAAGAGCTACAGGAGAAAGGCCCCAGAGTCCCAGCAGGAAAGTGTAGACCCATGTAGACCAGGCTTAAGTGATGCTGACGTCCTAGCGTAGACAGGGCAAGTGATAGTTGAAGTATCAGACAACAAATGTTTAGAGTTTATCCTAGAGATCTATTTGGGATGGACTATAGATGTTTGTATCATGTAACAAACATTTGGGAAGCATCCAGGCTAGCCTTAATAAGGGTTGTAACTACTGAGAGTTCACTGGCAATCTATTGACTCAAGTATAAACTCTAGTACAGGCATATCTGGAGAGGCATGAGGAGGGAGCAGGGTCTTAATTTAGGAGAGTAGGACCTGTGACTGTACCTGGTTACCGTGCAGAGGAACAGAAGAGGAGAACCCTTCTGGCACCTTGACCCTTGTGCACAGCCACTCAGTAGCTGGACAGTCTACCTCAGGGGTCTCAAACTCAAATGACCACGAGGGCCACATGAGGACTAGTTCATTAGCTCAAAGGCCACATCACTGACACACCCGCCATCACTGCCCCCGGCCCCGCCCCCACCCCACCCCTTCCATGAGGTCCCACCCCTGCCCCGCCTCCTCCCCTGAGCGCGCAGCTCCCCGCTCCTCCCCTCTCCCTCCTGGAAAGTGCTAAGCGCCTGGAGGTAGGCAGGGAGGAGGCAGGGGGCGCGGGGAGCTTGGCAGCTGCAGGAAATTAAGTGTGGGGAGAGAAAGGGCATGGGGAGCTTGGCTGGCCACAGAAAATAGCCCTGTGGGTCACGTGTTTGAGTCCCCTGCCTTAGGTGAACTACTCCATCACCTAACAAATCTGAGCCTCATACTCAGCCTCAGTGTTATACATACAACGATACAAAAGTATAGTAAAAAATATTTTTCACGGTGCATCGAGTCGTAGCGCTGACACACGTTATACTCCTTGGGAACAGCAATCGTTTTCTGACAAATAAGACATTGAATTTTATCTTTTACCTCTGTGAAAAAATATAAATTCTCCCATTTGTCTTGGAAAACTCTCCTTTCTTCCATGAATGTTCTTTATTTTGATAAAGTCATTTCCAAGCAGTTTTAATAAAATATATTCGCTTAATAATGCACCTCACTCGAAGGACCAAACAGGAACTTAGATTTACTTCTATTACAGCACCCTCCTGGACTGGGCTGCACTCACACTCCACTCTCGTCCCACCTCTTCAAACCCCTTCCCTGTCCCCTTCTCTGTCCCCTTCCAACCCCTTCCACAAAGTTCCCACCCCAACTCCGACCCCTCTCCTCCCCTAGTTCAACCCCTTCCCCAAATCCCCGCCCCTTTCTCCCCCTCCTCTCCTGTGCACGAGGCTTCCCACTCCTGGCCCTTCCCTTCCAGAAACCGCTAAGCCACCAGAGAATTGCCTGGTGGTAAGCAGAGCAGTGGGAAGCAGCAGTGCAGGAGAGACGAACGTGGGGGAGCAGGGAGGGTGGGGCACGGGGAGTTTGGTGGGGGGGGCACAGGGAGCTTGAGGGAGGGGTGGGGGGACCTCGGGGAGCTTGGCTGGGAGCCGCAGGGGAGCTTGGCTTGGGGGGACAGGGGGAGCATCATGGGCCACAGGGAAGGGCTTGGCAGGCTTCATGTTTGAGATCCCTGGTCTAGCCCTATGTGGTTTGTAAAGCTCCAGACTCACTAAGAGCCCTTTAAATAATGAATAACAACACTATAACTATATGAATTTTAAAGAATAGAAAGTATAGGTAAGGAATTAGGATTTGAACCCCGCACTCACATGAGTGAGGTTTCGTACATGGTGCTGTCCTTTGTTTGCTAGAGATTCCATTTCCCTTCTCCTTGTTGTTGGTTCTGTTCAGCACATGCACCCATCCTGTATGGTGTGATCCTCCCAAAGGCACACTGTTTGTACTCGATCTGTGAGTGAAGCAGCTTCCTTCACTAACTGAGGGATTTTATATCTATGCTTCTGCAGTTCCTTCTTTCTGGTGCAGTTCTGTTCAGCCTCTGCAAAGATTACTGGGAGGCTCAAGGGAACTGAAAACCCTTAGTCAAGGGCAGAAATATTTGGATTCAATCAGCAATGAAAGGAATCCCTGAGAATTATAGACATTTTCTGGAACAGCTGTTTCCTTTGTCTGCAGTGTTTCTTCCATTCAGTTCTGAATTCACCCAAAGTGCAATTTAAAATACTTTAATATTTGAAATCTGGAAATCCCTGCCTAAGGATTTAATATTGTTCCTGGCTAGCTGTGATGGGAGGAGTTGACTCTCATCAGCATGCAAATCAGTAAGATCTATTAACATTAATGCAAGTTCTTTCCCATCTAGATGTCGCCATATCTCTAAGAGCAAAAGAAGTCAAAGGTATTCATTAAGCCAGCCCCTATTCCCAAGTTCCGAATAAGTAGTGCTGTTGCAACATTATACTTGTATGTCCTTACAAATCATCCGAGCCCTCTGTGTTTGTGGGCTACTTTCAACAAACCTGCAGGAATTTTATATAAACTCCTGTGGGAGGAGATATAAAGCTAAGGCCTTGTCTACACTACCGGCTGGATCGATGGGTAGAGGTCCATCTATTGGGGATCGATTTATCATGTCTCATCAGGACATGATAAATCGATCCCCAGAGGCACTCCCGTCGACTCCGGAACTCCAGTTCGCCAAAAGGCACAAGGCAGAGTCAACAGGGGAGCCCGCTGTCAACTGCTGCCACCGTGAGGACGGCAGCTAAGTCACCCTAAGATGCATTGACTTCAGCTACGGTACTCATGTAGCTGAAGTTGTGTATCTTAGGTCGACTCCCCCTGGTCTGGTGTAGACCAGGCCAAAGACTGCACTTCTGCCTTTTTTTAAGTTCACTTTTATCCTATTTCCAGAGGCAGGTTATAAGCCACAAACACTGAATGCAGAGCTAGGCTGGAGCCAAGTCATAAGATCTGATTTGGCTTTATGAGCTAAAACACGAGATGAGCTATTGGAGAAGATTATGTACACTTGCCAAAAAAGTGCTACAGTGGGTAAGGTTGCTGTGACTATCAGGGAGTGAAGAGATGCTAGCATATTCTGCCCTTGGCTCATCCTTGGCTTCCTCAAGTTTTCACTTTTGCCCATATCTTTCTACTGAATCAGGTGTGTGTATGAGTGAGATACGTTTAATACGGTTGGATTATTTCTGGATCTGTATGTAAACACTGAGATGAGGAATAATATTGCTATAAAACAGTGTGAACTTAGTTTGAAATGATGCTCATGCTGTTAGTCAATATGATTTTGTGTGCTGGCAAGATTCTGCTGAAGTGAATTATGAGGCACCCCAAATACCTGAAGCTTAGAATACTAAGTGAGAGAGTCTACAAGTTATCGTACAGTTAGTTAGGAACAATGGCCTTTATGATCCTGTAATTCATTGGCAAGAAATACCACATAATTCAGAGACGTTTACAAAGCCCTCTGGTGTCATTCTTCAAAGTTTCACGACAGCTACTTCAGCTTTGACTCTGAGCAGCATTCTAACTTCAAGTCCAGCTATTAAATGGCATTGCCAGCTTGCTAGATCCTTGACTCAGCTGTTCCCACCTGTAATTAGTTATCTACTTACTGTTACAAATAAAAAGAAATCACAGAGGAATTTTCCTTATTAGAAAAATTCATAATGACAGAAGCATAATCAGCATTAGAAACAAAAAAAATCTTGTTTGTTTCATCACCCCTGAAGCTTGACAAAGCCTCACTGTGTCCCCTGCGATTCTTTATTCTCTCAGAATTACGTCAATATCAGAGGTTGGTCCAAAGCAAAATTCCAGTAGTGTATTTACCCAAACATAGGATCCAGAGTGGGTGGCTGGGGGCGGGGCCCAGCTTTGTTCAAATGGAAGTGAAATGAAAAAGAATATAGGCCAAAATTTTGACATTTGTGATTATGGTATGCCTCAATTTTTGGGTGTCACATTTAAGACACTTTAAACCTGCTAGTCAGATAGTGCTGAGCCCTTGTCCTCTGAAAATGAGGCCCTTTCTGGGGTCTCAAATTCACCCAAAATCGCTGCTTAACCACGTTTGAAAATCTAAGTCTATAAGCTGCTATGTTTCAGCTGGTTTTATTACAGACAAAGTACTTGAATTTAACTAAGTGATGAGAATAGAATTTTGCAATATCAGTCCTTGCTCCCACTTGCAGGGCCTAATGTCCTCTCTCCCTAACAGAACATTTATTAGAGAGCTAACAGGATTTGCCAACTGATCTCTTTTTATAAGACACACCGGGGTTTTTGGTGCTGTTGTTGCATAATCACCCCTTCCTCCTGCTGAGAGATTCTTTTTTCAGAGCAAACATTGAGATGCTAAGTATTTTCTATAAAGAGCTATTTATTAACCAAAGAGAGCTATTTATGTGTCTTGAGCTAGGAGTAAGCACCTGGATTTTAGGGGAGGAAAAATCAAATCTTCCAAGGTTAAAATTAGCTGTTAGATTGCAAGGGCAAAACCACCTGAGGTTTCAGCCCTGCTGCTTTTAATGGGTAAATGAGATATTTCATGTGCAATTGCCTAAGTGACTATTGAAACAGATGCCATGTTCCAACAGCACCTTTGGCAGAACAAGTGGCATCTCAGCAGGGAAAAGCAAAGCAGTGTGGCTGGTGAAATTGCAGAGGAGAACAATGGATTCCTTCCATGATGCAATGGAACACTTACAATGAAGTGAGTATTTCAGGTTAGCATAAGTGCCCCATCATTAACTATTCATCATAATGTACTAATCAGAAGGACCTCACTGGGCACTCATGCACTTCCTCAGAAGTCCCATTGTACCTCAGATTCCCTGAAGCATTATCAGAGCTGAGTGCTAGGAGCTGAGACACATGGTGCTTGTCAATACAGTAGTTGTGCTAAAGTGCTCTAAAGTTCTAATGCACTTTCCTGTTGTACATTAATCTCCTGCATTCTCTTTTATTTCTGTCTAAATCAAAATGGGAATTTCCCCATCATGTCTGTTCTAAATCACAGAGAACTAATGAGCAAGGTATACTGGCTCCTCTGAGTTTGACACACTTTGTTAGGGCTCAATCCTTGAATGCTGCTGTACCAGCTAGCCAATAAAACATGCCCCCACTCTGTGCCTCAGGCTTTGTCTACACTGGGATTTCCTATGTTTCCAGCCATTCAAGCACCAATGGAGCTGCCCTAGTTCACACCTCTAGTATAAACTCCAGAAGTGGGATATGCTTCACCAGTACAAATAGCAGATTTGCCCATTCAAGGTAGGAGCTGCAAGCTGCAGTGACACCGGTGGTAGACCGCTAATGGCTGTAACTAGGATAAATCTCCAGTGTAGACAAAAACTTTCTGAATCCCCACCCTTTTCTAAAACATATTAAAATCTACTCCTTTTCTATTGTCTTCACTCAGTGAACTGCAAACCAGGTCTCCTCACCTTTTTCCAAGGCCTAGAATCTTACTGCACATGTTGCATGTGTACTATATGAACTGTGTGCCTGCCAGATTTATGTAAGCCAAACAACTCCACTGTGAACAGTGGAGCCCCACTATAACACGACAGATGGGATCCATAAAATGCCATTGCGCTAAATGCGGGGTCGCTTTATAGGGGGGCCCCACTCCCCAGCAGGCAGGGGGCTGCGCTTCTCTCCCCGCTGCCCAGCAGGGGAGAGAAGCTGTGGCCCCCACCTGCAGGGACAGAGAACTCAGGACTGCAGGTGGGGGCTGAGGCTTCTCTCCCCTCTGCTCAGCAGGGGAGAGAAGCTGTGGCCCCCACCTGCGGGGACAGAGAACTCCGGGGCTGCAGACTGTAGCCC
>ML677334.1:22868409-22990848 GCA_007922305.1 Dermatemys mawii
GGGCTACAGTCTGCAGCCCCGGAGTTCTCTGTCCCCGCAGGTGGGGGCCACAGCTTCTCTCCCCTGCTGAGCAGAGGGGAGAGAAGCCTCAGCCCCCACCTGCAGTCCTGAGTTCTCTGTCCCTGGCAGGGGAGTCTGCAGCTTCTCTCCTCGCTGCCCAACAGGGGAGAGAAGCCGTGGCCCCAGCACCTACTGGGGACAGAGAAGAAGGACTTGGGAGGCACGGTGTAATCGCGCTATAACTGAACTCACATTATAGCGGGGCACGTTATACCGGGGCTCCACTGTACTTGAAGGGGGAAGATTACATCCCTACTGTAAATCCACTGGAGATAACATAACTATAGCAGGGATGTGTTTGGCCCAGAATTTAATCTGATGGGAGGATGACTGTCCACTGCAAACAAGTATTGAACTGAATTCTTAGGCAATCATGAAGGTTAAGTTTTGAGGGTGAACGAGTGTTCTACATGATCTTCGAAAGCTACCTTCTGTTCTATTTTTGAGGACTGGCTGTTTCATTTGGACATGTGTTCTGTATTTGACTGTGTGGGTCTCCTTCTTCCTTCAAGTAAATCCTGGTTTATATGTATGCCAGGAGATTTGTGTAGAGACTGGCTAGCCACAAAGTATGTCTTGTCTTTTGATGAAACTTAGAGCTTCTCATTGGCTGTTATGCTACAGGGACATCCCTGATGAAGGGTCTAATTAACTTAGAAAGATGATTCCTAATTTTAGACACTATTGTTGCATGAAGAAAAATACTCCCATTTGATACAGTGCTTCTCATCCATAGCTCTCCGCACAATTTACAAAGGAAACTAAGTATTATAATAAAAATGGGGAAACTGAGAGAAAAAGCAGAATGACGGGCCCAAGAACGTATAGCAAGTCAGTAGCAGAGGTAGAAGTAAATCCTACCTCTTCTGCCTCCCAGTCGAGTGGCCTTTGCCCTGGGCCACTTTGGTTGTAAAAGATTTTATGCCCCACTCTTCTTTACTTGTGGTAGAATTACCAATGATGGTTATTTTTTTGAATTCTTGGAAACTGTTCCTCTTTTTAAGCTCAAATTTTGTCTTTCTGCCCATTCTTCATTTATGTAGCTTGGCCCACACGTTATGCCTTGTTCATTGGTTCTCAGACCTTTAGCCCTGATGTTGTACATCTCTTGACATATCCATGGAGAAACTTCTATTGTAGTTTACCATTCTATTCCTTTCATTTGGGTGGGGTTTGTTAGATTGGATGAAACAGGAAATGTTGTTTTCGGTCATCTTTTTTTAAAGGGCTCTGTTACTCCTGTTCACTTTATTTAATTTCTCAACATTTTACTGTCATGTATTTATTTTTATAGACCTTGTTAACTGTACCCTATTTTTCTACCAGGTTGATCTCTTTCCTCCACACCTTCTGCTCAGAAAGAGATTTCTACGCATTGAGCCCATTGGAGTGTTCAGCCCTCGAAGACCAACAGGTGTATTACAGGTCTGTTACAATGTGTACCAAAGAAACTCCAAATGAGGAATAAAACAGAGTACAAAAGAAAAGGCCATGTCTGCACTAGAAGCACTTGACCAATATAGGAATACTGGCATACTATACTGGCAAAGCACTCCTCATGTGGACACAACTGTGCTTTTACTAGTATAGCTTATTCCACCCCAGATCCCAGTCAACTTGAGCTGGGAATCACACCCCTAGCTGCAAGTGTAGATGTAGCCTAAGTGATTTAGGAGCCCAGGTCCCACTGACTTTCTAAATCACTCTTAAAAATGAGGTGTAAGCTTGTAAGTCACATAGATGCTTTTGAACATTTACCTGAGATTTTCGATGATGTAATCAGCACAACTCCTTTGAACTCACCCAAGTTTGGCCAATTTCTATAAACTGAGACCTTACAGTGCAGCACACAGTGCAATGCCACATAATCAGGGAGAGGGAGAGCTCTGAGACCCGTCTCTTTTGGTTTTAAGTACTGTCAAGTGTCATTGTGAGTGAGGTCAGTCTATCACTGAATGTGACGGTCTGTAAGCAGATCCAGTGATACAGTACCAGCATGCCAAGTCCACATTCTACCTGAAAGTCTGGGTGATACCACCCAGATCCTAGGAGTACTTGAGGCAATTGTGGCAGGAGCCCTGGCACTGCGTAGAGCTGACCTCGTGGTGGTGTCATCTCCGTTGTCAAGGACACCACTGGTTCAAGGGTTGATTTATTTTCTCCACCATGGATGGTACACTGAGCAGGAGATTGAAAATCTGTTTTAATGTGACTGAGGAGCGTCAGGTGGATGTGAGGTGCCATAGGAAGCAAGGCAATCAGAGCAGCTTCCCTCAACCTGATATTAGCAGAAGGATTTCCAGAAGTTGCGATAAATATAGATCCCTTGAATTTTTTTTTGGTACCTGTCCAAGTATATTATGACAAAGATGATTTTTTTAAAAACAGACTTGAGTTGTTCATGTAACTTTGTGAAGTGCTGGTGATATAGTCATCTGGAAGCTACCTAAGCACCGTGACACACCAATCAGTAGAATTCAATTACTAATCACTTTGTGCCACCTAGCCAAAGCCTGGGTCTGTAAATGGGGTCACTTAGGTGGAGCCTGACACCATCCCACTTGCAGGATCCGACTCCATTATGAAATAATTACTTCCATGGAGTGTGCAGCTGAATTCCCTCATGGGACTGAGGGTGACATGGACTCTAAGACAGAAGAAGAGCTGCAGAGGTGAATAGGGCAGGGGTTAGTAGGGAATAGTGACCAGAGGAAATTAGTGGGTGTGAATAGAAACTTCCTGTGGCTGTAGAAAGCAGGGAGGGATAAATTGATTTGAGAAGAATCTGTAGTGGCTTGTGTCACCTCTTCTTATGTTTGGACAAACCTGGGAATTTGTGGGTTAACAAAGAGTTCAACCTCCTGCAGATGCCTCCTGTGTCTTCCCAGCATCCCTATTTATTTTAAGCTTTGGCTCAGTCTGGGTTATGAAAAGCAGTTAATCTTGATTTTTTTAACCCCACCACCCAGTTCCAGGAACATCCAGCTTCCCAAACCAGCAGTCCTGGAGACATCCCTTTCCCTCCTTCACAGATGCATGCCCTTCCTGTCAGGAGATCCTCCTGAAACTTTTACTTCCTTTCTGCTAGCTACAGTTGGATGGCTTAGTGGCCTAAGCATGAAGCTGGAGATATTTAGACTGCCGAACTAGAGGTGGGAATCCTGGCAGAGTCAACAAAACCCTTTACCTCTCTGAGGTAGATAAATCAAGTCCCGTGCAGTTTATGGAATGCTGGTGTTGTAGGTAAAATGTTGACCATGGTAGGTAAACTGTTTTGGAAATCTTTGTGCTGAAATGTGCTGAATGAAAGATATTTGGCCCTGGTTCTGATTTGATATCAATTTAATCAGGAATAAAATCATTGAAAACAATGAAGTCACTCCCACAAAAAACTAGTACAATCAGAATCAGGCCTATCATTATTATTATAACAATGAGCATGCTTCCCTCCCAGGGTTCATAGTCTCTACCGATCTAGGGAGTCAGATATTTGACCTGAGAATAAAACCTCTCACATGACATCAGTGAGTGCTAACTAGAAGGGCCCATAACTGGCCTGCTAAATTTTTTGTAAATCTCATATACATCAGAGCTGGTACAAATAGGAAAGATTCTTTTAAAAAATACTCCAAAATTTGTGTAAATGGATACAGAAGCCACTAATATGGAAGCTAATGCTCTTATGATTAAATCTGTGTAGTATGCAATGTGAACTGGATAGAAATATCTCCGTATCTACAATTTGACGACTACATACTTAATATCTTTGTAGAGGACTTTGGGATTGAGAGATGAAATGCACAATATTAGTCTGATCCTGTATCCATTCAAGTCAATGACGACGTACCCACTCCTTTAAATGGGTGCATGACCAAGAGCTAAAGATTATCATTTGTCCATCTGCCTGTAGTGGCCAAACAATCTTGTTATGTTGATTATACTGTTATATTTTCTTTACTGACAAATCTACACTTTCCCCTTCTCTTCCCCTTGCTAATTTTTACTCCCATTCTCTAAGTGTTCATAAAGGGAGCAGGGAGGGGAGTTCCAATAGCTGCGTGAATATGGTGGGCATTGAAACCCCATTCCTGTTGTTGCTCCCTATAGTAACTTGCTCTAAATGGGCCAGGTCATATACAAAATGAGACTGAATTAATGTATTTTATCAAGGCATGATGCCACTTAGTACAAGATAATCTGGCATTCTGTATCATTCTTTATTGTTACGACTGGTTTTCTGATGTATCAGTCTTTAATCATACTTAATTGCTTTGGTTGAGGAAACTCCCCTAACCTCTCCTGCACTCACAAAATTTCTTCCTTTCATATTAGATATTCCTTTGTATTTTGTTTGAGTTAATAGACCCAAACCCAGGAGTTGTCATGTTCTCCAACCTAAACTCATTTGTTCTATTCTTGACAGCAGAGAACCTCTCTTCTTGTTTATTCTTTGAACTAGCTTTACAGATACATCTTTAAACCAGATAGTCTCTCTTCTTATAATGATTAGGAAAAGTAACTGGAGTCTGGTTGTGGTGTGAAGAGGGGCCAGGTTTGTCTTGTCAGTTTGGCTCTCCAATACAGTGCTGCAACCTTAATCTGTAAAAAACCATTAGCTCTTTGGCTTGTTCAGTAAGGGTCCTTTTCAGCATCCTCTGCATCTCAATTACTAGCTTTATCAGACATCTGTTTCCAGTCATTTACTTTTTTCTCATGTTGGCTACAGTGATTGACAGGTTGGGGGCTCAACCGGAAGAGGAGGGAGGCTTTAAATCCTCAGGCCCTTTAAATCAGGATTTAAAGAGCCTGGGGCTAAGGTGTGGTGCATGCTTTTAGAAGTCTTAAAAGAGCAATATTCTGATGCGGAAACTACAGAACCCAAACCACCAAACAAGAAAATCAATCTTCTGCTAGTGGCATCTGACTCAGAAGATGAAAATGAACATGTGTCGGTCCGTACTGCTTTGGATCGTTATCAAACAGAATCCGTCATCAGCATGGAAATGCTGGAATGGTGGTTGAAGCATGAAGCAACATATGAATCTTTAGCGTATCTGGCACATAAATATCTTCCAATGCCAGCTACACCTGTGCCATCCGAACATCTGTTCTCACTTTCAGGTGACATTATAATCAAGAAGCAGGTAGCATTATCTCCTGCAAATTGTAACCAACTTGTTTGTCTGAATGATTGGATGACCAAGAAGTAGAACTAAATGGACTTGTAGGCTCTACAATTTTACATTGTTTTATTTTTGAATGCAGTTATTTTTGTGCATAATTCTACATTTGTAAGTTCAACTTTCATGATGAAGAGATTGCACTACAGTATTTGTATGAGGTGAATTGAAAAATACCATTTTTTTTGTTTTTTACAGCACAAATGTTTGTAATCAAAAATAAATATAAAGTGAGCACTGTACACTTTGTATTCTGTTTTGTAATTGAAATTAATGTGTTTGAAAATGTAGTTAACATCCAAAAATATATAAAATAAATGGTATTCTGTTGTTTAACAGCACAATTAATTGTGATTAATTTTTTAAATCGTTTGACAGCCCTAGTTAATACACCAAAGGCTGAGAACCACTAGGTTTTGGAACATGATTTAAAAGGTCTACCATTTTCTAAAGTTGTGGTTAAAAATGCTTTCGTTAACCAGAGTGCTTTTGCATTGTTTGTGTGATTACTGTGGTACAAAGGAAAGTTATATGTTCAGAAGCTATCCAGTCAACAATAAGGAACTTTTATATTGCTGGAAAGTTTGGCTGGTGTTATCAATGCAGATTGAATTTTGAAAGTTATGAACAGCTGTGTTACAATATGAGAAGTATAATAAGATTGTCTGGTGAAAATATTTGAGTCCAGGAGTTCTCAGTAGCTAGGACAATGCTGCGTTTAAACATTGTTGTCTGCTGATCTGTATGCGTTGTGGTGAATGGTTACAGCCTTCGCTCTGCAGGTGCACTGAACCTGGAAGGAGCATTACAAGATGCTATAAAAGAGCACAGGGCCTAGGATGTTGTTCTTTTAATTTAGCTAATACCTAATTGTGCAGAAGAGCTATATTATTAGAGAGATGTTTTTAAGGTGTGGATGCTGTAAGCATTCGCTTGAGTTCCATGAGGCAAAAAAGGTTAAGACCGGCAAGTGGGCGTAACAACAGCTGGGTACCTGGCCTGTGGGAATATTGGAAACCTTCCTGCTACTTTTGCTTTCTGCCTGTAGATGCACAGATTCAATTGAAAGTTATAATTCAAAAAGTTAAATCCCTAACTGGTACTGGGTCTCATGTTTTCACTGAGCTGTTACCGTCCTGCATACCATTTTGCCCTGGAAGAACATTACTGGCTACTAGTTCCAGAAGCACAAAAATGATACCCATATTTTTCCAGTGGCTTTTGGGGTGCCCATTCTTGTTGGCTCAGAAGCATCATACATTTAGAACATTTGCTTAGCTTGTAAACTCTTTTGAGCAGAGGCTGTCTTTTTACGACATGTGTCTATAGCACATAGCATGATGACTTCGTGATCCTTGGTTGGGAGCTCTGGGTGCTACTGCAATGCAAATTAACAATAATTAATATGTATTAGAAAATACTTTTATTTGTTAAAATGTTGTAGATTTTTTTAAAAAAATTGCAGCACAGATAGTGCTCATCTAGCACCATAGAATGGATGCAGCACAGACAGCAGCAATGCAAACTTCCCACCAAAGTGCTTGGGTCCTGAGCTGAGGGAGTCACCTCTGGGGCCCAGAGGGCCATTTAGTCCCCATGCCCAATTCTGCCTTTCACTTGTCAGTCAAGACTTGCAGAAAAGATACTGGGTGTGAAGGTGGCTCTTGTGCATGGCCACTAGAAACTGAACAGAGAGTGCACACATATTTCTCATTGCATAGTGAACAGCCATCTGCAGTTCAATATTGAGAGCTACCTAGATAGGTGCTATACACTACCAACCTTCTGAGCCCCTGCCAATAATAGATCTGTAATGTCTGTAGATAGCGCTCTCACAAATGCTAATATGTAATAATGCATGCTATAGCAAACAGAGATTCTTTTAAAGTATCTCTATTTACACAATTAGTCAAATAAACTCAAGCCTTCTAATATTTAAAAGTGACCTGGTGGGGGGGAGGTAGAGCCCTTTTTTACTGTTTTATGATGTATTAAAACCCCTTTGAATTTTATTTTGATGTTTTTTCTGCTTGATGTTTTGCCTAATAAATATCTCAAATATTAAGTCATGCTTTCCCTGTTTTGGCTACAGTACTACTACTTGGTCATCCAAGATTTGTTGGATGGCACAGAGATGTGAACTGCGGGTTTTCTCTGCCATTGGTTTTTGAAGGGACTGAAGCGGGGGACCCTTAATGAAAAAGACCTTTCTCCTAAGTGTTTGAGTTAAATAGATCTGAGCAAAAATAAAAGAGTCTTGAACAGTCTAAATGAAAATCAGAAAGCATTTCCATGCTATTTTTGAGGTCAGAAACCTACTAGTTCTCCAGTGCTTGAAAGGCAGCATGGGCTATAGAAAGGTCGCTTGTTATCTGCCTTATAGCTTAGCAGCTGAATCCTGTTCCTTTGCTACTTTTTGTTTCTGAGGAATGAGCTCACTGCTGTAAATTTTGGGCATGAAGTCTGTCAGGCATTTCTCGTGAGACGTAAACACTTTTGTTATTTTTAAATAAAACAAGAGATGGCTCCAAAGTGACCATACCAGGTCAATCTTGTGCCCTATAATTGACATGTTTCTACATGACATAAATGTACATTATGTTCTGTTGTCCCTCTCAGGCCTTATCTACACTGTGGGCACTACAGTGGATAGCTATGGTGCTGCTGTAACCCCACGGTGTAGATGTAGACTACAGCAACAGAAGGTGTTTTTCCATTTCTGAAGGAACTCTACCTCCCTGGGCCATGGTGGCTAGGATGACAGAAGCCTTCTTTCGTCGACCTAGTTGTGTCTATGCTGGGGTTAGGTCAGCATAGCTAAGGCACTCAGTGCTGTAGCTATGCTGACCTAAGTTTTAAGTGTTTTGTGTTGTGTGAACTCACTACTTCGAACACATTGCTGTCATAGGATTTTTCTGTAAAGAAGGTTGTGTGAGGTATCAAACAAAAGCTTATATTATACTGGTCATCATAAGTAAGGCTAAGATTTTGTCACATATTTTAGTAAAACTGACAGACAGGTCACAGGCAATAAAGAAAAATTCACAGAAGCCTGTGACCTGTCCATGACTTTTACCAAAAATATGCATGACAAAATGGGGAGCTGCAGGGTCCTCACACGCCTCTGGGGTCCCCAGCTGGGAGCTGCGGGGCATCCCCATCACCCATGGCTCCCAGCCACTGCATGGCCTGCGGTGGCTGGGAGCTCTGGGGCACCCCAGCTGCCCACTGTGGCTCTGAGCTCCTGGGGTGCCCCTGCCACCTGTGGTGGTTTCAAGCTCCAGGGGCCCCGCGGTGACTGGGAGCTTGGGGCCCTGCAGTTCCCAGCCACCACAGGCAATGGGGAGACCCTTCAGCTCCCAGGCACTGCAGGCTCAAGTCATTGACGTCTTTGGAAATAACAGATTCCATGACCTCCATGACAAAATCGTTGCCCTAATCATAAGCTTTGTGTGATGTATGTGTGGGTGATTGTTAAGAAGTTGTTTGTATGTACTAAAAATATGTTTAAACCATGTAACCAAGCAGAGTTGATAAAAAAGTTTGTCCTAGACAAAGGAATGTTGATTTACCTGCCTGCCTAGATCTCGGAGGTAAATCAAGCAACGTAAAAGCCAAAACATATGTAAAACAACCGGAAAAGCTAGGTTGACACAGGGGAAGTGAAATCAGCATAGGAAGACACCGGAGGCTAAAGCCACAGGGATTTGGCATGTCTCTGAGGTCAAAACAATGAGTTTGGGGAAATATGAGGAGAAGCAAAGGAACATTTTATCTATTTCACCGAGGAACACTCTTGGCAGAGGGGAGTGATTTGTGACCATTATGAAACCTGGTTTTGACTGAAAACCAGCAAGCTCTAAAGCCAGACAGGAGAGTGAAGGAACTGCTTTAGCCAAAGAAGAGTGGCCTGTTAAAGTTATGGTTAGTCTGTCAGGAGCATGTTTGTCTTTTGTAACCAATTCTGTTTTCACTATCCTTACTCGATATCATCTAAATCTCTGTTCTTTAGTAATACATTTATTCTTGCTCTTATTATAAATTCATCTCAGCGCTGTAATAGTAAGTAAAGTGTGACCCCTCAGCTGAAACCTAATAGGCTAACATGCATCCTGTTTCTTTGGAGACAATGAACTTGGTAATTTCTGAGAGTATCCAGTGCCAGGGCTGGATACGACAGGGGAATGTTCTTTAAGGAGGCTTGGTGATTAGGGTGCACATAAGGTTAACCCGCAAGGCAAAGTAAAAGCTGGCTGAGCTTCTGAGGAGATGGTTTGAGTGGCTAACAGACTGGAGTGACAGGGAGCTGACACCCAGTTTAGCACCATCAAGTCTTTTCCTCTTGCTGAGGCAAGGCAGATAACAAGGTGACTCAGTCATGGTGCCCCCAGATAATGTCATGTTGTGTTCTCCTGATCCACTGATCCACAGCTTGAGACTGCTGCAACGCACCAGGCCACATCACTGCTTAATAGAAATCCTGCTTCCCTCCCAGTCACAGCACTTTGTGCTATCTCTGTCAGAAATGTATTAATGGATCAAATAAATAAATTCCCAGGGGTGCACTAATGCTATTTTAATATGGCTTTTTAATTTTAAATTTCATTTTACCCAGTACGGTGTAAATTCAAAGTTTATAAAAATTCCCCTTTGCAGAATTATAATGCTAGCCAGGAAACAGCTCTCCTTGGAGATGCATTGCAGTGCATTTATCCAGGCTGAGAGAAATGGAAAATGTTTGAAAAAGTTAAGCACATACACCACCAACAAGAACATTCAGAACAGTGATTCCAAGTCCTGTCTGTTTAACATTCTCAACTGATCTTATAGCAGGGGTATTTAATGTGTATTTTAATTAACATATTTCCATTTGGCAAGTGAACATCAACACTTAATAGATGTTAATTAAAATTATGTAAAGTGTGACCTTGTGACGATTAATTGAAGTTCGTGAAAGCTTAGCTTTCTTTCATTCTCTTTTTTTATTGTGATTTGCCTAAGTCTACAAAAGATGCTGTAGCTTTTAAAGACTCTTTTAAAAACAGCTCATTAAATGTCAGGTTTTTCCCTAAGTCAGCATTTTAGTTTTGTAAATAAAGAACTTGACCCTAGAAAATGAGTTGTTTGAATAGTAAAATAAAAATAGGGTGGGATTTTCAAAAGCATCAAAATGACTTAGGAGCACAAGTCCTGTTGAAAGTCAAGAAGACTTGTGCTCCTAAGTCACTTACCCCCCAGGAAGGTCCAAGTTCAGGTGGCTAGCCTGCACCTTCACTGGTGCTGCAATGTCCACTCTGCTATCTTTAGTGTGCTGCCTTGAGCAGAGCTAGTGCATGTTTGGCTACCTGTGCTGGGCTGGGAGGCTTGCTCTGAGCTGCAGCATCAATTTTTACTCCTGAGTCCCCGTGACAGGATTCCAGAGTACAACCTGGAACCGCTGTGCCCCCTTATCTATCTAACAGCTTATAGCAAAACACAAGATTAGGAAAGACTATGTATGCATGGAAAATATCTGGTGTTTTAAAATCCTTTTCCCCTCCAATGCTTTGTTCCGAATACTAATAAAAACGCTCTGTTTTAAGAAGGCTGTTGGTCAGTATCACTGGCCACAGGTTCTAGAATGGAGGAAATGCAGGTGTTTGAAATCCTGGATGACCTTCAGAGTGACACACGGTTGCTGTATCTGGGTCCTGAGGAGTGGAGGAATCGCAAGAATCTGCCCTGAAGCAAGAGGCTGAACAGCTGAATGGGTGCACCCAGAGCTACCCAAAAGGGGACAAAGGTGAAGCTAGGCCTGTAACTTAGAATTAGGTACCATTGAAGAGATGGGAGGAGGACTGGGGAGCGAGTACACCAATTTTCAGAGGTGCTGAGAGCCTACAGCTCCCAGCTATGTCAATGAGAATTGTGCTTGGCTGATCAATACCTTTAACAATCAGTAGTCTGTTAAGATCCTGATCTTGCAAACGGAATTGACTACAAGCGTGTGAGTAGTCCTATGGAGTTCAGTGGTTTGCTCACCTATTTAGGGTTATTCTCATGTGTAAGTGTCTGCAGAATCAGGGTCTGGATTTGGATTTGTGCCTAAGTTAAGCACCCAAGTTTTAAATGAACTTTTCACCTGTTCATTTACCACTTTACATTGTCTTTTGCCCCAACGGTGTTGTAACTTCAGTTCTTCTCTACTGAGATCTTTGTTTAACTCCGTAGAGTCATGTGTCCCTCTAGGCTCATGGTTTCCATGGTTTTTAATACTGCGGCTCCCTTAAAACTTCATGGCTCCCTCTAACCAAATACCACTTCTTTAACCAACTGAGAACACTAGATTGAAGAAAGATTGGTTTATGCTTCTGTGTTTCCAACTAGGGCACATTGCCTTGCTCTTCTGATACTTTTTAGACTTTTCAGCTGCACTGTTGACAAAGGAAATAAAAATAATGTAAGAACAAAACGAAGCCAAAACAATTTAAGAACACTCCAGTGGGTTTATCTAATAATGTCCAACCTCAGAACAAAACATTGAAATAAATATTAGCGACAGGAAATAAAAGCAGGTGTAGTATTTCTCTTACAGTGCTTATAGGATAGCAGCTGTTATCGCTTCTGGAGCCTTCCTGTTTTCTAGACGAAGAGGAACAAGTCATCAAGCCCACCACCCCTCCATCACAGGGAACTCATAAAATGAGCTTTGCCCATCTGATCTGAATGGATGATCTTGTCCAATGCTTAATTCACCAAGAGTGAGACCTCACTCCTGCTCCTTTATGTGGTGTAAAAGGGCCAGAGTGATGTAAAAGAGACCTGAAAAAGTCCCATAGCCACCCCAGGAAATATTTCCTAGCAGACAGGTACTCATAGATTCCAAGGCCAGAGGGGATCACTGTGCTCATCCAATCTGACCTCCTGTACAGCACAGGCCAGAGAACTGCCCCATATCAGTCCTAGAGCTGATATTAGAAAAACATCCAATCTTGATTTAAAACTAGTCAGTGATGGAAAATCTACCACCATCCTTGATAAAATTGTTTCAGTGTTAATTACCCCCATATGTTAAACATTTACACTTTATTTCCAGTCTGAATTTGTCTAGCTTCAACTTCTAGCCAGTGGATCCTGTCACACCTTTCTCTGAGGAGCCAATATTTGCTCCACATGTTGGTACTTACAGAGTGTAATCAAGTCACCCCTTAACCTTCTCTTTATTAAACTAAATAGATCAAGCTCCTGGAGTCTATCACTGTATGGCATGTTGTGTAAACCTTGAACCTATGCCTCTTGAGGACTCCTTTCCCAGACCACATGTGGGAGGTATTACTGGGCAGTCAGCAGCACAGAATTTCAGCTCAAGGTCCATTATAATATTTTATGGAGGAAAAGCTAACAATCCCATTGCTCAGGACCTTATTACGTACAGAGCAAAAATTCTGGGCTAAATACAGAATAAGGGCCAGATTAATGGGACTATTCACTGTGTATGACATTAAGTATGCTCCTAAATCTTTGCAGGATCAGGTCCTAATCATTAATATCTCAAGTATAGAGTCTTTTGCCATAAATTTGCTGCAGCACCAGATTTACCCTGTGCAAAAATGGTTCTGTTTTAGTTCCCAGTGTCATGGGACCTATTCCCAGGCATTTGCTGGCTCTTTAATTGTTTAAAAATACAACAGTCCAGCAGATAGGGCAACAGTAGGAAATTATTTTAGACCTTATGAATCTGAATCAGCAAAATGTGTTGGGTCAGACAATCTAAAGATGTAATAAAAAAATAAACTCACTGTGTACTGTTGTTCATACTTGTCTATGGTTATCTCTACACTGTCTAAAGCAGGGGTGGGCAAACTTTTTGGCTCAAACATCTGAGTATGGAAATTGTATGGCAGGCCATGAATGCTCAGAAAATTGGGGTTGGGGTGCGGACTCTGGGCTGGGGATGAGAGGTTTGGGGTGTAGGAGGGTGCTCCAGGCTGGGACCGAGGGGTTCGGAGGGTGGGAGAGGGATCAGGGCTGGGGCAGGGGTTGGGGTGCAGGAGGAGGTCAGGGGTGCAGGCTCCGGGTGGCACTTACTTCAAGCAGAAGCAGCAGCATATTCCCCCTTCTGGCTCCTAAGTGGAAGTACGACCAGGTGGCTCTGCACACTGCCCCATCAACGATCAGTATGCAGTCATAAGCATTTGATAATAATAATAACTTAATAAGCATCAAGTGCTTGAATTTGGGGCTGGGGTACTAATAGGCAGCTGTGCTATGCCACCATTTTCATGGCTCTCAGCTGATGAATGGAAAAGGAGGCAGAGAAAAAGATGTCAGGCCATCACTTCTAGGGAGAGTGTTATCACTTTGCCCTCTCGCTTCCCCTCCCAGTTCAGGCACTGCTAATAGGAGTTATGTGTGTGCTTATCAATGCAATAAAAAGACATCTTCTACACACAAGTATCAAGTCAACTGCTGTGTCTATTGCAGCCCACCCATCCTACTGGAGAAGCTGAACCTAATTAATTTAAACCAGGCACACCTTGTTTTATTATAAGCATAATAATAATTTGATAATAATAATAGTTAAGAATAATTTGTTTCCGTAGCAACAAGAGTCTGCTATGGCTATTGTCTTCAGTGGTGCTTAGCAGCTTGCAGGATCAGTATAATAGTAATAATTTACAGATGAGGGATGGGGAATTGGGACCAGCGACAAACAAAGTTGCAGAGCAGCAGTTCTTAACATTTTTCATACCAGGACCTACCACCCCAGATAGCCAGAATCTCACTCCCACCACTTCCTTCCCATTTAGCACTATGGGAAGGGCAGGACGGTCATTGACCCCCCGGATATCTGTTTGTGACCTCTAGCTTAAGAATTCCTGGGCTAAAGTACTAAAGTTAAGCCCTGTCTGGTTGGTTCCATAATTTTGGTTTAGATTTTCTATTTTAAAAGAAGCTGATGTCCCGCCGTCCAAATTCCCGACCCACTATTCTCAAAACAAAGGAATGAACTGACTGTAACCCGCAGCAATGATGAGTCTGTGTGGGTATGTGTATGTGTAAGTAAAAGTGCCGATGTCTCAATGGCAGCCTACACAACGGGCTTCACAATTCCGCCTTATACTCATCATATGACCTCATAGCAGAGGCTTTATTTTTTTGGAGTATTTGCACTTACCCTGTAAAACATTTCTCCCAGGCATGCAAGGGATTTTCTATTTTTCTGGCTTCCAGAAATTTAATGCCAGTGGTCCCCATTGTGGTTAGCGCCACAGAAAACAAGATTTGTGTGGCCTAAAGACAAGCAGCAACTGTAATGGTCACTTGGTTTTCACGCTGAAGATAATAAAAAGATAAAAAAAGGAAGGTTGAGTGAGGATTCACTACCCACTAATACCTCACAGCAATATTTTTCTTTGATAAATTAGCTCTAGATAGTCACTTGTATGTCAGCATGGAATTTGATTTTGTAGCTCCTGTACAGAAGAATTGCCTAATATCTCAGCTGAGTGCTGTCTATAGTATGAAGAGCAGAATATACTGAAAACAGACCTTGCTGGACTAAACGTTGTTTGGTTTGTGTAGAGCAGATTCAAAGCAAACAATGACAGCTATTTTTTTAAAAAATCTTCAGGGCAAGAGTAACATTTCATGGGTTTATTGCTTAAAAAGAGTTCTCACCCATTTGTCACAGCTGATCCTCATTTTTAAAGACTGTAAGATGCCACAATAACGCGGGGGCGGCGGGCCACACACACAGCTCCAGCTAAATCCTGAACACCTCCTGGGACATAAGACAGTCTGTCCTCCTCACGCCCCCTCACCCCATATGTCCTTTCCCTTCACCACCTTATTTCTTCTCCTGCCTAGCCCTCACCTTCCCTCCCCAACCCCGCCCCCAGTCTAATATGAGTCTGGCTTCGCCAGCCAAGAATATATTTTGCAACACTGCTGTGAGCCTGTGATCAGAATGAGGCAACTAAAAGCAATGTCCTAAACAGCCTGATACTGATATGAGTTTGCCAGGTCTCGGAGTGGTTGATAAGACCATTTGCTGTGCTGTGACAAGACCATTTCCAGCAGTGAGGTTGCAAGAGAGTCAATATCAGCAACAGAAGCTTCATTTTTCTATCTTTGCTGTCCTTTTCTCTTCCCTTTTGTGTGTATGTGTTTTCTTTTGAGGAAATCGGATCAACAACTTCAGCCCATCTCAATTAATGTCTTCTCTTTTCCTCAAAAGGACAGTTATTACCATCTTACTTACCACCTAAAAGACTGTCAAATAAGGGCCCTTTTCCTTCTAAAATCTCTCTCCAGCTAAAGGGAAAGGTAACAAGGGCTGATATTAAAATGAACGCCTTATTGAATACCTTACATTGCAAATGCAGTGGAGCCCCAATATAACACGACAAATGGGATCCAAGAAATCCCATTGCGCTAAATGCGGGGTCGCGTTACAGGGGGGTCTCAATCCCCGGCAGGCGGGGGCTGGGGCTTCTCTTCCCACTGCCCAGCACGAGAGAGAAGCTGCGGCCCCGCACCTGCCAGGGACAGAGAACTCCGGGGCTGCAGACTGCAGCCTGGGAGTTCTCTGTGGAAGCCGCTGTCCACCCCCATGCCGGGGGCAAGGGACACCAGCGCCTGCAGTCCCTGAGTCCTCTGTCCTGGCAGGTGAGAGGCCGCAGCTTCTCTCCCAGCGCGGGAGCTGGATATAAGATGGAATATATGAGCGGGGGAGCTGGGAGAGAAGTTGCGACCCTGCGCCTGCTGGGACAGGGGACTCTGAGGCTGCAGGAGCTGGTGTCCCCTGCCCCCAGCAGGCGTGGGGGCTGCAGTTTCCACAGAGAACTCCCAGGCTGCAGCCCCGGAGTTCTCTGTCCCAGGCAGGTGGGGACCGCAGCTTCTCTCTCCTGCTGGGCGGCAAGGAGAGAAGCCGCAGCCCCCGCCTGCAGTCCTGAGTTCTCTGTCCCTCGCAGGCGCAGCTGCAGCTTCTCTCTGCGCTGCCCAGCAGGAGAGAGAAGCCGTGGCCCCCGCACCTGCCGGGGACAGAGAACACAGACTTGGGAGCCACGGTAGAATCGTGCTATAACCGGATTCGCGTTATACCGGGACGCGTTGTACCAGGGCTCCATTGTGCTTTAACTCGTTTTGCCTTCTTTTCTGTGTCTTTAATGAAAGGATTTGTAATGGGTTGCTAAGGTATTAAGCAGGCTGAGGTCTCTGTATACCAAGCCCCAAATCTTGTTTAGAACTGTTTACTGGTGACAGTGACTGACTGGGTTATGGTAATATCTTTGGCTCATATATTCCATCTAAATTAATACCAGTCTCATGACCTCTGGGTAAATCAGACAATGAGGGTTTGAAGCAATGCTGTAATGCTACAAAACTAGGCACAGATTGCCTACTCCCATGAAAAAAATCTAGGGAGAAAAAATGAGGAAGCTCCCCTCTGTCTTTCTAAAGTCTCCCAGAACTTTCCAAATGGATTGACTATTTATCCTCACTTCTCCTGAACTGTTTTGAAGGATACAGCCCAGCTACACAGGACTGTGCAGGTTCCTCTGCAGTGTCTCTATTTCAGGAGTTGCAGGGAGACAATTCCTAACTGGCTGGGTATTGCAGGTAGGGGGTCTCCTGACTGAAAGGCTGCATATAAATATAAAATAGTATTGGTTATTTTAATCATTTTATTTTTTATGTCTGTGAGAGAGGATCTCAGATTAAGGAGTCTGTTAGAATTAGAGATAGGCCCAAAATGCAAATGTTGGATCAAATCTGAGCTGCTACCAAAACTGGGCTTGTCTGGATCTGGGGTTTCGGTTTGGGCCTATCTTTGGTTGTAAAAGACTCTCCCTTGAGTCCATTACTTGGCTGGAAAATCTGAAATGCACAGTACTTTCTTCCCTCTCTAAACCTGCCAGGTATAGCCTTATCAGATGTATAGGATAGTGAATGATCCTACCATAAGTGAGTCTCCACATTCTTGATCACTGTATTCGGTCAGGTGGTGTGTCAATTCCGAGGAAAAGCAAACTCCCTGCCCTTGGGGAAATGTTCAAGTTAGCTTCTGGAGCTACCATTTGATATTCTGAACTTTAAATCAGTCTGCTGAAATGCAGCACTGTACTGAATATACTGGGGAAAAAAACCCACACAATAATCCCCTGAATCTATGTACATTTTTAATGCTGCTTACATAGTTCTCTTTTTTCATAGGTGTGGGTCCTTTTCTGCCTCTTTCTTTAGACCGGGGTGAGGAAACTACAACCCGCGATCCGCATCCAGCCCAACAGCCATTTTAATTCAGTCCTCGAGCTCCTGCTGTCGAGCATGACAGTATGCCAGTCATAAGCATTTGAAATGCACTGCAGCATCACATTTTCCAGGTAGTATAATAGCATTCATTTTATTGTTTTGAAGAAATAAGCTTGGGAATGAATGGTTTTTGTGGAGATTCTAGTCTTGTAAAAGAGTTGATTGATTCTATTCATCCTCCAATAGACTCCTCAGCAAAACAATTTCCCCTTCATTAAGCAATATGATGTAACTTACATGGTGGATGATTTAATAAGGGAGGAGATGTGCAAACCAACAGCAACAAAAATCTTTTAAGAATAGCAGCATGATTCTCCAGAAAAGAACAGGTAAGGCAAGAGTTCCTTATAACATGGTGTTAGGTGGCACTGTGCTGCTGGAAGAGGCTTTTTTGGGGCAGGGTGAGGAGAGAAACTTAAAACAGAAGTCTTAACCATTTGAGACCATTAATAATCCCACTATTATCAGGAGTCGATAAGTCAATTGGATGTGGTCAACATTATTATTTTTTTTTTTTACCAAAATGACCTTTAAAAAATGATGGGACATTTTTATTTCTTTTTCTTCTGAAATGGTCTTTTTATCTGTTGGAAAACTGGAAAAGTTCCATGAGAATGTTTGAAAGGGACACCCATCCCACCAAAAAATTGCTTCTTTTTGATACTTTAGCAGAAAATATGAAAACGTGAGCATAAGCCACAAGTCTCAAAAAATCCAAACCCATTCATTCTATTAATTATTTTGGAAATGAAAAATTCCAGAATTTCTTTCCCTGGACAGAAGGATGTGTTCTCCTTTTCACCCATCAGTATGTTGATGCCAGTGGGAGTTATATCCTCAAATGGAAGGTAACTCTGGTCAGGTAGAAAGTTTAAATTGTTTGCGAAACAACCTTTTTGGGTTGTAGTCAGTAAAATACTAATATGTGACCCTCCTCATTTTCATTCTCCATTAAAAACCTCAGGACATTTGAGCAAAGTTATTTAAAACCATTTAGATTCCCTGTAAGCTCATAGCCAGAAATGCATCATGTTTATGACACATTCAATCTACCTTTGTCATTAGTTGGTACTGCCTTACCAACAAAAGTCCTTTTTAAAACACACACACTTTGTATACAGGACATATTGCTTACACTAAGTAACACCTACACTAGACTTCTGTTCTCTATGGGTATGTCTACCAAAAATCCCCAAAACCTCAAGCAAAAACCCCACAACAGCAAGTCTTAGAACCCAGGTCTACAGTCTTGGGCTTGTGAAGCTGATGCTATGGTGCTAAAAATAGCTGTGTAGACAGTCCTGCTTAGGCTGAGAGGCACGTGACTCAGACCCTTAGCTCCAGCATAAGTCTACACTGTTACTTTTAGCACCGAAGTGTGAGCCTGAGTCTGTAGATGCAGCTTCTGAGGCTCACTGCTGTGGGTTTTTTTATTCTCTTTGCAGTGTAGATGTATCTCAAATGTCCAAGAGACTTTCATCTCTAGTGGCAAAGAGACTAGAGGCTCTTCTTGTTTCATCCACACCTTTGTAACCTGTGCACTAAACTACTGCTACAAACTCTACCTGGGACTAGCAGTGAAAGCTGGGAAGAAGTTAACAGGATGGAGCCACCTGCTTAATGAGTGGTCTGAGATACTGGTATGCTTAATATATTTTATTTCCTTTACAGTTTTATGTTGACTTGTGAAATGGGGTGGAAGGGTGGTAAACATACCAAACATTTAACAAGGATACATTTTATTTCTATACTGAAAGTTGAGAGACATGCATTATATTCTCAACTCCGCCACAGACTTCCTGTGTGATGTTGGCAAGTCATTTAATCTCTGTGTTTAAGTTCCCAATCTTCTGCTTTGTGTGTTGAATCCCTTTCTGCCACTATTTGTTCTGTTAGTCTTCCAGATTGTAGGAGATCTTCAGAGCTGGGACTGGTTCACATTCTATGTGTTTGTGCATATCTAGCAGAGTGGGGCCTGATCTTGGCTGTAGCCAATGTAATACAGATAATAATACAAATAATAATGACAATGAAGAGGTGAGAGAAGTAAGTTTGTTTATTGTATATGTGTACATCTGTAAACTTATGGATGCTTAAGGTAAAATCCTGGCCCCAATGAAGTCAGTGGGAGATTTGCAATTCAGGTAGGCCAGTATTTCACCCATAAACTCCTTTAGTACCTTTACTCCCATGAGTAGTCCTTCTGAGTTCAATAGTGCTGCTTATCTGAGTAAAATTATTTCCTTGCCTGTTGGTTGTAGGATTGGGCCTCATGTTGTTATTGATTACGTGATTCCAAGCCTTTTATCTTTAAGATTTTATTTTAATTTTATGCTTGATTAGCACCCAGAGGCCTTCAAGCAGATGGTATTGTAGGAATAAAGAATTGTTATTGCTGTTGAATTAGATTGGGTTGTCCTTCCAGTTAATAATAGCACATGCACAGCCATAATTTCATCAATTATCTCTTCTTCTGCATTTATTTTTTGGAATAAGTGTTTTTTCCCCCTCATTCATTGCCCAGTAGTTTATCCTGCTACTTTATATACTGTACTAGGGGCCTTATCCTGCCAATATTACTCAGGCAAGGCTGCCACTGGACCAGCACATGAACAAATTTAAAGTGGAAACACAGGTAGCAATTCTTCCCACATCACCTCTGTGGTTTTGGGATGAGATTTGCTTTTGGCGAATGTTAAGATCTCCTGAATAAAATCTGCAGGATTGTGTTCTGTGCCTGATTGTGACCCAGGAACCTCATTGTGTCAATAAGAGCATAAGAAAGGCCATACTGGGTCAGACCAAGGGTCCATCCAGCCCAGTATCCTGTCTCCTGACAGTGGCCAATGCCAGGTGTCCCAGAGTGAGTGAACCCAACAGTTAATGATCAAGTGATCTCTCTCCTGCCGTCCATCACCCCCCATGACAAACAGAGACTAGGGCCACCATTCCTTACACATTGTGGCTAATGGCCACTAATGGGCTAATGGATTTTAATGGACAATGGGCACAGTGGGTGCTTAGAGTTGGATATATGCATAATAAATCACTAAAGGGTGAGATCTCTGCTTAAAGCCAGTCATCATAATCACTGTGAAATGAATGTACAGATAACACTTAAAGAGTTATGTGTCTGTATTGAAAATTACGTTGTTAAGGCAGGTAACCAGGAGGTGAGCTGCCTTGGACAGTTTCCTTTCCAGCAAAGGGGAATAGATGTGTATCTCACTGGCTGGTCATGTGTGTATTGTGTGTCTCACAATGTAAATCTGTTTGCATATTGAGCCTGTTGCTTATAAGAAGATTGCAAAACTGACAAAAGAGAAAACCAATAAGCAGGGTATGTCCAGATTATGGAGAAGAACAAAGGACTGTCCTGATATATCTAAGGCTACCAAGTGACACACTGAATCTTTCACTAAGGAAGCAAGTTGACAGTGTGACTTGTCTTATAAATGGAAGAGCACTGCCAAGCCTGGCTGTAAAACACTGGAAGGATTTGGGGCAAGTATTGCTCTATTAGACAGAAAAGTATCTAGTTAAGTAAAGTCTAGGTATGTGTATTATTTTATATGTAATTGTTGTTTCCAACACTTCTACTTTCTATTGCTTGAATCTCTAATGAATAAAAAATAAATTTTTATTTGTTTTCACTAGAAACATATCGCTGTGTTAAGCAAAGCGGTGATCGGAAGTGGAACTGGTAAGCTGGGGTGTACAGAGTCTTTGGAAGCAGTGAATCTGTGAATACTGTGAGTGCCTGATGGAACAGGGACTGCACGCTCCACTTGGAGGGCTTGGGGTTGGAGTGTGCCTACTGCTAACCTGAAGAGAGAGAGCTCGGCCTGCTTAAGCCTAGAGGGGAGTGCTGGTGTTGCCTGTATTCGACAGAGGTGGGGAGCTGACCCCAGCAAGCCCAGACAAGGCTTCCTGCCACTTAAGGGCAGGTGGTAGCGAGGTGCCCTACACCCCTGGCTATCTCCTTCCCCCTTCCCCCTGGGAAATGTGACAGTGATACACAAATAAGCTTTTTGTTGTCAACAGGTTAGTTTCTGTCTGCTTACAGCTGACAATGTGGTAGCATCTTACCCCCCACACTGCCCACTAGTTTAAATAGTGGGAAAAGATGCTTGGCAATAGGACCACTTGAGTGCCATAGTCGTGATCCATTTTGGTCCCTGGTTATTAGGAACGTATCAGGCACCAGCACAAGGCTAATGAAGAAATTGCTGCTGCGTGGGCTCTTTAGAAAAAGAGAAGATTTTATAATTTTCCTTCCCTTTGCATCTTTACTAAAAGATGCCCTTGGCGATGTCTGTAAAAAAATACTGCTTTTATTATTAGTAGCATTACAGTAGCATTCAACCAATCATTTCTACTAAACGGTTACACACATTTCTGTGTGTGTGGCGAGAGAGAGAGAGAAAAATGACACACATAAAATGTCCTGTCCAGAGCTGTATCCAATTAGTGTTTGAAGCTTGTTAATAGATTCAGTTGTACTCTTTGTTGGTGCTCTGATTTCTTAGCTGAATTATTTTGCAGTAGGAGGATAAACCTACCAATTGTACACCTAAATGAAACTGAGTGCTAAGAAATTGAATAACTTTTATTCTACCTTGGATGATAATTTATTGCCACAAATAAAACTCCTTAATTAAATTTGGCATAGCTAGGTCTGTTGATGCTATATGGTAAACCATTGCACCACGTGGCTTTAATAATTATTTTTCATTTCAGAACAATGGCTTGCTATTCTTAGATTAAATTATGTTTACTAAGGACTGCAGAGCCACTGAGTTATTTCAATCCTGGAGTTCTTTAGGATCCCACAGAGATTTCAAATAGAGCTTCTCTAAAGTAGTACTATTTATTTATAATTCCTCATTAAATAATCAGAGATTGAAACCCATTGTTATTATCCTGGAAATTGATGCCTCCATTGAAGAGCATGCACACCAGAATCTGAAAGAGTGAGGAGGACAGTAGTACATTTATCACTATCATTCAGAGTTTGGGTCCTGATCAAGCTGAAAGGTGAAAAAAAGCTACAGTGTTATCATTCACAAGGGAAAATGAGGGCTGAGGGGCTCAGTTATGGCTGCCAAGAGGCTGAGCTGAACTAAGGGAGAAGGCAGGGAAAGGCTCCTTCTGCATTACTTCTGCAACAAAGGGAGCCAGTTGCCTTCCAAGCTCAGCCATCATGATGATTAGGATGTATCAGGACCATGGCCCCATAATGACAGCATTAGGATACCCCCTTCTGGATACTAGTCCTTGTGCCTGCACTGTTGTTCTGAGGGGAGAGGAGCTTCCTTGTGCTCTCTCACCACTCTAGTATGCCCACCTTATAAATGTACCTTAAGGAAGCAACATATCTAACCAGTAAAACCAAAGCAAGTGTCTTGAAAGGCCATAAGTGTGTCTAAGAAGTTATATGATTGTCTTGATACACACATGCCATTCCCACTAATTATAGGCTTGTTGCAGAAGAAAATATCCCAGGGTATGTTATCTTATGTAAGGACTGGAAACAGGGATTGCCACCTTTAACTGTTTATTTTGAAGGACAAACTTCTGCATTCTCACTCAGAGAAAGGATATGGCTCCTCCACAGACTTCCTGTGGGACCTTGGGCAAGTCACTTAATCACGCTGTGCTTTAAATGCTGCTGTAGCACAAATCTTTATTGTACAGTGACCCAAAGTGTACTGGGTGCCTTACAGTGCTGATCAATTTCACATGGTCCTTGCTTTGAAGAGCTTGCATTCCGATTTCACAGATGATGTAGTGAAGGGGCAACAAATGGGAGGAGGGGAGGCAGGGCCCACAGAAATAAGATCCCATGGTTACCCAGCATAGATGTGTGGACAGTGTGCTTCACCAAACAAGCAAAGATTCCTCATTTTTATATACAATAAATACGTCTTGTAAAATGAAAATGTGTGGATGGGCTTATTTCTTGTGATTGTTGTGTCATGACACAGCAACATCTTTCTGTGCCTCATGAGGTCATTGGAAAAAAGGTCTCCCTTCCTCCTCAGAATTTTTCAGTGAAATTCTGTGTGTGTGTGTGTGTAGAGTTTGTCAGTTTTTCACAGAAAATTTTGACTTTTTAAAAGATGTTTTTCATCCAAAAAAACCCAAATTTTTCTGCAGACAACAGACTCTGTGAAAATTTCCATTGAGTTCAAAACCCAATTTTCAGTCAAAGACACACAAAGTTTTGATGAAAATGTCTGAGTAGCCGCAAATGCAGCCCCTATGTGTCACAGGGTGTCTGGCCCCTTAAGGAAGGAGTGGAAGGGTTCAGTGTAGGTGAGCCTCAGAGTTAGTCAGTGGCAGGGGAAAGCTGCCCGAGGGCAAAAGGCTGCAGGAAACCTGAAGGAGAGCAGTAACTGGAAATGGCTGGTGACAAATTCTGAGGAAAGGTGTTAAGAAGACTGTCTTGAGCTGGGGTTCCTTGTGGAGTTTGGTTTGGGTGGAGGCCTCTCAGAATGAGGGGAAGAATCAGCTTAGTCAGTGCAAGCTGGGCCCAAAAGCAAGGGGCTGACTCTGGAGGGAGGTCCCCTAGAGCAGGAGTAGTATGTCCTGTCAAAGAGGCTTGAGGAGTGTAACGCTGCAGAGAGTTCCCAGGCAGAAGAGTGGATGGAGAGGGCTGCAGAGGAGCCCAGAAACAAGGGTTTGGTTCCAGAGAGAGGTTTGCCTGAGTACAGGCAGGACTCACAGGTGAGGAGACCTGGTGAGTGGAACATTGAGAGGAGACCTCTGGTGGGAGACCTGATTGGGGCTGCAGGAACAAGTTGCAGGAGAGCAGGGTCTTGGAACTCTCTGGTGGATAGTCTTAAGAGCGGGCGCCTGGAACTGCAGCTATAGGACCTGGGGACAGAAAAGTTAGTGACCTGAGAATGGTGACCATTAAATGGGATTGAAGAGCTGCTGCACTGTATTCTTATTTTACTTTGGGGGGAATTTTTTTTACTGGATGGATCTGGACCATGGAACTTTCTGTGAATAAAAGGGTTTGAATTTGCCACTGACAGATAAAATATGCCCATGCCCGGGTGGAAGAAGAAGAAACTGAGGTAGGTCACACACGTGTTGCCAAAGTTAGCCACAGGAGGTGTTGAGGTTTCCTAATAACACATTGCAATGCTGAATCATGGTGACAACATATAGGACCACGAGGTTATTTTAGGCTCCTTTAAAATCTTGCAAGTTAATCTACAGTTCATGGGTTCACCCTATGTAAAATGGGACATTGCTTGAATAATATGGATTGGGGCCAACCAAGTTTCCCTCCCATTTCCCCCCAGGTACTAATAATACTTTGTACCCATTTCATCCTAGGAACTCAAAGAGTTTAATAAACACTAATGAAGTCAGCCTCATGACATCCCTGGGAATTAGGTAAATAGGTATTATTATCCCTGTTTTTTAGAACAGTAAGAAACAAATTAGAATCCATGTTTTCTGATTCTCAGCTCAGTGCTTTATCACGAAGGCCAAGCTGCTATCCCTTCATATTTGTGAGTGCAGGGTCTTTCTCTTTCTCATGCAATCCTGCTTTGATTCCTGTTTAAAACTGTGAGACTAATTAATTTGCAGGTTACTGGCTGTTTTGAAAATGAAAAAGAAAAATCAATTTGGGTCAACTTGAAACAATTTTTTTTATTTTTTTTTATTTTTTTTTTGAGAACTGATAAGTAAAAAAGAAATCTTTGTATGGCCTGAAATGAAAAGTTTTGTTTCATTTTTTAGTTTTTAAAAGCCATTTATTTATTTTTTAAAAATGAATTTGAAATACATTTTGAAAGTCATTTCAAATTGAAAAATGGAAACATTTTTATTTAGAAAGTGTCACAACAAAATGCTCAGATTTTTTTCTTTTTTTTAACCAAAAGATGTGAATTCAACACAAATTCATGAAATTTTTCAACTGACAGAATGCATTTTTAGTGGAAAAAAGCTTCTGCCAAAAAATTTCACTCAGCTCTCTTCCTGTTTTCATTCCTGTTCCTTCTCATTCACTCACATTTATTCAGTCAATTACTATCAGTCACCATCTCATTTGCTTACCTCAGGAGAGCAGGAAGTGGTGATGCAGCATTCGGGGCTAAGTGGTTCCCGTCAGTAGGCACAGCAGGACAGGAAGGCAGCTGTTCAGGTCTGTGGAACTCCTGCTAAGTGGCGTTAAAGTTCTGCATGGTGTCTGACTGCCTATATGTGGCCATGCAAATACATGACACATAGAGAGGACATATGGCATCAATACCTGCCTAGCTTCTCTCTCATGTCTCACCCTGTCACTCTTCCGATGTCCTTCACTCAGGCCCAGATCCTGCAAGATGCTGAGGGATCTCAACTCTCTTTGAAGTTAATGAGCTTTGAAAGTGCTTGGTGCCCCCCCAGGAAGCACTCAGGAACTTGCAGGATCAGGTCCTCAGTCAGTCATTCATGCCTGAGATGTTAGGAGGATGTCTCACTTCCAGAGTTGTCTCTCAAACTCTTTGGATTCTCAGCCGTGAGTACTGTAGTTGCCATTGCTGAAAGTAATGTACAGGCATGTCGCGTCTTAGGCATATTTAACATACGCGATTTCAGCTTTACGCGGTCAGCAAAAAGTAAAAAAAGAAAGGGGAATTTTTTTTAAAAAAAACTTCCTGTAGGGGATGCGATTTCACCTGCCATTGAAGTGAATGGATTCTGGCTATACACGGTTTCCGCTTTATGCGGTAACCTCAGAACGGAACCCTCGCACAAGATGCCACATGCCTGTAATCGTGAAAATGATGTTGAATAGAGTAGATGAGGAGTAGAGAGACATGATCTGCAAAGGCAGGCTCGAAGGAAGACAGTTATTGAATTTTAATTCTGTTGTCCTCATTCACCTACAGTGGTACCATGTTTCACCTTATCTATCTATCTACCTATCTATCATGGGCTGCACATGCAGCTCTCTATGTGTTATGTGGGCCACATCCACACTATATATATACCACCTGTATGGCTCTGAAGATGTTACATGGACCGCAGCTGTGTGCTGATTGTTCGGCAAATGGCTTGCAGGTTGAGAACTACTGATTTTGTATATACTGTATATAATATGCACATTCACAATGTACAAGCATGTAGTTATACAACAAAGAAATATTGTATCCAAGTTAATCCAACCAAATGGAACAATGAAACTAGTCAAATAAGGTACAAGAAGCAACAAAGAAGCAAGGTAAAGAAACTTCTTTCAGTTTAGTTTAAAGGGTACTGTGTGAAACCATCAGATTTGTAAAAACTATATAATGTGTAATTTATCATATATCTGAGTCAAAATAAATCAAGGATTTTGTATCATCTGAGAGGCTGGCTTATAAATTTCCCCCTGTAAGAAATCCTGCCCAGAAGGTATGGGAAGATAATTTTGCTCAGCCAAGAGGCAGTCTTACTGTGGAAGCATATAAGAAACCACAAAAATCCCAGGAGTTTTGCAGGTATTCTCCGGTGATACACTACACTTCATTTCCAGATCCTTCAAACACTTTTCTCTTCCATCACTTGTAGCTGTGAAGCAAAAATTTGGTTTGTAACACTCCTCTGTCTGTTTGGGGGAGGTGGGCCTGCTGGATTTTGGACCATTATCAGGTGGATGAGTTTTAGTTACAGTAAAATAGCTAGTAGTATTCATTGCTGATTACTGCTCTTGTTTTTAAACTCTTTTGATCATGTATGCCCCTTTACCTGTCCTGGCTGACAGCTCCATTTTGAAGTCAGTAACACTAAAATTCTTCATTTCATCCATTGGCCTCATCTCCCCATCAATACTATAGGAAGCAGAAACCAAGGAATAGTTCAAAGGACTTTTCTTTGACCTCCAGAATAAAGCTATTAAACAAGAAAGGGTGCAACACCTTCAGGCCAAGATTCCCTTTAGTCTTTTTTCCTAACTGACTGGTATTCAGTCAGACATGGCCAAATGTACAATAAGAGCTTGGGGCTCTAAGAAAGTGTCACCCTGTGTCCAGAAGGAAATCTTAAATATTATATGGAGAATGAGTGTAATTTTTTGCATTGCTTTTATTGTATTTTGAAATGGGATATGTAATTACATTTGGCAACAGAGACAGTAGGAAGGAGTCAAGAATAGGAATGAAGCCATAAGCTGGGCTGCCCAAGACAACAACTTGTTGTGAGCTTATTGCTTTGACATTCTCTGTCTCTCTCTTATTTCTTAAGACTACAACACATTGAATTTGATTGCTTTGGCCACTCTCACTCTTTGTTGCTGGCTCCTTGCCTAGCTTCTGGAATACACAGCCCTGCATGTATATGTGCCAAGTTCACTGTCCCAGACCAATGGAACTCACCAGTTTCGTCCACACGACATGAAAATCTGTATCCTCTGCTAGGAAAGTGACACCTGAAGAGGGCCTAATATGGAAAGATGGGACCACAAAATCCATATGTGAGTTAAAGGGGCTTGGTTTTATTAAACTGGTATTAAAAGCCAAAGAACATGGTAAATGTCTTATTCCTCCCCAACACCACCAAAAAAAACCTAAAAGGAAAAGATTTCACATGAAGAAAAAGAGACCAATAAAAATCTCATGCTTCCCAAAATGATTCTTCTAGGAAGTTTATATTAAGACACCACAGAGATTCTCCCACTTACCATGTCTTGCTCCAGATTTTTAAAAAGCAGCCAGTGGACACCCAATGTGTGAGTGCCAGCTGCTCTCAGCCTGTTGACACTGCTTCAGGCACTAGTGGTTCAAGCTATCCACAGATATGCAAACTGACCCAATTTTCTTAATCGAGTTGATTCTGAAACCAATCATCTAGTTAGTATGTGTAGCCACTGCTTTGTGAATAGGTGAGTAGGGGGGCATGAACAACTGGGTACTTGCAAGAACTGATGAAGATATAAAGGAGGAATTCAAAATTTTAAGGAATTTCTGCGCCTCCTCATTAAGGGAGACGAATGGTCACAACCTCCTGACATCTTTGTGACACTCTGAAGTTGAGCTCACTCTTCCCACTCCAGCCCCAGGGCTGGAGGAGTTCTGTGCCCCTGCCAATTATTTGGGGTAGGGGGAGCCTTGCCCCTGCTTGCACCCCCCTTGTGCATGTCCCTGCTTGGTCCAGAGAAATGGCTTCTGAACTTGTATTAACTTTCTGGAGGGCTTCCCTCAGGTTGTCAGGAGGACTAATGTGTGTCCCATGTGACCACCAGACCCAATTTCTCTCTCCTTTTTTTCTCCACACACACATGTTCCAAGATCCATGATATCCTTTTCCAGATCCATGGATGGGGTGGGTGATGAGGCTCTCTCTCTTTAACTTCCATCCTAAAAGGGACAGACAGAGAAATAGAAGGTCCCTGACCTGACCTATAGGTTGTGAAAAAAGTTGTTTGAATGTGCATGTGGTGATTAGGTAATTTTATCACACATTTTCTGGTTAGGTTGAGAAGTATGGAGCTAGGTGCAGTGACTCAAACAGCTACAATAGCAAAGATGGATAGTTGCATGGTTAAAGCATTTGGCTGGGAATTAAGAGATCGTGGTTCTGCCACAGGCTTTGTGTATGACCTTGAACTCAGGCTGCTTTCAGTACCTGAGTTTCACATATATACAGTGGGGATAACAATACCTTTCTACTTCACAGGGATGCTCATAAATGAGGCTCAAATTATTAACATGATATGGGGGAGTGAAAAATTAAGAGGATAGGTCATGGAATCAGGCTTGCATGAGAAACTGGACACGAACAATATGCATTTTAATATGACCATATGTAAAGTCATACATCTTGGAACGAAGAAGAATCAAATGTATAACTCAGCAGTGGGCAACTTGAGGTCCGCGGGCCACATGAAGCCCATCAGGGTAATCTGATTGTGGGCTGCAAGACACTTTGCTGATGTTGACTGTCTGGAGGTACCACCCCCTGCAGCTCTCAGTGGCTGTGGTTCTCTGTTCCCGGCCAATGGGAACTGCAGGAAGCTTTGGCCCCAATTCCACAAGCATTTGTGCATGTGCTTGACTTTATGCACATGAGTAGTCAGATGCATGTCGATGGTGTAGTCCTATTGCTATCAATGGAATTACTCATGCATGTAAATGTAAGCACATGAGCAAAGATTTGCAGGATCGGGGCTTTGATTGTAAAGGCCTCAGAGCAAGGATCTGCCATTTTTCATTTGTCTGTAAATCATAATGCAGAGCTATGACTCTGTATCAATAATACATAATGTGTATAATAATGTTTTCTGTGTCCCTCCCCACAAAAAAAAAATGTGATGCTGATCATTAAAATTCACTGAAATCTTCAATTACTGAAATAACTAGGTGATAACAATTCAGGAGCTGAGAATCAGCAGGATTCTATGTGGCTTCATTTTTCCATGTATGCACCTACAACAAATTGATTTGCTACAACCCAGTTCCAGACATCACCTTATTTCAAGTACAGTTACCTAGGAAACCACAGTATACTGCTGGGACAAGCTGCCCGCTTCTGTTCCTGTTTAAGCTGTTAAAACACATCAAATCTCTGTCCAAGAAGAACAGCACACTGAATATTTCAGCTTCTAGCAATTTCATAATTTATTTTATATCGATACAGTCTAATTATTTATGTACCTGGGTGTATACACACACACAAATATAGCTATGTATAGCTATCTATATTATATAATATAGGTCATCTATTGACTGAGGAACTACTGATACTGTGTGTGTATACCTATTATAAGTACGCCCACACACACATGCATTAGCTCGTATATCTATGTACTGTGACAAAGCTCCAAGTCTGTACTTGTGGGTCCTGCACTTCCTGGCAGATTTAGGGGCCTCAGAAACTCATCTAGGCCCCAGAGTGACCTCCCTTTCTCAGTATAATTGGCAAGAGTCACCACCTAGTGAGTTACCTTCATCACAGGCCAGTATGGAAGATGGAAAAGGGGGGAGCCCGGGCCCGCCCTCTACTCCGGACTCCAGCCCAGGGACCCTAATAGTATCAGCTAAGATGGCTGACCTTTTATCCACAAAACACAATACAATTCCCTGGGCTACTTCCCCACAGCAGTCCCTGCTTCTTCAAACTCCACTTCACCCTTACCTCAGGGCCTCCTTCCTTCAGTCTGATATGTTGTCCACCACTCAGTCTCACCAACAGCATAACTTCCTTCCACAGCTCCTGACACCCACACCCACCTGACTAACTGGGAGGTTTTTATCTGGTTTCAGCCAGTCCCTGATTGGCTTCAGGTGTCCCAATCAGGCTAGCTGTTTCTACTCCTTTCTAGAAGGTTCTTAATTGGCCCCAGGTGTCTTGATTGGCCTGGAGTAGCCTTTGTTTGGCTAGCCAGGGAACAGGGACCTGCACATCCTGAGACTAATATACCTGCCTTCCAGCACTCTCCTATATCCTTCTGGTCTGACTCCGTCACAGTACATATGTATATATACATATAGATAGACACTGTGTGTGTGTGTAAATACTCATGCATGCAGTTAGTAGACCTACTCAGGTAAGCTGCTACAGAACACAGAGCCATGGCAGCAGGTTACCATCTGATCTTCTTAGCTTGTTGTTTGAAGAGCATTTTTCCAGGCCTCTCCTTCAGTTACCAAGAAGTGTTCAGAGTCAGTGGATGGACTTAATGCTTCCTTTTACAGAGATGAGAGAATGAATGGGCATGCCAAAGATGGGAAGATAATCCTTGCAATGTAAATCTCCCACACTATTTTGCTCTGTACCATAACTTGTGTTGGCACATGCAGGTGTTGGCTGAACTTTTTTCCCCCATCTGTGATAAATGTGGAGGAGGTAGCTCCCTTTTATGAAGACCCAGCCAGCAAGTTAGCTACAATATCCCTGTTAGTAGCTGTTCTCTACTTGCTTTACCTGTAAAGAGTTTAAAAAGCCCATAGGTAGAAGGAAGGAAGTGGGCACCTGACCAAAAGAGCCAATGGGAGGGCTAGAACTCTTTAAAATTAGGAAAAAAACTTTCCCTTTGGCTGTCTGTGGTTCGTCTCATACCATAGTCCCAGGGACAAGGCTGGGACTGTGCTGTAAGAAGCTTTAAGCCAGATATGAAAACCCATCAGATCTTACCTAGAAACTACTTATTTAAACCCCAGATGTGTAAGTAGATCAGAGAATGTCTAGGAAGATGTGATTAGGTTTATCTCTTTTATTTCTTTATGGCTTGTGGACTCCTCTGTGCTAATTTCAAATGCTTTTGTTTTGCTTGTAACCTTTAAACTGGACCTCAAGAAAATCATTCTCGATACTTAATTATTATATTTGCTCTTTTTAAATCTAGCACTAGCCTAAATGCCAGATGGATTGCCTTTCTTTCTGTTTTTAATAACATTTACCTGTTTTAAGAACAGGATTGGGTTTGTGTCCCCTAAGAGGTTTGTGCACGTGTTGTTCAATTAGCTGGCAGTGACAGCTGATTTACTTTGTTTTTTCAGCTCTTCCCTGGAGAGTGGGGGAGGGGGTCGGGGGAGGTTGAAAGGGCTTGAGGGTACCCCACAGGGAGGAATTCCCCAGGTGCGCCTTCCTGGGACTGAAAGTTTTAAGGTTAGGGCAGCATCTACCCATCCAGAGCCAGAGAAAAGTTGTAATCTTGGGAGTTTAATACCAGCCTGGAGTGTCCTTGACCCCATTTTTCATCAACAATTTTTTTTGATTCTTCAGCAGAAAAAGACAAAACAAAACAAAACAGAAGTTCAACCATTTCTTTTGAGAAGATGGAAGTAAACTAAGAAGCTGTCCTCAGTCAAAGGGGGAGACCTTTAACATGATGTGAAGCTATGCTTGTAGAGAGAGCTCAATTTCTGAAGATTTCTTGTTGGAAAAGATCATAAGTATCAGATCCTTTTACCACCCTAGCTAGAAGCCAAATAAGTATTAAGGCTAAAATGCAGGGAAATAGGGGCAGGAGGGAATGAAATCCACTCCTATAATCCAGTGGCAGTGTGCAGAGCTGCAATGCAGCTCCCCTGCTGCTGGAGTAATAGCTACAAATCCTCTACACCACTTTCATAGGGTATTGGGAGCCACTGCACCAGTAGAAGCATGGATTCCATGGCCGTTCCCCTACCCTGACCTATACCCATTGTCAGGCTCTGTGCTGGCTTACGTAGGGCTAATGTGTAGACTCAGTCTGTGGCAGATAGAGTGTGCAAAGAAACTCACAGTTGTGACTGAGCCACTGTTACCTTCCCCTCCCCCCATTCCAGGAAGCTGTCTAATGTGGCTTAACAGGTGAAGAGAGTCTGGTGTGACCCTTTCCTTAAAGGTGAATTTGACCCCAAATGAAGAATAAAAGGCACAGAATGGCAGTAAAGTGCTCTTAAAGTTGAAGCCGATTTTGACATTCATACTATCACAGCCTGCTCTTCAAATTGCACATCCACTAAGAATATTTACAATCACTGTGGAAGGTTTAATTGAGATATGATCTCGCTGCCCTGACTTAGTAATTTGCTGCCTGAAATGGCTCCTGGATGGTTACTAAGTTCTCACTGAGCTGCCATTGTGAAGTACATCTGCCTTACCAATTACATGTAACATCTCATATTCATTGAATGTTTCTTTTCTCTGCATCAGCAGCTTCTTTAGCATATAAATGGGCAGTTCCACCAGGTGGCATTCTCCCGTTTCATTTTATGTCACGTTGGTCACTGGAAAGCAACCAGTGTTGAAAGATTTTTGTGTATGCAATCAGCCCTCTCCCGCACCATTGCTTTTTTGGGACATCACTTAAGCACGTACGTAAGTTCTGTTGTGAATTGGGGCCTGATCCCACATAATGCTGAACTCTCTCAACTCCTTCTGAGATGCACAGGAATGAGAACACTGACAATCAGGACTTATACCCATGTAGATTGTTTTGTCCACAAACAGTTGTCATGCAGCAAGTCACTACCAAGAAAACTGGCTTTGAAACATACAACATGGCAGTAGCTTTGCCCTTTTTTTTTAAAAGCTTTCACCAGATTGGCCCATTTCCTGGTCTGGGATGCAGTCCAGACCAGTGAGGGGATGTGTTATCACCTGCCCAATAGTCCTGCAGGGGTAATGCTCTGCTGCTGCACCTTCCTTGTCTGGATGCTCCCAGCCAGCGTATGAGCATGCACAGAGTGTCTGTGTGACAAGCAACCCTGGGCCAGCAGCTCTGACTCCGGCAGCCTGGTTGTCATACCATGGCCACACTCTGGCCTCAGACTTGGTTACACCTGGCAAAATGACCCCAATTCTCCCTAGTCCCAAATTTCCCCCAAATTTGCAATGTCCAGCCCACTCCTGGACCACTCAGAATAATAAGGTTTGTTTATGTCTCAAGAAATAACCTGCACAGCTTATCATTTTAGTTGGCTTTACCTATCACTTCAATTCAAACACAGCACTGGGTTGTTTTAGATTAAAAATGAAACAAGTTTATTAACCAAAGGAGTTGGGATTTTAAATGCATTAAAGGATGAATGATAGAGTGGGAAATGGTTACATGCAAATAAAAGTGAAAAATAATTTCTAGAACCAAAATTACAGTCTTGGGTCAAGGTAAGATTCCTATCACACTTCCTTCCAGCAAGAGGATTGACTACCCTTCTGGTCAGGATCTTCCACAAAGCCCAAAATGCTTTGTTCCTTTGTCTCCTTAGGTGAAAGATCACTTGTGATTCTTTGCCTCTCTCTCTCATAGTCCAGTGAATCTTTGAGATGGATTCTTCTAAAAGCTACTCCTCAAAGTAAAGCGCATTCAAGCTGTGAGAAAGGAGACATGGAATTTGTTGGTGAAGGAAGTTCCATGCTGGTTTCTTCCCCTGCTTATGTTTGCTAAAATAAAAATTGATGTTTTCTGAAATCTCCTTCCTCCTCATCCCCCCCGCCACAATGCTGAGTGGTTATCTCCTCCCTTTGTTGGCTTGATGGTTTTGTTTACCTTTTATGTAAATTGCATTCCCATTGTCTCTTAATGCACGTTGGAAGTACCTTCATGGTGGCAGAACCATATTCTTTTGTCTAGGGTGGAGTAATTTCAGACCTGCCTGACAGGCACATTTTAAGAACATAATTCCCTGTATGTTTGTAATTTTGAATTTCTCCTCCATACGTACACAATGCAATAATATTAATGATCAGTGTGTTATTAGATTTCTATTGATACCTTACCTGACACTTTTAGATACAGGTTATGACTGTAGTGAGTTGGTGTTGTAGAATGACCTGAAACTCACTACCAGAAACCAATGAGCACCTGGTCCTCTTCCATTGGAATTCTATTGGGATCATAGCCCTGTTATCAATTCACATCACCTGGGGCTTAAGATGCATGGCTCCCATTAAAATTAATGGAAACCATGCTGCTAAATCTCAGAATCCCTTGTTAGAAAGCTATCCCTTTGAATCCTAGAGAAAGATTATTATGGGTGAGTCACTGAACTGCTAGTTTAACTGCTCCAAATACTAGCTTCCCTTGCTGCCGTGTGGGCTTTTCTATGTGATGCAGGGTTCTGCCTGTACTGTGCATAGGGTAGTGGAGTTTGCAGTGCCACTCAGCTCTGGTGATAAGATAAACTATTCCTAACCAGCAGTGCTGCTCATGTTGTCAGTGACTCTGACTACAGGCCCATATCGGGGAGAAAAGTATAAATAAATATGCATATAAAGTCATATGAATAATATATCATCTTTCATCTCAAAGGAGTCCCCAAATGCTTTAAAACCAAAGCAAACTAATATGCAAGCTATATACATGCGTCCTTTCACTCACACCTCTAGGATGAAACATGGCATTTTTTAACAGCTCACAACAGTTTAGTATAGGACAAGATCAATACTTTATCCAGTCAAAACCTCTGCAATGCATTCCTCATTTGTTGGGATAAAGGTTGATTCAGCTGAGGGATTTTCTTTTATGAAGGATGTCCCTAGAAAGAATTGCTAATCCTGGCTATAGTAATTGTATCAATTTCTGGGACTAGTCAATGGAAATGGATGTAGCACATATTCAAATAGAATTTTTGAATGGCTCTGTGCATTGCTTTCGTGGCTACTAATACTTGCAAGGCTGTTTTGATTCTTCCATACATGTGTCTTGGAGGATAGTATGTTTACGCTGACCGGTTTCTCATTAAGATATTATAAGTGATTGAAAAAATGGCTTTGGCAATAGCTAAACTTCTGACAGTTCTCTGAGATGTAAAAGCAACCGATGGCTGAGAGAAATACTGATGATAGCTGCATTTGTGTCTGTATTACTCTGCTGCTTCAACATCATGAAAGCTTGATTGCTTTTTTGGCACAATTATAAAATTAGTGGAGAAAGGGAAAGTGGTAGGTGTCGAACACTTATATAAGTTGATTCAACACTGCTTTGATATGAACAGCGTCAAGTGGCTTGAAGACTGGCCAAAAGGGAGTAACATCTGTGAAAGCGTTTTTTTCCTTTGTTGCTGACATTGTGTAGGTGACAATAAAATAAAATAAAATGAAAACCCACCCTACATGTTGCCATCTGAGGAAACTACATTGTTCAAGGGTGGGGTCTGTGCTCCTTTCCCCTTGAAATGAGCATAGAGTTTGGCTCCCTGAACTCATAGATGTCCTGGTTTCTATGGGAACACTTGATCTCTAAGCAGATCTCCTCGTGAGTAAAGGTCCAAGCTCTTTAAATGGTGTATAATTACCTGTATTAGAAGCAAAATTGGGAGCACCGCATTTTTTCACCCTGTTTTCAGATATATATAACTTTACTAAAAAAAATTTTATCTGAAATTGTCTATGCCAGGTGTCTTCCTCAAGCTGAATCCTTTCAGAAAGTTTCAGAAAAAAATGGTTCAGCCATTTCTGATAGGAGATAAGGGGAAAATATCTTGTTTTGCCGCTGTTAAAAAAAATTCTTGCATCCATTTAATTGAAAGGCTCTGGCCTCTACATGCTTTGAAGCAGTGACCTGAAATTTGTGTTTTGATTTTTTTTAAAAATTGGGAAATAACATCTATGCATTATAATACAATCTTTAATTACATGATTACATGCTATTTTTTCCACAGGGTCACTGCCTCATTCAGCGCCCAGGCTGGATCTGCTCTCTGGATGAATCAGGGTTTTGTAGTGAAGGAGACTGTAAGATGCCTGTTAGGATATGGATGTTCAGGCCTGTCTGTAAAGTTGGAAGGTGTGTAATGAATGAGATATGGAACAGCAGAAAGAGAAAAGGTAGTCTCATGGTTCACGCAGTTAAATGATGCCACGGGTAATTGCACTGTATCCCTGTCTCTGCCACCAAATTCCTATGTGACGCTCGGGCAAGTCATTTAAGCCAGACTTTCCCAGGTGGTCACTAATTGTGCATTCCTCATTGTCTGGGTGCCCAACATGAGGCATCTGGGGCCAGATTTGTAGAAGTGCTGAGCACTCGCAGCAACAAATGAAGTTGACTGGAGCTACGCTTTGAACACAAGCATTGAATACTCTGAAAAATCTGATCCTACATGCCTTAAATTGATGACCCAAAATTATTGATGATTTGACAGTTTGGCCTTATTTCTCTGTACCTCACCTCCTTATCTATCAAGTGGGAATAATAATCTCACCTATTCTCACAGGATCATCGTGAAGCTAAATGTTTGTGAAGCACTCATACTCTAGTGATGAGTACCATAGAAATACCCATGAAAAAGTTAATCATTTTGTGTTCGGTATGGGATTTGAATAATGTACATTAATTAAGGCCTAGGGCCTTATTTATTCTCATTCAAAGAAATGTTGGTTAATGACCTTTTCACGGAATGAGGAGGAGGTCCTGTGGAAAAAAAACAGTATGTGATCATGTAATTAAAGACTATTGTAATTACAGCTGGGTAAATAACGGATTTTTGGGTTTGGTAGTTTAAAAAAAAGGAAGTTTTGGGTTGACCCAAGAATGAAATTATTTCAAATGTTGAGTTTACTTTTAAAAATTGCTTTTAGTTGAATGAAATGTTTCATTTTATCCCTATTTTGTCTGACCCAATGAATTTCATTTTAATTTTGAGCATTTTTAAAAATGTTTTAAAAAATTACATAAATTCAAAGGAAATTTCTAAATGAAGTTTCATATCCAAAAGTTTCATTTTGAGAATGGTGAAATAAAACATTTTAATTTTTCAGATTTTTTTTTAACCCAAATAACATGGTAAATTGACATGAATTCACAAAATGCTTTGGCATAGCCAAATCTGCACTTTTTTCCTAAAAAAGTTTCAGTTAAATAATTTTGCACCAGTTCTAATCAGAATACATATATACAAGACAGCCAGATTAATTCTGACATCTCCTAACTTTTGAGCACTTGACTTCGTAATCTTAATTTTCTTTTAATGTAGGTTTATTGGTTGTATAATACCTAGGTGCATTGAGGCCTTCAAGACTGCTTAATCAAAATCACCGTTTCACTTACCCTGCTATTCCCTCCAAAATAAGTGTAAACTACTAGAGTAGCAGATAGAAAAATTAGCTAGAAGATGTCCTGACCAAAATTAAGAGATGTATAGTGCTAGTTATACTTTATAATATCTATCTGCATGTGCTGATGCCACTAACTAGTTAGGAAATTTAATAATTAATAACTTTCTCATTCCTAAACCAGCACTTTTCAAATCCATGTCACAAGCACTTGTTCTCACTGAGGATTAACTGTAAGGCATGTTTGAATTTTTAACAGAAAGCTAGTTTTGAGGTTATGAGCATGCAGAGGAAAAAGAAGAGAACAGTTTTTATCAAACAAAAATGTGCAAATATTTCTACAGTCTCATAACTGAAAATCCTCTTGCCTGATTTTTTTTAAGACTCTGCCCCGCCCTGCCTTTCCCCCCCCAAAAAATTACCTCTGGTTAGATCAGGGAGATTATTTCATATCAGTCATTTGTTATGACATTTTGCCTCCTTTTCTGTTAATAATTCTTGAACTATGAGTTGTTGTGAGCAATTAATTGTATTTGTAATTTGAGCTGTTTTGATTGGACACAGGTTACATGGTATATCTCTGTTCCTTGACTGGGTGACAGTAGAACCAATTAGCAGGCCTGTGGTGTGAATCCTTACAACTATTAATTAATTCAAAATTTAATTTCTGCGAATAGTCACAAATATTAATGTAACAATAATTGTTTCAGCAACCAATCTTGGGAGTAAACTTTTACTCTAGAGTACACACAGAGAGTGAAATCCTCCCTTGTGCACCTCTTAAATCCCTCCTAAGCCCTATTTTAATGGATCATAGACCTTCTGCTGGCTATCCACACAGAGATGAATTTCATTCAGAAAGCAAACACAAGAGGGATGAAATAGCAATCGGTACATTGTTTTTAAATGAATCATTTGAATATTTGTGTAAGTTTGTTGCAGTATTTGTTTATCCATTGGCTGCATTAAAACTAAGCATTCAATTTTTCAGCCTGAATAAAGCTTCTTTATGAAAGTTAGAAGGATATTTGTTACTAGAATTCTGTAATGATATGATTTGTTGCAGTTACAAAGACTTCAGCTACAAGGATTTGTGCCACCAGGAGATCAATCTCTGTCCACCAACATGGTACCAACACTCCTAAATTCTCAATGATGAAAACTCATATTTATCAATAAATACACAAACCCAGTTTATATAGGAGGGCACATACCATTTCATGGCAATTTGGGATTTGTACCGTTTCTATTTGTGATTGTACATTTCAGTTTTTACAAATTCTGGCTTCAAGATTCAAGCTGCCTTTCACCCATGTAAACCCATCTCCAGGGTCCTTGAATCAGGAGATTGCTTCTGGTGCCTGGAGAGCAAGTTGCAAGTTTTGGAACTGAAGCGCTGGGATATGCAACCCAGTGGATTGGAGGAGGGCGTTGGTGAACTCTTCACACCCAAATCTGGACTTGAGATGCATCCACATTGCAAAATGCCTGTGCTCTGACTCATGTCACAGACTCCATCTCTGAACCACCCTACTAACAGGATCTGCCGGCCTGAATGAAGAGGGGTTCTGTCCTAGGTCAGACTAATTTCTATGTGAATGGAAGGGGGACTTGGGCTTAAACCTGATTTCGAGCCCATGTGCTGTATAGACATACCCTTAATGTGCTCTATAGACATACCCTGTGGCAGTAGCTCAAAATGAGCTGACATCCAAAAGGGGGCCCTTTTTGGCTGAAAAATGTACTGATGGTCAGTTTTCTTTTTTGTTTTTAAACTGATTGTCAAGAAAAGTTTGCTGATGATTAGTATCCTGGCCCAAAAATACCCATCAGCCTTAGCTGGCATCCCAGCCTGAGACGTCTTTGCCTTATACATGGAAAGTATTAATATATTTACTTTAATACTCAGTTTAGTTTTTTTAAACCATATATGTTTGTGCCCAAGACATAATTTCTTCCTGATAGAAATTCAGCGGCTCCTGAGTTAACTTCATCCTGCTCTTCTCCTCCCTTGCTCGGGGAAAAGAAAGGCCAATCATATGCTACTGGTAACAGACTAGAACCAGAAACGTCAACCCCCACAACGCTGCCCTGGCTCAGCTGTGCTCGTCAGTATGTTGGGAGGTTGGAGCCACAACCCTGTCCATTCCCTGTCCCTTTCCAGCTACTCCTAGACCCAGGGATTAGGGAGGTGGCTATGCAGGGATATGGGCTGTGGAGCCTTACTCCCACTTACGCTCCTTCACAGGCAGGATCTGGCCCTAAACCATCTCCTTGCCCCATTTCTGAGACTTCCCATTCTAGCTCCATTTCCACTTGCTTTCCCCTTTTTCATATTGGCCACCGTCCTCTGGCTGATGTTTCTTTTTCCATTGTAGAAATAAACCTCTTGTGGGCCCACATTATGCTGCGCGTACAAGCCTGCTGCTAACACTTGGCAGTCATTTCACGGTGAGAGCGGTGGGGAACCTCCATCGCTGTGCAGCCATCTGCACCTCAGTTTAAGGATCCCCAAGGCCCTTGCAGGCTTGTTTCTTATTAGCCCCATTTCTCTCTCTTGTGTCTGATTTTGAAGATAAAGGATCCTATTTAAAGTTCACATGTTACTATCTGGGACATAAGATCTAGTGTGTAGTAACACAAATATTTCTTTGTCACACTCTCAAATGACAAGATTTCTTTTTACTTTACACCAATTCAATAAGCAGAGCTGAACTAAACGTTAACATGTGGCGGAGGGTAGACATCTGTTACATTAAAAGTGTCATATGTGGATCTAGGATATTTTACTAAAAAGATCAGCAATGCTGTTTCTGGCATCATATATTATCCTGATGTTCATGCTGTGGAAGTGTTTCTTGTTCCCAATGTAGCTGTTCCACCTACCACTGTAACACGAATGCAGAGCACAAGCCCTACAACAGTGGGAGAAACAGTAAATGTCACAGAAACCTTTCCAGAATGTCTGTTTGTAGCATTGTTGCAGCCCAGAATATTAGAGAAACAAGGTGGGTGAGATAAGAAATTTTCTTGGACCCACTAATGTTGATGTAGAGAAATGGGGCTCTTTCACCAACATTAGCTGGTCCAATAAAAGATATTATCTCTCCCACCTTGTCTCTCAGAATTTCTGTGGCATTGGGCGTGTATTTGGAAGATGCGTGTGCACTGGACCGTCTTGTATCTTGGTATCTGGAAATGGAATGTAAATGGCACCTGAACTCATCTGCGTGACATCCACTTGCCACATAGACCGTTTTCTACAGTGGAGGAGTTGAGTGTCTTTGGCTTCTTCTACTCTCCAGCAACCCAAGAGAGAAGACGGCAAAGTTCTAAAGACCAGGGATCATATTATGTCATCAGTTTTTAAACAGAATTATTACAAAACCAAATCTTATTAGAGCCACACACGAAAAAACAGGATTAAAAAATAGTGGCACGATGTGGCTCTTGCTATGCTTCTCATCCATCAGTTCTGATTGTTTGTTTGTGGTCAATACACTTTGCTCCTATTTCCTCAGCACTGAAAACCCCCTGAGAAGTATAATATTGACTAGAACTAATTGTACTATTCACTGTGAACAATATATTAATTGGACTTGTCCCTTTGTCCTCCTTGTCAGTTGGCCCAGATCAGCTAACTTGTTTGGTCTGAGCAACATAAGTGTTTTTCAAACTGTGGGTCGCAACCCAGTACTGGGTTGTGGCATGTCAGGCACTGGGTTGCCTTGCTCTGGTCAGCACCACTGACCAGGACATTAAAACTCCTGTCGGTGGTGCTGCCCTGCTAAGCAGGCTAGTGCCTACTTTTTCCGACACCGTGTTGCGCCTTGGAAGTGACCAGCAGCGGGTCCAACTTCTAGGCAGGGGGCCACAGGGCTCTGCGTGCTGCCCCCCCCCACCCCTCAGCACCATCTCCACAGTCCCATTGGCCGGTTTCCAGCTAATGGGAGCTGGGGGGAGTGGTGCCTCTGGGCGAGAATTGAGCTAAACCGCTTGCGTGTCTCTGCCTAGGAGCTGGACCTGTTGCTGGCCGCTTCCGGGGCACAGCACAGTCCATGGTACCAGAGCAGGTGGGAAGTCTGCCTCTGCCCCCCAGCTGCACTGCTGACCTGGAGACGCCAGAGGTAAGTCCGCACCCCATGCCCCAATCCCCTGTCCCAGCCCTGAGGCCTCCCAAACCCAGAGCCCCTCCTGTATCCCAAACTCCTCATTCCTGGCCCCATCCCAGAGCCTGCACCTCCAGCCTGGATCCCTGATCCCCTCCCACACCCAACCCCCCTTCCCCAGCCCAGAACCCTCTTCCACACCCTGAACTCCTCATTCCCAGCCCCAGCCTGCAGCCCACACCCCAACCCTCTGCCTCAGCCCAGAGCTCCTTCCTACGCTCCAAACCCCTCATCCCCAGCTCCATTGGGTTGCGGGCATCAAACATTTTCTTCAACTGAAGAAAAAAAAGTTTGAAAACCACTGCTCTGGCATGGTCATGAAGTGTTTGTAGTGAGGGTCCTTTGAAATATTCAGTATTTGGAATTTGGTGACTGAATTATAAAAATGGTCACCTGTTACATTGTGTGGTTTCAATTCCCTGGTAGGGTTTCCTGACTTTTTTAAGCAGCAGTAGTACCTGATGAAATAATTGAAGCATTGAATCTCTCAGAGTGAGTGTGTGGACTGTAACTGTGGGTGTCCATTAAAGGTTTCAGGCTACATAATGAGCACAGAGATGGTTGCAGGAGAAATCTGTGGCAGCACAATATCCCTCTGGGATGAGAAAACAGTGAACGGACATAAGGAAGTTAGTTATCTGGGAACACAGAATGTACCAGGCAGAGTTACACTTAGGCCTGGACTATACTAGAGAGTTAGATTAAAGGAAGCCTCCTTAAGTCAACCTGTTAATGTACATGGCTACACTACCGAGCCCTTTATGCCGACCTAAATCGAATCTAATGTCGACTTCTGTAATCCACCTCTGTGAGAGGTAGAGTGCTTAATCCAATTTTCATGGGTTGACTGCGAAGTAGTGCAGACACAGCATTGTAGTAATTCGACTTAATTGGCCTCCAGGTGGTGTCCCACAATGCTCATCTGTGACCGCTCTGGAGATCATCTGCAATTCTGCAGCACTGCAGCCAGTTACACAGGAAACAGCCCCTCCCCTGCTAAAACCCCAGGAATTTTTTATTTCCTGTTTGATCAGCATTGGGAGCATACCAGCTTGAGCACAGCTGATCATGGAGACTACATGCCCCAAACATGCTCCAGCCTGGTCTGCACCGGAGATGGTGGATCTCATTGCTGTGTGGGGACAGGAGTCTTTGCAGCCAGAGCTCCGATCCAGCAAAAGAAACGCTGACATCTGGGCAAAGATCGCTCGTGGAATGGGGGAGAAGGGACACACAGCCGTGCTATGTGAAAATACACAAACTTCGCCAAGCATACCAGAAGGCAAGGGAGGCGAACAGTCATTTTGGAGCTGAATCCCACACAGGCCAGTTCCACAACAAGCTGATTGTGATTCTTGGGGGTGACCCTACCAGTACCCTCACAAGCAACATGGACACCTCACAGGTGTGTGAGTCTAGGGACAAGAGAAAGAACGGTATGGTGGATGAAGATGAGGAGGAGAATGGGAGACAGGATAGCGGTGGATCCATTCTCCCCGAGAGCCAGGAAATATTCTTAACCCTGGAGCCCTGTGGGTCACAGGACATCACAGTGACCGAACATAATGCCTGGGAAGGCACCTCTGGTGAATATATAGTTACAGTCAAAATCCAGTTAAACTTTAGAGGGCAAATACATTCAGTGGTATTGCATATTTACTGTGAAGAAAAAGTGAGGAGTTGTGGTTCTCTGCTTACAAGAGGCTGCTCCAGCTATGCAGAGGGTGGCCCCCGGAAAAGAGTGTTTATGTGAACTGGGATAGCCCGGGAATCCTCCCTGGGTCTGTTTAGGAAACTTTCATGGAGGTATGCTGCAATCCTGTGCAGAAGGTTTCTGGGCAGGGCAGACTTTTTTTTTTCCACCAATAAGGTAGGACACTTTCCCATGCAACTCCTGAATTAATTCTGTTGGCATCATTGCGGTACACAGCATAGCAGCATAAGAACCAGGTCTATGGCCAGATGCGTGCAGGATCGCCTTCATTTCTGCCTCTGTTACCCTCAGGAGACTGATATCACATAGAGTCACGTAGGGGAAACGCAGGAAGTTCTCATTAAAAGTGTTTTTATGAGGAAAAAACACCCCTGCACATTCTGGATCACATTCAGCCACCCCACCCCACCCTACCCCTGCACATTCTGGATCACCAAACCACGTAGCCACTAATGTGCCCTTACTGTACTTGATATGGGTCGTCAAGTAGTTTAATGTGTCTGATAGAGGACTTGGGCCCCACATAAGAGCATCCGCAATTTGGGAGTGAAAACATTCCCACACACACATCCCATTTGTAAATAACTTCCTGTGGTGCTATAGAGAAGAGCCATTGTTCGACTATCTACCTCTGCTCCTGACATGAGCCTGCCATGAACTTCATTAAAAGTGCGGTCAGCCATGACTCGGGGGGAACATGACCATGGCTGGAGCAGCTAAACAGTTATGGATTCTGATAATGTTACGGCTTGCACCTAGTGTAATAAGGGTTTGTTTAATGAAAACAGCCTTGCTATGTTATTCATATACAATGGCGCCTTTATTTTTTCCCGTGGCTTTACAGGGATAGTAATGCAAGCCAAGTGGAGGTTTGGGAAAGCCCAATGCAGACAGCCAGCTCACACTACTGTGACCCATTACTGAAATGGCTTTTCAAAGTCTCGTGGATACACAGAGCCCCTTGCCGTGGTCTTCTTATTGCCATGGTGTCTGGCTGCTCAAAAATGGCTGCCAGGCGATCTGTCTCAACTGCCCACCCCTGCGGAAAATTTCCCCCCTTTTTTTCACAGATATTATGGAGCACACAGCAGGCAGCTATAGCCATGGGGATGTTCTCTTCACTAAGGTCCAACCTTGTTAGTAAACTTCTCCAGCACCCTTTTAAATGACCAAAGGCACGTTCAACCACCATTCTGCACTTGCTGAGCCTATAGTTGAACTGTTCCTTACTGATGGCCCATGCATGGCTTCATGAGCCTTGTGTACAAGGGGTAGGCTGGGTCCCCCAAGATAACTATAGGCATCTCAACGTCGTCCATGTTCATTCTGTGGTCTGGAAAGAAAGTCCCAGATTATAGCTCCGAGTTCCTAAAGATGGGCGTTTCATGAACCTTTCTTGACCATCCTACGTTGATGTCAGTGAAACGCCCCCTGTGATCCACCAGCACTTGCAACACCACTGAAAAGTATCCCTTTCAGTTTATGTACTCCGGCAAGGTGGGCTGGTGCCAAGAGGGGAATATGTATGCCATCTATTGCCCCACCACAGTTAGGGAACCCCATCGCAGCAAAACCATCCACTACATCCTTCACATTTCCCAGGCTCACTACCCTTCGTAACATAAGTTGATTAATGCCCTGCATGCTTGGAGCACAGCAGCTCCCAAGGGTGCTTTACCTACTCCAAACTGATTCCCCACTGACCGGTAACAGTCTGGTGTTGCAAGCTTCCAAATTGTGATCGCCACTCACTTCTCCACTGTCAGAGCAGCTCTCATTTTTGTGTTGCTGAACTGCAGGGCTAGGAAAGCTCTGCACAAAGTTCCAGGTAGGTGGCCTTCCGCATTCAAAAGTTCTGCAGCCACTTGTCATCCCATACTTACAAAACGGTGCGGTCCCACCAGTCAGTGCTTGTTTCATGGGACCAGAAACAGTGCTCAACAGAGTGGAGCTGCTCTGTGACTGCCAGCAGCAACTGTGAGTTGTTGTTTTTCCAATGGCTTGCAGCAGGGCTGCTTGCAGGACATCGCTATGTTCTGCGTGGCAGACCTACTTCAGCTCTGGAAATATTGCGGGAGAAGGTGCAAGGTGTTTGAGATGCTCAGAGCAAGAGTGCAGAGGTGAGCAGGTTCCATGCTTCTGGGATTATGGCATATGCACAACGGTTTTAAGGCACAAAAAACACTGGGGGAGGGGTTGCCATTGAGCACACCGCATTATGGAATGCCAACACTATGTTCCATTGTCCCCTGCGACAGTGTTTTAGTCCCATGAGGCATTGCACAAACTTCCCTAAACACACTGTGGTGAGTTGCACTTTGGGATAGCTACCCACTATTCACTTCTTTGTGCATCGATGTAGACACTGCTAGTGAGGACGCACTCTGTCGAGACAATGAGCATAGTGTAGCCACGCACAATTGACTTAATTAATTCAGCGGCTCGAGGTCAAATGAGCTAAAATTGACATAATTTTGTACTGTAGACAAGCCCTTAGGGTGGAAAGGGTTTTTTGAACATGACTCATCCCTCAAAAACCAAGCATAACAATTCATATTTATATAATGTGAAGAAGGCAAACAGCCGTCAATGTGTGAACAAAAAAGATGCAAAAGGGAACAAATTACTGCAAAGAACGCTCTCGCTCCCTTGAAACTACGGCATTGGCACATTCTCCCTGCCCTGGTCCTCATGGGGGGAAGGTCCCAGAAAAGGCAGTGGAGGCCAAAAAGCTATGAGGATTCACGCCCACAGATTCTGGCCAGTGTCTTCCACTTAGTTCTCCACTGCAGAACCAGTAGCCATGTTGATGCTGGATTCTCTGTTCTATGACTGTGAAAAGAGGACACAGAGAGAACAGCAGTGACTTATGCTGTGGAAGCATTAATTGTGTGACTTCTCTGTGGCTTTGAGGGGTGCTGATTGCTTAGTGAAGATCCTGCCCCTCTGCCAGCCTACTTCTTTTGTGTGGCGGGAGCCACACAGATATTTTGCAGAGGGGAAAGGTTGAAGAGGGAAGGAGCTGTTTTCCACTTGGCTCCTTTCCTCTTCCCAATGGGCCCCCCAAAGTTTTCTCTGGATATTTGCTCCTTTGTAGGATGCAGTTTTGAAATTGTGGGGGACGGAAAGTAGAAGTAAGGACATGGAGGCTGGAGTGACTTCATTGCTTGTGGGTAGCCTATCTCCAATCCCACTGATGGATCTATAACCTAGTAGCCGCTCTTTCCCATTCCTTAACCTGAATGATATCTACTGTAGACATACACATGTGCATTCATAGCTATCTCTGCATATCACACAAAAACACAGAGCATTGGGCTGTTTGTATCACTGGGCCCTTCATTTGTCCCTTTTGGTCTCCTTTCATTTTTCCCCTTTTAAAATGCACTGTTGCTATAGCAACTGATGCCAGTGGCATGACACAGAGCTTTACAATAGTCCTTCTACAGAAACAATGGTGTAAACAGGTGTTTTCCCCAACCTGCTCCACAAACACTCTACACAGTATCACACAAACTCCCAATTTACTCTTTGCCCTTGGTTTAATTAACAAAATAAATAAATAATACAGCACAAGCCTTCTCCACTGATTTGACTGTGCAGAAGGTTCCTCCCTTAGGATTGCTCAGCCCACACCTTAAATCCAGTGAGCCACTCCCATATATGTAAGATAGGGTAATGAGTGTCCTACCTCAGGGCTTGTCTACACTTGAATGTTAAGATAGGATATGAGTTTAAAGTGCAATTGCTATTCCTGAATAATTCCCTGGATGGACACTCCTGTTTTGGATATGAGTGTCTACACATGGAGTCAGTCAGGAACAACTGTATGTCGCTGACTCTCAGTGAATCAGCAGAAGCCGCATAACTCTTTCCCAAAAGGATCAACTCCTCCTGATAGCATTAGAGTGTTTCAGGCAAATAATGGCAACATGTTACAAATGATTTGAAATTTACAGGTTAAGAACATAAGATCAGACATACTGGATCAGACCAAAGGTTCAGCCGTTCCAGTATCCTGTCTTCTGACAGTGGCCAATGCCAGATGCCCCAGAGAGAATGATCAGAGCAAGCAGTCACCAAGTGATCCTTCCTGTGCTGCCCATTCTCAGCCTCTGGCATACAGAGGTTAGGGACAACATCCTTGCCCATCTTGGTTAATAGCCATTAATAGATCTATTCACCATGTATTTATGTAGTTCTTTTTTTCCACCCTGTTGTAGTCTTGGCCTTCACAACATCCACTGGCAGAGTTCCACATGTTGACTGTGCATTGTGTGAAGAAATACTTCCTTTCATTCGTTTTAAACCATCTGCCTGTTAATTTTATTTGGTGACTCCTAGGGTAGGTCTTCACTACCCGCCGGATCGGCAGGTAGCAATTGATCTTTTGGCGATCGATTTCTCACGTCTCGTTAAGATGCAAGAAATCAATCACCAAGAGCATCCCAGTCAACTCCATAACTCCAGCTTGCTGTGAGGTGCAAGCTGGAGTTGATGGGGGAGCGCGCTGCTGCCCGCCGCCGCCATGAGGACGGCAGGTAAGTTGGCTGAAGATAAGCCAACTTCATCTACGTTATTCACGTAGTTCAAATTGCGTATCTTCAGTCGACCCCTCCCCCAGTGAAGACCAGCCCCAAGTTCTGTGTTATGAGAAGGAGTAAATAACACTTATTTACCTCTCTTCATTCTGAAAACTGACCATTTATTCCCCTTTGTTTCCTATCTTTTTTTAATTTCTACCATGATTTGAGAATCATAAGTACTGGTTATGATGATCAAATTATTGATAAAAATATATTTATACCACACCAGTGCTGGATAACATCTAAAAATAAAGCCTAGTATGTTCTGAAAGTCAGCAAATTAAAATGTATCTGACATACCACTTCTGCTGCAAATGAAAAGATGAAAACAAAAAGCTAGTTCAGACTTGTGCATAGTCTCACGTGACCAGTAATTATATTGCTGCTTGTCCAAATTGTTAGGTAGCATGGATACAAAAGAACACCTATCAGGCTGGAAATCCTCATCTTATTTATTTTTGGTTTGTTAAATGATATACAGGATAAAATGCCCTTATTATGCAATTACCACTGATGAATGCACATGTTCAACAATCCATTCAGAAGTGTCCTTCATTTCATAACCTCACACTTGACTGGCAAAGCAGTTCGCCTCTTTTGACTTTTGTCTACTCATAATGCATCAAAGGGTAGTACATATAATTCACAGATGATTTGAGCATGGCACTTGTAGAAAAGAATAGAATTTGACTCTTCTATAACTGTCATGCTCTAGGTATATCCCAAAGCAGTTAAAAATAATGGGTATCTTAACAAGGAAAGAAGTGAGCAGAAATAGGTCTCTGATCTTTTGTTCAAACACTGCAAGAAAAATGTCTCACCAGGTTTAGTAGTGACTATTTTGCACTCGATCCTATCAGCCAGCTTAATGAAAGACTTACTTAAAGTAAGCTCCCCAGTCTACTAAGCAGTCGTATCCACATTTGGCTGAATATGCATAGGAAAGAGAACTACCAACAGGAGTCTGGCTAGGACAATAGCTAATGAAGAGCAACAGGTTTTATAGAATACAGCTACTTGCTGCCTGAAAATTCAAATCATAGCTGATCTAATTAAGCATATCTTCATATCAAAGAGAAGGGAAATACACATCAGTGTTTATTCATCTTCACAACATTTGGAAAAAGCATTAAAGTCCCAGTTCTTCCTCCCAAAATGGCCTAATATAATATCCCACAGGTTTTTTTCCCTTATGCAGTCATTATACTCTACTACACTCATTCTGCTTCAAACGTAGTCATGAGTTCTCCACAAATCTAAACATCAACAATCTAAACATCACCATATTTTGAAAAAATTCAGAGGTGGGTGAGGTTCTGTGGCCTGAATTGTGCAGGAGGTCAGACTAGAGGACCACGATGGTCCTTTCTGACCTTGAAGTCTATGAGTCTGGGTCTAAAATTTGCAGTTAGCTTCTATCTGCACAATGGGTCAATCCCAAAATGTTATGTTTGTGTCTCCATACCAGGAATCCCTCCATGGCTCTGGAACTGATGAGCAAGCCTCCTCCGTCTGAAAGCAATGCAAACAGCATGGGTTTGGTACCTTTGAAAATCAAGTGCCCAGGGACTCAAAATCCTCCAGGAAGTGCCACAAATCCAAGTAAAGTTCCTGACTGCTACATTTTGCATTGGGATGTAGAAAAAATATGTACAGCCAGACAGGTTGCTAATGGTCATTCACATCCAGGTGCATATACTACAGAACATGATTTTTTCCAGATGTGATTAATATTCACTTATGCTCAAAATTTATCCTTTAGAGGTGTATTTCTCTGACGATATAGCCTGACATACAGTTGTATTTTTATGAGCTGAAGTACTTTCATTCACACTCCTTGCCTTAACAGGTGGCTTTTGAGACTGACTCTATTTTGGGACAGTGTCATAGCAATGGAGCTGAAATGTGCTGCAGAAACGGTTGCTAGGTGCTTAAATAAATAAATGATGCCACATTTCAGGGTTCCATAGAGTGGACCCAAGGATTTTATTCTCCGAATGCCCAATATATAGTGTGGCTAAATCAATTTTGCCCACAGCTTCAGTGGGTGAGTTGCTGAATCAACATTTAAAACCAAATTGTGTTTACACTGGAAATTGTGACAGATCTTCATATCAAAGAGAAGGGAAATGCACATCAGATCTCCTTATGCCACTAGACAGCTTTACTGTACAGTGGATGGAAACACTTGCCCTTCTCTTGTGTTCCCTCACACATGGGTTTCTGAGCCAGTTACGGTAAATAATCTGAGAAATATAGGATTAAGATTATATGCCTGTCAGAAATGAAAATACTACAGCTACATAGCACTGTAACCTGTTCATCTCTGTGTAGATACCCAAGCCCTGCAGGAAGCATTGCCAGTCTGCAGGGTGGCCCCAAGTGTTGGATTTTTACATTGGGATCTTTGAGTCAACTGAAAATTGTTTTATAAACACATGGACAAGAGAGTGCAATTTACACATCAAAAGGAGACAGGAGAAGGAAACTTTTGGGAGGGAAGCCTGATTGTCATGGGATTGGAGACTGTTCTGGTACGGCAAGAAGCCAAGAAGGAATTCACCCTTCACTTAGACCTGGGAAGGCACTGTCTCCCCTGGTGTCATCCCCAGTGTCTAGCGGCCATGCAGAGTAGTCAGGGGTCGGAGCCAGGAGGGAGCAGTTGTGCAGCTGGCACAAAGGGCCAGCTTTTCCCTGGTGATCCCGCCATTTCTGCAGAATTTAAGCTTTCATTTTAAAAAAATGATGTTCCTAAACCCACATTGGAGATAAACTTTGCAATAAGCCCTTAATGCAGAGCTGTTGACAGAATCAGTGAGTGTGATTCTCCCTTGTGATATGTGGCTCCTTTGCCATAAAGCCAGTGGATCCCACCACCTGGGGATTCAGTGGAGGTAAAGAAGTCCCAATGTTATGTCAGCTCTCTATTTCACTTCCCTCTTGGCTTCTACTGTGGGAACTGTGGCCATGAGAAAGGATAATGGTGTGCCACTCTGCTCCTGCAAACCCCAGTTGGCATAGTGTCCCCTAGGGGCCACTGCTAGACATTGTAGTTCAGAATTGACTTAGGCTGCTCTAAACTACCTCAGAGACAAGCCACAGGATTGGCTTCTTTGGCGCACACCCTCTCCCCCATGGCTGTGCCTAGGATACACTGGATATAGCTGAGAATTTAGCACTGTAAGTCTGAGAAGTGTAAATTTTCTCCCAGTCATTTCAGTGGAGAGTGGACTCTGAAGCGTAACTGTGGCAAGTTAAATGACAACATTAACTATTTCAGTACTGATCATGTCAGCTGAAATGTCCAGCTGTCCCGAGTTTGTGAGCGGTGTCTGTCTTGTGGGCAGAATATTATTTATTTTTTTCATCAATCCATCCCCTAATTAATGCTCATAGTATCCATAAAAGAGGCACACACATATTTACTTTGTACAAATCTTTACCCCAATCCATGATAAAAAATCAGCTGACTCTTCACTGGCCACGTAGCATTTAGACATTTATCTCAAGCCTCCAATGTGAATAATGAACGATTCAAGGGGCATGTTTGTTATTGTTAAAGAATATGTGATGTTACTTAAGTAAACTCTATTATCTGTTCATATATCAGTAACCTCATTGGCAACTAATTTGAGAGTATTTATATTCATAAGTAATAATTCTGCTTCTGCTCCACTTAAAGATGGAGAAATCTGGTTAAATTTGATAGGTAGCCCTGGGGCTTTAGCTGAGCTGGTTAAAGCTGGGTCCCACATTATATCCGCTTCAACTCTTCGGGCTTGTCTTCACTACCGGGGTAAGTCGACCTAAGTTATGCTACTCCACCTAACTTAATAATGCAACTGGAGTCGAGGTCACTTAGGTCGACTTACCCTGGTGTCTTTACTGTGCTGCGTCAATGGGAGACACTCTCCGGTCAACTTCCCTTACTCTTCTCAGAGAGCTGGAGTACCCGGGTTGACCAGAGAGCGCTCTGCCATAGATTTAGTGAAGTGAAGACCTGATAAACTGACCCCTGACTACAACAGTGACTGTAGTGAAGACAAGCCCTTAGACAGTGTTTGGCACAATGGGTGCCTAGGTGCTGCTACTGCAGTACAAATACATTTATAATAATTAATCATGAAACATTGAAATGACTGCAAAGACAACTACCTTAACAATATAACTCCTAATACTGTGAAAGGTTATTTCTGTGAAAATCCCACAATGATTTCTGATTCATGGTCTGATTTTGCTCTCCTTGTGAACATTAAAGTTTCTATTGACATGATTGTTGCCCTCCAGGGAGTTTTGAGTCTGCAAGAAATGCAGGTCTGAGCCCTCAGGGAGGAAAATATTTGCCTTATGCTTTGAAGTGAGAATCTAAAAGAAAGTTCTGGATATTATTATTTTATTATTTTATTTTTATTTTATTTATTTTTTTACTTTTTTATTTTATTTTATTTTGAAAAATGAAAGTGCTCAGAGTTCACAATAAAATCTGAACAGCCCCATCAACTGAAATGATTGACCCATCCTGAAACTTGTTACCTTTCTTCCTAACTTTGCCGTTGTGCATTCCACTGTGTCTCTCATACCTGACTGGTTTCTAGTCACTTTATTATGAAAGAAACTCAGCCATCTTTCACTTGGAGCTCTGCTTCTCAGACGGTCCTGGTTATTAAAGCTTGCCAGATACACTGTAACATCCAGGTTGTTGTGAATCCAAACATATTATGTAAAAACAACAGGAAAAATACAAGTTTTATATTGATCTTGTATTTCAGTAGAGGGAAATACAAGTACCTGGTTTACTTGTCCTATGCCATTCATTATTTTATATCTAGCTGTCATATCTCCCATTATTCATGTTCTCTATACATTAGACAATTGCCTATATTTTCAATCTCGCCTCACATGGAAGTCCCTCACTGGAAATTTTGTCTGAGTATGGACTTTCGGATAGAACTTCTGTTGTGGAGAATGTAAATTTGGTCAGAGGAAAATTACTCTCTTCATTCCTGCACATGGCAGTCTTATGCCTTTAAGTGGGATGGTGAGTTCTCCTGTATAATTTTTGTTAGTATTAATAACTGTAGGAATCATTTTTCTTTAGTTTACTCTTATTTTATTAAGATGAAATTATTTTGCCTCCTCAGAGAAGGGTCTTTTTCTGTTTCTTTTTTCCTTTTTCTTTACTACAGTATTTCTGTGGCAGTCCTTAATTCCTTCATCTTCACTCCAAATAAGAGCACGTGATAACAAGGACTTGATTTTTGATACATCAGAAACCAGAGGGTTTCTACAAAAAATGAGTGTGTGTGTGCTTAAGTTCTGCCCTCAGTTACTAGGCTACATCATCAGCTGGTGTAAACTGAGCTGCATCATTTATACCATGTGGAGATCGGGACTGCTCAGTCTGAGTATATGAATGGCCAGGTGTCTAATTGGTCATGCAAATCTCATACATACAAGTATGAGATTCGCATGCACAGTCAGGGTTTGTCTACCCAAGAACATTAAGCCAGTTTAACCAAAGGTGCCGTTTTAAAACAATTTCATTAAACTGGTGCAAAAGACTGTTTTTGACACTCTTATTTCAGTTTAAACCAGGCTTATTTTGGTTCACTTGAAGTCATTTAGGAACAGCTATAAACCTAAACTGTTGGCAACCACTCTAAAACCAAACGGAGAATAGCTATGTAGAGGTTTATACCAGTTTAATTAAATAGGTGCAAGCTTGTGTGTAGACAATGCCTCAGCATCGGCTCACAGAAATTAGGCATTCAGTTGCCCATATATTTCTGTACATGTCTCGGAGCTTCTGATACTTTGCAAATCAAGTCCCAAGCAACCTAAAAATGAAACAATAAAGTGAAGCAGCTTTAGAGTGGATCCTGTATTCCTTGTACACCCAGAGTTTCAAGTCAGTTAAAATTTTGGCCCTTTTTTTCTTATCTGCAATATGCATATAATTTACTGGGGGAAAGGATGAGTGAAGAGTAAAGTAACACTGAAATCTGTAAAAATACAAAAGAGCTCAGTAACCAAATGACAGTAATTGTATCAGATCTAAAAGTACAATTAGTGACATTACATTACTGTCACTGAATAGCAGTTTTTACTAACATATACTATAATACTTTTGACATTATGAGATATAAAATAACACAGGAAGGCAAATATTGAACTTGTAAAGAAGTGGTATTAAAATCACTAAAGTTTGCTTAAGGGATTTTATAACATAAAATTGAAGAACAGGGAGTTTTTGAGAACACTGAGGATTAAAAGAGCCCCAATTCAGCCATGACTACATTGTTGGGTGTTCAAGTACATACCAATCCTTCTAAAAATACACCAAAGTAGTACATAAAGTAATTGCTTCAAGCTCTACTGTAGCACTATCATAGACGGTAGCAGACATTACTATAGAATACATATGGGCGAGAGTGGTGACACGTGCAACACTGTTCTCAGTGAATTCCTAGTCCCTACTAGCTTTTGTGTGAGGGCTTGCTATCTTCTAGGAATTATTTTTCTCAGCAAGCTTCGTGGGGAGGCTCTTTAAACTGGGCAGAGCCCAGGGTCTTCAGCCTTAAAGTGACCATTTTGTAACAGGATAATTGCACCTTTCTCTCTGCCAGCTGGTAAGTCTCTCCCCTCCCCCAAATTTTCCAGTTCTTGTTGCTGAAGTGATGGCACCTTAGTAGATTTTAATAAGAGAAATGAGTTTAATGCTCTTCTTTCCCTTTATGTTTAGCAAAATTAGAGCTAGTTACTAGTTCTCACAAATGGATGTGTCCACTCTCACCCTGTGCCCTTGGAGAGAGCCCTTGATTTAATGGGGACTCTATGTGGATGTTGACTGCATCTGCAGCATCTAGACCAGCTGTGAATTGGTGTAGCTCCACTGTAATCAAAAGAATAAATGTACAATACCTGAAGCTCTGGTTCACCATTTTTGCTTTGGTTTCTTAGGTTTTGTCTACATTACACTTACTACTTATGTTTCAGCATGCGTTAACGCAATTGTAAATTGTAGCATGGACGAGGAACAATCCTAAGATGAATCCAGTACATGGGCTGGTCCTTGGATGTTCTTGCTGTAACTTCTTAACAAAATTAATTTTTCAGCTGTCCAAGGAACCCCAGCTTCCTTGTTACCACTAGAAGTAGAGACGTTGTTATGCATGTGAGAGAGACTGCAATCCCACTTTATATTAAGTTGATGTATCACTGTGGGCTAGGGATTGTACACAACTCCAGGAAGGAAGGGTTGCCACAACTCCTCCAGGAACCAAAAATGTGCATGTGTATGGCGGGGAGGGGTGATTAAGATGAATCCCTTAGGTTGCAAGCCCTTCCAGAGAGGTACCACCCCTTAGGGAGGCTTGCATCTAGTGGTTCATACTGGGTTTTCAGAGAACAACAGACAAAGAAAAGGCTTTTGGCACTAAAAAGGCTGTGTTTGACCTGACCCAGGGCCATCTTTCTGATCCAGCAAATGGACAAGACCTTCTTTCCAAGGGGGTCCCAACCCTCGCAGAAGGTTTGGAAGGACTTTGGCCTACTAGAGCACATGAGTGAGGCCTGATATGTTCTTATGTTTTCTCTGTGATACCTTTACTGTTAGAATTAACAGGCTTACGTAGAAAGAGATGGGTGGTAACTGGTAACTGCCGGCTATACACTGCTCATAGCATCTCCGAGAGAAAGCAAAGTGCAGGGATTGGCTTTTTGGCAGACTGGCTTGCTGGGAATATCATAGTGTGCAGTTTTAAAAACCCAGATCACAAAGTAGTTGGACAAAGATTCCTGCCCAGGGACAGTTGATGGCTGGAGACCTGACTGGGAACTCCTGGAGTGGACCATTGGATGTAAGTGGAAGAATATAGGTGTAGTTACCCTGAAACTGTGACAATGCACCCAGGCCACAGTGTTTAAATATTTAATATCAGGCACCCAGTTCCCTATTTCGACACCTAAATGAGTGGCTGGATTTTTAGAAACTCTGAGCTCTTGCAACTCCTATTGAAGTCAGCAGCATTTGTGGATACTCAGCACTTCTGAAAATCAGGTCGCTTTAATAGGTGTCTAAATGTGGCTTTATGTGTCTAGTGTAAGGCACCCAAGTTTGGAAAAACAATTGACCTCAGCTGAAATGAAGAAAGGAAACAGACATACCAGTTATGTTACTGCATTGTGTAATATTGGTGCTTGTCTTTTTTTTCCCCCTTTCCAAGTCATTAAATTAGCTGGAGACAGCACAAATCACTGGCACTTTAAAAAATAAAATAACCTTTGGTACACAACCAAATAAAGAGATCATCTATAGTGAAATGAAATGTCTGAAGATGGATTGAGTCTCTGCAAGAAGATGCCACAATATGTTTCTTGCAAGCAAATCAATGACATGGGGTGAAATTGGCCCCTGAGCTGGAGGCCAGCACCATACCTATGTCTCACTTGATTTCAAAATAAGACTTTGGTGAGATATAAGTGGTATATTCTGCACAGCAGTGAATAGCATTCAGATTGTCTTGTATTGTTTTCTGTTTTGTACCAAATAGGATTAAAAAAATCTGTGAAGAGGTGTCCTTTACCTTTTGTTTCTTGGTGCCACTTCAGCACCAGAAAGAAACTGGAGTTCAAGTCTTGAAGCAGAATTAACAATATTAACAATAACTACATCTAGCTTCTTAAATAGGGCTTTTCATCCATAGATCTCAAAGTACTTTACAAAAGAGATAAGTACTATTATCCCCATTCCACAGATGGGGAAATTGAGCACAGGAGCTGAAGTCAAAAGTGGAACCAGAGTCATCCGTCTATCATTGCCCTGCTACCTGGTAAGAAAATTTAGGAACATAAGCATAAATGAAAAGCAGAATTTGCTTTGCATTATTTACAACAAATATGTTTGTGTACTGGGGCACTGTCTGGTAGGTTAGATCCTAAAATTAAGTGTTGTTAGAGAAACAAAAGTTTTACAAAACTCATGATTTATAGAAGTATATTCATGACTAAATACTTTTTCAGCTAACTCTAACCTAGCCTGGGGTAGGTTGGGGTGTTGGAATGGGAGAATTGTTATTGTTTTGCTTGAAACATTCATTCCCTTACAGTGCAGCAGCTAGTGCAGGAGAACCAAAAAATGAAGCTGACCTAAAGCCACAGTGAACTAGACTACTAGACTCTTTTCAGTGGCCAATCTGAATGAAGTGCAAAAAGAGCATAAATACAGGAAAGTCAATTCTATTTTATTTTTTTTTCCACTTTAAATAATCTCGGGGGTTACCAATAACACAGATGAGGACAGGTGTTATATTATAAACATATGTGATATGGCAGTGCCCTTTTAAGAAAAAAATGCTGTGGGGCTAGAAATTGTACCTAAAAGATGCTGAAGAAAGGCCTCTTGGTGGGTACTACATTGAAGAGATGGTTCAAGGACAGTTAACTGTGATGAAAAAATTTACTGCCAAGGTTAGTGTCTGTCTTTGTGGGGGTGGTGGGGGTGGTGTTGCTTAGCCTTGTCTAGCAGAGTGTTGAGCTTGCAAAACCAACATTTTCCAAAGTGTTCTGCGCTTGATATTGCTGAAGGACTGTCACTTCTCCTCACATGCTGATTCTACGTCAGTGTCTCTCTTCTCTTGGCAAGAAACCCTTCTGATGAATACAAAATTGACCTTCATTACATAAGTAAGTGCCTCTTTGTACATTTTTCATATTACATAATGGAGCAGTAACATAACTTATAAGGGAATTAAATCCTAGAGGTTAAATATCATAGAATATACAAAGGACCTACAGACATTTCAAACATTGAGGTTCCTGATCTGGGTGTCTTTGCTTGGGTAAAATTCCCACACTTCAAATCTTAAATGCTTACATAGGCAAATCTCACATTGGCTTAATGGGAAGTTTTGCCTTAGGAAGGGCTTGGTAAGGACATCAGGATTGGTCCCTTAATCCCTGCAGCAGTTCTGAGTCCCTTTCTGCCTCAAGAGACAGAACCTATGGGCAGTAATCTCTATTGCAGGCCTGCACAACATGCGACCTGGGGGCCACATGCGGCCCGCACAGGCTCAATGTGCGGCCCGCGGGGGGTGAGTAGGGGTGGGGCAAACCAAGTGGTGGGGTAGGGGAAGCGGATGGGGGCGGGACGAGAGCAGGGCTTTTCGGCCCGCAGCTGTTTTTTTTTTTGCAGTAATATGGCCCTTGCTGCTTTCCGAGTTGTGCAGGCCTGCTCTATTGTCTGATGCAGCAGGCAGTCAATCTTCTCAAATTAATAGTCTTAGATTGACATCAGAAACTGTTGACTATGACTTCCCTTGTCTTGCCTTTGTCTCAAGAGGAGGCAGAGACTTTCATAATTTAAACAAAAAACTTTTTAACCAAATTCTCTGTATCACAATGGAGGTGAAATTCATCTCAGTGTGTCCAGCCCATACAAAAGCCTTATGCACCACCTATTAAATGCTTCACGTGGATGCATGGGGCCTTTTGTGGGCCTTCCTCTTTGGTGGGTAAAATTAATCCCTGTGCCCAATGGGCAAGATACCTAGGCAGCACTTATGTCTCCCTTAGCATCCTGCCAATAGAATTTCATTGGGTTGAGTGGTATGTAGGCCACTCACGGGGGTGAATTTCATTCTGAGGTAAATTTTGCTTTGAATGAACAACTCCAACTACCTTTTCTTTATTAGGCTTCAGGGGATTGAAGGACGTCTACCAATTTAGTAGAACAACCACTATCCAACAGTTAAAACATATTCCATTTTTGGAATATGCTGACATACTCCCTTTGCTTTGCTGTTCCCTCACGCTCTCCACCAGCTGTCTGGCTGTGATCTGGAGTGGTCCATTTTATCCATTTGTGCCATGCAAATAAATTCTTCTATTTTCCAAACAAAATATTGAGTATGAAATATCCCAGACATTAAAAATCTGTCCAATAAGTGATATATCCAGGTGATGATTCAGGCAGCTGGTATCAGTCAAAGTAATTTATCATCAGGGTCACAACATGCTGATGACACATAATATTAATACAACACCAGACCAATTGATTCAGATGCCAATGATGCACTTATCAGTCTAAGTCCTGTGAATTAGAACTTCTGCAACCTGGTACATTCCGAATGCATTCAACAGATGGAAAACAGGCGTTTGTCCATTGGAGCAGTGAGGGTAGAAAATATAAGTTAATATAGAAATGTTTCACAACTTATCCCCATGCTCAGTGCCTCGGTACTTGTTCTTTAGTATCCTGGTTTTCGAATGGTTATGAATCTGTTTCTAATGATGCTTGTCCCTAAGCAAGGATGTAAACAGACTTTAAGTTCATTAGCACTCACCTGTATCTCTCTCCCTCTCACACAGGCACGCACATGCCGTCTTGTAATTTTATTGTGTCAAATAACACTGTGCAAAGCATGATGTTACAGGTTATTATTCAATCATGTTGTAATATCACAGCTACAAAATCTGGTGTCTTACATGTGGTTTACAAGACAGGTCACTGAAGTGCTCTATTTTCAGGTGTAGGGCTGTATCCCCACAGGGTGGAACTCATTCCTGTACAGAGGTGCAGCACAAGGCCCATGCACCGCTGAAGTCCCAGGGCTTAATTGGGATTTCAGTGGGCAGATAGGTCCTGTATAGGCCCTCTGCACAGGAGGGAATTGGAACCATAATGACTGATGGTTTGTTTCCCTTGATTGCCTCCTTTCTTTTTCCAGTACAGACACATGTCAATGAGGCTTACTTCCTGTTAAGCCAAAGGCAACAGCTGAGTAGGAGAAAAACATCTGATCCAAGATAATACAGCACTGCTTGCTGGAAAACCACTCCAAGGGCCTGGTGTGACCGTCACTGAAGTGGCCACTGGCTCCAGCTGAGTGCTTATGGCACATCCAGTTACCAAACCCTGGTGGCCAAACATAGCCCACTTCCTCACCTCAAATTGCTCTGTATTCATATAGTGTAAATAGGCTGGGTTATCCACCACTAATCACTCCTCATCCCCATCAAAATGTGTTTTCACCATGCACCTCACTGGGAAAAAGACGACAGCTTCATGCCTCATTATGCTCTTACCTCTAGAGTTTCCCTACATAGGCCTCTCCCCAGCCTCCTGCAAGCTGCGCTTAATTTGCCATGAAAGAGGTGCTGGGTCTCTCAAGCAATTAGGTGCTGGGGCTCAAGCAAATTTTTTACTCTCACAACTGACATGGCAGGTCCAGAGATGCCGGAGCTGTGAACGGCCAAGCCTAGAGGTGCCAGGACACAGCCCTGGCATGACCCTGGCACAAAATAAGCACTGCCTGCAAACAGGAAGAACAGCTAAAGCAGGAGAGCTGCAGATAACAAGAGAGAACAGGAAGAGCCAGAGGCAAAAAGAGGTTGCATATTTGGAAAGCTTGCCTGGACTCATCACTATGTTACCTCAGTTTTATATCTTTGTAGCACCATTAAAACTAGTGACTTTATATTAGCATAAGACTGGAGTAACACAGTAGCGAATCAGGCCCTTTTACTTAAAATGTTCAGTTCCCTTCAGCAGAGACATCTAGGCCCCACTGGCATACAAATAATATTATGAATTCATTAATAAATACATGCCTGACTTTGCCACTCCCACTCAGGCTGCTTCCTCTGCTTGTAGCTCCAGTGATTTCACTAGGGCTGCTCTCAGGGCACAAGAACAACTCATTGATTTCAACAGGGCTGTGTGGGAAGTAAGTTAAGTAAGAGGGGCAGAATCCAGACCTTCATTATTAATAATACCATGTATATACGGGTTAATGTACCCTGCACTCAGACAGCCTTGCATTCACATGTTGTTGATGATGACCTGTTCTCGTCATTCCCTCTGAAGCACCTGTCATTGGCCGCTGTCGGCAGACAGGATACTGGGCTAGATGGACCTTTGGTCTGACCCAGCATGGCCGTCCTTATGTTCTTATTCTGAGTAATGGGCATATACACATTTCCCTATTCTTTCCCCACATGCTAGCAGGTTGGCTTTGCAATGTTGCACATCCATCTTTCTGTCTGTCTTTGTATCATGCAACAAGGCTTTGTTGCTAACCAGTAAAAAATTATGCTCATTTCACTGCACGGGATTTGAAGCGGAGCAGATGGAGAGATAACCGATGCATTTTTGAACTCTGGCTCAATCTTCCATCTTTCAAAGGTGATCCAAGGCAAATCTGAATAGGAAGCAATGTACAGCCTTCACCTCCAGTGCTCAGGTGGCTGGTTAAAAGGCAGAGGTTGACGAGGATTATTCAGTGAAAGCAGCCTGTTACTAAATACGAGTTTATCCAGAATTCATAAGGAAGGAAAAAAGCTTCAGTGAGTCTCAGGGGACAGCAGCCTGCAGGTCTGATGCTGCTCACAGACTGAACTAGGACAAGGATTAGGGCCTGCAGATCTGCTCCGATGATGAAAATCACGGCCCCAGCTTTTGCTAACACCATTTGCCTTGCAATTTAGCAAAGAAGGGCACTTGTTGGGTTATTTCTGTCCCTTTCGGTTTTGAATGAGCATTTGAACTTCTTTGTTTAGACTTTACATTTTCCAGCTCCTATTTGCCTGGGGGCTGGAAACTGGTGTGAGGTTTCTGGAGAATTGGACACCTGCAGCTTTGAAAGGAATCTGCTTACTGGGCAATGGGATCTGTGCAGCAGAGAGCATGGCTTGTTTCTTCTTGGCCTCTCCTGTCTTCTCTTTTTATCACGTCTGTTATCATAAAGATAAAGCCTTCCTGAGCTGGTGGGCACAGAAAGACAAGGTTAAACAAACCTGGTTTGCTTTGTCCTTTTCACTGGGTTTGGGTCAGTTATTTTCCTGCACTATTTGGACACAGCTGAGGAGAAAAACTCTGGAAACACATGTCAGTATAGTCATTTCTGGATTAAAAATCAAGCAGAACATAGAAGAATAACATCCAGGAGGTTCAAGACTCTTAACGTTTTCATAACCTTAAACACTGAGAAGGTTTTAGCCCTGCCACCATAATCTGAGACTATGTGATGCTGTTTGAAGCTCCACAGAGCAGGGTTTTGATTAGTAGTCGGTATCAAATGAAGCCAGAGATGATTTGTTAACACATGCTGTGAAATATTTATATTTTAAAGTGACAAATAAGTTCAGTTCCCACCTCCTAATTTTTAGTTTGTTTTGTAAGAAACTAACAAATATTTGTGGAGCAAAAGACTGGTGCAAATGCAGGTGCTACTTCAATACAAATAATAAATAGCCACAATAAGAATATTAAGAGATTGAAATCCAGTTCTGTTGTTACTCCTCTAATCTTCAAGACAGTTACAGAGATGGAAGCTTAACTATTTATCTCTATGAAAAACCCTGGTGCTAGTTCATTTATAAACTCCTTGACTCCTCATGTACACACCTTAAGTGATATCAACTATTTCTAGTACAGTATTTCCGAGCTACATACAATTCCTGGAAAATCTGAGGGTGAGTTCTTCATTTTGCGCCCTGCCTTCTCTTTAAATTTAAGTGGAAAACAAATGAAACCGTCTAGGTTGCAAAGTTACAGGCTGATCTTGTTCAGTTGAAGTAAGTGTCAAAACACTCAGTGGCTACAGCAGGGGGAAGGTCCCATCATGAAAGAATAGTTACGTGGTCGTTAAAATCCATTCCTTATTCCAGGCCACTTCTGTGAATGCCTTTGGTGGTTCTTTATTAGCTTATTTTGCAGTCTCTCTCTGATTTGGGTGTTTGTTTCTTCACTCCCTCAGAAGATTTTGTGGGTGGTTTATGCATTTATAGAAAAGAAAGCTGGGTAAGTCGTTATTTATAGCCCGGTTGCCTTGTATATAAAATAAATATAGGCGATGCAATGTAGATTTATGTATAACGTATGCATCCTTGTTCATCTTATTGCCTGGAATTACCCTGTCATTAGACAGCGATTTCTGAATGCAGGCGCTTGTCAATTAGAAAGGCACATCTGCATGCTGGTTCATTTGGAATAACACCGGGATGGGAGATTTCCCGTGAGATTTTGCTCCTGTTGAACAAATCCTTTCCCTTCTAAAACTGTAAGAAGATTGATATTGAAATCGAAACAATTTGCAATACCCCAGGAGGAAAAATAATAATAAAAAATTATAATCCAGCATCTTAGTCTCTCACTGGCTCAGCCACTAACTTAAAAAAAAATGCTTATTATTTCACCAGCCCTCTGTCTGCGGTTTCGTCCCCATGTAGAACTACTTTGTGTATTTGCTAAATATAGAACAACTATTTATTATTCATTCATTCTATTTCGAAAATCTCTTGAACGCACTACTGAGATGGAAACCGGTCCCCTTACCAAAGAGTTTGAGATTTCTGTATATAGTTAAGCAACTATTGTTTGGGTTTTTTAAAATCTGGAAATATAAAGAACTAAGCAGCCATTTTAATCCAGATTCAGTTTGTATTTCTGTAATGGAATGGCACATCTTTCAGGTTTGGTCCTGCAATCCTTACAAAGGCAAAACCTCCATCTCCCTCTCAAAATGGAATCCAGTCTATTTATTTCAGTGGAAGTTTTATTGAGTAAGGACTACAGGATTGGGGACTTGAAACTAAAATCACATGACCACATCCTTTTGCTTGGGATAGAGAGTCAGTGGGATTGCTACAGCTAACAGGATTTGACCACGTGTAAAACCAGCAGGATTTAACTACTAGCAGTAATAATAATAATAATTAATAACAACAACAACAATAATAACAATAAATAATAACAAAAAGACCCATCCTCCTTACACGGGCAAATTTTCAGTGGGAGTTTAGCCGGAAAAAGAACCCGATTCTACTCCCCTTGCAATCAATGAGAGTTTTGCTGTTCGCTTCAGTGGGAACTCAAGCGGGTGCTAAAGCAGTGCAGGATTTACCTGAACTCCCTCATTTCCTCCCTCCTCCCCATTGCAGCTGTCACTTTCTGCTAAAATAAATAGCAACGTGTGATGTCATGATTATTTTTAATAGCGATCTACATTTTGCTCGTCTGGGAAAAGCCATTCGCAGAAAGCCCATGGTTCTCTGGCAGTGGCAATGTGGAAAAGAAGGGAAGGAAGGGGTGGAAAAATGCCCACGAAATGAGGCTGAGCTTTGCATAGATTGGTGATTCCCCCTCTCCGCAACCCTCCCCCCCAACATAATGTATTTTATCATTAAAAATCAACATCGCTTCCAGTGCTCAAGGCGGCTGGCTTCGGTTCCGGGTCCCATTTGTTGCTGGGATTCAATACATTTGGGAAATGCAGATTGGATTGCAACCCACTGTTTGATTTATGAACGGTTACGTTTGCTATTGCTTACACATTACATTTCAGACTTTCATCCAGACCTTTGGGGGCAGAGAGAGAGCGAGCGAGAATAATGATATGCTGGAGAAGGGGGATTATTACATTCCCCTCCCGCACTAGAATAAATAATATGTATGACTAGAATTGCAGGATCAAAATTAAACTCCGACCACACCTCCCCTCCCCCCCAGCTTCCACCCTCTTCGCAGGACTTTCATCGTATAGGCAGAAAGGATGTGTTTACTCCTTGATGTTTACTTCTGCATAAAGGCATCAAAATCCTATAAATAGACAAGGTTATAGCAGCTTCTGCTGCTAAATCAATAGGGCCCAGTCTCCTGGCTATTTCAGCTGAGCTGTCTTATTAATTATGAAAGGACTCATCTGATCTCAGGCAGCAGCTTTCGGTCCCTCCTTTGCAGCGTCTTAATGGTGGTTGCTTTCTCTCCCCCTCCATAGTTATAAACAGTCTCCTCTGCAGTAAAATTGGTTTCTTTTATTATTTTTTTTAAATAATAAATACATATGTAAAGACTACAGCTGCAAATAGTCTGCCTAGAACGCCTCCAGCAAAACCCGCACATGGGAATAAAGGGAAGGGTAAGCGGGGCGGATTTTTGACGAATTGCTGCAAAGGCTGGACCTGGGAGTCCGTCCTGCGCCGCTCTGGCACCTCGAGTTCCCACTGAAATCTGGCACTCCCTCCGGCTGGCTTCCTCCGGGTGCCTCTGGGAGCAGTCCCGCGTTTTGGAAAAGTAGCCCTGCGCACTTTTTTAGGGAGAGTTTTATAGCATGATTTTTAAAAGGGCTCTGTTAATTAGTTTAGCAATTCTATAGTTCTTTGCACCAAGATGAGGATGTTAATTCATTTAGCAGCTCTGCATTTAGCCGCCATTATATTAAAAGCCTGCCCAGTTAAATATATTCCATGCATATTTTACAAATAAAACGACACCCTCATTTCAAACAATAATTTTTATTTTATACTTCTTTCTATACTTGTAGCAAATTTTTTTTGCTGAATTGGCTTTATAATAAACTCTTTTTAAATTACATCTTTTCTTTTAAAATCAAGGTTCTTTTTTTTGTCAAAATCAATATGCTGTATTTTTAGGTTTACATTTAAGCCCCCTTTTTGTGATCTATACTGTTGGATATTCAGGTATTTTACTGTATGTGTAACATCTAAAACAAGAGAGGAGGAGGAAAATTAAAGGCAGTGAACTCGGAAAGATGCTTTGACAACACCAAGTAAAGCTAAACTCTCGGCAATCTTAGCAGCATTCAGTCCTTCAGTCAATAGATACAATCTCTTTCCTTCCTTCCTTCCTTTTTTTTAACTGTCCGTTTCTTTCTTTCTTTTTTTCCCCTCGAGGAAATTTATTTTTTGCAGTGGAATGACCAAAAAACAAGCGACTGTGGAGGAAAGATGATAGACTGTGAGTTATTCACCATATGCTTCACACGTGGATATCAATCTTGGATTCATTTCCAGTGCCTTTTCTCACAACTCATCGTTTTCTTTCATGTTATAAGAGGAGCCCATCTTTTGTTGTTGTTATTGTTATTATTATTATTTATTACGATTATTAATATTAGGTGGCCCAAAGCCGTTCCTGAGATTCTTTTGCACAAAGGGCTCGGGGTTTCTATTTTTATTTGAAGAGACACTAAAGCTGAGGTCCGATTTTGGCTGTTTGTTGCTCATTGTTTGGTAACATTTGGCAAATAAAACACAAAATAAAGAGAGCGCGTTTCCACAATCCTATATGGACGTTTCATCATCACAGATCATCACAACGGTCCCCAAAAAACGGATGGACACTTCCTCTATAAATCCAGTATATGGAGGGTGTGTGTGTGTGTGGGTATGTGTGTTCTACCAGGAGAGAGCTCCTAGAAGGAGAACCAGGTCACCAGCGCTGCAGAGAGAGCCAGCAGGAGCAGGGGGAAGGCAGGAAGGAGGAGGAGGAGGGAGGGAGCTGACCCGTTGCTTCCTCCGCATAGTTCAAATAAGCTGCCTTGAAAATCGAGGTTTTTGGATTCCCGTTTCAGTTTTTCCCAAAGATCTGTTGCGCCTTCCTGGCAATCCGTGAGGGCTGTGAGGGTGCAGGAGTGGAAATCATCCCAGTACCTGGGGAAGGAGCAAACACAGGGGACAAGCGGCAGGTCACTCGCGGCACAAGATGGTCCAACAATCTACCACCCCTCGGCTCCCATTCCGATCCCGCCCCTCCCAACAGCTTCAAGTGTGTGGAGCGATGAGGGTGCCTTGATGTTTGGGTGTCCAAAGCCCCTGCACATCAGGCCTCCTTCCAGAAGTTTCCCCCTTTGGGCGCTGCAAGGCACCTCAAAATCGTCACACTCGCTTTTTGAAAACCTTGGGCCATTGTTGCCTTCATAAGGGCACCGTTGGCAGGAGCAGCCCTGCGCGCAGCCGGCTCGTTGCGCGCTTAGGCTCTGCGCCTACGCCCAGTAAAACCAGCGGGTGGGGGCCGGTGATTTCACTGAGAGCAGGATGAAGCCTTCCGTCCACAGCTCTGTTTAAGGATTTCCTCGAGGGTGACCGCAGTCTTAATTCCTCCCCGGCCTAAACGCCCCCTAAGCGGGCGGCGCTTCCTGTCGGAAGGAGCCAGGAGGCGACCCCCAGCTGGTGGCTTTTGTGTTTATACGGGAACGTTCGGTTTCAGGCTTTTGCAAGGAGTCAAGATCTCTGCCTTTGAAGGAGAGCGGCCAGGGTCCAGCTCCATAAATCATAGGCAGAGGCAGGAGGTGTGACTTTTGCATGCACAGAATAGATGGACATCTTCGGGGCGGGGGGGAATAGCTTCAAAAAGCAAGGCGCCTATTATTAACCTTCCTTATTAAGGGGGGTGTTTCTTAGCTGTGACGATGATGATGATTATAGTTATTTATTCTTTAGGATGATTATTGTTGTAACGTTTTATTTGTTTTGGATGCTGGTGAACTGTATTACCGGGCGGTGAGCTTTGATTTTTTGCTCTTCCAGAACGCTGGGCTCGGCCAAAGTTTCAAAACCCCAAAGCAAAGTTACTGGACAGAAAAGCACCGCGTTGGTGATCCCATCTAGGGAACCCATCCGCCGACTTCAGGGGGCTTTAGGTCGAGCCTCCATTGCACAGAAAACCCGCCACCTCTCTGCAGAATGCCGACTGGCTTCGCATCTGGCGCCAGGTCAGCGATTCCGAAAGCAGAGGGACAGTAGTCCTGTAATTTCAGAACCTTGCCCTGATCCAAAGCCCCACAGAAGACAAAGGGGAAGTCTGGCCAGTGACTGAAGTGAGCCCAGGATCCTTCAGGGTTTAGAATAAAAATTACTCACCCCTTTGGAAGAATTTGCAATATTTCGAAATTGCTTTCCCATTGTTCTCACTCAAACCAAAACCAGAGTTCGAGGCTAAATCTCGACTCCCAGCAGGGATGTCTCATTTCAGAGGAGACTGGCAGATCTCTGTGTAGTAGTCTCTAGGTTCTCTAAAATCAGTGTGGCCTCTGTGCCTGTTCTCTGGTTTCGTTTCGTTGTTGTTGCTTAGGCAGGCGCTCGGTTTTCGTTTTTTTTTTTAAAGCAGTCCCGGAGCCTCTAATTTATGAGCACTCTACCCTGGTTGGAGACTTCAGTGTTTGCTAGATTTGTAATAAATAATGAGATATTGAGATGCCAAGAAGGCTGAGAGTGTGCCTCTCCTGCAGTATTTCTGCTATAATTGCATCTCCCAAAGGCAAATTAAATCTTCCCCGATCTTCTTTCAATACACACACTGGCACAGAGAAAGGGGGAGAAAACCCATTAAAGAAATCAGGCACAGGCCAGTGGCACTGGACAAGAAGCTAACTCCTGAACAGGATCTAGACAAAGACTTTACTTTAGACTGCTAGTGCCCTTATTTATGTATTTATTCTACATGCGGCACAGCAGGTACATTGCAGCTGGCCGCTAAAGTCACGTACCGGCAGCGTAGACGCTGCAGATAGCAGCCTACTGTCGATCAGAAATATATAGCCAGGAAGAGAAGTCACGGGGGTTTCACAACATTGTCTTTAACGTGTCTTGATTTGAAAGGTTCCGTTTAATGTACATTTGTTTTCTGACTTCTTTTTTTAATGTTTCAATCAAGACTTTACACCCCACTGACACCGCATTGGCTTCGACGTGTGGCTGTTTGTGCCGGATATTTCCGGATTATACAGGAAAGCAGCAATTAGGGAAACTCTGTCAAGATTCACATTTCCTTAAGCAACGGACCCTACCCAGGCGCTAGTCTGGAGTCTAAAGCAAAACTCTGCAATGACTTCAATGGGAAGCTGCGCTTAAGAAACTCCCCGCCCGGGCTGGCCCAGTGATCCGTCCATAAGGACTGAAAGTTTGGCAGCGAAACCATCCCAGGGTCAGAGCCTGCGGAGATCATTTCAGTGCCAGTCCCTCTTCAGATGCGAGTATTTCTTCTACCAGCCCCAGTCATTATTCACACCTTATTGAGCAGTAATGCTGTTAACTCTAAAAATGAAACTAGATCGGAACGATCGTGGAGAAATAACTCTCTCTAATAAGGCGGCAAGGTGCTATTTATTATGATTATTTCTCAGAATATTCGACTGGATTGTCATCGTCATTTATTTTGTTGAATTCCGGGGCCAGATTCTGATCTCTTTACTCGTGCTGCTTAGCAGCTGACTTTAAAAACCAGCCCCACATTTCTAGAGTAAGGGAATCAGAACACAACACAAACAGAATCGGGAGAGTCAATGAAGAATAAACAGTAGCCCTAGAATTTCGGTTTGCAAAAACGAGCCTGTTTCAGGCGATTCATGAGCAACAAAACCGGCCTTTAAGAAGAGCCAGTGCCGGCCAAACGTGGCCAAACCCGTCCTGGATTTCCACCTCCATTTTTATTAGCACGACCCATGTAAATGACTATTTGCATTGACAGCTAACGCTGGATGTCACATTTGGGGCCGTGTACAGATCAACTGGGAAGGGACCATCGGCATTACAAAAAAATGCGGAGGGCCAGGAAAAGAGAAGAGAAGCCAAAATAGTCCATGGTCAGAGGGGAAAGGAAGTGAATGGCTCAGCTACAGCGCAGGTTAAATCTTTCCTGGCAGTACTGTTTTGCTCCGATTGGCGCCTCAGACTGCAGGGAAATAAGGACGGCGGTAACTCGGGGCAGGGGCCACTGAAAATCGGGAGGCGCCTTGCAGCGCCATACAACCCCTTTCTTTTTACGCAGGGAAACACACGCCCCGCAGCAAGCCGAGCGGGACGCCCAGCCCGGCCCGTGATAAAAACCAGACTGAACAACCACCCCGACTGTAACCCTCGCGATCCGTGACGAGCCATAACAACGAAATAAAGAGACCTACGAGCAGATCGTTTGGAGATTTCTCTTGTCGTCCAGGTCCTGCGGGTAGTTGGCCATGTTATCGCCCAGCCTGAGCAAACAGTCCGAGAAGCCCCTAAAGACCGCATCGCACTTCCCCGCTGCTCTCACCGCCTGCACCAGGTACGCTGGGGAACAGATCAGCACCACATCAGCCCGGACAGACCCCAACACAGTAACACCGAACAGCACCCAACCCCCACTGCTCTGTGAGCTACATTCAACTCCCCTCCTTCCCCCAATCTCTCCCCCTCTGCCACCATACACGAGGGATCAAAGTCGTGACAGGAAGATCTGCCATTCTTGTGCAGCCACCAGGTTACAAACCTCCTTGCTTCCTTCTCAGCCCAAAAAGCCAGCTTCCCTCTTTGGGCATTTTCACCAGCAGACGGGATTCATTTTGAATGAGGGCAAGTGTGCTGGGAACAACAGGTTTAGAGTCAAAGGCATTCGGGGAGTGGGCTTGTGCCTTTGATTTGTGTGTGCGCGAGTCAGTTCTTACCATCTCTCCCTCCCCTTGTATGCTTGAATTTAGTTTACAGGAGCGTGGCCCACGACAGTCCTGATTACCGTTGGGTTGTTTATTGAACGCAATTTTCACGTTAATTCTTTCCTTTCCCGGGATTCGTTTCATTGTTATAACATTCTGCTTCCGAACGTACATACACACACACGGACACTGTTAGGGACACTTCATTATTTCAGGGTAAATAGCTGCGGAAAATGAAACCTCTCTGAGAGGAAAATAAAACAGGCAAAGGGCTACAACCGAAACGGCTCACGTCTATTTCTCCCTCCGAGGGTGCAACAGCGTGGGGTGGAACTGAAAAGTGTTTGGGCTGCAATCGCTAGTAAAAGAAATGAATTTTTCTGCCGTTAAAATCTTTCCCTGGTTATATTTCCCATGTTGCACCTTTCGGGTTTTGCTATTCCCTGGCCCACACTGAGACCCTCCCACTGGTAAAAAAAATAAAAATAAAAATGCCCTCCTGTGTAATCCACGGATGGACTGAGTGCTGGAGTCACAGAGTGTGTGTGTGAGAGAGAGTGTGTGTGTATGTGTGAAATTACTCGTCACTCGTGTTGTAGTTTTGCAGCTAGATGGGTGCCAGAGAGACGCCTGTGGTTTATATGTCCGACTGTGTGTCTCTGGACATGTCCATAGCCAGATGGATCGAGACGGAGACACAAGAGCATCATTTACCTCACTTCACCTCAGCTCCTTTCTGTACCACTCTGCCCAGAGGGTTAGAAGTTTCTGAAAACTGTCTAACTACAGCTTAGTCCATCAGCCAGGAGCTCCGTCTCTAGCCACACACAACAATGGCCCTGCTGGGAAGAAGGTGCTTCCGCTCGATCTCTTCCCCTTGCAATGAAATCCACTCTTTGCTGAGGGATCTAGTGGATTTTCATGCAAGGGGAAGCCAGGTTGTTTTGCTGGGAAGATTTTTTTTTGTAAATACCTTTAAAGTGTTCGCTCTAAAATCCCTCCAGGCTACTAGCCTCTATTGTTGCAGAGGTGCTGAAGGGTGGGGGTAGGGTGGGAGGGGTAGGGGTGTCACTGTGGTTTTCTCTCTCTCTCTCTCTGCTTGCCTGCATGATCAGAACTCACTCTTTTGATTTGTCTGTTTGAAAAACCCCCAACACCAGATACAATTTCTAGCGGACTGGCTGGGATTCGCTAGCATACGGGCTATTTATCCCTATCAATCCCACTGCAAATGAAAGGGAATTAGAGGCTTGTTGGTTTAATTGATCACTGGCTTGATCCTGAACAACAGAGCTCAGGGCTCTCAGCTGCTCCTGTCTCCCTCACCCCTCAACGCTGTGCGTCCCAGACACCTACAGTAATAGGGGTTAAGGGAACTGCCATTTTCACAGGCTGCTTTCAGGAGCCTGCCCCAAGTGCTGGGGGCACTAAGTCTGGGCCGGGAGCCTGGAATTGCAACCGTAAGAAACTCTCCCCTAGCGATTCCCCGGGGAACGGGGCGCTCCAATTACCACGTCAATGGCCGGCTCCAAAAGGCTCCGTTTCAACTCAGAAACCCCGTCACCCCTCCCCGTCTGATTCATCATTAACCTGACTTAGTAACCACACCCCTCACCGCCACCGCCCACCCGCACGTCAAAACACGCGGGGCGGGGGGACAGACATTGGCTACGGTACAAAACATGCAAACAAATGGCAGAGCGGAGACCATCCCGAGAGGGAGAGGGAGAGAAATCCTATAAAAGCCATGGCGATCCCTCCATGCAAGCGGATGAGGGGGGCGAAAATGCCACTCCCAGAGGCAAAAATGCTACAAGTCACTCTTAAAAAGACAGGCTCCCACATGATCTGCCCTAGGAATCGACTCCTCCGGGGCGCCAAGAGGCAACACCAATACTTCGGGGGTGCCACGGTGCTGCCTTCGCGCTCGGCGGGAGAGGCCTGCTCACAGCGCACGTGAGCAACATGACGTGTTGTCAGCAGGCTGGCGCTGTCCGCGGCTTTTGGGGGGGCAGTTGCGCTTTAAGAAACCAGCCCGGGTTACACAGCAATGGGACTTCTCAGCGAGATCGTTGGAAAGAGAAAAGGGGGAACGTGCAGTCCATCAGCAACGCGGAGGGCGAAAGGATCCAGCCCCAACTGATCCTTTTTGCATTCCTTCATTTTGCTGCTTATTCTCCACATTCAACATACTCTTAGCTACGTCCGCCCCCCGCGTCGTCTGTCTTTCTGTCTCACCTTCCTTCCTTCCTTCCAAGCCCCTGCAATCCGCTTCCCTCCCTCAGCCACCTTTCCCATCATAGTGTCAGCGGTTTCGGACAGCTTCCCGCCCTGAATTCACAAGGACCAAGGCACTGGTGCAAAGATGTACATACATGGAGGTTGGGGGGGGGGGCACCAAACTGATGCGACAAACGTTCATTTCATACGAAACCTTTAGTAATTCACCAGCAGAGGTAAATACAATTCTAGGCTGATGAGGCATTTGCTTCTCTTTACGAAACAGAGGTGGCACCTTATTTCAAAACAGTAAGAAATACTTCGGAGTAAAATAAAATCAAACTGCTCACCAAAGAGACTGTAAGATCCGAAAAAATCATCCCCTTCCTCACTGCCCCCCAAATATCTACACTCTAGTAATATTTGAGCTCTGCAGCACTGTTTTTATCGGAACTTTCTAAATTCCTGCACGTTTCCGAACGATCTAGTGCGCACAAAGTTCCAAGAACATGTAAAATTCACGGCGAATAAATGCCTCTCTTGGTAAAATGTCCTATCCTCACAGCCTCCTCCAATCTCCAAATAGATAAATAAATACATTTTAAAAAGGTAGTTTTAAAAAGGCCGTGTGTCCTGAAAATGGTTTTGCAAAGCGTTCAGCATCCTTTGAAATTATTCCGATGGTTTGAAACAGTGACATGAATTCTGAGGTTTGCAAATTCTAGCCACATTTTCCCGAGTTCAATGTTTCGTCTCTAGGGTTTCCTCCTTCCCCCCCACCACCGCGGCCCCATCGATGCGAAATTTATTTTCATTGCGTTTTGCCTTTTCTCCACTCCCCCCCCCCCGCCCCAATGCTGCAGAGATCGGCTAGCAAGGAAAGCGACAGAGCGAATTGATTTTTAAACAGCAAAACTGGGCATTTTTATTATGGCAGAATTCCTTTGCAGAGAATCTTTTCAAGGGTTTCTCTTGTAATGTATCGATAAAGGATGTGCTTTAATTATTTTCTAACACAAGATCGTTTTTAGATAATGCTAGGGAATTTCTTTTAGGCTTTTTTTCGGTTTTTAGTTCCTTATGCAGAATCAAAGGAGTTGCTAACTTTAAAGCTGTTTTAATGTTTGTAACTGTGAAAATATTTTAATCGGAATCACTGCACAAAATTAATCTAATAAACAAAACCCAACAACAACAAAATCCCAAATAACAGCAAGGAGAAATACACACACACACACACACACAGGCACAAACCAGGGTGGAGGGAAACCTGTGCTATTTTAAATAACTCCCTCCCAAAAAAATAGGCATTTTGCACCTGAGTGACAGAGGTTCTCTTTAGTTTACACAACATTAATGTTCAGGCAATAAGATTTAGATGTTGTTTCTATTTCACCATCACACTTAACAACAAAAAATACACACAGCTGGGAGACCCCCTAACATTCCAAGAACCAGCATTGCCACCCCATTGCATGTCCGTGATTGCCTGCAAATAAACTTTCCAGCTCGACCGCTCTAAAAGCCATTTTGTTACATTTCTCATCCCTCTCTGCCCCTCTGGGGAAGAAATACATGTCCTAGCAGCATCGGAACCACTGACTTGTCGCTGGCGTGTATCTAGAAGGAAAGATGCATGTAATCGTTCCCGGGGAGGAGGGAAGGGAAAAGAAAGCAACCTAACTATGAACGAGTATTTCATCCGTCTGGTTTGCAATGAGGAAGAGCAAAAGTGGTTCGAGGCGAATAAGAATTCGTTCCCTTTCCTGGGGGAAAGCTGTTCTTTCAGCACTTGGCATCCCGAATAATCACGAAAAATGCCATTAAAAAGAGCAAGCGAGGAGAGAACATAGCCTGGTCGCTTTCGCCACAAACCATGCCACTCATTTCAGGTTATTTAGACATCCCGTTTCTGCATGCATCAAATGGGGTTTGGTGCAGACAATTGGAGACACCATTTGGCCGGTCCACTTACCTATCTGTACAGCAAGGATCAGAGAAATGTATCTGCCGTTCAACTTAAGTCCCATCCTACATTTAGTAAAACCATTTGCGACTGCAGATCTTTAAATAGTTACTGTGGAAAACGTGGGGGGAAGCTGAAAAGCAGGCATTGCCAACAAGTTCCCAGCCGCGGAGACTTTGCAGCCGAGGGGGAGATGGAGAAGAAGGGGAGATGGAGAAAGAGGGAGAGCGAGGGAGAAGGGAGAGCTGGGAATGGTTCACTCCATTAGCAGGGGGCGGAGGAAGTACAGCCTCACGCCCACCACCAGCCCTGACGTGGGGGAATGACACTGACGGATCTTTTATTTTATTTTTTTTCATGTGCACCTTGGAAAGGAGAAACGCCATTTATAGGCATCCCGGCCTGGATTTAGCCCGCTCTCTGCCATGCAGCGCCACGAAATCTCCTCCCCTCGGTGATAGGCCCCCGGGCAGCTGGCGTGACCCTGCAGGACCGTAGGGGAGCCCTGGGTCCTCCACGCGCCTCCAGCAGCCCCGACCCCAAGCCCAAGGCGCTGGCCCGGGCGGCGCTCCTGCCATCTTGACGAACCCAGCCCCCTGGCCAGACACTGCAGCAAGGAAGCGCCTGCCGGGCAGAGCAGCGTCTGTTCCGCCCGGCGCGTGCGGATCCCCGGCTCTCCCTTCCAGCTAACCAGCTGCGGCCCGCCTCCGGCTTCACACCCTCCGCGTCCCCGCGGGCTTGGCCTCGCCCTGCGGCGCTGGCCGGCTCCTCCAGAGCAACAGGCGCCAGAGTGTGTGTGTGTGTGGCGGGAGGGAGCTTGGCCTTGCGCGGGCTGCCAGCTTGCTGGCGCGGTTCCTTGGGGCGAAGCCCCCTAATAAGCAATAGCCCTGGCCTCTGAGCAACCCGAGAGCTTTGCCGAGGGCGTCGCTTTCGCTTAGGGCATTGCAGGGGAGCAGGCGGCAAAACTACCGAGCCCCCCTCCCACTTCTTTTTATTTTGGAATAATCTCCCCGCATGATTTGCGGTGGTTTTTTAACGCGTTATAAAAGACATGACCCGGGTGCGGGCTGAGCCGAGGCCGCTGCGTTTGCTGCTTTGTTGCAGAACGGCCGGGGCCGCAAGCCGGGCAAACGCAGCGGGAAAGGAGGAGCGGAGCCCAGCACCGCTGGGGCTTCCCGGGGGTGCGGGCCGCTGGCACAGAGCGGCCCCCTGTTATTTGGGATGGGATGGGATGGGATGGGATGGGATGGGCACGGCACGAGGGGAGTTTCGCCCGGAGATGCAGGAATAGCCCATTGCGAGGCAGGCACAGCCGGCGAGGGAGGGGGGGTTGCGCCCATCGCCCCCTCGCTCCTGCAGAGCAACAGGAGCGGCGAGGGCGAGCCCAAGCCATCGAGCGGGTCCCCGGTGAGGCGACGGCGGGGGCCCGGAAGGCTGCGGTGAGGTTTGCCGCGCTGCAGGAGACAGCAGGGGGGGGACGAGGCGGACACGCTGCTGGGGAAGAGCGAGACTGTCCCTCCCTGCGTGGGTGGGGAGAGCACTGAAGAAACCCCCGCTCTGCAGCGGCGGGGGTGGGAGACTGGCTTTCGCTGGGTCTGTCCGGGTTGGCCCCTGCAGTGAGGAGTGGGCGGAGGATTCAGGAGTCCCCCCCCCCACACGTCCCCGTATCACGTCACCTGGATTGGGGTGTGTGTGTGTGGGGGGAGTCTACTGAGCTGGTGAAGCTCTGCCAGGCTGTCAGCTCTGAATCCTGAGGGAGACCAGGGCCTGCCTGCGGGATCTGCCTTCTTCTTTCCTACTGTGTGTATGAGGGCGATGGCTGGGGCCTGAGGCAGATCAGAGCCAGGGGCTGCACAAACAGAAGTGGACCTGAGTCCTGCTCTGACCAGCTCCTTAGCCCATCCTCGGAGAGGGGGGCCCTTTCCTGTCAGGCAGAGGGATACCCCCACCAGACAATTTGGGAGCGATGGAGGCAAACCAGTGCCCTCAGAGTGCCATCCCCACCCCTTCTTGGGGACCCTGTATGCTGTGCTGCCCTACCCTAACCCTCCAGGTGCAAGACTCAAGACATGAGGCCACGGGAGTGGGCACCTTTGGTGGGAGTCTGGCAGCACCTCTGGCTGAGCTCAGTGGAGCGTGCATGTTGCTACCTTGGCTAACACACTGGGGACTGAACCCTGGAGCTGAAAACAGCAGGCTCTACTGCTTGACCTAAAAAGCCCCTTTGTGGACTTGGCCCAAAACGGGGCTGGAGTGGGGAAGTGTGTATAACACACACTTGATCAGGGGTGGGGTGTTTACACAGGTGTCTTCCCCTGAGGGAGAGGGAGACCTGTTGCCAACACTGGGTAGGCTACATAGGTACCTGCCTAGGGCATTTAATTGTTAGGTGTAGCTCCCACCTGGACACCTTCCTATCAGCTAGGGCTGCTTCTCTAGGGGGAGTGTTTCCCTTTTAAATGTGGCCAACTTGCTCTCAGATGCATAGCAATAGTCCTAGGGTGCCAAAAGATCTGGTGCTGGCTCCTGCCAACTGAATGCCTTTGTCTGCAGGGGGAGCAAATGCAAGCAGCTCATGGAGATGTTCTGTTGCTGTTACCCACCAGGGTCCCCTTTCTGCCCTGCATTGCACTCTGTGTAGCCACACTGAACCCAGTGGACCTAAGGGTTCCACTTGCTTGTAATTACCAGCTCCCACCTAGCTTCTCCCCACCACAAAGTAGCCACTCCCACTCAGGTGCTATACCACAAAATTACCAATTCCTGCCCATGTCTTCCTACCACCCCCCACTCAGCTCCTCTCCTCACAGAATAGCCACTCCTCCACCACCATAATTACTACCCCTCAGTCAGATCCACACACCACAACATTACTGCCTCCAAATCAGCCTCTCCTGCCCCTGTTTTAGCAGATAGTTGCAGGCTGGCTGATACAGGCAGTGTGAGGGCTGCTGTTGATTTTCAATCCCCCTGCTCCTAGTGAGTAAATATAATTAAGAAGTTTTACTCTAGCTGCAGCAGTGAATGCTGCATAGCGCAGCTCTTTATACTAGCAATGCCTGAGAAGTATCATTTTAAAAAGAACAGCCCTTCACTTTCTCATGGCCTGAATGGAACAAGACTAAGCAATACACTTAGAATTAAGTAAGAGGGTGGGAGACATGACAGTTTACAAAGGTCTGAAGGTCACCAAGAAGGGAGAGGGATTATTTAGGGTTAAGTGAGTTAGTACAACTAGGAGCTCTGAGCAATTACATGAAACTGAGAGTAAGATGCAAAAACTCTTGATAGTGAGACTTGCTAATGCAATAATACTAACATGCAATTAACCTATTGCACTTATACAACACCTTTTTATCCATAGACCTAAACTTATTAACAGAAATAATAGATGAGCAGCATTATCCCTACTTTCCAGATAGGGATGCTGTAGGGGAAAGTGTCTTGTGTCAGGTCCCAAAGTGATTGCATGGCAGAATTAAGGATAGAATCAGATCTCTACTGCTGGAGAAGGCTCAAGTTCCTACATCACAGGTATATTGTCAAGATGTTAAATATAGTCTCTCAAGGGAAGTGGTAGAAGCTCCCTCCGGTAGGGATATTTGAATCTAAACTGGGTTTAAGGCAAAAAAGCGAATACAGTATCTGGCATTCAAATGTTGTGGTAATGGCTGCTCTAGAAATACTGCCAACAGGCAGAGATAAATATACCATAGGGCAGAATTCTGCCATTGTCCCCTGAAAAGATCAGTTAGGTGATCCAGTGGGTCTTTTGTATCTTTGATTTAGTGCATTAGCAGCAAATAAAAGGGGATGAATGCATGGGCTGTAGGTTCAAGGTGTTTGAATGGAAACATTGTACATGCTGGGCTGCCTACAGCTGGGCTGCTTGTATTTTGGGCAGTGTGTAAAAAGCACCCTTGGAAAAGTACCATGATCGAAGGGAAGTGACATGTTCAAGAATACAAGGACTGGGAGAGCTGCAGCAGGAGGAATTTTCATTTCACTCCCATGCCATGCTGATAAAGGTTTGTGGTTGTTGAGTGGCTCGGGCTTTTTTTTTTTTTTTTTCTTTTTTTATCATATGTGTTGTATCTCCTACTTTTTCCTAAGGGTAAACAAGGTCTAGCTGCAGGTTAGGACTTAGCTAGTATGAGGTATCTTGTCTTGAACTTACTTTTGACCATGGCACGTGTAAAACTTGCTTTGAAAATGACTATATGACAATTTCCAACATGCAAATCAAGCTAATTATAGAGCTCTGATTTGTTTAACATTTCAGATTCATGTTTAACAGTTCAGAGCTACGTACACCTCTGACAAACCAGGTCAAAAATCTCTTGAGAGCAGGCTTTTCTGTGAGATATCTGGCATTTCTGTTTCTGGGACACAAGAGCAGTGGGTTTTGGGGTGTTCCAGCTAGAAACGATCCCAAACCAAACCACCTCTGGATAGCCTTGAAATTTGGGGAAGTTCAGCTGTATCTGAACATTCTGTTTGCATTACATCATTATAATGGACCAAACTACAGCTCCAGATCCTTCCAAATATAGATTCAGATCTGAACTTCATGGCTCAGGCTGTTTCTAATTCCAGTGCTCCCAGTTCTGGGTTGGAATCTGGAAGCGTGAGGCCATGTGAACATTTTTTTTAAAAAAAAAACAACAACCCCACAATCAAACACTGTTTGAAGACTTCTGAATCAAGGCTTTGGAGCGGTGCTCTGGCTCCGCTCCAGCTCCAGGCAAAAACCTGCAGCTCCACTGCTCCGCGCTCCAGCTCTGGGCTCCGCTCCAAAACCCTGTTCTGAATTTCAGGTTCTAAAAATGGTCGAAGATTGAAGCCAGGGTATTCTGATTGTATCCAGTCCAGATCTTTCCTTAAGTGTTAGGGGGTAGCAAGCAGAGCAGTTGCCGAGGGCCCCACACCACAGCGGCCCCCACAAAACTAAGTTGCTTTGGCTTCAGCTCTGGGCAGCAGAGCTTGGACTTCAGCTTTCTGCCTTGGGTCCCAGTGAGTCAAATGCCGGCCCTGTTCTCTGGTTTATTTTGCTGGACCCCCTCAAACCTGCTCACGACTCCCCAGGGGGATCCGGACTCCTGGCTGTGACTGAGCCACTGCCTTAGGACATTTTCGTTATCAACAACTCCTTCCAATGTTTCTCGGGATTTCTTTCTGCCCATTGCAATGGCTGTTTTTACTATAGCCTCATGCTTACCATGTTAGCATTGGCAATGGTATAAATCTGTTAAGTAAATGTATTCCTCAGTTAGCTATAGGTTTACCATCATGACTAAATCTACCGGAGACTATCATCAAAAGAGACCGTTTTCTCCAGCTGGTGGGGGACTGGTCTGGAAGTCAGGAGATCTAGGATGTATTCCCAGCTCTACCATTGGCCAGCTGTGTAACTGTGGGCAAGCCACTTCCTCTTTTCCCCTTCTACCCTTTGTCTATCTATCTGTTCAGTTTGAAAGATTTCAGGGTGGAGATTGTCTCCTAGCATTGTATAGCCCGAAGGGTTCTTGATCTCAGCTGAAGCTGTTACTTTTTAATACAAGTAGATAATCACAATCTCTGACAGTATCACTCAGAAGTTGGGTGATAATAGATAATAATCACAGTGCTGATTAAAATGCTTGGGGTGCCACCTCCTAGGGGCATCTCCCTTTGTGATGCGGAAGCAGCTCCTGCGCCCAGTTCAACCTGGCACTTAGATGATCTATATAAGAGATGAGTTAATTTCCTATTGCCCTCTGTGCTTGCATCATACCAGTTTAAGGGCCAGACAAAATCTGGCCCTAGATGAAGACTAGAGCAAACAGGAGTAGGTATTATGATTCTGACACCTCACACGAATTGCCCCATGAGTGGGAGCAATGCTCACGGAGAGGGAAGAGGCTGTACCCTATAAAGTGGTTTAATAATAGTTGTAGCTCTCTGCATGCTGTGGAGTTCAAGGAGGAATTCAGCTTCCCATTATTCCTTGCGTAGCTCTGTTTCTGATGCGTGCTATAAAGGTAGAATCTAGTCCTTAGACTGGAAGCTCCTCAGGTCAGGAATCCATCTTTATCTCTGTTACAAAAAGCTACGCTCGTTGACAACTCTAACTGAATGAAATACTATTACTAATTGCATTCCATACGGGATTATCACAGTCTAGAAAGGGCATATCTGTTGACAGTGAGATAGTGAGGCTCATAACCTCCAGCTAGTTCTGTTTGTTAGTGGAAGATGGCCAAAGACAGAAAATACAAACCAGTATTGATGCCCAGTTGAAATTACCCCAATCCATTGTAAGATCCTGAAGATTTTATTTAAGGAGAAAAAGAACATGAACACACTGAAAATGTGACAGGCGGGGTTTAAGAAACACCTTCTAGGTTGGGGGTACAGTGGGATTGTCTGGTCGCATATTTTAGGATTTATGTTACTGGCCCATCTTCAAAAAGTTAATTGAAAGTCCTGGTTAACCACAGATCTAGTTTTACCCTTGGATGTGTGTGACTTGTGTTGAACAGGAGTCAGGCAGACATGTGCATCTGAGGGAAGAATTTGACTCTAATCTACATTAAAGTTGTGTCACAATATAAAATTACTCTTTGTGTGTGTGTACATTGTAAACCATACTAATTCAAATCATTGTTAGCCAAATTAATTTTTATGAAAATAAACTGTTGTGGCGATGCAAAATGCAACGGTAGGGGAGGCAGTGGGGAACTGAGGACCAAAAGTAGAAGTTAGAATCTTGGGATTGTTTTACAGAATGTGTTTAAAAGATAAGGCTATTGGATAAAGTCTTTTGCAAAATATTTAGCTTAGAGAACAATGATAGAATTTTAGTTTACCAAGTGAGTGAAATAATGAAATCTTCATTTCTATGCATGGGATGATCAAAGGGATGAAGGACAAGATTCTCAAAGCTATTTAGACACCTTATTTCCATTTAAATAAACTAGTTCAATGAGAGTTAGGTACCTAAATATCTTTGACGAGCAGGGCCTGAGCACCAACCTCCATTAGGCTCACTGGAAAAGCTCAGCCTACATGTATGTTTGTACTTTTTGTATGTCTTTTGAAAAGAAATTTTTACTTACAAAATCTCACTTGCCCACCATCAAATTTTTGCCAGCCACGGTTGTAAGGAAAGTAATGTCTCTCTTAAAAATATGATCATTCGCAGCCAATCAGCAATCCTCACTGATGCATGTGGAAAACAGGAAATTCCAAGCAGGGATTTTTTAATTTTGTTATCTGAAGGATGTTGCTTCTCACTTCTTAATATAGTATTGTAATGAGAGTGTTGATGATGAGCCCAACTGAGCTCAGAAATGAAATGCAAGCCCACAGTGTTCCATCCAGATGGAGAACACACCCACTTCCATTATGTTTGGCAAACAAGATATTGTTTCAGGTGCCCATGGACATTGCTAGGAGTGGGTTGTTTTCAGAAAAGTCCCATTGGAAAACTGTCTTTTGTCATCCTAGCTAGGTGTTTTCTTTCAAGGGACGTATACCATGGATGAAAATATCAAGGATCTATGGATGAGGTGAGCTTTCATCACAGTCCGAAGGGCATGGGTGGGGCTGGGAAAGAACTGACATCCCAAACTGGATACTTTGGCTTAGTCAGCCAAATCCAGGTAGGGTGTAGGATATGGAAAGTTGATGAGTTGAACACAGCCTGCCTCAGTTTGACATCCCTCTGTCATTCTGAAAAGATCTTGTGGGCCAGCTATAGATCTCAAACACTTGAGTATAACTCTAGGGTAACTCCATTGATACCAGTGTCAGACAGTTTGGAGTTACTTCAGATTTATGCTGGAATAACTGAGGTCAGAATCCAGCCCACAATGACATTTCCCTTACAGGAGCTAGTTGCACAAGGTCTATAACTGCGCTATATATCAATAACAATCCCATGTAGGGCTTTCTGCTACTTTCACTGAGGTCAATGGCCAAACTCCTATTGACTGCAGTGGGAACAGGGATCCCTTAGTGGTTTAGTATTCTGTTTCATTTATTTATTTTATTGATCTGAAGAATGTCTATTGCCATAGCAGCTATTGGCCTTCAGTTAAAATAGGAATTCAGCAACTGAAATTCCATTCTGCGTTTTCTTTACAACAGTCAATATGATTCTATCTAGAAACACATTAAAATAACCAGCTTTATCTGATGCCAGCTGTCATGAAAACCTACACTTATGCTCTTCTAAATTTTAATTTTTCACTTCATCAGCCCTCTGTAACATAACCAAAGTTACAAAGGAACTTCAGAGCTGGAAAAAAAATCCATGTGCTAATTAGTTGTGTAGTTTGAGGAAAACACAGGCAATTTAGATTCACATGTGTGCATGTCAATGAACTTAAATGAGGTAGTCATCGCCAGAAAAATCTAGGGAGGAAAAATATATAGTGTAAAATTTTGCTCTGCGATGCACTAATGCACATCTTGATAGAGTTGAGTAAATGATCCACAGTGCGTGATGCGCTCTAGAATTATCTGCTCTAGGAATGTGATGGATCTGGAAGAACACTAATAACCTGATTTTTCAGAGGTGTTGAGTTCTGTAGCAGCTGCCATTGGCTTCAGACACATCTAGGAAGATATAACTCATAAAGGGATGGATCTAGGTCCCAATTAAGTCAATGAAAAGCCTCTCATTAACTTGAATAGGAGTTGGACGAAGCTCCAAGTGAGTGTGGCTTGACCAAACATGGATATTCCTTCCAAACCGTAAAGGTCCTTCTTTGTTACTCTACCAAAAAAGATCATTGTTCTGAAACTGTATTTGGGTAAGTAATTCTATGTATGATGTGGAATAATGACTGGAATAAAAAGGTATGCATTTGTATAGGCAAAAAGTAGCAGCATACTGTGCTACATGTTCAGTGATGCAGTACTAAAGGTGCATGACTCAACAGTCCAGAAAGGAAGGTCAGCTGTCTAAAAGAGGGTAGCTGTTGATCATCATCACCTTGTATTCTCTCTCTCAGTTAGATAGTCTGTGGAATCAGTCATGCGCACATTTACTAATCATGCACGTCAAAAATCTTTTCTCCCTCTCCAACATCTCTCTATCCTTGTTTCTGGCTAACCATCAGTTTCTGAAACATCATAGTGAAAACACAGAAGATGCTGCATAGCAGGTTGCAATTAGAAATGTCAAGAACATTTTTTGTGGGATAATGCCCTTCTCTTTCCTAGATGGGTATGGCATCTAAATAGTCAGACAGCCTCTTTGGGGACTTGCCCCATAGAGTGAATTAGTGTGGTAATGCTATGCGGGGATGAATTTAGACATGGGTGACAGTGGGCTGTGAGATTTTATGCATTTAATCACTTGAAAGCCATGGCTGCCTTTTCCAAGGGCATTAATGATCTTTCCACAGGTTAAAAAAGAATCCCTTGTTGCCTTTGAGACCACTGATCATTCTCTTGTCCTCTGATTTTGTAATAAATTGTGACTACACACACCTTTAAACATCATGTGCATCATTTGGGTTTGAGTCCTGGGACCTGCCTCAGTGAAACATAAGCCCCATCACATATGAGCTAAGTAAAATCTGCTTTAGCTGTGAGAAAGTAGAAGGATCTTAGAGTTGCTGGGACCAGCCATTAGTGGTAAATGCGATCACAGGCCCTACTCTGAAATGTGCTGAGCGCCCCTAGGATGTGCTGCCATGGGAGTTAGGGTACTTCTCACCTGAGAGGAACTTTCCGCACTTGCAGGACTAACCAGCCAATCAAACAGTTAGAGGTAGAAAATAGACATCATGAACATTTTGTTCCCTTGATCTTTCCTTCCTAGGCATAGTGGGACCTGATCCAAAGCTGACAGGAGTCAATGAGAATAATTCTGTCAACTCTGATGGGCTCTGAATCAGGCCATTTAGCTGCTAAGACCAAAGGATAAAAAAAAAAAATGTGTATTGCAGCTATTTCTCAGGGAGACACCAAGGAGAGAGAACTTTTTACTGAAGGGTAAAAAAAAAAACAACAGTAATTTTGACATCTAAATAAACTGACTCATTTTGAAAGTGCCCTAAGTGTCCTCCCCCTCACTCTGACATCCTCACCTGAAGGCCAATGATTTATGACAGCATATTTCATTGGTTCATATAAGGAATATTTTTCATAGCAAACTGCCATCCCCTGCCAGAGAGTGGCTTGTGCAGGTCCAAAAGGAGGGAAGCAAGCTGTTAAAAGGTAGTGATTGCAGCACTGATCTTTTGCAGGCTCTGCAGTGTGAGGAGGTGGTTCTGCATCACAATGAACTTAATTGAACGAGAAATGCCATTGATTTTGTTTTCAGCCCTCCCCACTGCTCACAGCAACAGTGCTCAGGACCCGATGCTCATGCCAGCCAACAGAGTCACACAGCGGGCAGAGAGAGAAATTTTTGCTTCTGCTACAATTAGCATTTTTAATGTGTGAAAACAAAATGTAAGTTCTTTGGGCTTGGAGCTATTGGTAGGGGAAAGCATTGCCAGCATAATAACAACCCACTTCCTTGCTCTCCTGAAGCTATGTGAGAAATCCTAGGTTACTTTACACTCCTCTGGTCATGAAGTGAAATTGTTCTCAGCTTTACCTGCTTGTTGAAAGTTGTGAAATGACACAATTACCAAACTATTGAAGGGCTCCTAAAAGGTCATTCTGTACTTAGATGGAAAAAAGGCACATAAACTGCCTCAAGTCTTTAGGGAACAAGAAAGGAAAACATTCCATACTTTGATAATTGAATCGTTGCCCCTTTTTTGCTTTGTTAGGAAGGTACAGTAGACTCTAGATTATCTGGGATGATAGGGAAAAAATAATCCTGGTTAATAAAATGCTGGATAATCACCATCCATAGGAAATAGGGGAGGGAGGGGGGTTGGTTCACCAGCCACCCTGCGCCAGAGGGAGGGGATGTTGGTTCACTGGCTGCCCGGTGCCCTGGTGTTTTGTTTTGTTTTTTTAAAATTTTTTTTGAGCTTCAGGCGGCAACAAAGCCAGAGCCGGCCCTGCGAGTTACGCATATTTTTTTGGCATCTTGGTTAATCCACAACCTCTTTATCCCGATCCTGGATAATCAAGAGTCTACTGCAGGGGTCAGCAACCTTTCAGAGGTGGTGTGCCGATTCTGCATTTCCTCAGGGCTTCGCGTGCCGATCCGGAAGGGGCGAGGCTTCAGGCAGGGCTTCAGGAGGAAAGGGAGGGTTTGAGGAGGTCAGTCTGCCCCGCTTTGAGGTTTTCCCTATAGACTACTGCCAGCTGGGGTCTCAGCCCCCTGCCAGCCTAGGTGAAGGCACTGAGTGGGGCAGGCGGGGCCCACTGCCAGCCTAGGTGAAGGTGCTGAGTGGGGCAGGAGGCTCAGCCCACCCCTGCTTTGGGGTTTCCCCCCGCAGGCTCCTGCCAGCTGGGGTCTGCTGCCTGCCCCAGTCAACTCCCGCTGCTAGCCTGAGTATAGGGAACCCAGGCTGGCAGCGGGCTGGCAGGAGCCAGGAGGGGAAACCTCAAAGTGGTGGCAGGCTGAGTGATGAGCCCGCAGCTGCTCTGGGGTTTCCCCTGCAGGATCCTGCTAGCTGGGGTCTCAGCCCACTGCCAGCCTGGGTGAAGGAAACTCAGGCTAGCAGTGGGTGCTGAGTGAGGCAGGCAGCGATACCCTGGCTGGCAAGGGGCCAGCAGGGGAAACCCCCAGAGCGGGGGTCAGCTAAGTGCTCAGCCTGCCATCGCTTTGGGGTTTCCCCTGCAGGCTCCTGCCATCCAGGGTCCCGCCGTCTGCCCCAGTCAGCTGTCACTGCTAGCCTGGGTGTAGGGAACCCAAGCTGGCAGCAGGAAGTGAGTGGGGCAGGCGGTAGGACCCCGCTGGCAAGGGGCCGGCAGGGGAAACCCCAAAGCGGCAGCGGGCTATGCATAGCCTGGGTTGGGAACCCAGGCTACAGCAGAAGCTGAGTGGGGCAGGCAGTGGGACCCCAGCTGGCAAGGGGCCAGCTGGGGAAACCCCAAAGCAGCGGCTGGCTGAGCTCTCCGCCACCTGCCAGGGGAAATTGGCTCACATGCCATTGTTGGCATGCATGCCATAGGTTGCTGACCACTGGTCTACTGTATGTTAACACAATTGCACATTTGAATGGCTAGTGATTTTCTGCTGAACTAGTTAGAGGCACCGAAGAATATAATTATGCAATTGCTGTTATTTGTAGCAATATAGCAAGTAGTATTTTTTTTTGTTCCCCCAGTGACACTTTGTTGTTGTGGTTTTTTAAATTACAATTTAGGAAAAACATTGAGATATTCTGGCAAATCCATCCCAGAGAACTTCACAAAATCAATACTCCCAACCCCAACATTGTAATCGGTTCTTCACAGAGCACAGCTTGTCTTGTTTCTTATGTCGCAGATTGTAAGATTCTTGTAACAGTGACTCTGTGAGCAGAGTTCTCAGTGTAAAGGGGCCATAAAGCTGATCTACCCAATCTCCCGAGGATTCCCCTCTGTAAACAAAGGGAATTAGGGTGAACAGACAGCAAATGTGAAAAATCAGGACGGGATGGTGAGTAATAGGAGCCTATATAAGAAAAAGACCAAAAAATCAGGACTGTCTCTATAAAATTGGGATATCTGGTCACTCTGAAGGGAATGTCCGGGTGGTGTAGAATTCCTTATCAACACACTCCCAGCATTAGCACAGAGAGGGTTCTCCTATGCTCACTCTGTTGACCCCTGACTGCCAAAACAACCTTGTGGAGCTCTGGGCAGTTGAGTGTAATTTAGAGCAACCTTGCTACTTGGGCTTGGGCCTTGGGCTCTAGATTTGGCCTGTGCTGCAGAGTTTGGGAAACAAACTGAAGGGAAATGTACATGTTTACTTGAAGCCTGAGAAGTAGTCAAGTACTGTAGATAGAGAGCATGTATCTGCTGTCGTAGAAGTTTTGTCATTGACTTCAAAGGGAGCCAGATCTGGTTCATATATAGTAAATCTAATTCATGAACATTGCACAGATACTGTAAGCAGTATCTCTTATTTTAATGCTGTGTGTTTGTATAGCCAGATTGCTCTGATGCATGTACTCTATGTAAGGGGGAAAATGCACTGAAGGCTTGTTTATTTAAAATGGATGGTTAGCTTTACATCTGATTGTATTTCAAACAGACTTTCAGCTAATGGACTTGTCGTTAAAGAGTTGAAATTCAAGTGAATGGTAATATTATTATTGCTTGCATTTCTATGAAGATACACAGACCTGGCTTGAACACTTTATGTAAACCTTTCGTGCTATTTTTCTGGTGACAGTCCACATTTGGGAAAACACTTAAAAAATCAGATCTGAAGTTTACATAGTGTCAAAATGAGCTGTTTGATAATTGATCCTAACTGAATCTGAAGGCTTAATAATTTTGCTATTCAAATAAGAGAAAACATGATTAGTGATGACAATACATTTGAAAACATTCTGAAGTCCTAATCTGATAATTTCCAGAAGTACATTTCAGTTTCCTAAGAGTGAATTTACAAGTTTATAGGCTACCAACATGGCTTAAATAGGACTTGAATTTCCCACTCTGAATTCAGGAGCAGGGTGTTGGGTATTTGCTCAAACAGGCAGCTAGTCACTGTAGTAGCAACCATGATTCTCTGTGTACCTCATGATCTGGAAGGTTTATTAAGGTCAGTAGACCTATGTTGTTTGTGGCCACATCCCACAGCTCAGATCCCTTGGTCCCAGGGAGAAAGATGCTTTGAGGCTGAGATCCAGGGCTTGCAGGAGACTAGCGTTCAGATACATGGTGAGCTACATTCACCAGAATACATTGGCTGCTTTGCCTCACTCTGACAACGCATGACAACTGGAATCCTGGCTTTGTGAATGCTTAGTGTCATCAGAATTTTAATGACAAGAAATAAAAGGAACAAATTTTCTTTCCTGACCCATCATGTGAGAGGGGTAGTATCCCTCTGAATTTTCCTATAAGCTAGTGAGATATCAGAGAGGGTAAAATAATATACATAACTACAGTCACCATGCTCATTTCACTGAGCATTGGCCATTCTGCAGCAGTGGATTTAACTGAGTGGGAGTCACTCTGTTGCCTTCTCTGCAGTGGATTGGTCCCTAAGATGGGGATTTTCAAAAACACAAATGGGGGCCGAGTCCAATTCCTATTGACTTTCAATGGAAGCTGAGTGCTGAACTTCCATTTGTGCCTTTGAAACTCTCCCCCTGGCTGCATAAACTGACTTTACTGTTATTGTAACTAATATATTTTCTGTTGTTAATGTTTTCAATATTTTCTTTATGGTCAGTACCGATTGTATGAAGGGATAGAACCACCTTGCATATCTCAAAAGTCTGATCAGCATTCAGATATAATAGCACTAAAAGAGCTAATGGTTTCCACTCTACTGCTTGTCAAAGAAGCTCTCTGTGACATCACCAATAGTATCTACAAGTCTAGCAGTTTGACCATCTTGAAATGAAATAAAATGAAATAGTGAGGCAGAGTTTACAAATAAAAATGTCCAATATGTTATGGAACCTCTAGTGATTCCATGTTGAGGTTTGCAACTAGTTTTCCATTGTAAGCCCAAATTTTCTAACTTTCTGAAAAGAAGTTGCTTTCCCTCTGCAATTTCTCAATTATTTTCTCTAGGTAGAAGAGGATTTTTGAGTGTGGAAAGTCTGAAGTTAATTATAGGAAGGAATCTTGGAGATAACTCTAAAAGTGAGAAGGCTGTTTTGATTTTTTTTTAGCATCCTATTTCAAAATTGGCTAGATGTAGAAACTTGAGATATGATTATTCAATTTTTCTTAACAAAAACGTATTCCCCTTGATTTTTTTTTTTTTATCAGGGATACTGGTTACTTGTTAGAGTCATGTGCTATGGGAGTGTCTGAGGGAACTGGGGTTATTTAATCTGCAGAAGAGAATAGTGAGGGGGGATTTGATAGCAGCCTTCAACTACATGAAGGGGGTTCCAAAGAGCTCAGGGGTTCTCAGTGGTGACAGATGACAGAACAAGAAGCAATTGTCTCAAGTTGCAGTGGGGGAGGTCTAGGTTGGATATTAGGAAACATTAATTCACTAGGAGGGTGGCAAAGCGCTGGAATGGGTTACCTAGGGAGATGATGGAATCTCTATCCTTAGAAGGATTTTAAGGCCTGGCTTGACAGAGCCCTGGCAAGAATGATTTAGTTGGGGTTGGGTCTGCTTTGAGCAGGCAGTTGGACTAGATGACCTCCTGAGGTCTCTTCCGACCCTAATCTTCTATTATTTGAACTTTTAAAACTCTTTCTGCTCTGGGCAAAGATATTAATCTGTTGGATGTCAGTAATTATGTAAACCTCTATTTTAAAAATGACGGTTCTAGCTGTGATAGGGTGCTGTCTCTTTAAGGGAAGAGCCCTGGAAAACCCTCACCAGATTATAAAATAAAAGAGGACAAGTGAAAAAATAATAATGGGCAAGTCCTTGTGAAGAAAAGACATGCAGGTCTCTTAAGGCCTACAAAGAGAACCAATTTTAGAGGTCTAGCTAATTTCTTTTTTTGTATGTTTCTTTATCTTGCTGCTAATTTACTGGATTTATAGATCAGTACTTATATGGCCACCATCAGCATAATATCTGAATGCCTTGTAGTTATTGATGGATTTTATCCTCACAACATCCATTTGAAGCAGACATACTAGCTCTATTTTACAGATATGGAACTGAGGCACCGAGAGATTAAGTGATTTATCCAAGGTCACACAGGAGTCTGAATTGAACTGGATTACCTGCCCCTGGATTCTTCCACTGCATGCATCCGACGAAGTGGGTATTAGCCCACGAAAGCTTATGCTCTAATACTTTAGTTAGTCTTTAAGGTGCCACAGGACTCTTTGTCACTTCTGCAATTCCAGATTAACATGGCTACCCCTCTGATTCTTGAACTGAACTCAGCTTTCTTGAGTCCCAGTCTGGTGCCCTTTCCACTCAATCATCCTGCCTACTTTGTATTTGGCTCTGTATTCCTTGAGTCCTCGCAGCTCTTTGGCTAGAGAATCCAGAAGAGCATGTATCACATTGGACCTCTTTGTTACAACGTTATTGTTACCCCTTTTGACTTGCATTGTTAGCCAAATTTTGGGGTCTTGTGAGCTGTTTCCATTAGAAAGAGAAATTGATCGTGGAGACAGTTATTGCTGTTATGCAATGCTATTTATTTACAAAGAAAGTGCATAAAATTCTGTTCCCCTGAAACCTAGAGGAATCCAGCAGGAGGAGGAAGAGCCCCTACTGGCAGTTTCAAGCCTCTTTCCAGCCAGGGAGTTTTGTGGGTAAAATTGCAATCTCCCCTTTCTCTCAGGACTGTGTTTTCAGTGCTTTCCTTGATGCCTTCTTCACTTTTTTGGTTGCTTTTCTCTGCCTGTTCTCTAGTTGCTCCTGAGAGCTTCTGTTCGCAGACATATTCACCTCCGTCAAGCAATACCCATGAAATCCCTCCGCCCACACTGCTCAATTTCGGACCCCCACTTGCGTGTGGCCTGTGGATTTGGTGGCAACTCCTATTGTTTCATCTGTAACTCCAAATAGGAGCTTAATTGTTTCTTACATTACCCTGAATGAAGAGCATCTATTCGACCACTAGCTTCAGCCCTAACTCATAACAGCATCCTCTAATTGCTAAGGCTGAACATTCAGTAGGTTTTTTTCCCACTATCTTAGGCTACTATATTAGTATATTTTCTTCAACCCTCTTCATAGCTCTGCTCCCTCCTGTGACAGCTGCTAGCCACCCGAGCTTCCATCTCATGTTTCTCCTTGTCCCTTCTGACACCCCTGCATATGCACATCTATCTGCCTTCCATAGGGACACCTGGCATCTCCATCTGCTCATTGCTCTATGGGCTGCATTCTGATTCCTGCTCTCTGATTCAGTAACTGCCCCATCCGTACTGCTAAAAGGAATCATCTTTCATTCAGAGATCTCAAAGCACTCTTCAAGGGAAGTCAGTATGATAAGTACCAGCATTCATTTCCTGGTAGGAAAGGTCAAGCAATTAAAGTAAGGACTGAAATGTACTTGAGGAAATGATGAGGAAAATACTGTAGATACACAGATTTAAAAGAGAGCAATCCAGAAACAGTTGCACAAATATAACAGCAGATTCTCAGGTTATGATATTACTTAGTGTAAGTGACACACACACAAAATCTCTTGTGTATTCTATTCTAGCTCCTTAAATGTAGATGACTGTCTGGAATCACTAGGCAAAGTACTCTTAGTAGTATTAGCCTGAAATTGCTTCTTGAGAAAGTGATTGAACTCAAAAAGTCAGTGTGGAGAATTCCACTGAGGAGTTACAGGGCTGATGAGGGATGTAACACTATTCATTCTCCTTGGGTCTGAGGAAAATTAGGCAGAAGTAGAGAGTTTGTCAAACCACATCCTGAACATCTGAGGCACTAAGAGAAATTTGTACCAAATAGATAGTTAACACATTGAGCCTTACTTAAAGGGGAAGAAAATTGTGTAAACACCTAGGATTTGGAGGGTGTTTCTTAAGGAGAAATCCAGAGAAGGAACAGCCAGATAAGTTTAGATGAAGAACAAGTCTGAGAGGAAATGCACCTTCATGATCCCTGGCTCCTTAGGGGCTGTTTTGGTCTCTGATGCAAATTAGCTGCTCTAAGCTGGTCTCCAATCCCTTCAGGCTGTTCTGGCAACTGTGGTTAGAAAATGTAATGTTTGCAGGAGGAAAGTGAAGGAAGGGTCTGTGACAGTTAGGGATACCCAGGCCTACAAGTCACCTTGTTAACCTCCTGCTGCTAGCTCCAGGGAGTCTTGCCTGTGGTAACTAAATATTAGTTCCCTGTCAGCACCAGCCTGTCAGCTCTCCTTCAGGCTATGCCAGCCCTGCCCTTGCCTTGCAGGTTAGCAATAGGGACACTTCAGTCCTTGAGACCCCTTGAAGTGTTCCTCTGTGATATCCAGACCTGACATTGGCTGCACACAGAAATCCTAGATCCTCAGCTCCTAAAGGAGCAGTGTACCCCAGTTTTATCTGAAATCACTGCTCTTGCATAACATACAGCACTCAGGAGCACTTGTAATAAAACAAAAGAAGATTAGTTAAGAGGGAATGGAGATTCCACTAGAAACAAGAGAATGATGAGAACAGATAGGTACAATACAAAACAAATTAATAAAATGTGAACTAGGCCTACACTTATTAATAGTTACCTTTTTCCTGTGTAATAAAGTAGGCTCCTCCCCGCCCAAAGTTCAGTCTGTTGTAGAGCTGGCTGGCTTCACAGAAACCAGGATCCAATCTTTCATGACACCCCTGATCAACAAGATGTCTCCTCAATTAATAGAGAGAGCATCAGTCTCCACTGGGTAATACACTGAATATGTCTTTTGTCTTTATTCCCAGACAGGGCAATCCCCTGTCTGTTATATTATTCTTTTTTACTTCCAAGTGGTTTGAATGTTTATAGTTAATCTCTGATGGTTTTCCATTGACTTTTCTGGATTGTTGCAATGGTGGACAACTGAACAATACATTATGTAATCGGCTAGCTAGGGATGGGTGACAGCCCCCTCTCATTTGAATGGGCCATCACTCAGACATACAATACCCCGGTGACTCACTTTCACTCCAAGACCATTAGGCTGTAATTTAATATAGTTACATTATTCCTTAAATAGTACCGTACACACATCTCACAGTGACTGAGTACTGATAAGTTACAAGCTTTCAATATTTCTCTCACATGCCACCTTCCATGGATAAATCCCATGGAAGTGGTTATTAGGTGTAGTGAGTTTGTCAGGTCTGAGGCAGGAGTTGCTTGTAAAGAACAGTGAATGTTTTGTCCGTCAGCACCAATGGACCTTTGTGTCACAGTCATTTAAAAAAGATGTGCCCTGAGCTACATTTTGCCTGTCCATGCACATGTTTTGGCAACGAAGCATAAGATGTTAATAAAACCCTTGTTTACTGTTACAAGACTGTCGTTAAGTGTAGTGCAGTATTTCATGTCAAGTTATCACTGGCTTCCTCCCATAGTAACAACCATCATTACAAACCTTTAGGATGTCTTCCAGGAGCAGGAAGAAGGCCACATGGTGTCTTGGTGGATCCTGGGGTCCTAGGAGATGTCAGCTATGATGGTAAAGCTTTCTCTTTCCAGTCCATCCAAACTCTTTCAGTGACCTTCAGATAAACCGTGCCCAAGAAGGGTGGCAGCCTCATCCTGTGAACACAAAACAATTTGCCAAAGCACATATTGGTGATTTCAGTTATAAATGTTTCTACCTATTTCTCAGGTCTGTCAGCTTATTGTCATGTCAACCTGTTATTTCAGCAGGAGCCTTGAAGCCCTCTTATCGCAGTTCCTTTTACTGAAACAATCCAATTTGTACCAGCATATTTGTCTCCAACTTTCACTGTCTTTCATAAACAATTGTATGCAGCAGACTTGAGTTGAGACTCTGTTATGTTGGACAACGCAGAGTACAGGCCTCTATACAACAGTGTTCACCCCACCTCCAACTGAAGCCAGTATGAGCCCCCCTTCTGTACAGTAAGTCTGGTCTAAACACAAAGTTGCACCAGTCTTGCTATGAGATGCAACTCCAGTAAACTTTCTAGTTCTTCTTTCAAATGCTCCATAATTGTGGGATCTGTCTAATTGACATGGAGCTTGTCAGTCTTGAGTTTCCCAATAGTTGTGGGCCTCCTCCCTCCAGGCCTGTTTTAGACAGTAAAACAAATCAAGTTTACACATTCATTGGAAAGTGAATGTAATTGGATTGCAAGTGAATTTAGGCTTGCAATCCTGTGCAGAGTACCAGAGCGAGAACTCAGGAGACTGAAGTGCTCTATTCTCACAGTCAAGATGGTTCAGGAAGCTACTGCACAAGCTTTCCAGCATTATCCCCCCTCACTTGCCCCGCAATGTGCCTCAGCTATCTGCTCCCCTCCTCCTGTCGGCTTTGGTGGTGTCTATACTGAAGCTGAACCGCTGTGGCAGGCCCTTTTAGTCACTTCTGTCCTGGACTGGATTTGAACCAGTGATATCCAAATGCACACTTTACCATCATTCTGCACTTGCTCACCCTATAGTTGAACTGCTCCTTACTACTGTCCAGGATGCCTGTGGAGCCATGGCATTAAGGGAATAGGCTGGGTCCCCAAGGATAACTATTGCCATTTCAATGCCCCCAACATTAATTTTCTGGTCTGGGAAGTAAGTCCCTTCTTGCAGCTGTTCAAACAAACCAGAGTTCCTGAATACATGGGCTTCATGCACCTTTCCTGGCCATCCCACGTTGATATCAGTGAAATGTCCCTTGTGATCTACTAGTGCTTGCAGCACCATGGAAAAGTACCCCTTGCGGTTTACGTACTGGCCGCCCCGGTGTTCCGGTGCCAAGATAGGGATATGTGTTACATGGACGCATCCGTCTGTTGCCCCACCGCAGTTAGGAAACCCCAGCGCTTTAAAGCCATCCACAATGGTCTGCACATTTCCTAAAGTCACTACCTTTGATAGCAGCTGCTCAATGATTGTGTTGGCTACTTGCAGCACAGCAGCCCCCACAGTAGATTTGCCCACTCCAAAGTGATTCCTGACTGACTGGTAGCTGTCGGGCGTTGCAAGCTTCCACAGGGCTATGGCCACTTGCTTCTTAACCTTGCGAGCTGCACTCATTCTGGTGTCTTTGCGCTTCAGGGCAGGGGACAGCAAGTCACCAAGTTCCATGAAAGTGGCCCTGTGCATGCAAAAGTTTCGCAGCCACTGGGAATCATCCCATACTTGCAACACTACACGGTCCCACCCGTCTGTGCTTGTTTCCTGGGCCCAGAACTGGCGTTCCACACCATGACCATGGCCCAGCGTCACCATGCTGTCCCAATCGCCACATGGCTTTCTCATAGGAACGTCTGTGTCCATGTCCTCATCACTATCGTGATCATGCTGTTGTTGCTGCCACTCCCAGTTTTGCATGTTCTGCAAATACTACTGGATAATGTGCGAGGTATTTCAAATGGTCACAACTGCAGCAGTGAGCTGAGCGGCCTCCATGCTTGCCGTGATATGGCACCTGCATGGGCAGGAAAAAAAAAGACATGAAATGAAGGAGGGAAGGAGAGCAGAGTGGCAGCAGTGCAGCCGTACACCATTTACTAGGACAGCTAGCAATCCTATTGCACCGTCTTCTGCAGGAGAGCAGAGTTGCAGGGGAAGCAGAGGTATATGAGTGACAATAGCTTTCAAGCCTTCTGCACGAGTCATAGACCAGGAGAGCAGAGTTGCGGGGAAAGGGGTGGTGTACAGGTAATGATAGATTTCAAGCTTTCTGCACGAGTTGTAGGCCAGTAGAGCAGGAGAGCAGAGTTGCAGGGGAAGGGGTGGTCTATGGGTAATGATAGATTTCAAGCTTTCTGCATGAGTCGTAGGCCAGCAGAGCAGGAGAGCAGAGTTGCAGGGGAAGTGGTGGTGTACATCTAACAATGGGTTTCAGACATATCGCCTGAGTTGTGGGACAGCAGAATTCTGCAGACCTACTGCACCGTGTGCTGCTGGATAAATGACACGAAATGACGCAGAACGATTGTCTGCCGTACCTTGCATGGAGGGAGGGGTGACTGACGAGACATGCCCAGGAAAAACTTCAAGAATGTTTTTGCCCCTTCATACACTGGGATGTATGAAGAATAAACCCAGAATTCCAATGGGTGGTGGAGACTTCAGGAACTGTGGGATAGCTACCCGCAGTGCACCGCTCCGAGAGTCAACGCTAGCCTCTGTACTGCGACGCACTACGCCGACTTAGTGTGTTTAGTGGGGACACACACAATCAAATGTATAAAATCTATTCTGAAAAATCGACTTCTATAAATTCGATATTATTTTGTACTGTAGACGTCCCATCACTGATGCCCTGAGATGTTTAGTCCATCCATTCCAGGATGGACAGGAATGGTGTCCCTAGGCTCTGTTTGCCAGAAGCTGGTAATGGGTGACAGGGGATGGATCACTTTATGATTACCTATTCTGTTCATTCCCTCTGGGACACCTGGCATTGGTCACTGTTGGAAGGCAGCATAGTGAGCTAGATGGACCTTTGGTTTGACTCAGTATGGCTGTTCTTAAGTTCGCTTCCAGGGAAATCACTGAGGTAACAAAAATGTTATTCTCTTGAAACAATACCAGCCCCAGGACAAAACTCCTAGAGCTCCCTGTAGCTTTACATTTGGGACCAGTTAGCATTCCTAGTGGAGCTCTGCAATCCAAGGGAATGTGGCCAAGATCCTGCCTCCATTGTGGCTGCCTATATCTTGCTATGGGACAGCATTTTGTACCTTTCTGCACACTCCTCCCCAGAGCTCCCTGTAGGCAGGATTCCTCAGGGTACCTCCATTTGGCTGCTACATCTCTGCACTCCTCAGAGGAGCTGCATGGCATCAATTTGCTCTTTGTTCTCCTCTCCAAATGTGCTTTTAATCTAATAAAGAGACGACTGCAGGAATTACAAACAATAAAATGTGGCAATTTTTTTTCCTCCTGACATTCTGTAACATTGCCCTTCACTCTAGCTGCCAAAAGCCAGCATCTGCTTCTATCATTCCCCTGCCGTTTCCTGGGTATGCTGAACGAGGCCATGCTTTCTGATTACCAGGAGCACTTCCCCCTCTCCTGCACCTGCAGCTTACTTCTTCCATATTACTGCCCTTGCTCCATTTTACAAACCCTGACTTAGAAAGGGGAGAATGGGAGAATTAACTCTTTCCTTGCTGGTACTATTCGCACACTGAGTTGGTGGGATTATGTCATAAGTAGTCCGCATCCTCCTCATCTTTATTTTCCTTCCCCTCATCCTCTCTTCTTTCATTATCCAACACTTCTTCCTTCCCCGTCTTATCTCTTCCCTTCATCTCTCTCTTTCTCACCCCCTCCCTTTTTTTAAGGCTTGTATCTTCTGTAGTCAGCACCCACAGCCATTTGAGAATATGATCCCACACACCTGGCCAGGTTTGACAGTGACACACTTCCAGCAGAAGGCAGTGGTTTGCAAGACATCCCACGCCTATATTTTTAACCCTGAAGTCTCTGAGCACCACTAAAGTAGTGCATCAGGAACAGCTGAAAGGTTACAGCTCTGATTGTTTTGCATCCACTTATTTTCACTGAGCTGGCTCTCGTCATCCATTTCTGCAGCTTCTCAACATTTACCCCCTACACACACCTAGCTCTTCACTCCTCCATAACATCCTCTGGGATACATAGCCAGAATGTAACTGCAGCCCCTTCCCTGCGGTAACTAGCATAGCTGCTAAACATACGCCGGTCATATTAACCGAGACCAAATGGCCCTTGGGGCCTAACGCAAACCCTTCCCACAACATCCACAAACTGAACTTACTGCAATAAACTGCCAATGAAAAGCATAATCTCAAAGGAGCTCAGAATGTTAACTCTCAGTATCTCCTCAATTTGAGATCGCAGCTAGTTTCTCCTTCTGCACTGTGTGTCATATCCTGGCTTGCAAGCAGTCATATTGCAATCAATGGGACCATATGAGAGACAAGGCACTGTTATTCACTGTGAGTAATAGTAGCGGGATCTGGCTGTAAGGCTTCTAGTTAGCGCTAAAAGTGATGTCTGGAATCTTTGGCCTCTAAGTGGACAGCTGTGTGATAGAGCTGTAATCAGGCCTCTGAGTACTGAATATCGACACACTTTCCTATCAGCTAAACAGGAAGCATTATTTATTTTTGCTGTAAGTATCTTGACTTCTAAAGAATGCAGTTTAATTACTGAATCTGGGTGAAATTCAGCCCAGCTGAGAAATGAATTCTTATTATCACCCTGATGGGCTGACTAAACTTCTTTCCCCTTAACGAGTTCTGTGTTTGACTGATTTATGTTACTTATTTTGTGCGTGTGTTTGCGTGGTGCTTAATGGTTGGTTACAAAGCAATTTTTCTTTACCTTAATTCTATCCATATAGAATCCTATTTGTTGACAGCACTCCTCCCGTTAGCTACCAGTATCAATGCCAGTGTCCCAACTCATTTGAGGTGAACTTCACCTCTAAATGATGTGATATTTTTGGTGGGCTGCAATACAAGAATTTGGATAATTAGCCAGACTTATTTTCATCAAAGAGAGTAGCCTTTGAGCAGTAAAGAGAAGCTTTAATCTCAATCATGCCCCTCCCCCTTTTTAAATACATATCCAGCCTCCTAAATGCAACTTTTCTATGGATGGGAAATGGACAATAAAACAGTCATTGAGCAAAATCACTCCTTCACACATCCACCATGAGGACGCTATGGTTAGAATAGCTGAGAAGATTAAGGTAAACACGAGCCTACTTATAAAAGACCTCTCTGACCACCCAAGAGCATGTTTGTTGTCAAGATAGCCATTGAGGGACCCCTCGACCTGTCCAGATTTTTCTGAGAAGTTGACGTGCCAAGAAGAATATTCTGCAGTTGATGCCAGAAACCAGTCTCTTTTAACAGACCCGACTATGCGTGTACTCAGCTTTGATTTGTTCCTGGGACCTTCTGAACTGATTTCAAGTGGGCCAGGATCAATGCGCAGCAACCTTTCATACCTGGGGCCAATGAGATGACCCCCATGTGTGGCTGGGGCCAAAGACAGACGTCACACATCGCTGACCACTGCCCCTCTGACCAGGCAGACCACCAGCAATCCCAGATTTCTGGTGGTCTGAGGGCTCCGCACTTCGCTGATGAGGCTGCCGCAAATGGTTTGGCAAGTTCCACGTGTGATAAGAAGACTGAACCTCAAAACGCTGTAGGATAGAAAGATTCAAATAGATTCCTGCTTTTTCCTGCTTAAATGGGGGATGTCATATATAGGCAGATGAGGCCACTTGCCTTAGCTGCTTAGAGCTGGCTGCAAATTTTCAAATTTAAAAATTGAATTTTTGAAACTTACACGTATTGTTTTTAAATTTTATGTGGGGAAAATATTTATTTCTAATTTTTTTTTAAAAAAATCATAATATTTTCCTTTGACCAGCTCTAATCCTGCTCTTTTGGCCCCAAAAACTCTCATTTCAATCTGCAACGGAATGTGCTGTAATGCAATTTACAACTACTCAACCGCAAATGTAGGGCCAGCTCCTCAGCAGCTGTAAACTGGTGCTGCTCCATTGAAATCAACAGAGCCATGCCTTGTCATGCTAACTGAGTAGATGGCTGATTTGTCTCTTAGCACCTGATTCTGCGCCCACTGAAGTCAATGGAAACTGTCATGGATTCTGGTGCGAACTGGATAAGACTGTTAGATCGCAGCATACAAAACTGAAATTGTCATTTTTGTAATGCCCTACCTAAGAAACATAATGATGAAAATGTTCTTGGCTAAAATCCAGTAAGCGAAGCTGGTGAGTTTAGATAACGTTAATTTCTCCAACCTGACCAACTCTGTAAAAAAAATTAATTTCTTTTAACACGATAACTACTAATACTGAGCCCCATTATTTATTTCCAAATGCCCGACACTTGACCAGGGGGGACTCTAATAAAACTGAATGATGGTCTTTGATGGGAGGAGAAGGGTGAAATCTCAGCTTTAAACTTTGTCCTTTCCTCTACTCAGCAGCCCACACTGCATGAATGTAAAACGTTCCATGACTCGCATTCAACAGAAAGAGGGAAATGACTCGTGTCAATGAGTCAGCCCAGGCAAACGTCACTAGCTGATAAATAAAGCAATTTATTTTTGGGAGGCAAAGTGCCTTTTAAGTGGTAGGATCTGCACTACAGCTGCATGTTTCCAATTGTGTGGCTCCCTGGAGGGAATGTATTCTAAGAACACCAGTTACTGGTACATAACCTAGCTCTCTTGTGCCTCAGCTCACAGGCTCTCTTTACCAGCACCTCTGTCACAGCAAAGCAGGAAAATCACAAGATGTGCACATACTTATAAAGCTGTTCTCCTGCGATTCTGACCTGAGGATTCCAACAGAAGTCCTTGGATTGCTCAGTTATGGGTTTACGATGCCCTCAATCAGTCCTAGGGATAAACACAAAAGAGAGGGATCCTTGTTAATAAGAGGTCCTGAATTAGAAACCTTGTGATATGCTGCTAGCTCAGAAAGTACATCACAACCTTGTCAGCCCTGTTAATAAACTTCAGTCGCAGTGCTGACCTGCTGACAGGCTTGACAAGCTGCAGATGTTTTGCAGGTTTTGAATGAGGATTGGATGGGATGGAAGTCACCTACAGAGCAGGCAATTTCCTTCAGGGCAGGTGAAATGATTAACGATTATCATTGCCTTCGTACCTACAGGCCCCAGTCCTGGAGCAGGTCCCTATTGTGCTAAGTAGTGTACAAACAGGGAACAAAAAGATGTTTCCCTGCCCCGAAGAGTTTACAATCTAAGCATAAGGCAAGAGACACCAGGTGGATGCAGATAGACAGGGGAGTACAAGGAAATGAGACAATATTGGTCAGCATGATAGTCTGGTCTAAGCACACACAAGCAGCCTAACCACAGTCAAGGTTTTTGTTGGCATCGTGGTAGAGGAGAGTTTTAAGGGGGGGATTTGAAAGAGGACAATGAGGTGGCTTTGCAGATGTTTATAGGATGTTCCTCCCATGTGGGAGGAAGCAGGAGGGTGTTTGCCTGAAATTATAAGGTGCCAAGGTTATTTTATATTGAAAAGTTAAGTTAGCATTAAAAATGTATATGTAAAACTATGTACAAATAATAACACTCATTTGTTAAAGTAGGTACAACCTGTGGTGGTTGCACAAAAGGTATGAACTATCCTAGCTAAGAGGCACTGATTTCATTGTAGCCTTCATGCAGAAACACCTATTTTGGGTAACTCAGACATACAAATTGGGAACAAACCTATAATTTGAAAGGATTACCTGAGCAGAGGTGGCATTTGGATTTCCCAATTAGTTAATGATAAGGGCTTTGTTCCTCTTCTACTGCAGAGTGGCTGCATTTACAACTAAGAGTATGTCTACACTACAATCAAAAACCCGTGGCTAGCCCGTGTCCGCTAACTCAGGCTTGCAGGGCTCAGGCTGCAGGGATGTTTAAGTGCAGTGTAGACTTCTGGGCTAGGGCTGCAGCCTGAGCTCTGAGACCCACTCACCCGACAGGATCTTAGAGCTCATGGTCCAGCCCTTGCCTGGAAGCCTACACTGCAATTAAACAGCCCTTAGCCTGACCCCTGTGAGCTGTGTCAGCTGGCATGGGCCAGCTGTGGGTGTTTGACTAAGGTGTAGATGTACTCTGATACTTATGAACATATCATCTTGGGCTGGGCATCTAGGACTGCCAGAAGCTCCAGAACTTCCGGGAGTTTTAGGAACATTTTATGAACTCCCCAGGTCCACGTCCACTCTGTATGTTTTGTTAATGAAGAGGAACTCCATTAGTCTGGCATTTTTTGTGAAAGTATTCGAAGGGGATTGATCACAGCCCTTAATAGAATCCCAGGGCCAGAGAATATTGCATTATGTTAAAAATGCCTCTGATGTCTCTTTGGTGTCGTAATAAAGAAAAACAGGACCCTGATGCATATGCCATGGGACTATCCAAGAGTAGGCAGCTGTGGAGAGAGATGGACATAAGACTTACTATGGTGTTTGACTTCTGCAGCCAAACCTGCTGAAAATTATAGTTTAGGTTAGTTACCTGTGAAATGAATTTTTACTCCACCCCAAGACTGTAGTTCTCGATGGCTGTAGTGTTTACTAAAGTGCAGGATTTTACAAAGATGGAAGAGTAAGCTTGTATCTAGAATAGAGCAGTGGTACCCATAGTTAGTAGCCAACTATGTAGAGCATACAAATGTAGAGATCAGTTGTATGAATTTGAAGATATTTGTACTGTATTTCTATACATGCTTGGATAGAGCTAATACTGTCCCACTCTTTCCCTCTGCCCTGGTCCCCTCCTTCTGTTTTCTCCCTATTCATGTACATCTTCTATTTTATTACTGCAACGCCCACCCTAACATGTTATATCTATGCAGTGTTGTCATGTATTTGTCTAACTGTGATGAGATCCCATGATGCATACAGTATTTGGAAACGTATGCAAGATGTCGTTTTCCTCTTTGTACTTCTTATTGCCTGTTTCTTTACAAAAATCAATAAAATAATCACCAAAAAATGCACAACCTAAGGCGTTGGATACTGACCTCAGTTATACCAGCTTTTCACCACTAAACTCCATGGACTTAACTGAAATTACTCCTGTTTTATACTGATATAAGAAAAAGGCCCAAGCTCATGTGTTTTAATTTTTTGTTTACATTCCCATAGAACAGTAAACACTGTGTGGGGGAGGGGGAAAAATTGCTAATGATGTGGCACGAGAATAGCCACTATTTGATGATGATATCACATTAGTATCTGAATTTTACAGACTAATGTAACACTAAACATGTTTTCAATAGAAACACTCTAACATTAGGTTATAAAACCAACAAGCCACAGTGTGATGCAAAGAAATCTGATTTTTGCAGTTCTACTGGCGACTTATTTGTGCTCTGCTCCCAAGTTGTTTGTACAGTTGAGAATTATATCCTCATGCTACATAGCTGCTATTAAGGCTGATTCCCCACTCTGGCACTTCGAGTGCAGAGGTGGGGGCCTGCAAGGAGCTGCATTAAACTTCCAAGGTTACAGCTTCTCTCTGACATGGGATGGGTGGATGCTACCCCCACCCAAATGCAAAAAACAAAACAAAACAAAAAAACTTTGAACCCAGGAGGGCACACTTGGGAATTCCTCCCTGTGGGGTACCCTCAAGCCCTTTCACCCCAACTCCGGGCAAGAGCTGAGAAAGAAAACAAAGGAAATCAGCTGTTGCCCCCAGCTAATTAAACAACATGTGCATAAATCTCTTAGGATATAGCAATCCAATCCTGTTCTTAAAAAAGGTAAATTTTATTAAAAACAAAAAGAAAGAAAATACATCTGGAACTTAGGTTATTGCTAGATTTCAAAAGAGTAAATATAATAATTAAGCATCAAGAATGGTTTTCTTGAAGCCCATATTAATGGTTATGAGCAGGGGAAAAAAAGCATTTGGGGGTTAGCACAGGGGAGTCTACAAGCCACAAAGACATAAAAGAAATAAACCTAATCATGTTTTTCTAGACATTCCCTGATCTACTTACATATCTGGGGTTTTACATAAGTAGTTTCTAGGTATGATCTGATGATTTTTCATAACTGGCTTAAAGCTTTTTACAGCATAGTTTCAGCTCTGTCCCCTCCCTCCAGAGAACAACAGACAGACAAAAGGGAATTTTTTTTTCACAATTTTAAAAAGTTCTAGCCCTCCCATTGGCTCTTTTGGTCAGGTGCCCACTCCCTTCCTTTTACCTATGGACTTTTAAAGCCCTGTACAGGTAAAGGAAGTAGAGAACAGCTACTAACAAGGATTTTTTATCAATTGGCTGGCTGGGTGACCATAAAAGGGAACTGCCCCCCCTTTCTTTATCACATGCCCCCTAAATCACAGATGGTGCTGGCCAGCCTGTTTGAGGTCAGGGCCTCACCGGCTGGGATTTCTTCCTGGAGGTTTTAGAAACAGAGTTAATAAGATATAATAACCTCTAATTTTACTACTAATTACATGAAGAACTAAACAGTATTTTTCACATTTCAAGGACTACAATGCCTTAGAATACAGGGATATTTTTACCCGGCTGATTTTGGGAAACCTTCCCGGGAGAGTGCACCAGCCACTTTATTAGAAGCTTCTGAAATGTGTTGTATTTCAAAATTAAAATTTTGAAGAGAGGAACTCCACCAAAGAAGTTGTTTGTTGGCTTCACACAGCCAATTACTACTTCAGGGCAGCATGGTCAGTCTGCAGGTGGAAATGCTGTCCCCAAATGTAGAGGCGTAGCTTCTCCAGAGCATACACAATGGCGTAACATTCTTTTTCTGAGATTAACCAGTGGCTTTCCCTCTCAGAAAAATTTTTCTGGACAAACACGACAGGATGGAATTGTTGATCAGGTCCTTCCTGCATTAAAACTGTTCCTACACCACACTCGGACGCACTTGTGGTTACAATGAAAGGTTGGTTGCAGTCCGGGGCCCTTAGTACAGGGTCAGACGTAAGGGCCACCTTAAGCTGGTTAAAGGCTTTTTGACATTTTTCAGTTCACTGAACTGCATTTGGCTGTTTTTTTTCTGGTTAAGTCTGTCAGAGGTATGGCAATTTAGCTGTAGCCCAAGAAAGCTTGGACCTATTTCTTTGACTTAGGCACAATTTTGGATAGCATTTACTTTAGCCTGTAGAGGATTGATAGTTCCTTGACTCACCTTGTGTCCAAGTATATTACCCTGTTTAGATCTATTTGACACTTTTTGGCCTTAATGGTTAATCCTGCCTCCCTTATGCACGGGAAGACAGCTTGAAGGTGTTTCAGGTGTTCTACCCATGAATCTGAGAATATAGGCACATCATCAAGATAGGCAACTGCAAATTCCCCAAATCCAGCCAGAAGATTATTTGGAAGGTCGCAGATGCATTTTGCAGTTCGAAAGGGAGTACATTAAATTCATACAGTCCTTCATGGGTGATGAAGGCTGACCTTTCCTTGGCTGGGTCATGTAGCGGCACAGGCCAGTACCCCTTAGTTAAGTCTAAGGTGGAGATGAAGGGGGCATGTCCCAGTTTCTCCAATAGCTCATCTGTACATGGCATTGGATAGTTTTCTGGGAGAGTTACAGCATTTAGCATATGGTAGTCCACTCAAAAGTGGATTTCTCCATCGGGGTTGGGAACCAGAACCACTGGAGAGGCCCATGAACTCTCAGAGGGGCAGATTAACCCCATCTGTAACACGTCCTTGATCTCCCTTTCTACTGCAGTTTTAGAGTGAGGAGCAATCCAGTAGGGTTGGGCTCTACTTGGGGGAGCATCACCTATGTCAATGGAGTGGTACGACCATTCTGTCCCTCCTGGGATGGCTAAGAACATTGGTGTGAAACTGGTGCACAACTTCTGGATTTGTTGTCGCTGCTTATGCCCCAGGATGATGGAAAGGCTCACCTCTTCTATGGCACCGTTGCTTTCTTCTTCATAGTAGACTCCTTCAGGCCACTCAGCATTGTCTCCTCCTGGGCTGTAAACTGGAGAACCTTGATTTCTCAGGAATAAAAGGGCTTTAGAGAATTTACATGGTATACTTTAGATTTTAGGGTAGGGTCTGGGAACGCTACGAGGTAATTAACAGCTTCTAGCGCTTTTGACCCTTCCCATGATGCTTCCATCTTATTGGCCTGGAGCGCTTTCAGGGCCATGACTCGTTCACTGACTTTGAAGGAATGCTCTCTGTCATGTTTATCATACCAGGCCTTTTGCTCTTGTTGAGCAACCTGTAGGTTTTCTCAAACAAGGGCTAGAGCGTCTTTGAGGGTGTTTTGCAGGTTGGTAACAAAGTCCAAAATGTTAGTTCCTGTAGAAGATGTAACCCCCTCCCATTGCTGCTTCCCCAACAGTAATGACTCCTTAACTTTGTGGCCATAAATGAGTTCAAAGGGTGAAAATCCCAAACTGGGATGTGGTACAGCCCTGTAGGCAAAGAGCAACTGCTGTAACACTAGGTCCCAATCACTGGCTCGCTCATTCACAAATTTATGTATCATGGCCAAAATGTCCCATTAAACTTCTGCACTATGCCATTTGTTTGATGGTGGTAAAGGGTGGCAACCAAGTGGATTAGCTACTATTACCGTTATCTTTAATTCAAAGTCTTCTCTTGTTTTAACATAAACAGCTTCATTATATGAGTAATCTACTGTTACACAGGAGTTTTATAGCAAGCATCTTTAAAATACATTTGTTTTGTCTGGCATTATGGGCCTAGTCCAATGACTATTGAAGTCAATGCGAACCACATGTTGCCTAATTAAAGGGATGTATAAGGTAGCCAAAAATCAAAGCTTTGGAGAAGTATTTGTTTTACAAACCATAACATTATTAACATTTAAATATTCATGTTCTAAATGAAAAGGTTTTGGTTAAGTTTAAATGTTCCCCTTCAGGGTTGGACAATTGCAAGATCACTAGTGCGTGAATGTGATCAGAAACAAAAGTGAAGCTGACATTTCTTTAAAATGGTGAAATGCGTGAACAGTGATAAGCACATTAAATTGTTAAAGGGTCAGACTCTTGGCTGAGATTAATTTGGTTTCAATGGGGTTCTGCTGACGTGCCAGCTGAGAATCTACCTCTTAAAATTTTCTCAGCAGTAATAAGGTTTTAGGTTGGTAACACAAGAAAGTGAATTAAAAAAAAATATTAACCTGACAGTGGCCCTTTAAACCCATGATTCATGACCACAAGTGAGTGTCAGCTTCCCTTCCCATCCATGTCTTGAGGACAAATTCTTTGCTTCACATAATTTTGGCAAATGCTTTTCCGCTTGGTATTACAAACGCTGTCTAATGGATGTGGGCACTGCAGATGATTCGATTTGTTCTGAATGAATACTGCTTTGTTTGTTTCTATTCAGGAAGTTTGGTGCACTTTCTCTATCTAGCTATGAGTAAGAAGGCTCCATTCCTGCATCAGGATCTGCACTTCAATGGGACCTGCAGGTCTGTGATTGTGATCCAGACGCAGGATAGGGACTTGTATATGTGAAAAGCAGCAATAGTCCAGTTACTCCTTCTCCCTCCCCTATTGGCCATACCTTCCCAAAGCTCACACTGTTGTGTTTCAGTGATATGGTTTTGTCAGGCTTTTATTTGACTCAAATCACTGCTGCAGTGGTAATGCCAGGTTTTGTTCCAGCATGCTGTATATTGATTATTGTAATTATGCCCTTTTTGGACTTTCCCAAACTACATTACACACAATTATTGCTGGTTTAAAATGCCATTACACTGTATGTGTCCTGGTATCAGGAAAATAAATAAAGGAGACTCATTCTGGAGAGCAGCCTGTACTTTCAGGAAGGCCTTTTATGGATTAGAAAGCCTGGCAGCATTTGTATTTTTTCATGTCACTGGTTATACTCTGTGGAGATCATTCTGAACATCATGCCAAATATGTACTCATCTCCGCTACGACTGCCCCGGATAACTCCAATTTTGAAGAGCAATGTGTAGCAGGAGTTCAACGTTCTAATCCTAGTCTTCGGTCATTGACTGGATTTATACACTGAATCTTGGACCCTGTTTTGAAAATGGAGTGTGAAATTCTGGCCTTACTGAAGTCAATGGGAGTTTTCCTATTGATTTCAATGGGGCCAGGATGTCACCCAGCATGGGAGACAAGAGAATGCTCCTCAATGGGAACTAAACTTGTGCTTTCCTTGTAGACACGTGAGAGTTGTCCTAGATATTTTTTTTCCAGGTTACTTGGCTGTAATTTGTTTGATCAATGCTTGTTTAACCCAGTTTGCCTGGAACCCAAGTGCAGTTTTTAGGACCCAGTTCTGCAGTTCTTATTCAGCTGGGGGGGAATTTACCCTTTGCAAAGGGCCAGTGCATGACTTAAAGCCTTGAGTTCAGTTAATGTAAGCAATGGCCTATGTCTTGTGTTGGCCTTCTGCACAGGGGTGAATTTCACCCTCTTTCCTCTGGTAAAACTCCCACAGACTTCAATGGTATTTCAGGCTGTACTTTCTCCAGCTTTATTCTAATCCATCAAGTGTGTAGCAAAGTCACACCCCAGTAAGCATAATGTTTTCATATGAACATGGTACCTGGAGTTTAAGAGCTTGATTCAGCAAGCACGGGCATAACATTAAGAATGTGGAAATGTATGGAACTACTTCCTGGCTAAATTTAAGCAGGTGCTTAAGGACCTTGCTGAATCAGGGCCTCGCTAAGTATAAGTGTAACACTGTCCTCTGTAATGCAGTGTGAAGTTCTTCCCTGTGCTAAATGGCTGGACTAAGTCCTGCAGACTAATTCTGTGCATGAGTCTCCACTGGTCATTCCTCTTAGTTTTGCACTAGTTACTTTTTCCTTTTTTGGTCTGATCCTGTGTGGTGCTGAACACCAGCAGCTCCCACTGACCTCTTGAGATCAGGCCCCTTGTTTCTAGCACCTGCAATGTCAAATCCATCAGGCATCTGACTTGCTAGACAGGGGCCCTGGCACAGCACAGTTTGCAGCACTGATGGTTCCTGCTGGGAGGAGAGAGAGTAGAGGAGAAACAGGCCTGGAGTGTTCGTCTGCCAGCTGGACTGAGACTCGTAGTTTAAAAATAAGACGATCCTCCCCTCCCCCAGTCATCAATCCTTTCTTTCAAATAGTGAAGATCATTCTTGAATCAAATTCACCCCTTCACAGAGAGCCAGAACAAATCCATCGCACTACCTACTCCTGGGGGCATTCTGCCCCAGAACGTTAACAATTCTGTGCACAAAGATTTAAAACTCTGCAAATTTTATTTGGCAAAATCACACTATATGATCACACCAGTTTCATTTATTTTGCTGATTTATTCCAAAATACCTGTCAGCAAGTATGTCTGTAACAATACAGACACACGCAACAATTCCCCCCGGGAGTAGAGAGTTAAAGAAACCCCTATGATAACCCAGTTCCTGTTTCCCTGCCCCCTTCGTCCCCCCAGAACCCAGCTTTGGGGCCGGACACGCAGCCCCCCACCCCACCAATACACCCGCACTCCGCCAGAGCTCAACTGCAGGACTCCCCCTTGCCCCTTTCCCCCACCTCCCCGAGCCAGGGATCCAGAGAGAGAAACAGACTGATGCTTGGTCCCAGGCTTGCATAGAATTTCCTGCACTGCCCTCTCCTTCCCTCAGGACATGCAGGGAACTGCAGCTGCCAGGAACCCCTAGCTCAGGGTTCGGCAACCTTTCAGAGGTGGTGAGCCGAGTCTTAATTTATTCAGCCCAATTTAAGGCTTTGCGTGCCCATCTGGAAGGGGCAGGGCTTCGAGCAGAAGGGGAGGGGCTGAGGGGGTCAGTCCTCCTCCGCTCTGGGATCCCCCTGCTGGCCCCTTGCCAGCCATGGTCCCTACCTGCCCCAGTCAGCGCCCGCTGCTAGCCTGGGTTTCCTTCACTCAGGCTGGCAGCAGGCTGAGACTCTGGCTGGCAGAAGCATGTGTCGGAAATCCCAAAGCGACAGCAGGCTGAGCTGCTCAGCCTGCCCCCACTCTGGGGTTCCCACTGCTGGCCCCTTGCCAGCTGGGGTTCCGCTGCTGCTAGCCCAGATGAAGGAAACCCAGGCTGGCAGCAGGCTGAGACCCCAGCTGGCAGGAGCCCGGGGCCGAAACCCCAACACGGCGGCAGGCTGAGCTGCTCAGCCTGTCCCCACTCTGGGGTTCCCGCTGTTGGCCCCTTGCCAGCCGGAGTCCTCCTGTTGCTAACCTGGGTTTCCCAGCCAGCAGGAGCCTGAGGCAGAAACCCCAAACCTACGCTAGCAGCAGGCGCTGAGTGTGGGAGGCGGGGGACCCCGGCTGGCAAGGGGCCGGCAGTGGGAACCCCAGAGCAGCAGCAGGCTGAGTGGCTCACACGTGCCGTAGGTTGCCGACCCCTCCCCTAGCTCCTTCCTCCTCCCTCCAGCAGTGTCTTCTATGTGCAAGCTGGGATCTGTTGAGTCCGTGGCCCCTAGTGGTGACTAGCAGCACTGCAGCCCATTTCTGTGGGAGAAAGGAAATTCTGCATGCACAACATTAATTTCTGCAAAATTCTGCATTGTGCAAGGGAACAGAATTTTCCCAGGAGTAACTACCCAATCTCACTGATATTCATCTGGCGGGTCTGTTCTCTCATTGGTTGGATACAGCAGCCAGCCAATGACAGCACACTTTTCAAACTGGCTTGTAAAACTCAACATTTGCATGATTGTTGGCTGGCTATTCAATCTGTAATTCACCTTCAATGAATTTATGCTTATAATTGGCTTAAAGGTCAGATCTAAAGCCCATCATGTCCATGGAGACTTTCCATTGACTTCAGTGGGCTTTGGATCAGCCCTTGTTGATTATTCATGTTAGCACAGATCATTCACCAGAATATTCTATGAAATGAAAAAGGGGTGCAAACCCATATGAGACGAATGAATTAAACAATTTGAATGAATATTCATATATCTTTTTCGGTATTGTTCCAGCACTACTGCTTTCTACAGTAGCTGCTACTATAGTAGTGCTAGAAGACATTTCTGCATGCAAATAAACCATGTTGCAAATTCATTAGTGTAACTACTACTCGGTTGCTAGCTGAGATGCTGGCTCTGATTTAGGGCATTGTGACACCTAGCAACTAACTGAGCCTTACTGAGCAGGTGGCTGAGCCAAAATAGTACAGGAGTTAGCAGTCAGCTGAAATAGTAACAAGCAAATAGCAGTCAGAATAGTCTTATTTGTTTATTTGTTACAGCAGCCCGGGGGAAGATCACCGGTGAACCAGGTCCTCCCACATGACATCAGATCAAAAAAAACTCAATCCAGATATATTCCTCTGCACAGACAGGGAATTGCTCTCGTGTTAAGATGATATCCGAGTTTGACAAACAGACGAGTTACCTGTGGCACTGGAGAACTCATTTGTGTGTCTTGCCTGTTCAGTGGCTCTTTAACAAGTCAATCCTCAAGTCCCACAACAGCACTTGGGCCTCAGGCTGCCTACCACTTCTGTTGCACTTGGTCTGCCCTCACTTTAAGGTCTACACTGTGGTGCTGTCCTTGTGGAGCGGGTTTTTTGCCTGACTGGGAGGCAGTGGCCTGGTTGGTCTGTGGGAGGGTTTGTACCCTCTCTGTTATTCTGGGGCTCTCATTTTTCTCCCCATTCACACAGATGAAATTCACCCCGGTGCAGAGGGACAGAGAAAGAAATGGGTTAAGAAAAAGTCCCACTTTTGATGGCCTAAGTGGTATATGGTCATTGTGCTTGTCCCCGGCCTAACAATGAACATTAGCTAGGCATAGTAACTTCTACACCCCAGCACAAAACATGTGGCAGAGAGCGGACAGCCTGAAGCTGTAGGAGTGCTTCAAGATGCCCCAAAGTGTCACAGCCTTTACGTTCTCCCCAGGGGAAGATCGCACTGTTCCTCCTAGAAGATCATCCCCTGATGTGTTTGAGTACAAGAGACTGAGATTCAAGCAGTAGCAGAGCCAGCCTCTAATAACAAAGTTAATATCTGGTGCTATATATTCAGTTGTATAGTCTCTTTGTTACTTGCTGTTTTGTTTACAGTATGGGTTTCTGGGCTAATGGTTAGAGGGGAGCCAGAAAGTCTGGATTCAAATCTCTGCTATTCAATTATGTGGCCTTGAGTAAGCCACTTATAACCTTTCTGTGCCTCTGCAGAAGGTAGCTAGTGAAACATATGTGTCATGAGGATTAGCACTTGTGAGGCTTACAATATGTTTGTGAAGCACATTGAGATAACTGGCTGAGAGCTCAGTGATCGTACAGAAGTGAGGGTTGGTGCTGTAGCAAACCTTGCCGCCTGTGGGTGCTAGGAGCAGCTGTGCTGGTGATCACCTTCGGTGGTGGATTCGGCCTGCCATGGAGATCTCCGGTGCAAAGCCTGTGTACCTGGCCTTTGTATTAGGCCAAGCTTTTCATCCGTGACTCGTGATTTTTTGGGCACCCAACTTGAGCCACCTGAAAAGGGCCTGATTTTCAAAGGGCAGGTGCTCAACACTTTCTGAGAATCAGGGACTTTTTCTTAAAGGGGTCTCAAGTTGGGCACCCAAAATCACCAGCCACACTGGAAAATGTTGACACTTTGTGTTTACAAAGCGCTGCATAAGCGCTAAGCATCATTTAGTATTTCCACAACAAATCGATTGTGATAACTCAGAGGATTATGATTTCAAATAGAGAAGAACAGCAGGGGCAGAGGAACACTTAGTGCGTGTGGCCCTTTTTAAAACAGAAATGTTATTACCCATTATCAGTATATCACGGGGAAGGCAAATCTAGATGACATGGCAAGGGTGAATAGTCTGCTTTGGTTGTTTTAAGTTTTCCATAAGATGTAAGCAAGTCTTTAAACTCAGTCAGGCATCCACATCATATACACCAGGGCAGGGAATTCAACAAATGAGCAGAGAATCCAAAGGGCCAAGTCCCAGGTGATGAGATGATTCACTGCATGCCAGGAATATTCAAGTGTTCCATTGAAGCTGAGCACAGAGATCAAGCAAGGACACAGGCTGCAATAGCACCACTAAGGAAGTGGGAAGAAGGCTGTGCAAAGTCTCCTATAGGTATTAGGAATAATGGGCGAAATTTGACCCTGCTGTAAGCGGGGATAGCATAATTTTGCTTACATCAGTGCTGCATTTGGCCACTGCTAGCTATTTATTTGTATGAATTTTTAGCAGCAGCACTTTTCATTCTCAAAGTGCAATAAAAAAAATTGCAGTTAACCCTCCCAACACCTATGTGAGGAAAGTGGGTCTTATTCTCCCCAGAGTACAGAAGGGAGGTAAGTGAGGCATACAGCAGTTAAGACCCATATTTTCAAAAGCGGCCTCTGATTTTGTGTGCTTCAATTTTTGTGACCTCTGCAAAGGGAGACATCTTAAAGTGGCCTAAAGTTCAGAGGGCAAGTATGCAGCACTCTCTGAAAACGAGGCTCACTTCAGGTATCTCAAGATGGCTATCCAAAAATTGAAGCATGAAGAATGTAACTATGTGTGTTACACTAGTGCCTGGAGTCCTCTGATGAGTCTGGGCCTGCATTGTGCTAGGCACTGTACTGACACCAAGCCCCAAAGAGCTTACAATCTACGTAGAGAAGACAAGGGGAAAGAGGCACAGAGAGGTGAAGTGACCTGCCTGAGATCACTCAGCAGGGCAGAGGAAAAGCAAGGAATAGAACCCAGCTCTCCTGTGGCCTTGAGCAGTGAGTGCCCTGTCTGCTGCACCAAGATGACTCCAATTAATGGCTAGTCCTGATAATTTCTAACTAAACACCTTGCTAAAGGCCCTTTAGATTTCAAATAAAAACCTGTGGTGCCAAGTCTCAGAGCCCATGTCAGTTGTGGGGTTTGGGTTGCTGGGCCAAAAATAGCAGTGTAGATGTTCCCAAATCTCCAGAAGAACAAATGGACTAGTATTCAGAATACATGATATATAATGGATCTCTCTACACAGATCATTTATTTCCATGTCAAAAGCTTGTCTATGTATTGATATTTCAAAATCAATGTTAATTTAAAAGAAAATCAATCAGTAAAACTTGAGAATCAGTACACTGAAAAACTGAGTGTAGCAGAGAGAGCCTGAGCACTGGGCCTGATGCAATATCTGAGGACTCTGAGGCTGTGAACCAAAGTCAGGCCATGTAGTCAGGCATTGTCTAGTACCTGAACTTGGCAAAGTTGTTGCTAGTGTGCTAGGCACTAGATATTTATGTAAATATATTCCAACTAGTACAGATAACTTGAATGCAGACTTGTTCAAGATAAATCCTGGGTTAGCAGCATCTATCTTGGCCCCTTTATTTACATCTGACTGGGAAAGGGGAAAAGTGCCAGATGAGTGGACCAATGGGGTTATAGTGAAGGCACCAAAAAAAGGAGCTCTCAGTGATTGTAATAACCGATATCACACTTTTATCTGTGCCAAGCAAAATATTGTGTATGATCATAGTCCAGCATATATCAGAGGCAGTTAGCAGCATTCTCAGAAAGAGGAAGCTGGTGTTCGGAAAGGGTGTTGATGCACAGAGAAGATCTTCACTCTACAAAACATAATAGAACAATGCTTAGAATGGCAATGGCAGCTCTACATAAACATCATAGACTTTGAGAAGGCTTTTGATAGCATTCACAGGACCAGCCTATGGGGCACATTCTGCGGGCATATGGAATCCGCTTCTGTATAATCAACATCATCAAAAGCTTCAATTCCAACTTTACATGCGGTGTTGATCACAGTGTGCTCAGGTCTGAAGTCGAAACAGGAGTACATCGGGGTGGGTCATGTCTGCAATCCTCTTCAACATTGCCATCAACTGGGTAATGCAGTGTACAACAGAAGACATGCCAAGAGGATCCCCTTCTCATCCCTTGAAGACTGGGACTTCACAAATGATCTCGCTCTCCTATCACATACCCAGCACCAGATACAAGAAAAAACAACTCAATTCAATGCATTTAGCCAGCAAATTGGACTGAAAATCAACCACAATAAGACAGATATCATGATCTTTAATATTGCCTCACCAACACCAAGACGAACAGCAGGTCATGTTGTCACCAATGTGGAAACATTCATATACTTGGGAAGCACTATCAGTCAGGATGGTGGAACAAGCCAGGGCATCCGTAAGAGAAGCAATAAATCCAGGAGCACCTTCAGGAGCTTAAGTACAGTCTGGAAATCATCAAAATACAACACCAAAACCAAACTCAAGATTTATCAGAGCTGCATACTTTCAACATTACTTTATAGTGCAGAATTCTGGGGAATGAGAAAATACGATGTGTCCAAACTGTCTTCATTCCATACAATCTGCCTCAGAAAAATCCCCCACATCTTTCGGCCCAGAACAATCTCAAACCAAGATCTACTGACACAGTGCAGCCAAGAGGATATGAGCACCATCTTTGCCAGGAGGTGTTGGAGGTGGAGCGATCATATGCTTTGGATGGCAAATGATTCCATGACTAAAGTAGCAATAAGATGGACACCTGAAAGCAAGCGAAAATGAGGCTGCCCGAAAACAATATGGCAAAGAGCTGTGGAAGCCAAGCTGAGAAACCTGGGGCAAATTGAAAGACTTGCCAGAAACAAGCATGAGTGGAGGACCTTCGTCACTGCTCTAAAGGCCAGCGGTGCAAAGGGTACATCATGATGATGATGATGAGTACAGATACATCCCAATCTAGTACAAAATAAGATGGTTTGAGAAGATAATGAATACAGATGTTTTATCCAATATATCAGGAATAAGGGGAGATAACAAACATGTAAGGTGGTGTGTAAGTGTGTATTCCAGTTGTTTGACTCAGCCTATAAATGTCAGAGTACTTCACCTTAATCCTTTGCCCAGCCTAGGAGGCAGCAGAAAGTCCCACCACTGACTGAGCTGAGTCCATTGTGTAAGCAGTGTCAGGAATGAGATATATTCTGACATCTGGTGGCGAACTATGGGAATTGCAGTGAGCCGTGCAAAATAAGTCTGGGGCTGATCAATTTGCATGGACACACCCACTGCGCCTAGCCTGAGCCCACAGCAGCCCACATGGCCACTTCGGCTGATGAGGGAGCCCCAGTTTCTATGTTATTGGGGCAGGAATGATAAAGTGATGTTACTGTGATTATGTGAATGAGGGACTATGGACATGTACTTGGCCCTTGTTATGCTGGAGGGACTCGCCATCATCTAGGTAGCACTCACTGGGCAAGGGCCATGCGTTTTCAGAACATTGTGAGATTGAGAGAGGTGGCGGACAAGCACCTATACCTTTTGGTGAGGGCTCTGTCTGAGGGCCTCCCAGGCCTATTGCACCCTGCCTCTCTCCACTGTGGAATGTCAGAATTGAATTTTGCTTCCATTAGGAGCCTGGTTTCAGGCTGCTGAGCTGAAAATTGCTTTGGGCTCACTGGTGCACCTGCACTAAGGCTCCCCTACTGCGAGCTGAAATCACTTAAGAGCTGAAATCACCTAAGAGCTAAAGAAATCACTGAGCACTGTCTTAAGTAGGGGGGCCGGAAAAAGTGCAGCGTGGCTGGTGCAGCAGAGCAGTCTGTGTGTCGGCTAGCAGCACGGCTAGCGGAGTTGTTGGTGCTGCGGAGTGGCTGGTGCGGCAGAGCTGTCCGTATGTCAACTAGCAGAGCCGTTGGTGCTGCGGGCAGAGTGACCGGTGCAGCAGAGCTGTCTGTCGACTAGCGGAGGCGTTGGTGCTGCAGGCAGAGTGACCGGTGCGGCGGAGCTGTCTGTGTGTCGACTAGCAGAGGCGTTGGTGCTGCGGGCAGAGTGACCGGCGCGGCACAGCTGTCTGTGTGTCGGTTAGCAGAGCAGCTAGCGGATCAACGGGCAGAGCGGTTCGTGGGACAGCCAGCGGAGCGGAGCAGAGCCGATTGCGGGGAGAGCTGCAGCGGAACCTCGCAGAGAGGCGGCGCAGTCGGCTTCGGACCACGTAAGGTGCCCCTTGCCCTACCCTCCATTTCCACCCAGGCTGGGAGGTAAGACTCTGCAGAGTAACTCCGGAACTCTGCACTGACCAGGAACAGAGACTCTTGGGCTGAGGGACTTTTGGGTGATTTTTGGATTGCTGGGCTCCAGAGACTTTTGGGCTGTGGGACATTTCGGGACTATTGGGTGAATTTTGGATTGCTGGGCTCCAGAGACTTTTGGGCTGTGGGACATTTTGGGGACTTTGGGTGATTTTTGGGCTACTGGAATCACAAACCTAAAGAAGGGGACACAGCCCAATCGGCTGGGGTGGCGGTTTGCTCAGGGGTTGGTGTATGACCCTAGTTGTGGTGTTTTTTTCCCAATTTCATGATGTCATTTATCTCCTGTTAATAAAAATTTCTGATACACCAATCTGTGCTTGCGAGAGGGGAAGTATTGCCTCTTTGAGGCACCCAGGGGGGGGGTGTTAGGATTTTTCCCAGGTCACTGGGTGGGGGCTCGAGCCAGTTTTGTCTTGTGTGGTTAAGAGGGGACCCCTAGGTACTGAACCCGGCCCTTGCTGCTTTAACCCGGCCTGGCAGAAGGGTTACAATTGTAACACACATGTGTTAGTGTAACTGTAGACATTGACCCAGGGATGCTTTGTTGATGATAAACCTGGCCAAATGCCCTCGCCATAACATTGAAGTCTTCTGAACTAACATGCTGCACTATCAACTAATAGCTTGACCTAATCCATAAATTATTGAATTAATTTTAAGGTTTAATTTCTTATTATTTGCAGACTTTGGTTCACAGCCTCTGGTTCAGGCCTCAGATCTTGCACCAGGCCCAGACTTTCTCTACTACACTGAGAACCAATAGAAAAAAGCCAAGACTGATGGGATAAGATAAAACAAATTAATCTGGGGTGTAGCATATGCTGCAGAGGTTTGCATGAAGTTGAATGGGAATTAAAAATGTTTGGGGGGAAATACAAGTGAAAGGTGGTCTAGGGACCAAAGCATAAGCAAAAGTTTTCATCTCCCTTGGTAGTGACAAAGAGTCCTGTGGCACCTTAAAGACTAACTAAAGTTAGCCTTTAGTTAGTCTTTAAGGTGCCACAGGACTCTTTGTCACTTCTGCAATTCCAGACTAACACGGCAACCTCTCTGATTCTTGCTCTCCTGCGGTGTAAGCATTGGTAGGAATATGGAAACATTATTTCAGGATTCTAAGACATTTTGATGATCAGTTGACATACTTCTTAAGTGAAATTTCTGACTTAAAGATAACACAGTAGTGTCTGAGTTGAGCTTCCACTGCCGAAATCAAATTAAATGTATCAAAGCTACAGTTTGACATCTGGGTATTGATTCTGGGTTAATCAAACACAGATATATTTTCTGGCATTTGGCTGGTACCGCTTAGTCAATAAAATGCATGAGGCCAAATTCAGACCTGGTGTCAGCAGTTTCAACTCTGACTTCAGTGGAATTTCAGACCTGGGTCAAGCACCTGTGTTAAGCCCATGATATTGTAGTCAACTGGGGTGTGTGTGTGTGTGTGTGTGTGTTTTAATGGTGTTTGATTTAGAAAGCATCATGTTAACCATGCTGTGTTATGCATTACGGACCTGAACTGGCCAGGTGCTAAGCACCTCTTGAGATGTTTTGGGGCATCCTAAGCTCTCTTTGAAGTCAAGAGGGGTTGGGGGTGTTTGATTGCTGAGCACCTTTCAGGAGGTGTATTATCACTTGACAGGACTTGGTCCTAAAACAGCAACCACCTGACGGTGTTTAATGCAGCTGGCATACACAGAATCAAGTGACTTACTTTACTTACCTGTGTGTTAGAGAGAGACTTTTGTGACAGTATGTGCTAGGCTCTGACCTTCTGCAGGAAGCCAGCCTAGATGATCACAGTGGTAACTTTTGGCCTTACACCACTGCACTTCCATAGATTGTAAGTGAGATCGGGACAGGGCTGAGTGTCCTGTCACAAAGCTCTTACCATTGTGAATATCTAACATAAAGCCACGCTCTCCTCACTGTGAAGTCTGTGCAGAACAGGTCCCCTTAAGCCTGAAATGGAGTCAGTGTAAAATCTTCGCATTCCAATGCCTGGGAGCTTCTCAGTGCAGGAGCTCAGAAGGTGTGGTGGGCCAGAGTCTGCTCTCATTTACACCAGTCTACAGCTGGAGTAACAAACTGGATTTTATCAAAGGTAGAGTTAGTGACATGCACATTTGAATCTGGGGCTGCGTTCCCCCAATTTACACCTGTGGAAATGACAGCAGATTTTTATCCCTTTGTGTGTAGTATTTGAGCCCTGGGTGGATGTAAGAACAGTTTGTCTGCCCTTACAAACGGTGGAACTTGTATCACTAGAGCTCACCACCTCTCTCTTTATGGCCTATCAAATCCCTGTAATATATAAGCTATTAGTGACTTGTGCCGTTTGAGTCAAATCTTGTGGCCAAAGACTCTTTAGCTCCACCTAGTGGCAAGAGAACTGAGAAACACTCTACATTGCCACCAGGGGGACCAAGACCCCATCAGGTCATAGTTACTAAAGTAAGAAGCAGTGATGCTTTCCAGCACTCTGTGCTTCTTGGGGTGTAGAAGCCCAAACCTATGGGGGTGCTGAGCATCTTAATTTTACACTGAATTGAAGTAAATAGGAGTCAAAGATGCAGTACTTTGCAGGATCAGCATGGCAGAGCTCAATGCATTTGAGCTTATGGCAACTGAGGGAGCCAACAGTCACAAGCAAAGGGAGATGATAAACTAACTTTCTGTGAACTATGTGGCATCTAGAGAACACATGATAATGTTGGGTGCTATAAAGGTTTTATTGGCACATGCTTGGGATGACCTAGGTAATTCACTCAAGGCTTTACCACTCATGAATAATGTGGACTACCCCAAATTCACGTGGGGAAAATCATTATACCCCACCATCAGCTGTTCTGCTGTGTAATTATATATTTGCATGCAATGCTATATTAAAAGAACATTATTAAAGTTGCAATGTCAAGCCCTCAAAGTCAGAAAATGCCAGGCTAATTGTTGCCTGTGCAGCTTTAATTCAGCCCCCTAGTGTTATTTTTTCCACGACTCTGACCTCATTCATTGCACAGAGTGGATAGCGCTCATTGAATGAACAGTTCTTCAAACTTACATTTTCTCCTTATTGTTTAATGTGTGGCCTCAGGTCTTATTTTTCCACACTATTAGAACTCTGCTCGGAAGACAGGATTTTTAATTTCTTCTCTGCCCCCATCACTAAACTATTTGAGTGATTTACAAATATTAATGAATTTATTTTCCCAACTCCCTCCTCGGGGAGATGAAGGGAGTATTATTATCTCCATTTTACAGATGGTGAACTGAGGCACAGAGAGATTAAGATCAAAGCATCTACTAATTTTGAGTGCCCAATTTGAGACACCTAAAAACTTGATTTTTTTCAGAGTACTTAGCATATGTGTAGCACTTTAGGTGTTCAAAGCACAGCTCCAACATTGACTTCCATTGCTGCGCACTCACAGCTGCATTTCTGCAGATCTAACTCCCAGGTTTCAAGTCACACTTTCAGAAAATTGGGAAAACACAACTGGTGTCCATCTGTGAAAAGTCTGTTTTAAGGAGTTGCCATATAGGAGCTCTGTGGCAAAGACAGGGATAGAGGCCAGTTCTTCGGGGGAGCCTTCACCTGTACTTTCCCCCCCTCCTGTCTCAATTTCCCTTGTCCCTCCCCAGCCATTGTCCCAACCTTCTGCAACCACTCCAAGTTGCTCTGGAGCCTTATGGGCTCCTTAATGCTCCCTAGACATTTGATGCCAAATAATATATGCTATGAGGGCTTCTGTAGCCAGCAGTTGCTAATGACCCATTAAAGAAGCAGCATGGCACTGGACTGGGACTCTTGAGACCTGAGCTCCATTCCTAGTTCTGCCACCAACTGGCTAGGTGACCTTGAGCCAGTTACTTCACTGCTTTGTGCCTCAGTTTTCCCATCTGTAAAATGGGGATAATGATGGTGCAGCAGTTTGCAGTCTACTGATGAAATGTGCTATATAAGAGCTAGGTATTATTACTATCAAAGTATGGTTGTGTGGTAAGGCAAGGCGCAGTATGGCGTGTGCTTATGACAGTGCACTAACTTGCTGTGCATTAATTGGTCCATGTAGACTCTGCTGCATGCACTAAAAGTTCCCTAGTGCATTTTAATGTAATGCTGGAAACTAGGCCTGGATGAACCCATTGCTGGGCCCTGGGCAAAATTCTGCATCTGGGCTCCCCTCTATTGGCCAGCTAAACTATAGACTCCCACAGTATGGATGCATTTATATTAACACTGTCCTGCCCAGCAGAGCTGCGCTAGCGCTCTATTAACCCAAGTCTGGCTTCAGATGTATGGATGTTAACCCTCTCCTATCCAGGTCAGTCAGTGGCTGGCACCTGCTGCACTTCCTGCTGTTCCTCTTCTAGCTGGCTCTCCCAGCCAGGCACTCGCTGCAGCTCTCTGTACTTGCAGCCAGTCCTGTGGGCAGAGCAGAGAAGCCATAGATTCTGGGCAGGCCCCCAGTGTGGCCTCCTCGTGGAGGACCCCCTCACTCCCAAGCAGCGTTGGCCGGTCCTCTGTCGGGCTGGAGGGCTGGCCAGGCCAAATTTGAGTGCCTGGTATTGCAACCTGGCACGTGGCCTTGCAGCACTGCTCAGGTCGGGCGTCCCCCCACAAGGATTTGGGCCATAGGCACTTGCCTAGTCTGTGCGTGCATTAATCTGGCTCTACTGGAAGGAGTGCTAGGTAATGTGCATTAGGGAACTTTTAGTGCAGGCCAGCTGGTCTGCACGGACCAATTAATGCTTAACATGTTAGTGCCCTTTAGAAATCACACCCCCTTAAAGCGCATTGCTGCACCATGTAGACATGCTCGTGAGGCAGAGAGGCCTCCCATTAAGACAGAGTGGGAGGAGCCACTCTCTGATCCCTGGTGGGTGGAGCCAGGCCTGCCTGGCCCCCCCGCCGGGCGGGACAGGAAGTATAAAAGGTGGAGCCTCTGACACTGTTGAGTCTGAGCCAGGGAAGGAAGCAGATGTCTCCAGCCCATGACAGATCCCTGGAGCTGAACCTGCACTGTGCCATGCCCTGCCCCTGGAGGAGACAGAACCAGGTGAAGAGTGGCCAGCACTGCCCCGTGTTGTATACCCTGAAGAGATGGGGGACAACCCCAAGCTGCAGGTCCATTATGGTGGGAAAGTAGGAAGTAGCTTGGTGTAAGGGTGCACAAGACATTGTTATGGTAGAATGCTAAGGGCACTCTCAACCTCGACTCCTGGGAGGGAAAGGGTGCTCATTTTCCCCCCCCACTCCTGGGAGGGAAAGGGTGCTCATTTCCCCCCCCCCACTCCTGGGAGGGAAAGGGTGCTCATTTCCCCCCCCCCCACTCCTGGGAGGGAAAGGGTGCTCATTTCCCCCCCC
>ML677334.1:22990948-23116539 GCA_007922305.1 Dermatemys mawii
CCCCCCCCCCCACTCCTGGGAGGGAAAGGGTACTTTCAGCCATTGTTATCAGTCCCTGCCCTGTTATCGCATATTTCACAGGCCGGAGATAATTGGTTCCCACTGCTCGCCTGTAGTGAGACACCTGCTTGCATTATGTAATACTAACAAGATAGAAACAAGGTATTAGTTATTCATGAGGTATGCATGAGATGCAAATATTTCTGTTATTTCTCTGCCTGTGTTCCTACGCGCAGTGGGCTTCACCCTGAGCATTGCTCCGATGCGTCGGGCTTTCCCCGTCTCAGTGGCAGCAACGAAGGGAGCCCCCATTGCGGGTGTGCCACTTTTGCCTTCAATAAACTCACTACTTCTATTCAACAGCTGTGCGTGTGCCTCGTTTCTACGGGAGTATCCTGCAACATTTGGGGACACTAGACTATAGGTTGGGTTGTGGCCTGAATCCAGGTCGGCGTGTTGCATTTGGCTTCTGGCTGACCCAGTGGTGGAACCCTCCGCCACTGTTAGGGTCCTGGGCTGGGACATGGTGGAGTAGGGTGGGCCTGAGCCCCATCCCCCTTTCTGCAAACTCCTCACCTTAGGCCAAGAGGCCTGTGTGTGTCTGCTGCCATCCAGTGACAGGATGGCAGACTGTCTGTTGTTTGCTCCACCCTGCCTAAGGGCCTGAGCTGCAAGACCATTCATTTGCTCTGCTTAAGTAATTGTCACAAGCCTGTTGCAAATGAGGTGCTTCTCTTCAATTCAACTCCAGGGTTCTGCCACTTAGTCCTGCCTTCATTCCTGGGCAGATGCCAGCTTCATAAAACACCTTCCACAGGGCTGAGGAGGGAGAATGAGACTTAGCAGGAGGGACTCAGCCACTTCTTGTGTGGACAGGGGTTTGACTGTGTAGGCAAGGTCCCCTCTCTGTAGAGGTCGGGGAGGCATGATTGAGTTCTAAGCTGTGTTTCTAGAGGATGAAGAAAATGGAAGTCAGCAGGTGGCTTCTGATGGAGGACTCAAAAGAAAAAAAACCCGCAAAGTAACTGACTTGTCAGTTGCTGGTTTTGTGCCCTCCCACCCGCCGCCCAATTTTTTTTTATTTCTAGCTAGAAGTGATGCATTGTATTGTTGTTTCATATTTAGTGGCAAATATTGGAATGCTATATAGATTATTGCAATACTGTGCACTCAATTCCAAAGCTATTGAACATAGCAAATGGGCTGTGTTAATGAGCAGCATGAAATACAAGCTACTTAATTGAAACACTAAATATTGAATTGTTTGGAATTGCTGATGTGCAGGGACAGCATTGGGAACTTTGTCTGGAAGGAAAGAGAGACTGTTAGAAATAATGCTCAGCTTCTTGCAGGGTGGCAGTAGACTATTTATTTACTTCATCATAGAAATGTGTGCCTCTTTGCCATCTCACTTTCATGCCATGCTCCATCTGTTATTATGTGGCGTTCATTAAATCAGCGAGACCTATAGTGCTGGGGCATGCAGTTTAGGAATTTTTTTAAAAAATGTAACCATGGAGGGCTCGAAGCCCAGGTGCGGCTGGGCAATGCTCAGCACGCCTGGCAAGGGGCACGCAGTAGGCATTATGCCATTTTTTTTCTGCTTTCCCCTCTCTTCTATAATCCTGGGGGCCGTGGGGAGAGCAAGTCACTTTTGCTTTTCTCCAACCCTTGGGGCGGGTGGATGGCTGCTCCGGATCTCTGGTGTAATTTAGGGCTAGTCTAAATTATGACCAGCTGCCACAACCCCAAAGGGCCATTCTGCAGCTAGAGATTGCTGGAGTATTTCAGCTCTCCAGCAATGCTCCCTTACCCGCAGGTAACACCCCGACATTTCCTCTGCAGTGTGGTCAGAAAGGTGGCAGTGCACAGCTAGGCCAGAGGGGGCAGCACAGAGCAGGTGGGATTAAACCCCAGCATGCTGGCCTGAAGCATTTCATTCGCAGTTACAGGAACTAGGGTACAATCGCAAAACCTACTGATCGCCAGGCTAACTGGCAGAAGACAATCAGCTGGGTTCAGGAAGATCCTGTCTCCCTTCCCCCAGAGGGCCTATCTGCACAGCAGCTAGGAGTGATTCCCAGTTTGGGTAGATATACATGCACTAGCGCCTGAGGCTAGCGTGTGAGGCGAAAGCTCGGGTTAGTTGCCAGAAGACATTCCTGTCCAACCCCTAGGGTTTATACGAGTGGCTAGCCTGAGCCGCTGCCATAGCCACACTGTTATTTTTAGTGCGCTAGCCAAATGGGCAATCACACCTTCCAGCTGCTGTGGAGACATACCCAAAGCCTATGTATATTCTAGTGCTCTGTAGCAGATTAGTTGCATTATGGTAGCTTTGCACTTTCCTCTGAAATAGCCAGCTGTATACAATGGCTGCACTCAGATGAATTACAGGACTAGATCCAGGCTGTCCCAGAATAACTGCATGTACCTGCGTGCACTCCCTGCTCCCAGAGTACTGGGTACTAGACAGAGAGGGAGCCAGGATATTTTTCTCATCATGTGTAAGTTGCTTGGATTCTATAGGAATGATACTATAAAACTTTCTTAGCCAGTTAATGGACCATTGGACTTTCAGGGGGTCTGGCAAATGGCATTTTGTTAGAGGGCTTGGAAATCAACTCCAGTTTAGCTGAAAGTGCCTGGTTTACATGGTACCCTAATGGTAAATAACAGACCTTAATAGAAAAATATAAATGTTTTGGAATTCTTTTTTAACTTTTCCTGATGGTTGAGATGGAAATACTCTTACGTAGTGTTTTGTTATGACACTTTCAAATTCTATATCCTCTCAGAATACCAAGGCATTTTTTCCTTGTGCTCTAGCAACACTGGTGATGTCAGCACAGCTTTGGGAATAGGGTTTATTAGTTAAAAGCTCTTTCAGAGCTTGCGGCTGGAGCCCAAGGTATTGTTTTTATGGTGCACAAATTGTGGCTGTTGCCTAATGTCAGATTTTTAAAAGAACGAGCTTGTGTGTCGTGCACAATTCCCCATTCTAAACACTAATGTCACCAGGTAACTTCAAATGTTTCGCTTATGGGAGGACTTTTCAACATCACATTAACAGTTTCAGAGTTGGCTCAAATTATTTGCTTTAAAGTGGCCCCTTTCAGTCACAAATGAGACTTTGGCCAGGATGACGCACAGATTTCTACTGCCCTGACTAGTTCAGACCCGGGTGTGTGATTTCATTTATGTAACTGAAACAATGATACCTGTGCAACTAAAGCTGTGTGGAGGGTGGAAATTCGGTTTTGTAAAGAATTTAACGATTTGTCTTTGTTCCAAATAGGCATGAAACCCAAACATTTCAAAGGAAAGTTAATCCCCCCCATCCTAAAGGAAATCTTTTTCAGGTCATTTGAAATGTTGCATCTTGATTTAGCCTTTTTTAATTTTTGTTTTATAATACAACACCAAATGGAAAAAAAAATATTAAAAATTGTTTCAAATTGAAAAATCAAAATGTATTTTGTTCTGAAAATGTCAAAATGGGTCATTTTGATGTTGCTGGAACTTTGCTTTCTGGGTTTCTTCTGAAATGAAATGCCAGAGCAATTGCCCTGAGTTCCTGAAGCGTGTCAATTTCAATGGACCTGCAGATTCCAACTGAATATGGGTCTGTTGAAAATTCTCCAACCTGCTCTAGGTCCTACCCCCTAGTTTGGATACATTTATAGCTTATTTCCCTTTCCAGATGGGGGCTGCCTATTGCTTTAACTGTACCAGCATAGTACAACTTTAGTGTGTCAACAAGAACTTATGCACCCAACTCCTATTGATTTTTTAATGGCATTGAGCCCCTGTCTTTTGGGCCTTTGAAAATCACTACCTCTAGGGTTACAGAGCTAAGAATATAAAAAGGAACCACAGCTCAGCAGGGTTACCATTCAGTCCATAAAACTGCTGATTCTGCAGCTATCTAAAATATTTGCCCATAATTATTATTGGAATATTACTATTCCACTCTCTGTGCCTGTACAGATGGAATTAATGAATGGACTAAACAAACCTTAGGTCACCACTAGTTATTACTATAGTAAAATGCACTTAACATTAAATAGGCAAATTTAGGCACATTTGAAAATGTTGCCCTGATTCTCATTTTTGAAGTCTCTCTGACTGTCAATGAGACTTAGGCTAAGATTTTCAAATACGTCTCCATGACTGAGGAGCCTCCGTCCTGATTTCAAAAGTTACTAAGGAACCTAAAAGTCTTATTGAAAATCAAATCACTACAAACTAGGACTTACTTAAGGGAAAATTTTCAGCAGTGCTTTTCTCTTTTCAAAGACAGTAAATACATCTTAAACCAATAGCTGGTGACTATATAAAAGGTGCCCATATGTTGTATCTGATATTAACCCTTTCATACTGAGAGCGGCTTTCCTAAAGCATAATATAAAAATAATATGAACCTCTTTCTGAATACATTTTTCTACTCATTTCAGTCAGACTCAAGGCTAAATTGAACCTCACAGACCAGAGCAGGCTCTCCCTGTGCTATAAGGTTTACCAAAGCTGTACTCTGATTTCACAGCTGTAACATCACTGGGGGGAAAAAAACGTGAAGCACCCACTGCTATTGGTTTTACAGGGTTGCTAAATGCTGCTGCTTTTTCCTCTATACCATCTGCAGACTCTGCTCTCTCTCCTCGCTAACACCGCAAGGTCTTGGAAATGCTCTGCTGATTCCCTGCTTCAACAATTGTAACCTCCTCCCCGCTGGCAGCTTGTTCTCGCCTTAGGTCTGCTCAAAACACTGCTGTTAGGCTTATCTTTCTTTCCCTCATCCTGGCTATGTTTTCCCCTACCTCCTAACATTCAGCACTGGTTCCCCTTCTTCTGTATTCAGTTCAAGCTTCTCATTTGACACATTCAGCCACTGTCCATCATGTCTACAGCCTGGACCCCATTTTTTTCTGACAGCCTGTACTGCTTCATATACTCTGCCCAAGCTTTGCCGTACTGTTTTGTTTGTTTCATTCAGCCAGTTCTGGCTGTGTGGTGTCATTCAGGCCTTCTCTTGCATTTGGAATTCACCCCCAATCAACATTCACACTCTGCCCTCGCTCTCCTCAGTCAAACCTCACTGTACCCCTAACGCGTGCAGGCAACTGCAAAGTCTGCTGCTTGTCAATTGTATTTTGCATCTGTGAACTCAATGAAGGTCAGGATTTTGTTTTGGTGATGTGTATAATTTTGCTAGAGATTGTCCTGAGCCATGATGTTTGGATTTATATGGTTTTAGTCCAACCCTTTGGCAAGAAAGCCTCAGCTGGCAAGTGCAAAAGTTGATCTAGACTTCCTCAAAGTTCAGGGATGTTGGAGCTGGGGTTTTGGGTTGGGCCCATTTCTTTTTTATTAGTGTAATTTGGGGGATAGCAAGGTGTGTATAGAATATATTCTCTATAACACATCATATGTGTATATTAGGCCAAATCCTGACCCTTACTTATGTCAAACCCATTAATATCTATGGCCTAAGTTCTGGCGTCCTTATTCAATTTGTATTCAGTATGTCCTTACGTTTAGCTGGGCATCTCTCTCTAGAGAACTTCTCTGTAGAGAATGGGGAGGCAACGGAGCTCAGAGTTTAAGGTTCTTGTATTCTTGGTTCTGTCTTGGACGCTAGTCAAACCAGGGTTTCACTTTATAGCTCTGTAAACTGGGTATAATATTACTTGCCTGTCTCCCAGGGACGTTGTGTAGCTTAATGTTTATAAAGTGTGACGTGTATATTTGGCAAAAAGGTGCATATTTTAGAAGCTGGGATGTTTGTGCGGTTTCATTAGAAGAATATTGGCCATTTAAAGAGTTTCTGACACCAGGGAAGTCCATGGAGTCTTTCTGCTGTCACTGGTCTCTGCCCTGCAAATGTTGACTTCCTTGTTGGATAAGTGACAAAGAGTCCTGTGGCACCTTAAAGACTAACTAAAGTTTTAGAGCATAAGCTTTTGTGGGCTAGTACCCACTTCATCGGATGCATGCAGTGGAAGTATCCAGGGGCAGGTATAAATAGGTAGGCAAGAACCAGGTGGAAAGATAACAGGGTTAGTCCAATGAGGCTGTACCAGCTTGTTATCTCTAATCAGGGAGGGTGAGGTGTTCCTCTAGCAGGATAAATGTATTAGGTACTCAGTTGATAAACCAGGAAGCAAAGCAGTGGCTATAATAGTCACACTGGCCCTAGGAAAAATTTTAAATAAGGAAAGGGCTTTTTTCTTGGTATCAGAGAGACATTTCTTATTGATGTGTTTCTTAGGCAGCTTTTAGCTTTCCCAGCCTTTTTCTTAAACCCCTTAACAGATGCTGTAAGTAGTGTACTCTATTGCTGGATTGCAGGAGATATGATAGTTCAAGATATAAAGCACAAGCTACGAGCTCCATTGCATAATCAGATCGACTTTATTTTAAGTTTTTTCTTATGTATTAATGATTAAAAATGCACAGAAGAAAGCAGATTTATATTCGGTAGCAAAATGTCGATATTTTGTATTAGATATTGTAGAGTTTAGCAAGGAACATATGATCACTAACATAATTTGCCGTAATGCATTTTCAGCATGCTGTTAACCACTAAACACACACAGAGGGCTCCTTGAGAGCCTTTGGACAGGTAAGGACAAATTTTCAAATGAGTTAATGTAAATTGTGCTGGAAAAATATCTGTGAGTGTGGTAGCATTAAAGCCTATGTACTAACAGGTACTCTTTAGGGAAATGCCTACCCATTCCCCATGTGAAAGTGCCCACTTAGGCATACAGTGGGTACTTATCTTTCTGTCCCATGCCCATCACTGTAGTAGGGGGTTTACATACAAATTTTGTAAGTGCAACTTATGTGTTTTTGCATGAATATTTGTCCCACATACTCTAACAAAAGAGCAAGCCATCTCTCCCCTATGTGGCCTTCTGTCATTTAGAGAGTTCCTGCGCTTACTTGTCCTAAGGAAATTACTTTTACCTGGCTACAGGGTCTGTGGGTGTGGGGAGGGGAGGGATCATGGGGGAAGAAGAGGAGCATTGGACTTCAGAAGTTAAGGCAAAGCATCTTTCTCTCATTGATCAGACCATAGCATGATATCACCTATAAACAGCACAGTAAAGCTATATTACTTAAGAGATGTGAGGTTTGTACCTGCTTCCTCTCATCTCACTTTAAAATGATGAAATATTTCACACCTGCAGTTTGATAGCATGGGCTGTGTCCTTTTACAGAGAGTAAATCTCTACAGCTTGGCAAGCAAATGTTTTTACTGCAGATACAGAATAATTTGAGACCCATCCTTGCCCCTCCCTCCCCCCCCCCTCACATTTTATAATGAGTAAAAAAATGCTGTGGCATATTTCAGTGGGCATTTATAATACACACAGGGAAACAAACTAAGTTCTGGGCTTAGGGAGGAAATGTGTATTTAGGAGTAAAATTCAAATGCCCTAGAAAAATCTTAGTATGGCTCAGTGTCAGTCCTGACCCTGCTTGGCAGCACTCTCTCTCTTAGATCTCCTAAGTCAAATCAACATCACTGAGAGCCACACCATTCCACAGAACACACCAGGAAGGACTTCCCTTTCAGCTGAGGAGCAGTGGCAAAAGATGAACAGTGAGAATGGAATCGGTAGAAATGTCAGTAACCACTATGGGTAGGATCAGTCTTAGAAATGAGAAGCTTGGAGTCCCATTCTTCCTTATGCAGGAATCAGTTGTAAAGGGGAGAGGACACTGAAATCAGGTTGTAGAGATTCCATCTCAACATTTGCTCCGGGGATGTGGCTGTACCCTCCCCCTGGAAGAAGCTATGACTCCATCCTCTTGCCCTGAGAACAGATCTGTGCCAATCTTCATTGGGAGCTCTCCCAAAACTAAGGGGCATTGGCCATGGTCAGCCTCACTGGCTCCTATTCACTAATGAAGAATGCTGCTCCTGCAGAAACCGAGATACCAGGAGCTCATTTGATCACAGCTGCTTCCTGAGCCATCCCTAAAGGCAGAGGTGCAAGTAAGCCGGTACAGTGTACCAACAAGAGCCGGTGTGCCATACTGGGGACTGGGTTCCCCAGGCAGCAGTTGAAAGGGTCTGGGGCTCCCAGCAGCAGCTGGAGCTCTGGGCCTTTTAAATTGCTGCCAGAGCCCCGCTGCTGGAGCCCTGGGGAAGCGGCAGTGGGGCTCAGGCAGCAATTTAAAGGGCCCGGGGTTCCTGCTGCAGCTACCAGTCTGGGCCCTTTAACTTGCTACCAGAGCCCCAGGGCTCCAGCAGTGGGGCTCCAGCAATGATTTAAAGGGCCTGGGGCTTTGGCTGCGGAAGCAGCAGCTGGAGCCCTGGGCCCTTTAAATCGTCCCTGATCAGAGGACATAGCAGAGTGCTACTTGGGAGCAGCCTTGACTTACCAAACCCTGATAAATTCTTTCAACAAAGTGAGCTGCTCTATGAATTTGAAAACTTTACCACCACAGAATAAGGCAACCCCTTAAGGCACATAAACCATGGTTTACCAGAAGAATTCATAATTTTTTTTGTTCAGTGAAATATCAAGCTCTAATTAAAACTAAAGTTCAGAGTGTTTTGGAGAATGGAACCTTCTTCCTCCCAGTATCAATGCAAAGAGGTATATTCATGTGAATTAGAAGAGTAATATGGCCTTTAACTACTATTTATTGTAATTTGGAACACTCCGATCCCGATAAATACCTTCCCAACCTTCCCTGGCATGTTCTGTTACTTTGCTTCATTGACATGTAAATTTATTCAGAGTTAGGCCAATGAGAGCTGAAAATATTTCTTCAATGTTTATAGCGGGAAAAAATTGAATGAAAGACTGAAGAAGAAAAGTCTTGTTCACACAAGTGGTTTCCTTTCAACCTCTAGATCCAGCTCGCCATAGACATGTCGTAGGGCATCACAATTCAGGCTTGCAATTAGCTTTCGCTTTCCAGCTTGTTTTGGAAAACATTTTTCTTCCCAGGTCAAAGTAGAATTCTTTGGAATTTCCCTGCAGTTATAAAGCAAAAAATATCAATATTTTGACAGATTGGCAGGTGAGATTTCTCAGCCTGATATAGAATTTGAGAACTCCAGAAATGATCAAACTAGATTTTTTTTTTCATACTGCTCCCATCTCCTGGCGATTGCAAAATTGTTCTTACAATATCTTTTCAAGGATTTTTTTTCCAATCCAATTTTAAAATTTCCCCCAAAACAATGGGCTTCCCACACTTCCCTTGTGAGTCTGTCAAATAGGTCTGATTGGGAGGCAGTTTGTCCAGCTATTCAATTTACATTTTTCCTCTTTTAAATTTAAATCCATAGCTTCTGTCAATCCCACTGGTCGCCCTTATTTTCAGTGCATCAAATGTTCTGCTGGTGTAAATGGGCAAAACTGCATTGAAGTCAAGGTGGCTACGCTGACAGGCAAAGCCGAGAATTTGATCCATAATTCAGTGTTTCCATGAGTCCATGAAATCTCATTCAAAATTCTGAGCTTTAGTATAAACTTTGTCTTTCAGCTCACTTTTCTGTAATAACTTATTTGTGTGAAGCCTGCCCCCACCGAAATCAATGGAAGTCTTACCATTGACTTCAGTGGGGCCAGGATTTCACCTAGTCTCCCTCTGTATATTCATCTTCACATCCTAATCTGCACTATGCTGCCATAAAATAGTATTCAGCAGATTTTGTCTAGTTATTCAGCTCTTCCCCTTTTTCCTCTGGTCCTGGAGGACCTGAGGAGATTAGCTGTAGTTTCCAGTGCGTATGCTGAAAGCAAATTCATGTATGTAGATCAAACAATTCCTTCTTCAGAAATGTCCAGCAGGAGGAGTGGTGATGGGGAATTGAAACACTCTGCTAGCTCACACTGCGGTAATCAGAGAGCATCTTGTCACTGTCCACTTTCAAAGATCACTTCCTTGTGTCCATGAAAAGAAGCTGAAATGTTCTTATGAGTCCTGCTGTTAGCAGTTGCACTGTTCCATTATGTATGGCTCTTGATTGCTTATAGTATCAACACACTGCACTCTGTACTGTTCTTGATTTTCAATTTTATGCTCAGGTTTATGTCACACAGACAGCTCTGTGTATTGGGTTTGTGTGTTTTTCATACAGTTTCACAGCCTTCTCCCTGGCCTGAGAACAGATGTTGATAATTGGTATTGACTGACTGTGTTTAGGGGAACTCAGCCTGCTTAATGGAACCAGTGAAGGATGTGAGCTAGGTGTTTATAAAAACAAATACTATTTTCTTTGGCATTAAGGAAGAGGAGTATGAACTGCACACTTCTGGATTGTGAGGTCATAGTGATGTGGGGGCCTGATTCTCTTTTCTGTGTAAACATCTGAACAGAGTACAAAGTGCCTTACTGCCATGAGTGTAAGAAAAAGCAGAAGTCAGAATTGGTAACATTTTACACTGTGCACATATGTAACTGATTACATTAGGTTCAAGGCAGGGGAGAGTCAAGGTTGTGATGGGGATTTCCTGAGTAAGTCCAAAGTTCAGCACAAATATTTTGGAGCAGCTTTAATGCATGCACCTTGCAAAAAACCAAAGCACGCGGTTTTGAAGAGAATATAAGCAAACTACTTTTAACAAATTCCATTTTTTTTGTTCCTGATGAAGTATATGCAACCTATGCTTTTATAACTGACTCTTCACCAGACACAAACTTAGATGACAGTTCCAGCTAAAATGCTATTAGTTCAGGGTATGTGGGGGAAATCTCTAAGATGGGAAGCAATTAAGACTTTACAGGATCCTTTAGGTAGAAAAACTGTTTGTTATACATTGTCAGACATGGGCCAGATCCTCAGCTGCTGTAAACTGTCCTAAGATTAAAGTTTCAAGTGCTTATGTTTCATTGACTTTCAATGGGACTTTGGCTTCTGAGTCAATTGGGGTCTTTTGAAAATATGACCCATAATTCTAACAAAGTCAATGGAGCTACACCAGTTGAGCCTCTGACCCTGCGTACTGACATTATAAACCTTCCTTTATATCCAATGCTTGTTGTAGGCATGATCCTAGTATAAATGTAATTTGGAGATTTTTATGACCCTAAATTTGCCATTCCACATGCACTATATCTCTTTGATCAGCCCCTGACTATACAAATCAACTCTTCAAAGTACACTGAAATAAATGGAAAGACTCCTCTTGATTTAAATGGGCTTTGTATCAGGCCTCTAGTTGGTATGTTCACTCTTGCGGTACTTACATGACTTTGTCCCCACTGCAACTGGATGTCTTGTGGTCATTAATGTATTTATCCTCACAACAGCCCTGTGAGGTAGGGAAGTGCTGTTATCGCCATTGCACTGAGGGGGAACTGGGGCACAAGGTAGATTAAATGACTTGTCCAAGGACCACGAAGAGGCTGCGGCTACATGGGGAATACAATCCTGCTCTCCTGTGTCTCAATCTACTGTCCTATGCATTAAATCATCCTTCCTCACCTGCATCACCTTTAATTCAAGCTCAGAATTAAAAGGATAAAGCAACTTGAAGGAGGATCTGAATATGGGCTGGTCCTAAATCATTTTAATAATACAGTTAATCATGTGGCTAGTTGTTAGCTTTGAGACGTACAAAAGCAATACCCCCAACTACAGGTGCTGCAACTGTCAAAGGCCTTTGCACAAATCATGCTCCTTTCCCTACTCAGCCCCATGACTACGCATCAACATATAGCCCTATGTGACTAGCTTAAATCAGTGGGCAGAGGCAGGAAAAACAACCTGGTCTCCTGACTCCCAGCCCAGTGCTCTACCCACTGGGCCACAATGCCTGTTGTTTCAAACCATATACATAAGTCAGTACTATAAAAAATGCAAGAGCATTTATAGACATTTCTAAATTCTTATTCTCCTCAATAACCCCCACCAAAAAAACGATAACTAATTATCAGAGACCAAAGGGAACACCTCCAATGTGAGATGGTCCAGTGATGGATAGAGATGCAAACCCCCACCCAGAAAATGAACTGATTTTAACTTTTTTGAAAATGAAGTCAAACTGCCCTCATTATATTTGCATGAGAGTGAACTTTGTGATGAATGATTCTAAATAATGTGCAGACTCATCAGCACACTGCAGTCATTTATCACCTTGAATACACAGAGGCAAATGGGATTATTTAAATAAACTACAACTACCCACGGTTTGTTGTATGTGTGTGTGTGTGTGTGTGTGTGTGTGTGTGTGTCCATCTGAGGAAAGTTAAAATGAAATCTCCAAATGACACAGCCAATCATTTCCCATTTTTAAATAAGTCCTAGGACATTATCTTAAAGAGAGAGTGGGGGGAAAGCTGTGGCTTGAAGAAAGCAAAGTATCCACTTGATTAATCATGTTTCCTGGTAACTCCCTTTCTTTGGATGTACCTGACAACTCTCATTTCCTTGAAGGTGAGAGCAGTCAGCAATGGCTTTTAGAATCAGAAGGGCTGCAAAACAATGGGTGGTCTGCCCAATGATGACTCCCCAATAATTAAGACCATTTTCAAAACTGATATAGCCGCTGAGCCAAATTCAGTCATGCCCTAAACTGTGGTGCATGTTACACATTGTCCACTGTCCTTTAACACCTAATTTTCTACACAACTCAAATCCAGAAGCTGATGCCAATCATTTTTACATTGGTCCAAGTGTGATCAGAATCCAATCCCTGATGTACAAATATGCTATCATTTATGCTACTGCTGAATTAGGCCAATTTTTCAAAGGAACCAGGGCCTCAATCCAGCTTCTAAATCTGAGTACCCAGTACTGCGTGCCAACAGCAGAACTTGTGCATGCAAATAAGACTTGCATCCAAAAATCTTTTGTGCACACACAGTTCTAATGTTTTCACACATATACCACATCACACTCAAATGTAAAGTAAATTCTGGAAAGTGTAGCCCTTATGTCTGAGAGCAGCTGTGCCAATGATAAGAGTCTCTCTAAATGAAACAAAAGATTGGCCAATAACATAGGACTTTCCTGTTTCTCAGACTTGAGATGATCCAGTATTTCAGGAGAGACCTATTTAGGGATGCTGTAGAGGTACAGTTATTTATTCCCATGTTCAACACAGTGATCCCATCCATGCTCTGCTGTTTCAGTCTCAGACGCATAGAGAGAGATTTTGAAAAGGTATTTAGATTCACAGAGGATCATACAGGGATTTTCAAAAGCATCTATCTGAATCTTTAGGTGAATCTTTTAAAATCTTGCTCTGAGTCAATGTGTGCGTGGGTGGGTGGGGAATCCATTTTTGGAACACCCTCCCTAAAAAGAGGGTCTTATTTATGGTTTTACCACAAATCTTGAGTAGCGGGCAATATGTGGTTGAGCAGTTGAGACAGGGATTAGATTTGACACAAAGATGACACATAAGAAAATAATAGAGTTGGCAATTACTCACACCACCTTCTCCAAAGCCCCTTCGCAACTACCAAAACCCTCTAGTAATCTGCACAGTGACAGACTGACCTCTTCCATTTGTAACTCTCCCCTACCCCCTATCCATTACAAATCCTTAGAATAAGAAGCATATGCTTGAATTACAGTACATAGATCAACAGGGATGGTTACTTTGTGCTACATCCCATATGAATGAACAGCCCATTATTTCCACACTCTTCCCTACCTGAACATTTTTGTGGTTGTCCTCAGTAAGCCAGGTCCATCGAGACGTACCGAGATGTTTACAAGCTTTTGGTTCAGGGGATTGGTGAATTCTACTATCACAGACATTTCCTGACCAACTACCTTCTCTCCAGGAACCTACAAAACAAGGGAAGGATGTAGATAATAAACAGAAAATTATAAAATCCTGGCATTCAAAGTCTCAGTTGTTAAATACACATTTAATAAAATGTGTGCTTGTGCAGATAGCTTTTTGTGAAAGAAACAACGTAAAGTGAGCTATTAGTTTCTTGGGCTTGTTCATGCACTGAGAAGACTACAAACCTCCCCCTCCCCCCGCCCCACATATAACACTTGGAACCATGCTTCTTTCTTGGTGCTGACCTCTTTGCAAATCAAAACTAGTTAAAATACCTAGATGCAGCTGGGGTGACTGGCCATTCACTGTATGGAAGTAGCAATGCATTCTTTATTGCACCAAATTGCAATGGATCCAAAAACCAGTGAAAATTTGCCTGGTTAAAATGTGGGTTTTCCTGCAGTGAACTTTGCAATGTTCAAAGATGGAAGTATGCTGAGGCGGAAAAAGAGAGAAAGTGCCAAGCTTCACCTCATTTCTGCACACAATCTGTCTGGGAAGATTTCATAACATGTATGCTAGTGAGGATAAGAGAACCACAGAAGGACCTGCTATACAATTAAAATGGAGTTATGCATACAGCTCTATTAAAGCACTATAGGAGACAGACCTTTTTAGATATAATGGGTAAGTTTGGGCCTTGAGTATTATGAGTACAAAGAGGAGTTTGTACTGAGGTACTGGACAGAAAGAAACCCTGTAGATCCTTTTTGGGCAAAAGTCAGCATGGTTTCTGTAAAGGGAAATCATGTCTTACTAATCTATTAGAGTTCTTTGAAGGGGTCAACAAACATGTGGACAAGGGGGATCCAGTGGACATAGTGTACTTAGATTTCCAGAAAGCCTTTGACAAGGTCCCTCACCAAAGGCTCTTACGTAAATTAAGTTGCCATGGGATAAGAGGGAAGATCCTTTCATGGACTGAGAACTGGTTAAAAGACAGGGAACAAAGGGTAGGAATAAATGGTAAATTTTCAGAATGGAGAGGGGTAACTAGTGGTGTTTCCCAAGGGTCAGTCCTAGGAGCAATACTATTCAACTTATTCATCAGTGATTTGGAGGAAGGGGTAAACAGTGAGGTGGCAAAGTTTGCAGATGATACTAAACTGCTCAAACTAGTTAAGACCCAAGCAGACTGTGAAGAACTTCAAAAAGATCTCACGAAACTAAATGACTGGGCAACAAAATGGCAAATGAAATTTAATGTGAATAAACGTAAAGTACTGCGCTTTGGAAAAAATAACCCCAACTATACTTACAATATGATGGGGGCTAATTTAGCTACAACTAATCAGGAAAAAGATCTTGGAGTCATCGTGGATAGTTCTCTGCAGATGTCCATGCAGTGTGCAGCGGCAGTCAAAAAAGCAAACAGGATGTTAGGGATCATTAAAAAAGGGATAGAGAATAAGATGAAGAATATCTTATTGCCCTTATACAAATCCATGGTGCGCCCACATCTTGAATATTGTGTACAAATGTGGTCTCCTCATCTCAAAAAGGATATACTGACATTAGAAAAGGTTCAGAGAAGGGCAACTAAAATGATTAGGGGATTGGAACGGGTCCCATATGAGGAGAGATTAAAGAGACTAGGACTTTTTAGTTTGGAAAAGAGGAGACTAAGGGGGGATATGACAGAGGTATATAAAATCATGAGTGGCGTGGAGAAAGTGAATAAGAAAAAGTTATTTACTTATTCCCATAATAGAAGAACTAGGGGCCACCCATTGAAATTAGTGGGCAGCAGGTTTAAAACAAGTAAAAGGAAGTTCTTCTTCACACAGCGCACAGTCAACCTGTGGAACTCCTTGCCTGAGGAGGCTGTGAAGGCTAGGACTATAACAGGGTTTAAAAGAGAACTGGATAAATTCATGGAGGTTAAGTTCATTAATGGCTATTAGCCAGACTGGGTAAGGAATGGTGTCCCTAGCCTCTGTTTATCAGAGGGGGGTGATGGATGGCAGGAGAAAGATCACTTGATATTTACCTGGTAGGTTCACTCACTCCAGGGCATCTGGCATTGGCCACTGTTGGTAGACAGGATACTGGGCTAGATGGACCTTTGGTCTGACCCAGTACGGCCTTTCTTATGTTCTTATGATCACATTCTATTCTATTGCTGTTCTTACACTATGCCCACTACCACTGTCTCTGGCATACTGGCTTTCAGACTGAAAGAGTCTTTTCTGCCTTGTCACTTCTGAGGATCTCCTTCATTCTTGCCTGGAAGGGTACCTCTGAGTACATCACAGTTGGGAGACAGTGTGTCCCCACCTTTCATAGGGAGGATGCTCAGCACTTTGTGGGAGGCGTTCAGCACCCCAAATCATAAGGTTTGTGAATGACAGAGGATGAAAAGTGGGATCTTGTTTGTTTTTAACAACTCTGCTTTTTTCAGGCAATGCATAAAGTTGTGCACAGCCCCTTGTTTGTAACAGCACTATCATGATTTGTGTGCGTGCATGGTCTTCCATTGTTTTATTGGATTTAAAAAAAAATACAAGGCTTTGTATTGTGGCCGTAAGACCAGCCAGCAGAGTAGAGTGGACCTTGAATCTAGAAAAATCTCCCACTGAAGGAGGTGTTCCCAGGAGAAAGATGGTGCCCTGAGAAGAAAATGTTCCTGGCGCTGTTTATCTAGTCCCTTTTCTCACTATGGTGTTTAGACACTCCTGAATGCACTTGTCAGGATTGCCTCCCCACTCTGAACTCTAGGGTACAGATGTGGGGACCCGCATGAAAAAAATAAATAACCCCCCCAAGCTTATTTTACCAGCTTGGGTTAAAATGTTTTTCCCCAGAACACAACTTCTTCTGTATCTGGACCTGGTACACTGCCACAACCAAACTAGGTTTAGGGTAGTTTGGGGACCCTTCTTTCCCTTTCCACTAACCCCCCCAAACTTCTTCCTTCTCTGGGAAGCTTGAGAGAGAAAAAAAAACCAAACCTCGCCTGCTCCTGTGAGACGTGCCCGATCCAAAACCAGGATCTTACACAATGAAAAACAAGCAGTCAGCTTCTTAAAAGAAAGATTTTAATAAAAGAAAAAGAAAGGAATAAATCCCTTATAACCATCAATAGAACAGCATCTACCATAATCAACAAAAGGATTCAGAAACCAAACCTCTCCCCCGAGGCAATTTTCTCCCACAGTTGATATCTCTGCTGAAGCTTACAATATCAAGAAGCACCCAGCCAACACTCACCACTGAGAACCCCCCAAGTGATAAAAAAAGGTAAACTTACTAACTACAGTACTTGATAGAATCGTATAGTTATAGTGAAAGACATAGCTGTGTTCATCCCATAGCCGAGGTGAACAGAGAGAGACCCAGAGAGAAACTGAAACTTAAAATCCTTTGTCTCCTGAGGAATTTCTCATTGGTCAGTTGTTCACCTCTTAGGTTACCTTTACCTTAACCCCTTACAGGTAAACACTAATTTTAGGCTACGTGCCCTGAGAAGAAAATGTTCCTGGCGCTGTTTATCTAGTCCCTTTTCTCACTATGGTGTTTAGACACTCCTGAATGCACTACTAAAATATTTTCCCTATTCCATACTATAAAATTAGGAGCGCTGGTTTGTGTCACTCAGGATCCTCTAAGGTCTTGTGCACAGCTTCCCATTCTTTTGCACTCTTCTTTAATGCTCTGGAGGGAATTCCAACTCAGCCTGTTCTCTGTATATAACCTTTCTATTTGGTTGTTCTCAAAATCCCCTGTATATAAGAATAGGAAATGGATGGAATGCAGATGAGGTAAAACACTGTGGCCAGTATAAAACCACATGGCTGATGTGCAATGATAGCATTAGGAGCCACATCTGGGACAGTCCAGTCAAAAAGGCCCCTTACATCTTCAACTTGATGTCAGTGGTACTGAAAAGTTTTCATCGCGTCCCCCACTCCTCCCACCCAAAATTGTTTTTCAATGAAAAAACAAAAGCCCTTAAAATAAAAACTCTAGCTGCTCCCGTGCCCACAATCAACACTTGGGGGGGCGGGGGGGGGGCGCGGGGGGGGGGCAGGATAGATAAAAAGGCAGAAGTTTTCCACTGGGAATAAAAACCTGATTCACTGACCAATTCTAGTTGGTAGTACTTTGTTTTTAACTTGTTACTTCTAATAGTCTAAGAGATTGCTATGGGCCAAATCCTGGTAGCCTCACTTAGTGTTCGATCACCCCCACCCTGAAATAGTAAAAGGTAAGACTTCCACTGACTTCAGTGGCATAGGATAAGGCACTTTAGACACTTTTGACATTTTGGTCCTAAGTTACAGTCAGGCACCGAGTAGGAATTTCAAAAGTGCCTGTGTAGGTTGGGCACTGAACTCCCATTGAAATCAATGGGAGTGGGTATCTAATTTACTTACGTGCTTTTGATCACAGGAGTTAACTCAATAAGAGTTGAGGTATTTTGGGTTTACATAGATGTAACTGAGGCCACGTCTACACTACCAGCCGGATCGGCAGGTAGCGATCGATCTATCAGGGACTGATTTATCGAGTCTAGTGTAGATGCAATAAATCGATCCTTGAGCGCTCTCCCCATCGACTCTGGAACCCCACTGCCATGAGGTGCGGAAGCGGAGTCAACGGGGGAGCAGCAGCGGTCAACTCACTGTTGTGCAAATGCTGAGGTATGTCGACCTAAAATACGCAACTTCCACTACGGGAATAGCATAGCTGAAGTTGACATATCTTAGGTTGATCCCCTTCCCCCCAGTGTAGACCTGGTCTGGGAGCAGAATTTCACCTTAGCACATTTTTATCATAACCTGGCCTCAAGCTAAATTTGAAAGAGATATAATTTCCCCATTAATTGGTTAATTCAAATGATCTTTTAGCCAGACATAGAAAGATCAAGATGTGTATATATAAAGACATATGGGGAATAATATTTTTCACCTTTTCCCCTTACTTAAGGATTAAGGAGTTCTATATATAAAAAACACAATTTTTTTTTTTACCCTTTGCAGGTCATCTTAAGCTTTCATTGCTTATAAAATAGATGGTTATTTGGCAAAAACCTATCGTGTTCATTAATTATTCTTTCATCACAACAGAGGAGGGTGAATAAGCTATTTTGGATCTTAACTTGGTGATTTTGTGTACGAGGTTCTGTCTGAATACTGAATGTATAGGATTATACATTTTAAAATTTGGCCACTGAAGATAAGTGAAGTTAATTTGACTTGTTGGTTTTCTCTTCTGTAAAACAGAAGCCTGTTTGAAGACAACACCAATAATCATTTACCTTTTCTAATTAGACCATAGTGGCACTTTCGTATTTCATGAGAGTTTTTCTGCAAACTTCTTACTGTTTTGAGTCTACAATATCTGTTCTTTCTTACTTTTTTTGCAGCTTACCTGCTGTTTCACATGGATATAACTACGGTCTTAGGACCTCAGAATTTTTGTATGGTTATTTTGAGAAATACAGAGTCTTAAGCAATGCCATTTGGGCTACTTCCATTACATTTCAGAGCTGATCCTCCATTTGATATGACATGAAGCAGTTCATAGCTACTGCTTCAGTCTGTCTGCAGGCTCAGGAAGACTGTTCTGTATCTGTTCACATTTGGAATGTAGTTATATAAACCCATCTTGCCTGTGCCCCCACCATTTCCTTGTTTGCTGCTCCTCCTAATCCAAGCAATAGCAGGGAAAGTGCTGCTTACTCCCTGAAGTCCCCTGCTAATGCATGTTCAGTGCAGACAGTCTGGAGAATTTAGCTGCCAAACTAACAAGTCTATCTGAACATGAGCAAACTAAAATTTTTCAGAGGCTCAGAACTTGGCCTTCCTGGGTGAATTTTCTGGGAATGGCAAAAGGCCTATCCCTGACATCAATATGATGTCCTAACAAATTTCAAGTCCCTTCTCCAAAGCATGGAGGTGCTAGACTGTAACAAAACAGTTCTAAGAATATGTTTAACATACACAAGACATATTTTCTTTTTTGCTGAGCCTTTCAAAAAACAACAAATAAATTCAGTCTCAGGCACACACCAACATGGAAAATTTCAGCCAAAATGCTAAAATCTGGCAAAGTTATAAGCAACTAAAAACAGGGTCCGAATGGGATGCATGAAGCAACTGAACTAGAAGTGATGCAATCAACTCTACTTATTTTTATACATGACCCTGTTTTAAGTTGTTTATAACATCAGCTTTTAAATTTGTTTGAATAATGACCCCCAGGTTAGCCACCTAAGTACTGGCCCAACCTGTAGATATACATAGTAGAGGTCAGTGTGACAGTGATGCAGAATGTATCCTGAACTCAGGATAGTTGCTAGTTTCCTTTGTTGCATTCCTGAAACTGACCTTGATGAGCAGCTTGGGGATTTGCAGTACAGAGGTCTTCTGCTTGGCCAGAATCTTTTTCGTTTCATTGAGCCGTGCTGTGACGAAGAAATGCAAAGAGGCCTGTTCCAGCAGCTGACTCATGTACTCCCTTGATTGGATTATGACCTCAGACATTTTAGCTGATGGGAGAAAAAACAAACACCCTCAATAAAACTGAAGCAGTATAGCTACCTGCTATTACTTTCAGTCCTGCTGATGCTCTAAAGACACAGAACAGATTTGCCCCACTGAAGAGACTGTCAAAGGCACCCGTGGGAGTTAGGTGGTCAGACAAAAGCTGTGACTCCTCATTTTCTGCTAAAACTTTCATTGTGTGTTGCCTCCCTTTCCCACGTCTGTTCCTTTTGTCCTCATCTTGGGCACCACCTGTCATTTAAGATTGAGTTCTTCTTTGTTACATGTCTGCCCAGTGCCCAGCATAGCGGAACCCTGATCCTTGACTGGGTCTTGGAGTATGAACAAGATGTAATAACTCGCATGGGCTTTTAATGGGAGAGTGAGGTGCTGAAATGCCCTTGGAGAATCTCCCTGTAAATGTTTACTTCTCTACTTTGTTCCCATACCCTTCCACTTATTTTGGAGGGGTAGCCATGCAGGTGGTAACAGCAGCCAATTGGAGATGTGTACGTGCGCTGTGCTTCGGGCAAGGTTTCCCGTTCCTCGGTGCAGGGCTCATTGCCGATGCCAGCTGTTGCCCTACATCAATGCTACATGCAGCACACCGCAAAGGGAATCTGTCAGTGCTACCCTTCTCCCTTGAGAGCTTTCACTCTAGTCCAGGATGACAATTATTGAAAGGAACAACTCCCTGGCTGGAATGTTGAGATGCAGGGAGTCATTGATTTTAACTGTATTGAACGGCAACTTCCAGTCCAGCACCGGTGTTAGAATTCAACAGGCAGAAGCTCACATAGATTGACTAGGCGATCACTCACAAGATAGATCTTGATTCCTTGCCTGCGCAAACTCCAGTCTAGTTTTTCCAACCAGTAGTAAAAAGTATCAAGGTTTCCCACCCACTTATTATTCATTTGTATTATCGTAGCACCTGGGAGCCTCAGCTTCCTGCTGGATGAGGCCCCCTGTGTGCTTGGCACGGTACAAACACCCATGAAATTGAATTCAACCTGGGTAAATCACATTCACCTCTTTCCACTCCTTATCCACCTACATCAAAATGGGTTCCTAGAGTGGGTTTCAAAGCCATTCTCATGTGAACTAGATTCACCAGGACAGCCTGGAGTTGTTTTTTTTATGTGGTCCCATCTCCTGTAAATGAATTTCCCAACATATCTCAAATCTATAATTATAATTAAGTCTAAGTGTTTTTAATCGGTGCAAAAAATATTTGTTGGTAGTAGAAGAGAAATTTATTTTATAATGGAAAAAAGAGAAACATTTCAAATTAAATTTAATCACTGAGAAAAAAGAATAATGGATTCTCATTTCTGCAGTGGATATGCTGGTAAGATGCCAGTACAACTTACTGTGCCCGGGAAAGCCAAGGGAGACACAAAACTGAGCTGCCTAGCAGCCTTTCAAAAAACAGAGAAAGCTAAATATAACGGAGTGGAAGCAATAGCACCTTTGAAGGCACTGACAGGTTTAAGCTATTCAAATCCTCAAAGATGTTTTCAACCCACACAGTTCCTTTAATCATTATTCTGAAAATCACGCACCCAGTTTCCGTTTGAAAGTTTATTTTGCTCTTTTCAGCAGTGTAGTCTAAAAAGAATGCCTTTGACACATTTTGATCATATAGTGATATTCTATTACCTTCAAAATATGCGTGCGCGCGCGCACACACACACACACACACTTCTTGCTGTGTCACTAAACCTACAGATTCTGCTCACATTCCTCAAAATACGTTAAGGCTATTCCAAGGGTTGCCAACATTCGATTTCAAAAATAAAGGACTGTTTTCTTAGCACCCTTACCCCACCCATCCTCCTGACATTATTAATTATTATTAATAATAATAGTAATAAGCAGCAGTACTCACCTATATTTGCCAGGGCTATTTCTTGCTGCTTTTTGCAACACTCAGTAACTCCCAGTCTTGTCATACAGAGATGAAAAAATAAGGTATGTCCCTTATAACAAGGGACTGTTGGCAACCCTAGCAATTTCTCCCTGGTATGCTAGCTTATTCTAGACGGAGGCCCAGTATAAATTCACTCAGCATCATCAGTCACTAGAGTTTGGAATTTATGGAAACATTCCATAGCAATTTTATGTACCATGGCCACAGCTTAGCAAAAATGAGCACTGTGGCTATAAACGTATCCTAGTAAATTCAATTTGTTCAGAGGATTCAAACAAGTACCACTGCCTCATTTAAACTCTTTGTTATGTGGAGTCACTGTGCCTTACATGGAACATCAGCACAGGGCTGAATCTGACCTGTGGAATTTAGCTTGGAAAAGAGAGGGAGTGTTGAGATATTTGCACATCCATACTGAACATCTAAATTATGGCTAAATTCTTCGCTCTGTTAGAGGGGTGCAATTGGATTGCAAATGAGAGTGTAACCCAGAGATGAAATTTATTTACTTTTATGGCTAGCCAGATATTTTTTTATAAAGTTTGACAACTTTACAGCCGACATTTAATAATTGATTCAAAGCACTTAAAATTTGCTTGTTATAATCAAATCGGTTGGAACAACTCGTTGCAGCAGAGAGAAGATACATTAACAGTTACTGAGTACTCACAAAGGAATCAGATGAGTTAGAAACAACCAACCAATAGCTATTTGCTCATCAGATGAGATTGGAGCTAAAGTTTTGATTAGGGTCCATGTCTAATTTTTCATTAAGTGGACTTATTTTATGGAGATTTATAATCTCCAAATGGAAATCTACAGTTGTAGGGAAAAATCCTGCCCTAAGACGTGCAGACTGGATGATAGGGAACTTTTTATCCTGGGCAAACAACAGAGCAGAATCTCTCCTTAACAGTCCAGAGAGGGCTAGAAAGGGGGTATCACCAGCACAGCATGGCCTACAGGGTGCATGGTATCTCAAACAGGGAGTGTGCCCTCAGCTGGCTAGTGCATATGCTGTCGTCAGCAGCACATGCTAGCCAGGTATGTATGCTGTTCCTTTTTAGATTGCCATAAATATGCCCCTAACACTGTATTCACAAAGCTTGTCCTGAACCATCCTACGCTCTGAGAACTTACAAGATGGTCAAAGATGTGAAAATGACACCTTACAGCTTAACATCTGGACCCATTCTCTCTCTCTCTCTCTCTCTCATTAAAGAATAACAATCCTTATCACTTATTTAATAATTCAGCACTTTCAATCTGTAGAACTCAAAGTACTTTTTGAATGTACATAAGGTTAGCATCCCCATTTCACATATTGGGTAAGGTCACGGGCAAATATGTAGCAGGTTTCCTGATTCCCATTCCAGGGTCTTATTCATGTCTGTGTAATTTGGGCCTATCACTGGAGGGAGTGTCACTGGTACTAGCACACACAGATAAGAAAACAAACAAAAGGCTGAGGCTTAAAGTTTTCCCCATCTTACATGCCAAAGGTTCCAGCGTCACATCAAAAGTATGGCTCTTGAATTCATTCTTCGTGACACCTGTATAAAACACAATATTGCCAGACAGATAGGCTGTTGCAGTGTAACGGTTGCGGCTGTTGTTTCTGAAGGTTACAGTGACTTTGAAGTCACTGCCAAGTGTTGTGTTTTCCACTTGAAAGTCCATGTCGACTTCAGTCCTTGCCTGCTCCATAGTATCCTGGGTAGCCTCCTTTTTAACGCCATACATCAGAGCAGTCTCAAGGGCCAGTCTCTCTTCTTCTGTGCCTAGGAAAACATGGAAAATATGTTAAAAAAACTGAAACAACAGAACCTAATTACTAGGTGCATAATGATACCACTTTCCCAGGGTCCAGATCAGTGTTTTCTGTCTGGCAGTAACAAACACCCCAAAAATATTTTACAAATACTTTGAAGTTATTTCTCTTTTTAAATTATGTCAGTGCTTATAAAAACTACTAGATCATGGGCCAGATCTAAAGCCTATTAGTCAATAAAAAAACTCCCCTTTACCTTAATGAGCTCAGGATCTGGCCCTTAGGTTTCTGGAGACTTGGAGATAAAGGACAATTTGAGCAGTGGCAGGGGTAATGCTTGCTTCTCCACCAAACTGCCATTGTATTAAAAGCATAAATTCCTTTTGAATTAAGTAAATTCAACCATGGTTACCCTCTGTTTTCAGATATATCTACTTCTGCCCAAGGTGTTTTTGAGTGACAGCCTTAAGGAGATGTTCTTACAGAAGGAGTTGTAATGTGTTTGAGATGGAATTAAGATGCACAGTTTTCCACACCGCTTGGAGAAAGCTGTGTGAGAACCTACCTTGCTAGAGGTTTACATATCAACTGACATGAGACCTATTTAAGAAAAATCTGTGTCAGTATATACAACACTTTGTTTTGCCATGGGCAATAAGTTACCTTCCTGGAACTTGTACTGCTCAGTAATGTCCTTGGTTCCATCACTACCAATTTCCTTGGTCAAGATTAATTTCCCAATGTGGGTCTTATCAATGTGTTCAATCACTCTGGTCCCATCTTTCATTGCTTTTGAGTAAACAATATCACTATTTACCTATAAAATTAAATAACAAAGCATTACGTCTTCTTGTGGCTTTAAAGCCAGTATGTCTTCCCTTGACTCAAAGACAAAATCATCAAGTCCTACTGCTTTCAACAGGATGCGATACATGTTTAAAATTAAGCATGTTTAAACACCTTGCTGAACTGGCTTCCAAAAAGGGCTTATGGTAGTACTTTGAACAAGCTGTGGTAGTACTTTAAACCAGCTTTCAGAAACACTTGTCATATGGATTTCCTAACACAGTTGCAGGGCCAGAACTTCAGCTAATGTAAATCAGTGGAGCTCCATGTATAGTCATTGGAGCCAATGTTCACCTGCTGAGGATCTGGCCCGCTGTGTCCTTTTGAATAATCAATAGCTATTTAATACCACATTTCTGAAGATTGAGAAATACTGGCAGCATGTCTGGGCTCCATGATGCCTGTAAAGGCACTGTCCTGAGTCGAGGGGCACCCGCCATCCCAGCAGGAGCACAATCATTTTGCATTCTAGTAGAGCCCCACAATGTGCTAGCTGTCAACCCATATAGAAGGATACTTGCTCTGGCCCAAAGAGCTTACAAAACCCCCCAGAGCTTCAGAGCCTGCCGGGGAGCCTGCCTGCTGTTACAGTCCTTCATGAGAGGCAGAGGTTAATGCAGATTGTGTTATGGAAAGCAGCGAATAACTTCCTCTGCTGCTCTGGTAACTGTGATTTCATTTCAACTGGAGCAACTTCTTCTGAGTACTACTTTGGCAAGCAGTGATTGGTGAATTTTATCATTCACAAGTGTCAATATCAAACCTAATGATCTAAGTATAATTACAGGATTTCTATTTTACATGAGCTGTATGGGAAATCACACTGCAGTCCATGTACTAGACCTAGAGACTGACTTACTGTCCCATTTAAATCACCAAAAACACTATTTTTTCAGGTACATACCTCTGCAAAAACAAAAGGAGCATCAAACTGGAAGCAGACATGACCATGTTTAACAGCTTGAACGGAAGCAGGGCCACATCTATACATACCTGAATTGAGAGTAGAGGGGGAAGAGAAATAAAAGGCTGAATTTGTTTTCTTTATCTTTAGTTAAAGTTAGTATCTAGAACAGTGGTGTCTAATACGTTCACCACTAGCTATATGTGGCAAATAGGCTATTGAATTGTGGCTAATGTATGAGCAATGCGTTGGTGTATTGAAGACAGCAGTACTGGAAGACAGGTTGTGTGCTTTGATATACAGCTTGATAACGTGGCTAGGATATAGTGCAAGAGAGACAACAGCATAGACGACAGTGGACATGCTTGCTGAATGTAATAGCAACAGGCGCTAGTGTGTATTGTAGTATGTTTTTTAATCCTTTTTTATAATGTGGCAAATAAGAAAGATTCAAAACCACAAGTGTGGCTAGCATTGAATTTCTATTGGACACCGCTGATCTAAAATGTGCTAGATTGGGAAAAAAACAACTAGCCAAACCGTTAGCTTAAAATAAGAACATAAGAATGGCCATACTGGGTCAGACCAAAGGTCCATCTAGCCCAGTATCCTGTCTTCTGACAGAGGCCAATGCTAGGTGCCCCAGAGGGAATGAACAGAACAGGTTCAGTGATCCATCCCCTGTCACCCATTCTCATCTTCTGGCAAACAGAGGCTAGGGACTCTATTCCTGTCCATCCTGGCTAATAGCCATTGATGGACCTATCCTCCATGAACGTACCTAGTTCTTTTTTGAACCCTGTTATAGTCTTGGCCTTCAGAATATTTTCTGGCAATGAGTTCCACAGACTGACCGTGTGTTGTACGAAAAATACTTCCTTTTGTTTGGTTTAAACCTGCTGCCTATTAATTTCATTTGGTGACCCTTAGTTCTTGTGTTAGGAGACAGAGTAAATAATATTTCCTTATTTACTTTCTCCACACCAATCATGATTTTATAGACCTCTGTCATATCCCCCCTTAGTTGTCTCTTTTCCAAGATGAAAAGACCCTGTCTTATTAATCTCTCCTCTATTGCAGTTGTTCCATACCCCTAATAATTTTGATGCCCTTTTCTGAACCTTTTCCAATTCCAATGTACATGAAATAAAAAGTCAGGTTCGTTCTAGTGTCATAACCCCAACTATCTCCTCTGCTGCACAATATTCCACTGGTATCTGTACTGCAAAGATAACATATTATACCTGGTACATGCACAGCACTGCAGGTGCCTGTTGACTCATGTGCTGGGTGTGTGATGCAGCAACAAAGCTATTTATTAATGAAAATGGAGACTTTGCTTGTCTTCCACTTTCAGGGCCGCATTCTGCTACCCTTACAAACTCTGATGGCAGTGAGACTACTTGCAGAGTAAAGTACTACTCCGTGTGATACCAGTATCAAAATCAGGCCCTTAGTGTCTGAGGCTATTTAAAGAAGAAGAAAAGCTTTTACACCACTTCTCCCACGCCCCCCAATATTTCCCAACTCTATTGTTTTGATAGTCTAACCTCTGTTTGCCCACAGGTGCATACGCATACACCGGCACATGCTACATTCAACTACAGGAAGATCATGGCACATATTCTTACTTGAAAATGATGAGGTTTTCATCTACCCTTTTAAAGGGATTTGAAGGTTTCTGAAGGGTGATGAACTGACAGAACTCGGTCCCTATTCACCATGATTTCAGTGGAGTTACACCTGTGCAAAACTGCAGTAACTAAGTGCTGAATCAGGCTCTTTGTCCACTGTATTGCCCCTGATAAAGCACCGACACGTTGCGCTACGTTTTCCATATTGCCCCACCAGCATGCCTCAATCCTCAGCCAAAGGTACTACTTCAGAGGTCAGTCAGTCCTTTCTTCTCTGCTGGGATTGCCAGAAACTGTCAATCAATGCCAGTTTTATGACATAGACACCTGTTTGCTAGGAACTGGACTGATAGCATCAACTCATTTCACATGCTCTAGGTCAGAAAACACCTACCTGTTGGTAATAACTTACAGCCACAACTGATCTAGCCGGGAAAGGCTCCATGTTCTATTACCAACTCAGTGAACCATCCAGTCCCAAATCTGAAGCTGTCTAACAGTTGGCACCTTAATGACACACTTTTTGCTTCATGGTTTAGCATAAGCCTCAAGTGCTGGAAATGTCATTCAGTACGAATTGATTGGAGTTAAAGCTGACAAGCTTGGAAGAGCTCAGTCTGTCAGAGTGTGAACCTAGGAAACATCTGACTGCTACTGTCTTAAGAATATATGTTTGAACTGAGTGAAGAGGAAATTAGGAAATGTAACAACAGTAGTAGATTTTCATTTTCTCTGCCATCTAGAGAATGCAGCCACAGGAGTTTACAGAGAGAAATTAGTATTTTGGCATGTTATATACACCCAAAATACTTGATTTAAAACCATTACCCTCCCCGCCATTCTTCCACAGGACAGCTCTGTTATCACAAATGCAATTAACATTCCTGGGGCTGGGTCCAAACTCCAGTGAAGGCAATTGGAGTCCTTTCATTGGTTTCAATGTTCTTTGGCTGAGGCCCCTTTCCCTTCCACTGTGCTATACGTTTGCTTGCAAGCTGGTCACAGGGCTCATGGAAATCAGGAATCCCATGACTTCTGCATTTTTCTCCTTGAGCCCTTTGTGGAAAATACAGCAGTTTCTCCCCATCTTTGAAACCATCACTGGGCAAGGCTTATGGCAATTGCTGAGACTGAAGGGAAAGGGCCATTCCTTTGCTGAAGGGGGATGTAAATATGTCTCAGAATACAACAATCAGTATCAAAGTGTAGGACCAACATCTAAATACTACAGCAAGGGCACTTTAGAAATCTGATTAAATAAAGTTGGTGATTTCATCAACATTTTCCATGTCTCACCTGTGATTTTTTTTTCAAAATAATTTCTACTATAATATTCCTATCCTTCTTATCAGTATGCACAGAAATGCTGCTTTGAATCATGCTTTCAATGGGAAACCATATGCAGCTCCCCCTTAACAGAAGTCAAAGTTATACACAGGTTGCATCAAAACCTTTTGGTATTGCAGAAAATGGAATGCGGATCTTTAACACACAATACTATATAAAGTACATACTGCCTAACCCAACAAAAATGGCTGAATTATGGCACAGTGTCTTGTTTTCCTTTGGCCAAATTCTATGCCCGCTGAGATAATTGGTGCTTTTATATCTGTTGGAGGAGACTGAGGAATCCATCTTCAAATCTTCTCCACAGCCAACAACTTCAGTCTAAAGACTAAAATACAAAGACTGCATGCAGGATTACCATCACTGTTTTCTTGAGGAGTACTGTCTACGACTTGCCATCCTCCAAAACCAACAGGAAGATCAGGTCTGGTCATCCATGCCTCATTCCAGCAGTGATAGTTCCTTATACGGGAGAACAGACAAGAATATTCAACACTGAAGCATACAAATAAATATCAAAACAAGCCTGTAGCTTAATGTCTCACTGTTGCAGTGAAAATCTCATAAGAATTTCCTGGGTTCAGCAGTTTATATGCTGCAGAGGACAGATCAAGCCAGATCCCCAGGGCCAATGATTCGGTGCCTGCTGAAGCTTGATGGGGAGCATCAGAAAAGCAGGTGTAAGCCTTCTTTGCAATCCCTGATCCTCAAGCTCCCTGGCACCAGTCCAATGCCAAGAAACCAATTAGAAGGGCCTGAAAAATGCTCTAAATGGCACTTAATGCATAGGCCCCTAAAAAGAGATTCAGGCAGCTGGGGATTGTTGGTGCACAAGGGTGCTCCTGCCACAACCCGCTTTTGTCAGCCATGTCCCCAAGAATGGGGGCTGTGAGAAGGGTGCCAGTCAACTCTACCTCACAGACTACCTCTGTGCAAGAGGAATCCCTAACTACCCAAGTATGCTGCTGTTAGCACTGCTTTGTGCTTCTTGAATGGTATAAAGCAGACCTAGCCAGGCTGATGACTTGCTATATCTTAAACAGATATTTCAGTACCAACTATACAACTGGAAATATGCACAACTAAGTTCATTTTGATGGCTAGAACAAACAAACGAGCTTGTCAGGTTTCTGTGTAAAGTTGCAGGTGCAGGTTTATTAACTGACCCTGCATCGGATATAAAAAAAATATTTTCCAAACTCCTTGTAGGTCATTTTTGAATGTCTCAGACCAAAGAATATACTTTTTAAAGAGGAATAGTTGCATTAGTTTGCGGACAATACCAAGCTGGGAAGGGTTGCAGGTGCTTTGGAGGCCAGGATTAAAATTCAAAATGATCTGGAGAAATGAATCTGAAGAAAATATGATGAAATTCAATAAGGGCAAAGACAAAGTACTCTACTTAAGAAGGAACAATCAATTGCACACATACAAAATGGGAAATGACTGCTGAGAAGGAGTTCTGGGAAAGGGATCTAGGGGTCATAGCAGATCGCAAGCTAAATATGAGTCAACAGTGCTCCACTGTTGCAAAAAGAAGACATTATTCTAGGTTGTATTAGCAGGAGTGTGGTCAGCAAGCTGCGAGAAGTAATTCTTCCGCGCTAATTAGGCCTCAGCTGGAGTATTGTGTCCAGTTCCAGGTGCCACATTTCAGGAAGGATGTGGACAAATTGGAGAAAGTCCAGAGAAGAGCAACAAAAATTAATAAAGGTCTAGAAAACATGACCTATGAGCAGTGTTCCCTCTAATTTTTCCACCTTGTGTGGAATGAATTTTTGTTATGTGCATCAATATGCAGGTGATGTCCTGCACATTGGTGCCCATAACAAAATTCATGTGGTGGGGTCAAGGGGATCAGAGTGTGGGAGGGGGCTCAGGGCTGAGCCAGAGAGTTGGGTGCAGGGGGGTAAGGGCTTGGCTGGCGGTGCGGGCTCTAGGGTGGGGCCAGGGTTGAGGGGTTTGGGGTGCAGGAGGTGCTTTGGGGCTATGGCGGGGTAAGAGGTCTCTCCGCAGCTCTCTCTCCCCACAGCAGCACCTGAGCACAGGGGCTGGGATCGCAGGACAGGCGCCCCTCCCACAGCAGGTCTGGGCCAGGTCTGGGTTTGGGCCTGGTCGGGCCACCCAACCCTGGCTGTGGCTGGGTTCAGACCCGGATAGGGGCACCCCGGCCAGTCTGGGTGCCCCTGGCACAGCAGAGTTGGGGGCCAAGCTAGGTTGCGGCCAGGGAACGGATGTTCCTCCCCCAGCAGGTCTCCGGGCGCAGCACTAAGACGGCTGCTGCGCAGCTGTCACGCTTACAGGGAACTTAGCCTATGTGGGAAGATTATAAAAATTGAGTTACTTCAGTCTGGAGAAGAGAAGACTGAGAGGGGACATGATAACAGTTTTCAAGCACTTAAAAGGTTGTTACAAGGAGGTGGGAGAAAAATTGTTGACGTTGACCTCTGAGGATAGGACAAGAAGCAACGGACTTCAATTGCAGCAAGGGAGATTTAGGTTGTCCATTAGGAAAAAACTTCCTGCTGGGGTAGGTAAGCACTGGAATAAATTACCTAAGGAGGCTGTAGAATCTACATCACTAGAGATTTTTAAGAGCTGGTTAGACAAACACCTGTCAGGGTGGTCTAGATAAACATAGTCCTACCATGCCTCATGGACTAGATGATCTCTAGAGGTCCTTTTCTAGGATTAGGACTAACTTTAAAAAAAAATGTGCAAAAAGCAATTTACTTTGTTAGAATTTTCCAACTCTCCTTGGTAATACTGCAGAAGGTAGATAGACCCCAACTGAATCACCAGTGCCATGCTGCTAAGTTTCCCTTGGAGGTTTCCCATGTAAGCAAAAGCTAAGCCCAGCTCTCTTAGTTTCTAATTCAGGTGCGATGGTGCCCAAGTGAGAGGTCATATCTCCACCGGGCCGAGTTCCATGGGTCCTGGAACTAGAGGTGCTGAGGGGCGGGGGCAGCTGCACCCCCTGGCTTGCAGTGGTTTCTACTATATACAGAGTTTACCATTTGGTTCAATGACTCTCAGCACCCACACTGTAGAAATTGTTCCAGTAACCCTGTCAAGTGCTGTTCTATGAGCCACATGAGTTATGTGCAAAGGCATTTAAGTGGTTAATCTAAGCACTGAGACTTGAAATGCCCTCACTTGCCTGGATGCTGAAAACCACCACCAGGCCATCTCATTTACAATCTGTCCAGAATGTTTCAAAGATGAACAGCCCTAAAGAGAAAGCTGGCTCTTGTAACTTTCTTTCAGAAATTTTATTAGAGCTCTAGGGAGAGCACAAACAAGGAGGAAAAAAAAACCCAAAAAACCCCAACATGCGTTTCTTGCAACAGCTTCAAGAGTCAACCAAGTGTTTGAATTCTATTATTGCCAAAAGCGGGGGAGGGGAAAGTAGCAATTTTCTTTGCAAATTATGTGTATCCTGCCAGCAGATATGAATAAAATTGCATCTGTTTAGCCACTGATACTTCCCTAATGCATGCAATATTAGCAATAAAATTGCAGCCAGAATGGATTGTTAAACTCCAACCATTTCATTAATACTAGGTGAAAAAACAGAAATGGAAAGGAGTCAGTGGGATCTGACTGAGGCTTGTCTAACAAGACATTTCAAAGCAGAAATAAATGCTTGGATCAGGGAAAAACTTGTCAGTTAGGAGAGTTAATGAAGTAGGACTACAGAAAAAGAATTATTCAAGAAAAGTCACGCACACAACTAGAATTTTTGATAGTGCTGAATGCGGTGCACTGAGTCATTCCCATACAGCCCTTGGTGAACCACTATCTGGTAGGTGGGTTTTTGAAAATTATGATGATGCCACATGAGAAGAGAAAATCTCTGCCCTGAAGCACTTAAAATCCAACTTTGAATCAAACTCAAATGTGCTTGGCTTCACGTGTGACAAAAGGACTGAATATAAAAAACAGTGGGGAGAAAGTCATGAATGAAACTTATCTTATTTGGCGAGTAGACACTGCAATGTAATAACTCGACTGTAAGCTCTTTGTGGCAAAGACTGTTTGTTTTTTGTTTTGTATAAGGCTGGGCACAATGGAATTGAGATTTATATATGCTACTGCAATACAAATGATAAATAAGTGTGATGACATTGGGTGAGGATGGATAGATAGATATTCACTTGTGCTGCCCCAGCTTTTGGAGGATTCTTTCCATCCCTAAAACATAATCTAAAGTTCCTTTCAGCCTCAAAACATACCGGGCCATGTGCTTGGCTGGTGCAAGAGGGCACTTTTCTATTGACTTCAATAGAGCTAGGCCGCTTCCTAGCAGGTGAGGATCTGGTCCTATAGATGGAGAATTATTTAAACTGAAGTTGTAGCTCTTATTCATAAACCAGCCAGAGACTAAACAGCAATAGAAAAACTAATAAAAGATGACAAGGTGGGTTTTATGTAAGAAGAGTACTTTACATGGCTCATATGGTTAGGGACATATTGGATGAGCGAGGACCTTAGGATTGAGTATAGCGCTGAAAACCTGCCTTCCACACCATAAAAAGGTGTGGAAGGCAGTTTTGGAGTGAGTTGGTTTTGGAGTGAGAGAGGGGGTGGAGTATGGAAGATTGGCATTCAACCCCTCAGAAGGGATCTCTACTAAGGCCTCCACCCTACAGTGAGCTTGGCATGGAAGAAGCTCCTGAACCCATATGGAGCCTCATTGACTGTAACAGGGCTCTGGCTGACTGGAGAACATACTGGGATCAAGGCATGATAGGTAGGATCCCTTCAAGGTATATTCCTTACATGTCTGTACAGAATTAAAAGAAAACTAAAGTAAGAAGAAGCAGTCAGTAATGACAGTAAACTAACTAAGTTTTTACATATAACTTCTGGAAATTCTTTATATATGTTTTCTGGCGTATAAATTATATAAATTTTGGTGTAATTCTTTATATATGTTTTCATCCGGGGAAAAATGCTTTTTTCTAAAAATAAGTTCATGCATATCAGATGCCAGGCACTTGGATGCAGCCCCACACCTAGAGATGGGTCAGAACAAAAATCCTAGATCCAAACATCCCTGAATTCTGGGGGTCTTTGAAATAGGAACACAGACCCCTGTTTTGCAGCTCCAGGGAATAAAACAGTCAACTGATATAGATGTTCATAAAGGAAAGAGATCCTAACTTCCAGTTACCTAGGGATTATAAATAAATTAAAAAAGAAAAGTCAAGATATTTTTTTCAAAAATTGTTATAAATACCTTGAACCTGTCATCTTAAAAAAATAAAAAGCTACGTTGAAATAACATCAAGAATAAGACACAAACCATTTAAACTCTGAGTTAGAGCTACCATAGAGTGGTACAAGGTAATGAAGAGAAAGGACACAGAGGAGAAATGGAAAGTGCTGTAAAAGAAATTAATGTACGCCCAAGGGATTATGTGCACCATGTAGCAATAAATACATTATGAGGAGAAAGGGATGAACCAGGAAGTTCCCAAAGTAATCAAGACAAAGAAAGAGGTATATAAAATGTGAGGTGTAAAACATTGCGGGTCAGTTCCTCAGCTCAAGTGAATTGGTACAGATCCCTCAACTTCAATGGAGTTTCATCTATTTACACCCGCTGAGAATCCGTCCCTAGCTTCAGAGGAAAAATTGAACAATTATTGAATGAAATGAAAAATATTGAAAAATGGTAGAGAAATGAAAAGGTGGGGGCAGAGAAGGAAAAATTGACAAGTGGTTAAGACAAATGTGACTTTGAGTACATAAGGGAAAAAGCTTAGTGAAGCTGTTAATAGAGTGTCTAACCTACTGAGGTAATACTTGACTATACACACAGCGTCTGATTCTTATCTCACATCACTTATACACCACTATATCTTCAGTGGAGTTACTCTCAGTTTATACCAGTGTAAGTTGCAGGAGAATCATGCCTATAGATATGTTCTATTGTCTTCTGATCATTAGAGGAGATGCTAAATTTGAATTTTGGAATCCTGAGACCCCAAAGTATAGGCTTCAAAGTAAGTATATTACAGACAAAGAACTACATAAAGTTGTAGCTGTGCCAGTCCCAGGACATTATCTCACCCACTTTGTCTTTCTAGATACAGAACTATTTGTTTTCTGGGCCATTCATATAGGATGGTACATGGGTGGTTCTGTGAGATGCACTGATTTATGCTATTGTGAAAGAGAATTCTTCCTTGGAAATTGTCATGTAATTCTTACATAGATCCCAAAACCTGGATCCTTCCCCCGCTGACAATGGAACACTTAAGTGTTCATCCTTTCTTCTGAGTTGCTTATATGTGTGTATATTGAATGCTGACTCTTGAACTGATCCCTTGCCTTTTTCCATGTTGAGCAGTTTACATTCCTTGGCCTATCTATTAACTAGCTTTTATTCCAAAGCTTGCAACTAGGTCTTTCAATAATCTATTAATACTCTTTAAGGTTTAAACAGACAAACCAAACCTTGAAAATCTGTCATGTTTTATGTGCTCAGAGATGACAGATTTGTTGGGACAGCTCACCAGATTGAGTCTTTTGTGAGTTTGGAGTCCATTTTCCCTTCTTCATCCACAAAGACATCCAGTTTTAAATTGGCATCATTGTCATGGGCAGAGGAATAATTGGTAACAATTCTTCCAGGTATCCCTATGCACCTCAAAACTGGAGTGGAAAGAGAAAGGAAATGAAAAGGATGATATGAGGCGATATGATGATACATGGGCAAGAGGATGGGTAGATAGATTGGAGGAGATTATAGGTATGCTGCAGGTAGAAGCAGGGTGGGTGGATGGAAAGATCACCTGGGCCTTTATTCTTTCAATACTTTCTGTTGGTAAAACACACACACACACACACACACACACACCCTTGCCCCCCCCCCCCCCACAGTCTGCCTTTTGCACATGAAGAAAAAGTAACAGTTAGGCTTCCCAAAACAACAAGACACAATAGAGGGTAAACAGTGATAAGCTTTGAAGGGAATGGAAAACTTGATTAGAAGGGCCACTGTTAGAAGTTTTCTTGGTTTTAAGTTTAGTTGGAATGTTCCAATGTTACATTTGGAGGAACCTATAGAATCCAAAGAATGTAACAGAAATCGATTGATATTGAGAAAGAAAACTGAATTATTTACAAGGGTCAGGGTCAGAGAGTTTAAACAAAGCACATTACATATTTTGTACCAATCGCTCAGTAATAATACTTTGAACTTCTGTAATCACCTTTTATTAGACCTCTCTCACAGTAAAGTAAAAAATGCATTCAATCCCTGAACATCTCAGTGAAGCAAGCATCTATTTGTATGGATGGGAAAGCTAAGATGTAGTCAGGTTAATGTTCTTGTTCAGATGGTACAGTGCATCATGGGAGTCCCATGGCCATGGTATAGCATAGAGGAGATGGGAGTCCAGCCAGGGATGCGCAGCTCTCAGAGAAGAATGTGGGGTGGGGTGGGAGTCTGAGGCATCTGAACAACAACTTCCATGAGACATCGCAGCAGCATTTCTGGGCTGAATATTTCAATTTTCAGACAAGAGCTTTTTTGTTCTTCATTTTTATTATGAAAAGCCTAATGTTTCCCCAGCTGGCAGATACTGTTTTGGGGAGGGGAGGAGGTGGAAAACCCAATTTACTGTCACAAAACAATTTCAATGGAAAAGCTTGGACAGCCCTACATGGTGCTATGTAGGCTAACGTCACTACTGTAACTTTCAGTAAAGAGCAACATCACACATTTGTTTTAAATGGTTCGATAAATTACCAGGCTGCATCTCATACATACCTACATTTCACTCAAATGCCTTCCCCGATTTCCAGCACATGAGTGCCTTCGAGGCTCATTGAAAATAATTCATCTATTTTAAGATCAGTGAATTTTAGCTTACTTTTCTCCAGAATGTTTTAGCATTTTTGAAACAGATGATTGTCTTGAATCAGTATGGTAACCTTGGAAAACGGGATTGGTTGCAGTTGAAGTCATAAAATGTTACAAACTTCAAAACTCAAAGCAATCATTTTAGCTGAATTCACTGAATATCCTCTATTTATTGTCACCTTAATGCTCTTTTTCCTGTAAGCAGCTATATGCTAGATATGCCACTGCCTAGCATTTTAACTTGCTAGTCATCAATTTTTTTTGTTTGTCATCTGGCTTTGTAACAATGCATGCTAGATCTCTAACTGCATTTGCTACATTAGTAGGCCTACCTTGACAGATTCTGCCCTAAGGTGCATGTGTCTTCTACTGAATGCAGGTGGCCCTGAATCTACACTGCATTATTTCAGTTTTATAAATCTGGTATAGCTAGAGGAATGCAGAAATGAATCAGTCCCAATGGGAGCTGTGCACCTGTGCTTCAGAGGGCAAAATTTGGCCCACTGTGTATAATGGTATGTCTGCAATGGAAGAGGTTTTTGGTGTACTGCAGGACAGAGGTTGGCGAGTGAGCAGGGGAAAATGCAACATCCAATGGCCATGGAAATTTCAAATGACTGGTGGTACCTACCAGCAGTGGCATGATTACAACACTTGTAGCATGTAGCACAGGGGTCGGCAATCTTTCAGAAGTGGTGTGCTGAGTCTTCATTTATTCACTAATTTAAGGTTTCGCATGCCAGTCATACATTTTAACGATTTTAGAAGGTCTCTTTCTATAAGTCTATAATATAAAACTAAACTATTGTTGTATGTAAAGTGAATAAGGTTTTTAAAATGTTTAAGAATCTTCATTTAAAATTAAATTAAATGCAGAGCCCCCCAGACTGGTGGCCAGGACTAGGGCACTGAGAGTGCCACTGAAAATCAGCTCATGTCCACCTTTGGCATGCGTGCCATAGGTTGCTTACCCCTGATGTAGCAGATAGGGTTGTATGGGAGCCCTGCTAGTCCTGGTATAAGTATGGTATTTGGTACAGTGTGTGTTTCAGATGAAGAGATGTATATCTGAACTAAAGATACATCCATTCAGACACACACACGTCTCAATATTCAGAAATGGAGGTTTTGGATGTATCTCTTGTCATAACCATTCCACAACAATAGAACTTCATGGTTTTGGATCTAGCTTTCTGGCTGCTTCACTTTACAAAACAGAATTTTTACTTTTGTTTGGGGAGTCAGTGGGCAGGAATAGCAAATTTAGTGCTTGTCAAAGGTGGAAGATTAGCAGCCCTCGCAGTTTTAAGAGACTTAATTCTCCACTGGCTATTCATGCTATGATCAGGGCTATGCCACACATTCTTATCTATGTTAGAGATCCCACCATGGCTACTACTTTTGGAGCGGTACCAGGGGAAGTACAATGCTGAGAAATTTTAAGAAAGAGCTGTCTGTTAACAAGGCCATACAATCTCCCATGCTAGGTGGGACCTGAATTTCTACTGCAAAAACCAAAGAGAACAAATATTTTCAAAAACCTTTCAGGTCTTCCTCCAGCAGTTAGCTGGAGCCCTCAGAGCGGAATGGTCCCTGAAGATTTGCTGTTGCTTTTACTATCTTTGTTTAAGATGATCACTACTTGCAAACAGCTGGTAATTGAAATTCCATGGGGAATTCACTATGATCACAGTATATTGGCTCTACTTTTGCTCCCAACCAGGAATCAACCCACTCCAGAAATCCACATGTTCCTAGATTGTTCAGCAGCAGACACTTTGGGGAGGGCCAAGTCCTAGTTGATATAAACTGGCATCGCTCCCAAAGTCAATAGAACTACACTGATTTACACCAGGTAAGAGTCTGGCCCATGTTTTTCCTTGTCTTATTAGATGTAGAAAGATATGGAACAGAAACAGATAATGAGGCATAATCTTAACCTAATCGCTCAGTGCATGAATCATACAACTTCCAGATCTGCCAGTATGCGTAACGATGCTGAGATAAGGATACACTGCATACAAAACTGATGTGCCTGTGTAGGTCATGGATACAGCATCAAACAAAAGTGAGAGGGTTTCATTGGGTTATTTTGTTTATCTAATTTCTTCTTAACAACTTAAACATGGAATCCCAGACCCTCTGTTTTGGCCTGTGTGTTTATGGCTGCCATTCAGGAGTTGCAAAGCTATCCTTTATGGTCCTCTGTTCCTAAGCTGACTGCGTGCAACTCTGTCACCAGGCTGGCAATCATCTTAGTGGGTCAATAGAGAAGTTGGGAATCAGTGGGGTTTAGAGAAACCCAAGCCATATCCTTTATACTCCAGCCAAACCCTTACACTTGTAGCAGGGACATGGATATAGGAGCTGCTATGCTGGCTTTGAGCCTATAGAGGATCCCCGTACAGTGGTATCATCCTCCTGGGCCCAGATATGGAAAATGCTCTGTACTCCAAGATCTTGGCATGGGCAGAGTATTCACATTATCTCACAGTGTGTATGTCTGTCTGGGCCTCTAGTGGCTAATAGTCTGACACCAGTGTTGAGTAATTATTTGATATGATGCTCCTACAGTTTCACTTGACAGTGAAAGTTACGACCATACAAGCACTGCTTTCCCTCACTGGGATATGAAACCTAGAACCTCTCTGCTTTTATGCAACACTGAAACTCTGATCTGATCGTTTAGTTTAACCTTTTGGTGCACCTGATACATGATACTCCAAGCCAGTATTTTCCTCCACAGGGCTGGCTCAGAAACTCCAAGGAAGTGTTGATCGTGCCATTTACACAGAATATTACAGGTGCTGTGCCAATGCACCTCGCTCTTGCTAAGAAGAATCCTCGCTATTCCAGTTATTAGGCTTTCTTGAGCAAAGAGAGACCGTCAGTTGTGCCATACAGTGCATTGGCTTTGTGATGTGGTCAGTTGCTCACAGTGGGTTTAGACTGAGATCACTCATTCGTGACTTCCAGCAGAAAACAATGACTATTCCATTTACAAAGTCTGCACCTGTTCCAATCCCCATCATGCACCCATTGCCTACACATCACGAAACACCATATTTTACTGGCCATTTTAGATACAAGAGACAGGTTTTACATAGATAGTAGAGTCTTGTAAAAGAGAAGCAGAAGTTGAAAGCATACTAGTATGTCCAAACCATGTCTGTTTTAGCCATTTAATGGCAATAACCCCTGCTATTTATTCTTGAACATTGTAGAGCCAACAAGTATCTTAGATCTAAAAACTATCTGCACTAGATAAAAATATCATTTTTTAAAATACTTACATGTATTGAAGACTCCAGCAAAGACCCAGCACTGACCGTACCGCACTGGCCTACCAGAGCTATGATATTCCAACAGGATGTCTACACTTCCAGTCCAGGCTGATGGTGCTACTCCATAAGCATAAACATTGTCCCAACTGCCAGCAACCACTCCATCATCATCTTTAGCATTGATCTGATGAAAAAAAGAAATGCTGTAAATCTCCCTATATGTTAAGTATGTCAAAAATTTGACAAGGGTAGAACTAGCTCCAATGGTTGGAAGTTGCAGCTAGACAAATTCAGACTGGAAAGAAGTTTCATGTTTTTTTTAGCAATGGGGGTAATTAACCACTGGAACAACTTACCAAGGACTATGGAGGATTCTCCCTCACTGACAATGTTTACATCAAGACTGTATGGTTTTCTAAAAGATATGCTCTAGTTCAAACAGGAATTAATTCAGGGAAGTCCTCCAGCCAGTGCAGGTCAGTCTAGATGATCAAAATGGCCTCTTTCCCTTATAATTTAGGAATACCAGGTAAGTTGTTTCCAAAACATTTCCCACTGTTTACAAAGAAGGAGATCACAGGATTTTGGTAGTGGCCTGCTGTGAGGACATTGTGGCATAGGGCAATAGTTAAAATAATTTAAAAGATATAAAATGATATAAACATGTTAGAAAAAGTTATACAGTCTCTTCTATACAACCTTTGTACAAATACTTTTTTGGGGAGGGAGGTTAAGCTGTGCATTTGAAATGCTGTAACCCTCTCCCACATTATGTTGTTTCTTCAGATGAGGTGCTTTTCTTATCATCCAAGAATTTCATCATCATCCAATATTATCTTCAGAACAGAAAGGCTAATTGACTTGCCCAAAGTAACGCTCTAAATCAGTGTCTGAGCTGAGATTAACCAGTCACTAAAAGACTACACTGTGGCTGATAAGATGCAGCCCATGGGAAAATGGCTGGAGGTGGAAAGGGGAAAGAGGGACACTACAGAGTTGACCTGCACAAGCAGAAATCCTGAGAAGCACTGGGCATACATGCTTTAATGGGGCTATTCCATCCTGTATCAGGGTAGAGTGTGTGCACCTTCATCTACCGGCGTGGGTCTACTTGATGGTGAAGGAGGTCCAGGGTAATGATTCTTACTCTTTGGGATGCCTTGCACTGCTGGCAGCCCTGATCAATCTAATTACAGCAATTAATTATCATCCCCATTTTACAAATGAAGAAACTGAGGCACAGCGAAGGGGCTTTCCAGAGGTGAAACATCAAAGCAGGTCACAGTTGGAATTAACATCCAGGCCTCCTGACTCCCAGTCTAACCACCATGTTGTCTTTCCTCCTCTGGGAAGATAGACTTTATCAATTATTTGACCTGATAGATACTGGCATAGTGCCAGGTGGAGTGCCATCACATTAAGAAGTGCAATGTCTGAAAGTGGCACCTCTCTCAGTGTGGTCCTAGTGTTGGACACAGATGACGGGTGGACACTAAGATATCATCCCTCCTGGAGTGAGACATTCCACCTATTCAAGATCAGCTTTCAAAATAGAAATAAAAAAGTTAATAAATAAAAACATGTCATTTCCAGTACATTCTGGGTCTTTATTGCATACCACTGCAGATCCAACGCGACTGATTTTGACTGGGTTTCCTCGCCCAGAGAGATCTAGTTTTGCTCTATCCATCAAGTGTAGACAAGCATCCAGAATGCCCTCTTCAAACTAAATAAAAGGAAAGAAAAAAAAAGAAAAGAGGCTGCTTCAGTTCTTATTCTGGAGAGCAAATAGGAAGCTAATATTCTTTGCCCCTACAATAAATTGATGAAGGTCATATTTCAGTTCAGTGTTTAACTATACAGGCTTTGGTTTTTTGTTTACTAATTATCCACATTGAGTAAGAAGTGTTCCATCGTGAGAAAATGTAGTCTTGCTTTCAAATCAGTTCTGATCTAGACATCTAAAGGTTATGGCAACAAAGTCATTTTTACATTACATAACATTTTAAGTGGCTCTCAAGAATATAATAGGAAGTTCTAACAACAACAAGAAAAATGCTGATCTATTCAAAGAGAACTCTGTGTCCTTCATAGATCCTAGACCTGTTGATTTCTGACATAGCCACTGCAGTGCCCAGACCTGAACAATGAATGCTTTACCAAAGTTAGGGCAAAATCTCCATATTTTAAAAAGTAATTATGTTTGCACCTGTGTTTAACTAGCTATCAGGTACATTCTATTGATTAGTTCTGGCCTATGCAGTTTGGACTAAGCAAATGACAAGTGACCTAAAGCAGTCTTCTTTAAAAAAATAGTCCAAAGACTCCAGCTTCTGAAATCTTGTAATAACAAGCGCAGGAATGAATAGGGGGCAGAGGTGCCTACATAGACCAGAATCCATCATCAAATAACTTGCCCTTTGGTGTAGTTCAATTTGCTTAGGAGAAATTGGATAGCAGCAGAAAATACCGCTGTCCCCTGGAAGAGGATAGGGGACAAAGAAATGCACATTAATAAGATGATCATTTTCTGTATTCACTGAAAATGCATATAACAAAGTTATATTGCTATTGCAGGCTATGACATGCATCCAAAGGTATGAACTACAAAGCTCTTCCTCACTCATTTAATTCCATATAAGCAATGGGACGGCGCTATACAGAGTATGCGTCCATTTCTTAAAGAAACAACTATGCTATAAAGATCTGTTTTCTAATTGATCCAAAATACAAAACCAGAATTGATTATGTCAGCACCTATCCAAGGTACTGATATATTGTTGCACTCTCTAATGCAATATCAACCAAGAAAGTCAGTGCCCATTTATCATCATTCAGTTCCTTGGCTCTGCCCACCACAATTGCACTAATTTGGTTTCTTTGGCATTTAACAGAAACTCATTATTAAATAATCAGTAATAATCTTAGAGTGCAAAACTGAGGTGAGTGGAGGTCAGCATTTCCCTACCCAAGGAGCTAATGGCAGAATCATATCATCCACTGAGCGTTCGCACTGGAGATCAATTGGATAATCTTATTGGTGTGTACTGGAAATAATCCTGGGCAAAGGATAGCTCTGTAAAGAGATCCCTTTCTAAACAGCATCCTCGCAACAGAGGATGTAAATCCTCTGGCTCAAATCTGCTGACACCAGCCTTGTCTGCTACAGTTCGCTCTGCTCTTGGCTTGAACTAAGGACATGTCACTTTCACCCAAGTCAAAAATCTGTTTTATTTGCCATCTGACCATCTAGTCATCACTGGTGTCAAAGACCTGATGCAGTAAAGTATATTCTGCATTAAACCCTTGCCATCTCAATCTCACTGGGAGAGGGAGGGAGAGAGAGACACATACAGGAATTGCTGCCATCATGGTGGTGTTAAGGCCCCCGTGGCTTAAAAATCTATGAATTGACATAGTATGTGTTTAGAGAGACAAAGTGGGTGAGGTATTATCTTTTATCGGACCAACTTCTATTGGTCTTGTCTATTGTCCTGGGACCAATGTGGCTACAATACTGCAAACAACAATAGTAAGTGTTTGTGAAATAACTGGGTTAAAAGGACAAGAGAAGAGATAAATGGCCACCAGCATACTCTAGTGACTTTGCATCACGAGAGTAGCACAAAGCAGCCATAAACCAGGCTGGACCTATACTTCTCCACCTTCCATGCCAGTTATTTTGCAAACATTACATCAAACTCAATGTCATGTCTTCATCTCTTGCTGTCTAGCAAGAGATGGACCTGAAGCAAAACACAAAATTTGAAGAGCACCAAAATGTAGGAAGTGAATGGCTGCTTTTGCACTGCCATAACAGTGCAAGTATCCAGAGAATACTGCTGAATTTGGCCCATACAGCATAAAGCAGTCACTCTCTGCTTGAGACAGCCAAGCACAAAAATAATTAAAAGCTGGATTCAAGACTGAGGTGTTTTGGCAGAGCAATCTGGAGAAACTGCTGCAAGGAATACAACTGCTACATGGAAAACAAAGCTGGGGAGGAATAGACAGACACGGAGATCTTGTCTACACACAGATTTGCACTGGTTTAGTTAAACTGGGGCAAGCCCCTGTGCGGACCCTCTTATTTCAGTTTAAGTTAAATCTGTTTCTAATTGACATATGCTAAACTGAAATAAAAGCTGATTTAAACCAAGACAAGACTGTTTATAGTCCTGTTGTTCCAGTTTAACTAAATCCATACTTTTGAAAAATCACACCTTAAATTAAGCTGGTGCAACTTTGTATGTAGTGTGACAAAGCTCCAAGTCTGTACTTGTGGGTCCTGCGCTTCCTGGCAGATTTAGGGGCCTCAGAAACTCATCTAGGCCCCAGAGTGACCTCCCTTTCTCAGTATAATTGGCAAGAGTCACCACCTAGTGAGTTGCCTTCATCACAGGCCAGTATGGAAGATGGGGAAAAAAAGGGGGGAGCCCGGGCCCGCCCTCTACTCCGGACTCCAGCCCAGGGACCCTAATAGTATCAGCTAAGATGGCTGACCTTTTAGGCACAAAACACAATACAATTCCCTGGGCTACTTCCCCACAGCAGTCCCCACTTCTTCAAACTCCACTTCACCCTTACCTCAGGGCCTCCTTCCTTCAGTATGATATGTTGTTCACCACTCAGTCTCACCAACAGCATAACTTCCTTCCACAGCTCCTGACACCCACAGCCCACCTGACTAACTGGGAGGTTTTTATCTGGATTCAGCCAGTCCCTGATTGGCTTCAGGTGTCCCAATTAGGCTAGCTGTTTCTACTCCTTTCTAGAAGGTTCTTAATTGGCCCCAGGTGTCTTGATTGGCCTGGAGTAGCCTTTGTTTGGCTATCCAGGGAACAAGGACCTGCACATCCTGAGACTAATATACCTGCCTTCCAGCACTCTCCTATATCCTTCTGGTCTGACTCCGTCACATATCCCTCCCCCCTGCTGAACACCAAGGGGTTGGGCAACTTGGGTCGACATACAGTGCACCCGTGATAAGCCATCTGCGTTGCCGTGGCGACTTCCGGCTCTGTGTTGTATGCGGAACTGAAAGGGTTGGAGGGATAAGAACCATCTAGTCACTCTCGCATTTTTCTCCTTGTTCCGCTGCATCCACTGAAGAGGGGCATGGTCAGTCACGAGGGTAAACTGTCTACCTAGCAGGTAGTATCGCAGTGTTTCCATGGCCCACTTAACGGCAAGGCATTCCCTCTCGACCACAGCATACTTCTGTTCCCTTGGGAGAAGTTTTCTACTCAGATAGAGGATTGGATGTTCTTCTTCCCCGACCATCTGGGACAGGACAGCCCCTAGTCCAACTTCAGATGCGTCTGTCTGCAAGATGAACTCCTTAGTGAAGTCTGGAGCTATAAGTACAGGGTCACTGCAAAGGGCTGTCCTTAGATCTGTAAATGCCCTCTCTGCTGTGTCTGTCCATCGCACCATCTCAGGTCCCCGAGCTTTTATGAGATCAGTCAGGGCACTTGCCCTGGTGGCAAAATGGGGAATAAAGCGTCGATAGTACCCCACTACCCCCAAAAATGCCCGGACTTGTTTCTTGCGAACCGGTCGGGGCCAGTTTTGGATGGCCTCTAGTTTATTTAGTTGGGGTTTCACTACACCTCGTCCCACAATGTAGCCCAGATACTTCGCCTCCGTTAATCCTATGGCACACTTTGCGGGGTTTGCGGTAAGGCCAGCATGCCTTAGGGTATCTAGGACAGCTTCAACCTTTTCCAAGTGGGTTTCCCAGTCTGCGGTATGAATAACCACATCATCCAGGTAGGCAGCTGCATAACTAGCATGGGGGCGCAATAGCTTATCCATAAGGCGCTGAAAGGTAGCTGGGGCCCCATGTAGACCGAATGGAAGGACTGTATATTGAAACAGTCCATCTGGGGTGGAGAAAGCGGTCTTCTCCTTTGCGTCTTCAGCAAAGGGGATCTGCCAGTACCCTTTAGTTAAGTCTAGAGTGGTCAGGAAGCGGGCATTTCCCAGTCGGTCCACTAACTCGTCTATCCGGGGTATAGGATATGCATCGAACTGGGACACCTCATTCAGCCGACGGAAATCATTGCAAAACCTTGTGGAGCCATCTGGTTTGGGTACTAGCACGATCGGGCTAGACCACTGACTGTGAGACTCTTTAATTACCCCTAAGTCCAACATTTTCTTTACTTCTGCTCTGATTTCTTCTCTTTTGGCCGCTGGCACCCGGTAAGGCCTCATCGTTACCTTGGCCCCGGGGTTTGTAATGATGTGGTGATATGTCTCAGTTGTTCGTCCTGGCCGAGATGAGAATACGTCTTGGTTCCGGTTGATCATGAAATAGGGTGCTGGCCCTCGGGCCTTACCCTCCACGGGCTCCCCATCTATCTCAGCCACCTCTCTTCTGACATTATCATATCTGGGATCTTCTGCCTGGTCTCGCCCGAAAGTCTCTCTTCCAGGACCTATCGACCCAAACTCTGAGGAACTGGTCTCTGCCTCCTCAGTCACTTCGGTGACATTAGGGTTGGGACTGGATTCTGCTTCCTCCTCCTCCTCTCTGGGGGTCTCTTTCTCAGTTCCCTGTGCCCTTCGGCCTACCAAGGCCATGTTCTGACCCTGAAGCAGAATCCGAGTGCCCAAAGCCTTCGCTGCCCTTCTTTCTTTCTTGGTTTTTCTGCCCTTCCCAGGGGCAGAGAACAATTCGGGAGATATTTCAGCAAAGAAAGGAGGGTGATTTTCTGTTAGGGATGACTCCTTAACTTCAGAGTCTTCTCGTCTGTCCCCTCCCTCTGGTGGGAGCAAATTTCCAAATCCTGGGAAATCCCTTCCAATGAGCACTGGGTATGGGAGTTTTGGGACCACTCCTGCTTTTACCCCAGTGATGGTTCCCTGGATTTCAATCCTTACTGGGATGACAGGATAATAGCTAACAGTCCCATGTACACAGGTTACTCCCGTACGCTTAGCCTGTATTAACTGGCTGCGTTTCACTAGTTTTCCTGAAATCAGGGTGACAGCACTACCTGAATCAATGAGTGCCATAGTTTCTTCCCCATTCAGTTTCACTGGTTTTGTATATTGGTGTGGGGTGACTGCAACCCCGACTAGATTGATTAGGGTGCATGGGTCTGCCCAATCCCCAAGGTTACACTGCATGGGCTCCTCAGTGTTGGGACATTGTGCCGCTAGGTGTCCCCATTCTCCACATGCATAACATCTATACTTGCTTCTAATTATTTCCCTATCACAGGAATTAGGGGATTTAGACCCAAGGTTCCCCCCACTTAGACCAATCCCGTCCTTCTGGGGTCCCCCAGGGTTTTCAGCCCGCCCCTTCTTCCACCTAGGATTTCCTGGGGTTTTGGTCACCCAACCTTCCGGGGTTAGGTTCGGGTGCTTGCTCCGAAAGGGGCCTTCCTTAGGTAGTCGGGTCAACTCCCTGGCTGTCATCCGTCTTTCTACCAGTGTGATCATCTCGTCGTAGGTGGACGGATCATTCTGGCCTACCCATTTGCAGAGATCTGGTGGCAGTCCCCGCATGTAATGATCTATGACCAGAGTCTCCAAAATCTCATTCGGGTTGCACGCCTCGGGCTGTAACCACTTCCGTGCAAGGTGTATGAGGTCAAATAGTTGGGACCTTGGGGGTTTATTCTCCTGGTACTTCCACTCATGGAACTTCTGGGCCCGTACTGCTGCTGTTACCCCTGCTCGTGCTAGGATCTCTGCCTTCAGCCGGAGATAGTCAATGGCATCTGAGGCAGGCAGGTCAAAGTAGGCCTTCTGGGCCTCTCCGCACAAAAAAGGGGCAAGAATGCTAGCCCACTGCTCCTGGGGCCATGCCTCACGCTGAGCAGTCCTCTCAAATGAGAGGAGATATGCCTCAACATCATCTTCTGATGTCATCTTTGGTAGACAAACAGTGGTCCTCAGGGTTCGCATCCCATCAGACCCTCGGGGCTGGGTGGTGAGGATCTTTAGCTGATCCACTACCTCTCGCAAGAGGGCATGATCTTGGATTGCCTGGTTCATCAATAATTGATTAGTTTCCTGCTGAAGCCGCATAGACTCCTGTTGTGCCTTGGCCTGAACCCGGGTGGCCTCCTGCTGGGCTGCCGTGGCTTGTACCAGAGCTCTTATCACCTCCTCCATTGTGGCGCAAAACAAATGGACAACCAACCAATCAAAAAAAAAAAATTCCAAAACCCCAGTGCACTATTGTTTTTTTTTTTTTAACTTCTTTCTTCTGCCACGCTGTGTATGATGATCCCACCCCTGACACCAGTTGTGACAAAGCTCCAAGTCTGTACTTGTGGGTCCTGCGCTTCCTGGCAGATTTAGGGGCCTCAGAAACTCATCTAGGCCCCAGAGTGACCTCCCTTTCTCAGTATAATTGGCAAGAGTCACCACCTAGTGAGTTGCCTTCATCACAGGCCAGTATGGAAGATGGGAAAAAAAAGGAGGGAGCCCGGGCCCGCCCTCTACTCCGGACTCTAGCCCAGGGACCCTAATAGTATCAGCTAAGATGGCTGACCTTTTAGGCACAAAACACAATACAATTCCCTGGGCTACTTCCCCACAGCAGTCCCTGCTTCTTCAAACTCCACTTCACCCTTACCTCAGGGCCTCCTTCCTTCTGTATGATATGTTGTCCTACACTCAGTCTCACCAACAGCATAACTTCCTTCCACAGCTCCTGACACCCACAGCCCACCTGACTAACTGGGAGGTTTTTATCTGGATTCAGCCAGTCCCTCATTGGCTTCAGGTGTCCCAATTAGGCTAGCTGTTTCTACTCCTTTCTAGAAGGTTCTTAATTGGCCCCAGGTGTCTTGATTGGCCTGGAGTAGCCTTTGTTTGGCTATCCAGGGAACAAGGACCTGCACATCCTGAGACTAATATACCTGCCTTCCAGCACTCTCCTATATCCTTCTGGTCTGACTCCGTCACAGTAGACAAATTTGAGGACATGATCATAAATTTTATTGCAAAAATCATGAAAATCACTGTAAATCAGAGCTCCCTAGTTTTCTGGGCAGAGTGCCCTTTCTGACCAGATCTCTTCCAAACCTTGATTTTCCTCATATTCCTTTTGGGTTGAGCTTTTCTGAGTAAATAGCAATTTACTCAATACAGGGGGAAAATCACCATCACGATGAAGGGTACAATTGTTTCTCCATCTTCTTTTATTCTGAGTGGCTGATTCCCTCTTATTCTTCCTGGGTCCACTTTTCCTGGCCCCATCCACTCTCTTACTTTCCAGAATGGTGCTGCCCATTTCTAAAAAGGCAGCCGCAATCTCCTCAGCACCTAGTGATCCTGTTTTGGAACCACAAGCGTGTGCAGCACATTTCATTAGGGTGTGCACCCAGGGAATTTTTTTTTAAAGGTGAACATTTATTGAATACTCAATCTTAAAGGACATTATTTTTATTCATCAAACTAAAGAAACTAAAACTTAACTAAAAACTTATTTTTTTTAAATTAACAACAAAACTTTACTTTAAAAATACAAACTTAAAAAATGAGACACAAAATAACAAATTTTTGCTGTAGTGATAACCAGGCATATACAAAGGGGCTGGGGCATAGGGTGTGGCAAGAGACTCAGGGTAGGGAGTTGGGGTGCAGGAGGGGCACAGGATGTGGCAGGGGGCTGGGGTGCAGGAGGGGCGTGGGGTGTAGCAGGGGGCTCTGGGAAAGGAGATGAGGTGCAGCAGGGGGCAGGAGGGATTCGGGGTGTAGGCTCCGTCCCAGCGTCGCTTACCTGGAGCGGCTCTGTGCTGGCAGCGGGGCCAAGGCAGGCTCCCTAACTGCCTTCCCTGGCCTTGGCCTCGCCCCTAGCCGCTTCGCTCCACTAAGCAGCCAGCACCCCGGCCTTGCCGGCCTTGGGGCAGGTGGAGCAGAGAGCTCCTCGCGCCTGTGGTTCCCTTCCCCAAAGCTCCTTTTGGCCATGGCTCCCCATTCCCGGCCAATGGGAGCTTCAGGGGAGGTATCCTCAGACAAGAACAGCACACGGAGCTCTCTGCTTCCCCTCCCCCAGGGGCAGCAGAGACGTGCTACCAGCCGCTTCCCAGAGCCGAGCGGGCCTCAGCACCATGGCGGGGTCAAATCCGTGGGCCGGATTCAGAGCCCTGATGGGCTGGATCTGGTCCGCGGGCCATAGTTTGCCCACCCCTGCATTAGGGTATGCCTGGGCTTCACCTCCCGTTTTAAAACTTCAGTTTCAGCAAAACATCCAGATGAGCAGTGTTGAAACATGCTTGTAGAATATAAAATATCACTATTCTCTATATACAAAGCAAACCACCAATACTTCAAATATGGCCTTATTTTCTCCCAATACGCACCCCCACTCCATAGCCCTATCCGCATATGGTGCCTGCCTGCACTTTAATTCACTCCCACCCATGTTCTTCGTTCCTAACATCCATGATTGCTCAGTTAAATTACAAATGTACAAAACAACATTTTTCAAAGTGACCAAATATTGGGCAATACACAAATGAGAGGAAATTGTGGAAGTTAAGAAACGTTGTACACTTCATTTGGCTGAAAATTAGGAGCCCATCAATATAGTTTTCAGGCCTGATTCCCATAGCCTTGAGTAGCTTATTACACCTGTAGAACTTCAATGATCAAAATCACCCAAGATCACCCAACTTCTAGCTGTGTTTCACTAAAGCAAAAGGACAGCAAATGCTACACAGCAGTGGAAAAAGCTGGGGCTCCAGGTTTAAAGGAAAAAATGAAAGCACATGACACACGTACACAGAACAACCAACATCTCCATGGAGAAAGAGCCAAGTGTGTGAGAGGAGAGAGGAGAAAAAGAGGAAAATCAACCCACGCAACTTCTCACAGGGAAATCAGTGTTTATGTTAGGAAAGATCCATAATCCAGAACTATTTTTAAAAAATCCAACAAATCTTATAACAGAAAAAGTTTTAAGAACCCTAACAGCCTATGTCAGGATAACGTGTGAGAAGGGGGTACTTACTTCCACTGAGCTGCTAGAACTGTAGAGAAGAAGAAAAAAAGGTACAAACTATGCTTGATATTGTATTATACAACATTTGAGGGCTATTTAATTTTTTTAAAAAATAAATGCTCAAAATGCTTTTCTCTTGAGCCAGCTGGTTTGATCCTGGAGAGGCAATAATGCAGCAGAAGAAATACTGGCACATTTCAGAACTGTCAGCTGATGACTTTAATTCTCAATGGACAGCCTCTCAGTATCTGAAATATACTCCTAAAACTAGCCCTTTAAATATTAGATATTATGAAATTACTTGTCTGGATTAGGTATATACTCACTTCATGCAATATTAAAATGATGTCAACTGTGTTTCTCAGAAAGAGAGTGATAATGCACTCGAGAGCTTACAATGTGGTATCAATTAAATTAACTTGAAGAGTACTACTCGGGCCAGCCAGAGAAATTCTAAAGGGCTCACCTGACCATAATTCCAACTTCTGGATTTTATGTTGTTGATGTCTCCATGGAAAATAACACCAAGGTCATTCAGGACATACTCTTCCCTTTCCTTCTCGTCATCCAGAAACACAGAATCCTCTGCATCAGAATTTACACACAGTAACCATTAATACAGCCACTTTATTTTTATAGTGGACAGATTTTAAAAGTACTGTATTCTAGTCATCTTAAATGAAAAGTGTCTTTTGTTCACCAGGAATAACATTTCTTCCAATACAATACAAATAATAACAATAATAATTATAGCAATCACAATTAGAAATAAGACATACAACTTAAAAGAATGCAAGATGAAAAATGCTGACAATTTCTGCCTGTTTTTAGCGGGATCTGTAAAGCAGAATTAAAATGTCACATCTTATCAACTATTTTATGATTACTGTGCATCACTAATTTAAAAGTCTGGGCGCCATGACGCCATGAAGCGCCATGACGCGCTTCTGCAAAACAGATCAAAGACCAACAATTTCCAACCCATTAATGTTAATGGAAAATAGCTCAGTGTCAAGCAAGTTAAAGAAAAATCTGTACTGCCTTAAAAAATGATTACAGAATTTGGGAGTGCAGGTTTTCCCTCAGATTAGCTAAGGGGTTTGGATTCTTTTCCTGTAAATGTGGGTATTATTGTACACTTGGCTAGGAAATACTTATCTTTCAAAGACGAAAACAAGTTGAAGAGTACTTTGTCAAAAATATTTTAAGAAATCTTTTCTAAATTCATTTCATTTCAATCAAGAGCAGAGTGACCCTGAGCCTGCAAGCACTCGCTCACAGGCTTAATGCATATGAACAATTCCACTGAAGTCAATGGGACTCTCACATGCTTAAAGGTAAACATTGGCAGATCATTGGTGTAACTGACTGAGTTCTTTTGAATTCAGTGGAGTTACAACACACCAGCTGAGGATCTGCCTCCCATGTGTAAGGGCTTGCAAGACTGGCGGCTTAGAGATACAATGTAATAGCAACCAAAATCGTGTGTCGTATGCCATGAAGTAAAAGCACAGCCACAGATACTAAATGAAGTGGAAATAATGACTTGTGGTATTGTGATACGAGGCAAGTATGAAACTATGGTGTGTCACTACTATGCCGGTGGTGCTCCCTTGTGCCATCAAAAATGAGTAATAGGATAGCGTGGACTATACAGTTTATTTTAAATAACCTACAGTTTTGAAGCTATTTAAATAGGCTATGTATTTCCATTTTCTTACTTTGTCCATAAAACTGTAGCTTGGGTTGAAACTTGGGTTGAAATCTTGGCTCCCACAGCTGCCCGGAGGAGCTCTGGGCTGGCCGGAGCTCCGAGCACCCCTCTGCTCTCATTCAGCTGTGCCTCCCTTCTCTCCACTCCCCAGGCCCAAGCCACCCAGATACATTTTTCATTATTATTTGGACTTCTAGTATGTCAAAACATTTTTAGATTTACTTCACAGTTGTTATACAGACAACCACTTTTACCAAAAACAGAAACAAAAAGAAACAATAATGAAAAAGACAAGAACATGCAAAGCACTTTATTTGTGTTTCTATTCTGTTAGGTCCAGTAAAGAATAGAGATAACTGTGCATGATTTTTAAACCTTACATGAATAAATTGCAATGATTTGGCTGTATATATGTGCATATTACTTAATTAATTTTAGGGGGGAAAAATAATTTTAGGGAAAAGTGTCAGCGCAGCCACCAACAAGCGTTGGTGGACACACACTGAGGCCACCAAAAAATGTGTTGCGAAAACCCCTGCTCTAATGGCTGGGCCATCCACAGATAGGTTTATGAGCCTGCTACTGGCTATGAACTGAGTGTATAGATTCATTGCAAGTGAAGGTGTGACACCAGCTCAGGTAGGCACACTCATGTTAGCTTTAGTCTATTGAGCATGACAGAAAATAGACATGAAGATATGGCTGCACAGGCTTCAATGCAGCCTAGCAACATGAGTACGTGTACCCAGGAGACCAGGCAGGTTTGTACGGGCTGCACCAAAGCCTGTCCAGCCACGTCTTCACTGCTATTTTTAGCATGCTAGCTACCTGAGCTGCAAATCACACCTTAGGCTTTGAATGGCATGTAATAAACATACCTTAACAGAGCTGGGTCTTTTAGCTCAGGCAGTAGAGGATCATAGTTTTTGATTCAGAGGCTACCAATATAGATTTAAAAGTTCAAGACAGATCTTCAGATGGTATAAACTGAAACAGTTCCATTGTTTTATAGGGTCAGAGTCTCAGCTCATAAGGAAGTAGCTTGTCAAGTGAGTTTTTCAATTTCTGATTTCTAGCTCTGAACAACTCATGCATAGCACTTTGCCAATAATGTTGCATACTTCACAGATCATCAGGTTTCCATAACATAGTTGATTGGTGTTGATTTGCATAATTTGCAGATTGAGCTACTGTATATATTTACTCATTGACCTTTGCATTTTATTAAAATACCTTTCTAAAAAATAGGTGGAGAGGGAACATTTAAGGGAATGAAAATTACATTTGCTTCCATCTTTATTGATAATTTTCCCGTTCAGTAGAGCTAGCAGATATTTCCTTTCACAGAATAAAAATATCCGTTGATCTTGTGGATATCAATCTGTCTTTGTTATTTGAAGATTATGTAATCTTTCCAAAAATCAGATGAAGACTGATTAAGTCCTTTGCCATTCTGTTTTTGTTTTAAATGTTTGTATTTTATTAAACCAAAAAAAGAGAAAAGGAGCTCTGCTTTCACTGAAAGGGGAAATAAGCCCTAGAAACCAATTGCTTTGATTTTTGACAACTTTCAATACCACAGGCACTGTTGAGAAGAAAACATGAGACTTTTGTGAGCTGCATTGATTCTAAGCACTCTGTAGGTAGTACAATTCCAAAATTATTCTGTGCTAGTGGAGCTACAGATCTGATGAATAGGAGGATTCCATTAATTCTACTAATTCTCCTAAGAGGGCAGGGAGGAGGTGGGAATTGTGTCCCCCGTGGAGCTGACCCACTGCACAAGTGAGAGCCTAGGTTGCCTCCCTTTAAAGGGTGCATCAACAAGCTCTCTCCATGAGCACTGGAGCTATAGCACTGTTGTGCCTCCCCGTAGCCAAATGGCTGCAGGGCTTCTGCTGCAACAGTACAGCTCTGGCTGTCTCCTAAAGCCACAACAGGGCCCAGAGTGAGCAAGGGTTAGTATGTGCGCCTGCAAAATCTACCCAATACATGGCCCAGTGCAGTGCACCTCCCCATGCCCCAGGGCTGCTACTCTAGCCTATGAGCTGGATTAGCAGTCAGAACCCATCTACACCACTGGGGTGGCAAATGAGGGACTTTGGGTGAATCTCACCTGTCTGAAATGGATGACATGTAAGGTATATCTACACTACATGTCACTACCACTGAGGTGTATAGCTACCCTTCAGTGAATGGCTCGAAGTGGGGAGCCTGGGGAGTGGGGGCAGGCAGTGGGGAAAGGCTCTGGCTGTGGGGAGATGCCCTAACCTTTTCCCCACTACCAGAGCCTTTCACTGAGGCAGGGAGGAAGCAGGACACTATGCTGCTAAAAATAGCAGTGTAGGCCTGGGAGGCACTGCTTGGTCACAGAGAGAGAAGTGTAGGGTATGCACTAGGGCTGTCAAGCAATTAAATAAATTAATCACACGATTAAAAAAATTAATTGTGAGATTAATTGCGCTGTTAACAGCAGAATACCATTTATTTTCAATAGTTTTGGATGCTTACTGTGTTTTCAAAAATATTAATTTTGATTACAATACAAATTGCACAGTGCTCACTTTATTTTTTATTACAAATATTTGCACTGTAAAAAAGAAACTAGGAGCTTCCTAATTCCCACCCATACCCTGCACCCCAAACCTGAGCCCGCTCCTGCACTCTAACTCCCTCCCAGATCCTGCACCCCAACCTTGAACCCCGTCCCACACTGTTACTTCCACCCAGACCCTGCACCGCAAGCCCTAAGCCCCAGGAGGAGACCGCAGAAAAAAAAGAAAAATGGGGGAGGGGGAAATAAGGGGGAGGGGGCTCAAAAATGAAGCTGAGCACAGGGCTCCACTAACACTAAATCTGCCACTGGTCCTAACTCCTTCTCTTCCCTCCTTTTTATCCTTAATTCCACTTAACTAATGTCACTTTACGTGGGATTAATCATGCATCTTCCTAAACAGCACATAAACTAATCATTGCCTATGTTCTTTTGGACCAAAAGCAGGTAATGAACTTGGGCCAAATCACTCCATGTACAAAACAAAGTGCTGCAGAGTACTCTCTTTATAATGCCAAACATGTATCACAAAGCACGATGCTCGTTATTTGACACTAAAGAAACTTCTATAAATATTATGGGAAAGAGATCATGTCTACCAAGAAGGCAGAGTTCCAGGACTGTATTAAAGCATTAGATATACCAAAAGTCTGAAGCCATTCTAGAATCTGGATCTGTCTATATTCCAAGTTTTATCATATTGAGGCATAGTGCTTCTAAACTTTTTTAAAAGGTGCTGATCAGAACTTGTAGTTCATTTGTACTCACTTCAAAAATGCCTTAAACATAGAATTCACTTTGTAAAATGCATACGTGAGCACGAATTCTGATTTTTATATGCACAACTGGAACACGGGTTTTAAATACCTAGTTCTTTGCACCCTGAACCAGTGCCCACCGAAACCAGTGGAAACACTCACTGATCTCAGTAGGCTTTGAATCAGACACACACAGAGAGTGATCAAGCAGCTATCCAGGCTTCTAGGTACCTTTACCCAAAGTTAAAGTAAAACCACTAGCTATTGCTCACTCAAACCAGAAAATAACCAACCACAAATTAAAAAAAATAAGACGTCAAGCCCAGACATTAACTCCCCCATCACAGACTTTAGCACACGCCTGCTTCTCCAAAAGCCTGGGGAAACAGATGGGCCTTGCCACAGAAGTATGAACATCTGAATATTGCACACCCCTCACCTGGGCACCAGGGATTAAAGAGTATGTAGGTGTCAGTCTCTGGGTTTCTCTTTGTCCGGAGGATGCCATAGGGAGTCAGGACAGCAACATAGAAGCGGAATTTCCCCACGATGCAGGTCGGAGCAGACATGATAGACAGCCTAATGGAACTGTCCTCCTTCCAGGTAATCTTGGCTCCCCATGTCCCTCTTTGCAGTTCTTCAACCAAAGGGACTTGGATGTAAGTGCCTTTGTTTTGCTGTGGATAACGACCTACAGGAATGGAAAGAGAGGAGTATCCTTCTGTGAATGTATTGGACAGCTTTGTAAATGCCTGAGTTGAAGTATCTCATCATTTCAATGTGCTGCATCCACCAGTTTTCTTCTCTTCAATTTATATGGGACTGTCTTTGCTATAAGTTCGTACAGTCCTCAGCACAGCGGGGCCCTGGCCTCTAGGCATTACTGCCATATGAATAATAGACAACACCACATCTCAGTACTGTTTAGATATTGCGTCACCCTTCTCCTGAACTCCAAACTGATGCTTGCCCTAATAAATCGTAAGTCGGATCTTAGCAAGCTCTTATACAGATGAATGGAAAGCAAACGCACAGGGACAGACAAGTCTAATAATAGTAGAGTGAAAATATAGCATTTATGTACTTTGAAGTGGAGTATGCATGGCACGTAACTGATTTTCCTTTCCAATTATTTTTATGATGCTGACGTAGCGAGAGTCCCAGATCTGAACATCGCTACATTTTGGAATAACATAAATCCAGCTCTGGATCTGAACTTTATAATACTTCCCAGCCCCTGCATTTCTACTATGCTTCCATCTGATGGATAGTTCAGGACCACAACACAGCTGTTTTTGCCCTAAAGTCCAGGGATTCAACAACCCACATACCTTACTTATTCTGTTTATTGGAGTGTACAACAGAAGTAAGAGATCTACTAAAGAAAAAGGAATTAGAAAGAAAAAACAAAAATCAATAGCAAACATAAGAAAATGAAGTGCAGGACACCTTAAAAAGGCCATTAAAAATTAAAGTGTAGATGGATAAGAGATAGTCTTATGACTACTAACAATTGGGCTCTGAACATAGGATTGCCCTTTAAACTGGTGCTGGATTTGATCCTTTTTCCCTCTACAGTAGGTATTTTGCTCCCACTTTTGATGTACTATAATTGTATAACCAAACAACAGAAGATGACAGCAGAGCCAATCAACTAGCTTAACCTTCACACTTGAAACCCACATAAATGTACTGCTTTTGAAAATACCTTTCTTACTCTTTTGTAGGTGGTTGGTATTAATACTCGAGTGCGCATTAGACTTAGGAACCAATTCTGCCATCTGTATACACCAATGTGTCACCGTATAGAAGCTGAACAGGATCCACAATAATGGAGGTGAGAATTCCAACAGCACAGAAGCAGCATGGGGCCTTTTGTAAGCACCTTTGTCCCCCGTTCCCTGGACTACACCTCTCATGAGGTACAGCACAGACTCTAGCAGCCCTTAGATTCAGATGATTAATAGGAATTCGCTGGTTGCATGACAAGAGAGCCGGTCAAAAATCCTGACAAATCTTCTTATCTGTGCTGTAGTAGGAGCTGTACTACTGATATGAACATTATATTTGTTAAAGTGATTATGGCTAGATATTATCTGCATTTGTATGAATATATATTTTTAGAAGAGACACTATCAGACATTTAAGAACATGTTCAACTTAAAGGACGTGTGTTGTTCTATTGAAGTCAATGGGACCACTCGTGTTTGAAGTTAAGCACATGCTGGTGAACTTGGTTATATGGGGAATAAGATTTCATTTATATATTAGAACTCAAAAGGGAAATAATAAAGCTAAATTACAAAGATATTAAGAATCGGATACTGCTCTGAACTTCATAATGTGAATTCATTGAGTGAATCTGAAAGTAATAACAGCGTTCAATGAAGTTCAGAGACAAGGTCTCATAGCTGAGTGTTATTACAGAAATCCTTATAAACAAGTTGGACTATTCAGTAGACATCTCTAGCAACTTCCAAACCATCTAATCCCAAAGAGCAGGGTAAATTGCTTGGCTTATTCAATTAAAAAGATAAGAGGAAAGTCTGAACTTTGTGCTGCTAAAAGTTGCCCAGCTGACCCCCCCTTAAACTAAGGGACAGACTTCTAAAGGTGTTTAGGTGCCTATGTGCTTTTGAAAATTCCACTAGGTGCCTAACTGTATCTTTAAAACATATCTTTTAAAACTATCTGGCCCAAGTCTTCCATTATCCATAGAACAGATATAGCAGTACAAGCTCCTTCGTAGTGCCCTGAGACAGGCCTCATCCTTGATCTAAAGAGTCCTCTAGAGATGGGAGTAGATATCAGTCCCTGGCTTCTCTGAGATTTCCAAAAGGGTGCTACTGTGTGATGATATTTTTTATGATGTGTGCAAATGTCCACTTGAAACTGCGCTCTGGCTACAAATAGAGAGTTAAACAATCATTAGATGGTAATGCTTTTTTCACAGGCCAAATTCAAACCAGTGACCTAACATTGATATCCCCCACATACCCCTAACAATCCCTTGCACTGTCTAGTCCTCATTATTCTGTGGGTATGTCTACACAGCCGATGTTGCTATATAGTCACGGCTCCAGCACTGGGAGAGAGCTCTCCTGGTGCTGTAATAAAACCACTTCCGTGAGGGGAATAGCTACCAGCACTTGAAGTGCAGTTCCCAGCACTGTAGCACTGTATACACTGCCACTTTACAGCGCTGAAACTTGCATCGCTCTTGGGTGTGTTTTTTCACACCCTTGAGCACAGAAAGTTTCAGCAGTAAGTGTCAGTGGAGACTAGGCCTTAGTCACATTTGTCTAAAGACACTTGACCACTATGGAATTGGTCTTAGTCACTGGTTGTGTCCCCTTTGCTAACACTGCCATCAAAGTTGCTAATTATGGTGGTTTCCATAATGTAAACATCTGTCCATTGGAACCTGGATTGACAGCAAATTCATTTTATGAGATTCACCCTGTGTCCATCAGACAGTGACAAATGTTAGTGACCAGAGACCTGAACTGATTCAAGCCAACAACCTTGATGAGACTGTCTCTATTTTGTATCCTTTTACTGTTACACTTAAGGGTCTGGCTACACTGCAATTAAAAACCCAGGGCTGGCCCATGTCATCTGACTCAGAACTGCGGGGCTTGGGCTAGGGGGCTGTTTAATTGCAGTACAGATGTTGCTGCTTGGGCTGGAGCTCAAGCTGTAGAACCCTGCAAGGTGGAAGAGTCACAGCTTGGACTGCAGCCCAAGGCTGAACGTCTATACAGCAATTCAACAGCCCCTTAGCCCAAATTCCACAAGCCCAAGTCAGCTGGCATGGGCCAGTCATGGGTATCTAATTGCAATGCAGACATGCCTTTAGCCATCTCGTACCTGGCAGCGTATTGCTTTATTGAATGTAAACAAATAGCAAAAAAAAAAAAAAAAAAAAAAAAATTGCCTGCTAAACAGTGCATTCCTCTGGTAATTTTTAAATTACAGCTTTTGTCATTGTCTTTTATCTCTGGAAGGTTTTGTTCCCAACTTTATGCTCTTTCTGGCACTATATGTTTTTAATCTAAGGCTGAGTTTAGTGGCATCAAACACTGTCTGCCAGCCTATTAAATGAACTGGAGTCCCATCTGGTTGTAAAGCATGTGTTTGATGTCTACACTTCAACACAATGAGGAGAGCTCCTCAGAACAGCAATGCCTCAAGGAAGAGGGCAATCCTATTCACTAGCTTCAGAGTTAAGTAAAGTTCATGCAGAAGCTTTTGCACCTGATCTTCCCTCCCCTTAAACCATATATGTGAGTGTGAGTGTACGAGAGAGAGAGAATATTGGTGTGAGAAAAAAAGAATTGTGCAAATCGAAAGTGATGAATGGGTTCAGTCTGACATTGTTTAAGATTTCTTCAGCCGGATAAAGGCCTAATGTTAAATGTGAATTGCTATAGTAATACAAAGATGCAGGACAGAACTCAGTGAAAATGCCTTTTTTAGGCCTGTAAGGCCTTTAGTTATTTTTTGTCATTAGATAAGATTTTTCCCACTTCCCCTCTTTTTTGGCATGATTATCAGTCAATTATTAAATGCACAGCACTGCCATCTGCAAGAATTTCTCCAAAATATTGTTTACACATCTACCTAAAATGCAAATATTGCCTTCATCACTACAGTATCAGAACACCTCATAATCCTTTTATCCCATTAGTCATATTTTAGCCCTTAAAAATGTTACCTACTGCAATTTGTAGGTGGAGAAACTGGATGAATTTGAAAGGCCACAAGGAGAAACATGTTTGAGGAGGGGCAGGAGTTACAAGTGGTTGAAGCAGGTAAGAGGAGGGTTATATATATGTGTGAGAGATGAGAACAAGAGAGGTCCAGAAGGATGGCAGAAAAGTCTGAATGGGTGTAATAAAGGAGGCCCCTATTGCTGGGAGTCAGTCAAGACTTGTCAGGGAAGAAGCAAGCAGGAGTGGAGATGGAAGAGACTGCCATGCAAGAGATGCTGGGAAGGTTCTGGAGTGTGGAGTGGTTAGGGTCCCTCTTCTGAGTGAAAAAGTTGGGGTTGGTTTGTCAGCATTTTCAATGAATTGAGGGTCTGTGGGAACTGATGGAGTGATTCTGATGGATTATGCAATACATATTATGCATTCTGCTATAATCTTCAATACACATTTACATACTATTTTTTTCTACAGGACCCTGGCCTCATTCAGTGCACTGGATGGATGATGCTCACTTCATGGTATTTGACTTTCTCCTCATTATTCAATGTGTGGCCACAGGCTTTATTTACTTCACACTATTCAGACCCTGCTTTGAAGACAGAATTATTGATTTCCTCATGCACTTTTCTATGGCGCTCATTACTACAGCATCTGAGCGCTTCACAAACATTCATGTTCACAAGGCCATTGACAGGTGCGAGGTTATTGTGCCCATGTTACAGAAGGAGAACTGAGGCACAGAGATTAAAGGCAAAAGTATCCATTCATTTTGGGTGCCCAAATTGGGGCCTAACTTTTCAGAGAACTCATTATACAACATTTCCTATGTTCAAAGCACAGCTCCTGTTGGCTACACCTGCGAGTGCTCAGCACTTCAACAAATCAGTCTCAGGCATCCAGAAAATGAGGAACACGCAGTTAGTGACCACCTGTGAAAAGTTTGATTTACATGGCTTGATGTACATGGCCTGTAGCAAAGGCAGGGATAGAATCCAAGTCTCCAGGCTGGCATTCAATTGCCTTAACCATGAGACTGTCTTTTCTCTTCCTGCTGTTCCCTGCCTCATTCACTACACATGTTCCAACTTCTGAAACAAGTAGGGGAAGGGGAAAGGGGAGTAAGTAATTATGTACTTAAAGTCTGTGTCATAATACAAGTGGGCCCTGGCAACCTTAGCTCTGACATATTTCCTCTTTTCAGTGCTTGTCTTTGTAACCTTAATGTTCTTTCTCATTGTGTGTAAATTCTTTGTTTGTTTTTTCTAAAGAACACAGCAAACAAACACCACACCCAAAAATTCCATCACCACACTGGTCATGAGCAGGGCTGGAAGCTACAGAGCCACCACACAAACCTCCGCTAATGGAATAACTGATAGCAATAGTGGGTAGACATCCTCCAGGTAGATCAGCACTAGAGGGGGTGAGCATTTGGCAGTGGATGTCACAATATTTGCTTACTTAGAGGAATGGTGAGACTCAGAGATCTTTGACTCCATTCCAGGATCTGAAGGGAGTTTCCTCCAAAGAGCACAGACTCTTCTGCTCACCCCACCTAAATGTGACCCCTTTTGGCCCCATCCCCTTCAATCTGACCTTATTCCTATCATGTCTCTTTCCTATCCATGGTTTCTCATCCCTGTCTCCTTGCCCAGCTATTCCTAGTCCTGCCTTCCTCCCCACTAATTTCCAATCCCAATCTCTCTCCCTGGATAACTCCTCCAATCTCCAAGCCCCTCACTTCTGTCACAGTATCTTTGGCTAGCCAGTCCCAGTCTTCTCATCTGTTCTCAATGCCATTTCCCCTTCTCCTCCCACACTCCCATTTTCCACTCTGGCTCCCATACACAGTCACCTTGCCTAACCAGTCCCAGTCTTCCAATCTACTTGCCCCCAATCCTGCAGATCAGGCGCTTCTCATCAGGCAGCTTCTTCCTCTACACTTCCTGGGCCCAGCAGGAGGTCATTGAGAACACAGTAGAGACACTCCCAGCTCTTAGTTAGATGGCCAGAACTGGCTGGGCCCACAGCAGCCCTGAGCTGCAATTTCAGGGAAAGTCTTGGCTGGAGCATGCCAGTAGGGGGAGAATCTTCAGGGAATTAAGGTACTAAAATCTAAGAATTCTCTATTTAGCATGTGCAAAACATGATTTTTCAAAGGCTTAAAACTTGGGCAAATTTGACAAAAAGCACATCCCTGACAAATTTGAAGTCTCTATTCCAAAGCATAGGGACACTAGAGCTTTGCCACAAAAAGGTCACCAGACTATTTTAACATGGCGGGTGGGGTGGGGAAGATGTATTTCTCTCTAGCCTCATTCTCAGAAATGACCAAACCATTTTGGCTTAAATTTTCCAAAACAATTCTGCCTGAAGTAGATACCCACCCAGCATGCAAAATTTCAGCACAAAAGGTTAAAATTTGCCATGTTATAAACAACTAACAACAGGGTCTTATAACGGGAAGTGTCAGGCAACCTTAATAATATGTGATGCTACCAACTCTGCCCATCATCAAATATTTTTTCCCTTAATATTTTAAAAAAGTGAATTTGAGGATTGGGAAAAGCCAGACTGTTCACACTGGAAGCTAAACTTGTTTATGACCAAAACAACGAGTGGTACTACTATCCATCATCACACAGTCCCTCCAACATGCTTCAGAAAGCCCCTCTGGATGTGAGAGGCAAGAGGATTTCAGTCTCTAGGCTCATTCGGTCCTTGCCCTTTCTATGGTCTGAGACTAACAACAGGAGTGTCAGCGATGGCACTTTCTGTGATGCGAACATCTGCCTACTAGGGACTGGTCTGAAACCATCAACACATTTTACACAGAGCACCAAAGGGACACCAGACGGCAATAACTTTTGGTCACTATTGATCTGGTCTGAATTTAAAACAAGACTACTAAACATGAAAGGCTCACTCATCAGTTATTACCTAGAGCCATCCAATCCCCTCCTAACAATGTTTTGAAGAATGTTTATGGAGTAGTAACTTATCGTAATGCCCCAGAATAATCCCGCATTATAAGGAAAGTGCCTCACTTTGGAGCCAGCATTTTCCCACTTCACTCACGGAACTCAGAAGTGATGACTCCTCTGAAGGCACGTGGGATGTGGCCCATATTTGTACATTTGGAGCTCAATTGTGTGTGGCTTGTACAGGTTCACAGGGTGAGGAGAAGGGCATCCTTTGCCACTGCTATGCCACACATGATGCAGGTGTGTGGTCATGACTCTGCTCAGTGTTCTCACCCCATTCTGCTACATGTTCTTTGGGGCTGCTAGTATGGACAGTAACACTCTGCTCTGTGCTCTCCGGTGCTGGGAAACTGATTGTGCTTCTCCACCTGCTGGGTGCACTGATGTAGGGCTCATTAAACCCTCCCCCAAGTCTAGTTCACTTACGTGAGGGAGGCATGAACTTGGCTCAGAGTTTACTGGGCCTGGGTATGCCAACAATGCCTAATTACTTGGAAGTAAACAAATCCTAACCCCTCTGAAGTCCATGGGAATTCTGCCATTCAATGTGGCTGGGATTCCATCCTTACTGCTGGCTCGGGGCTTTCTCCTGCTGGTGTCCAATATCTTACTTAGTAACAGAACGTGTAATAAGGTACTCTGAAAACATAAGGAAAAACACCAGAAACCACAGCCCAGCCTTTTGTACAGGGAGATAAACTATGAGCATTCACCATCACAACAACTGCTACAAGCATATTGATTTAGAAGTAAAAGAATAAACAAGCTAAATAAAAACAAAAAGTTTGTGTGTCTCAGTTGCTTAGAATATCATCATTACTGCAAGGTCCTGTCAGTTATTCTAGTACGCTAGGCTTAGTGCTGGATATAGTTGTAGAGCACAAGGGAGGAATTTACAGTGAGTGTGGGAGAGAGGAAGGAAGGCAGAATAAGGTTCAGTCAGCAACACAAGAGTGATATTCCTCCAGTTAACAAGCTCTTTAAACAAAACCCTGCCAAACAGAACCAATGTTGTTATTTTCAGTTTAACAAACATCAGACCAGTTCTGAGTGAGGGAAAACTCTCGTGGGCTTTCCTCCTCCAGCTCCATTGTTCTAATCAAGATTGTCGCTAACATGTCATGTTGATTAATTCTGGGGCATTACCTACTGATATCAGTATTGCTCTGCAATTAGGGCATATTAGTTAACTACGGCTGCAGGTATTTTTGGATAGGTCCCACAGATCAGTAGTGGTGTGATTTGGGGATACTTTTGTTGGCAAAGTAATGGGATTTTCTTTTAAAGATATATTTAGATTCCAGAGGACATCTCCTGCCCCTGAGACTGCATTAGTTTTAAGATCTATATCAAAACGTGGGGGAGGTCCACACTATTTCGTAGTATCCCTTTCAGCCTCATTTTCATTAGCAGATATTTAAAAAGAGGCCAGGATCTGTCTCCCATTTGAAGACATATTATATACACAGTGAGGTTAATATTTTTCCTGTTCAACTCATTCATTTTACCCAGATAGACCCTTCATACACAGCATAAAGAATCCATTTCCAAGCAGGTCCTGGAAGTATAATAATTTTGACAGGATGATAAATAAGTTGGAGCTGAGAGCCAGAGTATAGTAGCCTTGTAACAGAGGTTAGCCTTATTATAACAAATGATGGGGGAGGAGGGGAGGCGAATGCACTGGGACCATGATTAGCCAATGCTCATGAATAATTTTTACAAACACTCAGCTGTCAAAAAAACAAAGCAACAAATCAACCTTCCTTCCCCAAATGATCACAGCCTGTAAGAGGAAAAAATCCTTGATGAAACTAGTGTCTCTAAGGGTATGTTTCACTACCTGCCGGATCGGCGGGTAGCGATCGATCTATTGGGGATTGATTTATCGCGTCTCATTCAGACGCGATAAATAGATCCCCGAAGGTGCTCCCCGTCGACTCCGGTACTCCAGCTTGCCAAGAGGCACAAGCAGAGCCGACGGAGGAGCCCGCTGCTGCCGTGAGGACACCAGGTAAGTTGACCTAAGATGTACCAATGTCAGCTACGTTATTCATATAGCTGAAGTTGCGTATCTTAGGTCGACCCCCCCCTCTCCCCGCTATGTAGACCAAGCCTAAGAGGCTGCCTTAGTGTCACATCTGGTTCCATCCCATCTTCAAACAGCATCACCTTTAGCAGGGCTACACGCAGACCTGAAAACATTTAGAAAAAAACACACATACCCACCTCAGTCCAGCTTTCCCCAGATCTGACCACATTCCCTGGGCTAAAATTTGCTAAACCCCCATTGCAGTTATTAACTCTTAGTTATTAATTTTTTTAAATAAAAAGAGAAGCCAAGTTTTAAAAGTTACTGTTGTTGCATAGATGCAATTGGGCAACAGAATCTAGGTCCTGTAAAGGAAAATCATGTCTTCTGTAAAGGGAAATCATGTCTTCCTAAACTATTAGAGTTCTTTGAAGGGGTTAACAAACATGTGGACAAGGAGGATCCAGTGGATGTAGTGTACTTAGATTTCCAGAAAGCCTTTGACAATGTCCCTCACCAAAGGCTCTTATGTAAATTAAGTTGTCATGGGATAAGAGGGAAGATCCTTTCATGGGTTGAGAACTGGTTAAAAGACAGGGAACAAAGGGTAGGAATAAATGGTAAATTTTCAGAATGGAGAGGGGTAACTAGTGGTGTTCCCCAAGGGTCAATCCTATTCAATTTATTCATCAATGATTTGAGGAAGGGGTAAACAGTGAGGTGACAAAGTTTGCAGATGATACTAAACTGCTCAAGATAGTTAAGACCCAAGCAGACTGTGAAGAACTTCAAAAAGATCTCACAAAACTAAGTGACTGGGCAACAACATCAGGAAAAAGTTCTTGGAGTCATCGTGGATAGTTCTCTGAAGACATCCAAGCAGTGTGCAATGGCAGTCAAAAAAACAAATAGGATATTAGGAATCATTAAAAAGGGGATAGAGAATAAGACAGAAAATATTATTGCCCTTATATAAATCCATGGTGTGCCCACATCTTGAATACTGCATACAGATGTGGTCTCCTCATCTCAAAAAGATATACTGGCATTATAAATGTACAGAGAAGAGCAATTAAGCTTGGTCTACACTAGCGGGGGCGAGTGTTGACCTAAGATATGCAACTTCAGCTACGTGAATAACGTAGCTGAAGTCGGCGCATCTTAGGTCGACTTACCTGATGTCCTCACGATGGAAGCAATTAAGGGCAATTAAAATGATTAGGGGATTGGAACAGGTCCCATATGAGGAGAGATTAAAGAGACTAGGACTTTTCATCTTGCAAAAGAGGAGACTAAGGGGGGATATGATAGAGGTATATAAAATAATGAGTGGTGTGGAGAAAGTGAATAAGGAAAAGTTATTTACTTGTTCCCATAATAGCAGAACTAGGGGCCATCAAATGAAATTAGTGGGCAGCAGGTTTAAAACAAATAAAAGGAAGTTCTTCTTCACACAGTGCACAGTCAACCTGTGGAACTCCTTGCCTGAGGAGGTTGTGAAGGCTAGGACTATAACAAGGCTTAAAAGAGAACTGGATAAATTCATGGAGGTTAAATCCATTAATGGCTATTAGCCAGGATGGGTAAGGAATGGTGTCCCTAGCCTCTGTTTGTCAGAGGATGGAGATAAATGGCAGGAGAGAGATCACTTGATCGATGCCTGTTAGGTTCACTCATCCAGGGCACCTGGCATTGGCGACTGTCGATAGACAGGCTGCTGGGCTGGATGGACTTTTGGTCTGACCCAGTACGGCCATTCTTATGTTCTTATGTCCTTTTGCATAAAAAAATCCTGACTTTGCAAAAGGTCTCAGAGAATTTGTTTCCTATGCCTTTCTAGCTGTTGGCAGGGTGAAAAAAATATACTCTTGACATTATCATGCAGAAAACAAACAGATTTGTTGTTCTTAGCTAGCAGCTGGCATGCAGTTGTTTTTATGCCCTGGACCAATTTTAGGAAGTGTGTTCCAATGGTCATAAATAACTCTGGCGCCAAAGAATGGGAACTTCTTTAGAAAATGGAAACAATATAGGACACGGCACGGACTCTTTGCTCAACCCATCATGTGTTCCTGTATGTTTACGAGAATCCATTCTTTTTAAAGGGGAAAAATATTTTTTTAATTAAACCAGGGTGTTTGATTGAACAGGCAGAAAAAGTGCAGTGCCACAATGTCACAGTGACCGAGGCAGTCTGTTTTTGCATGTTGTCATGACTGAGACAATGTGCTTTACCAGACATGCTGTCGAGAAACAGACCATCCCAGGCAACAGTCTCAAATAGTCAGAAATCTTTTCTGAATCCAATGGGCAAAAATGACTCCACTGGTAATGTTAATCTCACAAAGCACGAGATTGACTGCTTCTGCATTAAATGTCAACAAAAGTTCTCATCAATTAAGAGTGACATTTTTTTCTTTAAAGTAGACTAAGGACCTGAGTTCTGGAAAGACTCCCGTTGACTTCTGAGGGCTTTGGACGGGGCCCCGACCCTAAAAGTCCTTATTCAGGCAAATACCCTCTTGACTTTCCTGGGAGTTTGGCCTGGATAAAGCATAAAGGATCAAGCCTTAGAATTCTTTACTCTTGACTGATTTCATATGAGTAACAATCTCTCTGAGCATTGCCCTATAAGGCTACAGAAAAGAGAGAAGGATTTTTTTGCTTTAGTTTCAGAGAAATATTCCATGATTTATAGATGCATTGGAAGTGGGGGGTGAGATTAGCTGAGAGGTCTGGGATTATGACCATTTCTAAAGTGTATTGATAAATTAGAGGTTCATGATAACATTTATAGATAGACTAATATCTATGGATTTATGAAGCCATTTAAGGAAGATCCATTAAGGAAGATCCTAAGATTTACAACAATGCAGAGAAATACCTCATTAGAATAAGGATGTACCATATAAAGTCAGCAACAGCTTTGGTAGTGTACAGGCAACTATATACTCCTGGGGGAATTCTGTCAAAAATTAAAAATTTTGCCCCCCAAAATTAAAATTTATTGAAAAATTCTGCATATTTTATTTGTCAAAATAACACAATATAATCATGCCAGTTTCAATTATGTTGGTAATTTATTTCAAAATACTGGTCAGCAAGTATGTCTGTAACAATACAGACAACAAGAAAGATTTCTCCAGGAGTAGAGAGGTAAAGAAACCCCTGTGACAAACCAGTTCCTGTTTCTCTGTTGTGCTTTTGTTGTGAACCTCAGTGTGGGTGTGTCACACGTGCCAGCTGGGCACATCTTGGAGAAAACTCTTCCCCTCTGGTCTCCGACACTCACTATCCTTCCCCCTCATCCCGAGTCCATCCATCAGGGACGGGGGCACACACCCCAGTCCACACCATCCCCAAGAACCCAGCCGCGGGGCACCCTCCAAGCCCAGACACCCTCAGTCCCTACCCACAAAGCCCACCTCCAATGTGCCCGCCCCCCAGCCCAGACACCCTCAACCTGTACACCCCAGAGCCCAGCAACAGGGCACCCAGCCCAGATACCCACACAGGACGTGCTGCAGAACTCCCGCGGGAGTAGAAACTACTGTGAAAAGTGAGATTGAAGGCCATATTAGAAATCCTAATTCTACAATTGGTTTTCAAAGAAATCAATGTTAGAACTACGAATTCTCAATAAGCGTTCGTACTGGAGCTTTCACAGCACTGGTGCCAGCCTGGTTATCTGCAGCAACAGGCACAGATGGACAGACTCACCACAAGCCTCCTCCCTGACTGTGAAAAATCTGCTGTGGGGCTTACAGTGGCACAAAATACCTGCATTTGCCCCTTTACCAGGAGGCTGCCAGAAAGCCAACACAGCCCCACCTTGACCAGCAGTGAATAAGTCCAGGATGTCTGGTGGATTCCTTGATTTTATCTATTTTATAGCCTCTGCCAGCACAGCTCCCATGTTGCTCCTAGAAAGAACTAGAAGAACTTAAGTTGTTCTTTCCCTGGACAACCTATTCAACGAGGTGTTACATGTGAAACTTAATTACGACTCTCTAAAATGTTATCATTTACATTACTTCACTACTGATCATCTTAACAGAAACATTCTGCTAAGGCCCTATGTTCACCAGGTAGCTGTGTGGTATGGTGTTGTGAAATGGCGCACTATTTTTTAATGGAGCTGCATGAACTATTTGTAATGAACATTGTATTCAGTTAACTTCACTCTGCTTGTGAGTTGCTGGCAATCACACTGATCTTTTGCAAATTTGTTATTCATGAAATGGTTCTAGAGAACAAATTTCAGGCTATTGTGGGTAGCAAGAAGAGTTCACCCCATGTGATTCATTACCAACTAAAAGGATTCTGCCACCCAAATGTAGCTTAGTTCATAGTACCGTTATCAATGCACAAGCCAGAATGGAATCCAGTTCCCTCTCCCATAGCAGTATTAGCTCTGCAACATTAACAGGATTAAAAAAAATAGTAAAAATGCATTTTAACCAGGAAAGTATACAGCGATAACTCACTGCACACACAGGGACCAGGTCTTGGGAATATGGAAGTGCCATTGTTACTCAGTCATTTCAGTGGCGTTGGAACATTTCTAATAGTGGAGGTGCTGAAAGCCAGTCCCTTCACCCCGTCTCTTCTCCCCATCTTCCAAGCTGAGACCAGGAGCAAAGCTGGTGAGATGGTCTCAGAGTCCCAAGCACAGGGCTGGCATCCGGGACCCCAGGTGGCAGCAGAGCCCCCGGGCACGTGTTGCTGGCAGCCGGAAGCCAGGGCGCAGGGGCCTGGGAGCCTGGACATGCTGCAGCATTTCTCACATCCCTAGTTCCTGGGCCTCTGAGTGATTCTTAAGAGCAGAACTGGTCTTTAATCTATTAAACCTCCATGCTGAATTACTGTCAGCAAGAATCATCATTACTAAACACTAGAGCAGGCCTGCACAACACGCAGCCTGGGGCCCACATGCGGCCCGCACGGGCTCACTGTGCGGCCCGCGGGGGGTAAGTAGGGGTGGGACAAGCCAAGCGGTGGTGTGGGGGGAAGTGGATGGGGGCGGGGCGAGGGCAGCTGTTTTTTTTGCAGTAATATGGCCCTCGCTTCTTTCCGAGTTGTGCAGGCCTGCACTAGAGTGACCAGATAGTAAGTGTGAAAAATTGGGATGGGGGATAATAGGCGGCTATATAAGAAGCAGCCCCAAATATCAGGATTGTCCCTGTCTACATAGCACTCACTAAGGACTTGATCCTGCGAAGAGAAACTCCTGCAAGGTGCTGAGTACCCTCAATCTCCACTGAATTCACCAGGAGCGGAGGGCATCTGTTCCTGCTGAGATACTCAGCGCCACACAAGATTGAGCCTTAAACACCTCAAGCCCCACCCTGGAATGCATTCCCTCTGCTGTAAAACCTGGAATGGCTTCCTTGTGATGGTCTCTGGTTTGATAATTTTAAATTACACATTTGTGACTAGAGGATGAGAAGATCTTTAAAGGTCATTACAGTCACCTGTAATGTTGCTTAATATTCATCAATTTCAAAACTTTCAAATCTACAACTTTCCTTTGAATCACTACTTATTTTCATGCAATACCTTTTACACTCTTATCTACCAAAGCCCTAGCTTGGGTTGCAGTGATTTGCTGCTTTAAGGGCGGCTGACATTTGGTCAGCCAGGTACTTGCTTCCCAGCAACATGACACTAAATGCAGACAGAGTGAATTTCCTCATGGCAAACAAAATACTGAATCTTTCAGCAGTCTCTGTTTGTTCCTAAGTATTTGTAGAGAAACCTCTTCCCCGTCCCCTCAAGATCATTAAATATTGAACCTTCCACTAGAAGGAAGTAGCAAGATGCAAACAGATTGCCAACAAGAAATGTCAACTTAGCTCTCTTACCTGACTTCCTCCTCTCATGTGTACGGTTCTGTTGAGTTTTTTTGTTGCTACCCACAGAAAACCCCACCCTCACGTGCTTATAGAGGAACATTTGTCGGAGTGCAGAGTATTAAGCAGTGCTCTGGATTTCAGCTTGCTTAGTGCTGGCAGTGAGTTCAGTAGGCTGGAAGCTTATCACAAGACAAGAGTAGCAGCTCATTGCTTGCCTTTTGGAAACTATGTCCTGCAACATGATCCGAAAATGTGCTTCAGATCTAAGTGCTGCCCAACAGCATCGAGTATTAAACAGTGTAGCGCCATCAAGTAGTTCACTAATCAAGGGATGTTCACTACTCTAAGTATTGTGAAAATCTGTCATTTCCTCAGGGAAAGACATCCTGCAGAAAGAATGGCGACTCAGAAACACTGCACTCTGAGAAAAGCAGCTAAGCCTTCCTCCATACAACCTAGTTTCTTGTTCTCCTGCTTACCTACAGCTGAGTGCTTCCAGTTCCCATTGGAACCTACGAACATGAGACCGCAAAAAAGAACTACATACGAGATGCTCAGCAAGAAATAGCAGGATGGCTGGATATGGATTTCTATTAGTGGAAATAATTTGCCACTCATCAATGGGGCCACACTGAGCTCTGACTGGCCGAAGATAGGTCTTTGTCCCACTCAACTAGGAGGACCACAGAGACTAGCCTGTGCTGCTGCACCTAAGCTAAAGAACTAGACCCATTAGTTCATCCCTCTCAATGTCTGAGGTCACGATCATTTCCCATTGGGCTCCCATTTAATGAAAAGGTTTGCTGTAGCTATTTGCTGGTGACTTCTGTCCAGCCTGGTCCAGACACAGCACTGGAGGGACTGACTAGGTCAGGATGAGAGAGGCCAATGGCTGGGCTGAGCATGTATATGTTTAAAAGATAGAGTATGCCTAAGTTAAAAAGGTAACAAATCTAATAAGTGGATACATGATCATAATCCAAGAGCAGAAAAAAAATCAGTACTAGAAGTTTCAAAATGCAGCTCTCAGGAAGGTATATTAAATGTCAATTCAAACCAATTTATACATAATCTATAACAGGAAGGAACAGAGATGTCTTAAAAAATATTCAGAGAGAACTCAGGGTGAATTAGTGACTGTACCAAAAGCCCTGTGCAGTCATACACTGTATGGGGCAGTGTATGACTGCACTGACCCAGAAGTAGAGTGGGAAGCAGTTTGTGACTCAGACTTGCAATCTGCTTTCTCACTTTCCCCCTTCTTTACGAAGGACATATCCTGCAGCCTATCCCCCGTTTGCACTGGCTGATGCATTAGAGGAGAAAGTCATTACCTCTCCCTGTGATGGAAATATCTGGTGCAAGGAGTCACCATATGCCTGCTCTTATTCTCCTGAATAGTTGTGCAGGATGATTCATGATCATGTCTTTATGATTGCCACCTTGGAATCAGAAAGGTATTGCAATCTCTTTTCCCTCCTTGCCTAAGTGCAGCTTTTGAATATACATAGAGGGACAAACCATGCTCACAGTTCTGGTATGAATAGTTCCACTGACTTAAACGAATGAGTAATACTTGAATGAGTAAGCTGGATTCAGCAATGCATATGCTTAGATTTAAGCACGTCCTACTGTCTCACTGACTTTAATAGAAGATCAGGCCCTTAGATGCTATATTATTTGAGACTGATATAGATACTCTATAAACTTTACTTTGCTAATATGACATAGCTCCTGTTTGGCACTTACCTATAAGGTATTCCACCCAGAACTGGTCCTTTTCAGGATTGTAAGGACGGTTGAAGTCAATTTGGATATAGAAAGGCTGTCCACGGCGTACAATCAACTTAGGGTGGTAGTACTTGTCAGTATGGTGCTCCTGCTTGTTAGCATCCTGGTCACCCTTGAACACGTGAACTTCTTTAACTTCCAAAAAGTCTATATAGACACACAAAGGGGGAAAAAATCAATTTCTTTGTTTAATACTGATACCATACCACTTACGGACTCCGATCCTGCTCACTCACTCACATTAAGTAGTATCTTACTTGGTTATAGCCACTCTGAAGTGGAGAGGAAAATTATCATCTGATTGAGTTTTATACCCACTTGGCACACGTCTTTGTGGGGTTCAAGAGAGAGGAGAATCAGGCCCCTTATGTGAAATGAGTTATTTAATAGTCTAGTGCTCTAGGGATGAATCAGGGCTGTGTCACAAGTGAGGTTGTTGACTGTATAGGTTCACTGCCTCATTGGTTGCAGAAGCTTGAAGGTGCATAGTGCAGGAAGTTAGGGCTTGCAGGATGAGAGTGGGTGTGGCAGAGGCAACGGATTCTTCCTAAAAGTGGGGGGCTAAGAGGCTTCTCCCCCTATGTGGCCCCACCCCTGCTCCTCCTCTTATCCAAGGCCCCACCTCTACTCAAGCCAGAAGCTAGCGCTGGGCTGGGGAGCCGAGGCCCCTTTACCTGCCCGGGGCCAAGGGGCCCAACAGTTAGCTCCCAGCCTGTGTCCCTGATGTCCATACCCCCGCCCAGGGTCCCCAGCAGGTGGAGGGTCCATGGCTCCCCACAGCTGCTCGTGTAGCTCTTCCCCAACCTGGATCCAGCTTTTGGCCTTGTGGTGGGGCCTCAGGGGCTGAAGACACACAGGCGGGTCATGTACTTACAGATAGTATTTAAGGAGTTGTGTCTATACTGAAAATTAGGTCCTTAAGGTCTTGGAGTTCAAGTAGATGACCAAAAGAGGACATGCCCCAGACATCTTCCTTTCAGGCAGGTGGTTACAGACACTTAGCTCCCTGTCTGGTTATTTGGGTACTGAATGCCTCACAATGTATGCCTATTGGAGCCTGGGGAGGAATTAAGGGTTGTAAAATCTACAAGAGAGATATAAACCAGCTGTGTGTGTGCGTGCATGTGTCCTGTTTATGAATAAGCACAAAGGATTGGTATGGAATATCTTGGGGTGGAAGGAAACACATGGGATCCTCCACCTAGGAGGCAAACTGGCAGTGTGCACGTCTAATGAAAGGAAGGTCACAGCCAACCTGGCTGTAGAGTGCTGCAAGGATTATGGGTGAGCAATATTCTAAAGACAGGAAAGGATCTTGTTAATTCAGTCTAGGCTCTAGAATATGTATTATGATTTTATGTGCATCCATTTATTTCCCATACCACTTCATACTAATACTTGAATCTCTAGGCTTTTTTACATAAAAAAACTTACACTTGATTTCACTGTAAACATACCTAAGTGCTGTGAGTTAAGCAGAGCGGTGATGTGAGGTGGAATTGGCAGAGCTGGGATGTATTGTTTCTGTGGAAGCAGCGAATCCGTGAACACTGTGTGTGTCCAATGGAACGGGGGCTGGACACTTCAGGAAGACAGAAGGCTGGGGGTTAGGGGTTAGGGTGTGAATTGCTAGGCTTTAGGGTAACAGCAGATTCTGTGAGGTTTAGAGGGCGCTGCTTGCATTGCCCGTGGCTGGTGAAATTTGGGAGCTCACCCACGGCAGGTACAGAAAAGGCTTCCTCCCACTAAGGGCAGGTGGGAGCTAGGTGCCTCACACCCCTGGGTATCCCCAGGAACCATCCCAGAAGAGCCATTCTCCAGAGCTTGGGTGGAAGGAAAAGGCTGGCTACATAGGGTGTTCCACGATGTGCAGGAAGGGCTGGGAGGGAGAAGCAGGGAGGGGCATGCTAGAGAGGGGGTGGAACTGGGCAGGAAGAGGGGGGGTGGGAGTAGAAGAGGGTGGGAAGAGGCGGGGCACAGGACAGGTGAGCACCCCAGGGCATTGAGGAAGATGGTGCCTCTGCCCTGCAAGATCTTTGCAAAAACTACATAGGGAAGTGGACCTCCTCCTCCTGGTGCTCAAGGTATGAGCACCTGGATCCTGGGCTCTACTGGGCAGATGTCACAACACCACAAAGTAAAATGTCACATCACAACAAAGCAAGGCTGCCCAACCTGAAAGTCAAGCTCCTTTGTCAAATTGGAACAGGGATGGTTCAAGTGGATTGGGAATTCTACCCGAGCCCTGCACTACTCATATTTTCTAATGATCAGAGTGTTTGTTCTTGGCACAACAGTGGGATGGTCTCCTCTGCTTAATTTCGGTCCAACAAGTTTCAAAATAGCCTCTGCTTGTGAATGCCCAACTTCAGACACTTTGATCCAGCTGAAGGCATGGGTGTTGCAGCATGTCTGAAAAGCAAAAGTGGACCCTAAATTGGGGATCCAAAAACTGATGTATCCCGAATCAGAGGCCATGCCTGAAAATGTTGGCCCTGCTTCTTTTGACCTACTTGCTTGGTTCACGGAGCAAAAATTCACTCTAAGCAATACTAACTTAATGAAATCTTCTACTCAGGTTCTTATATTGCACCTATCACCAGGATACCTGAACTCCTAGCAGAAAATGTTCATGCTATTATCTCAAATTGGCTCACAGCAGCAGTGTGTTCCTAAAATGAGCCCTGGGCTAGAACAGCTGCACCACTCATATATACAGGTGTATCTGTCCCCAAAACATTGGTGATCCTGGTAATTATAACAATGCCTATGAGTGGTGACCCTTTGGGCACAATACATTCAAATTTTACCCATACCTGGATGAAATGCCAATAGCTGAAGTTAAAGAGACTTAAAGAAGGTCTCATGAATGATGCAGATGCATAATGCATACTGGAGGCAATCCTATTGTCTCTGAATTAAATTTTAATTCAGTAACACAGAGAACTGTGGTTACCCAGCTGGGGAGGAGGAGGAGAACCTAATGCCTCAGGTGCTATCCTATTGGCCTATTACGGGAATACTTTACTAAGGCATATCTCTGAGTGCACCAGAGTGGAACATACTGGTAGCAGTCAGAGGGTTAATCCTATCATTATGGTAAAAACAATGTCACAAGCCGTTTCCCCATCTTCATTTTCACCATGCTTCACGACACGTATCCCCCACTGAGCACTTCCATTCAGTTCTGCTGTGATCCGAACTCACATCATTCTGTCGCCAGTTATATGAGTCAACTTTTCAAGAGCTCCTTCTGTTCTAGCTAAAGCGCCAATGTGAGAGGGAGCTTACTAGGCCTTTATGACAGAGGTATCCATATAAATACCTAGTTAAGCTTCCACAAAGCTAGTATTTTGTTTCTGTTCCATTTGCCTTCTATGGCTTCTTGCTTTCAACATTCCTGCTGACAGAATCCTCTGTAGTTTCCTGGGCTTGTTATGCACTCAGCATTTTTCTTTCATATGACTAGTGCCCTGCAACATAGGAGCACCCATGGAAAAAAATTAGTGGGTGCTCAGCACCTACTAGCAGCCAGCTTCCCCCTCCCTCCCAGCTCCTCCCATCCACCAGCAGCCCCTCTGATCAATGCCTCCCGCCCCCTCCCAGCACCTCCTGCCTGCTGCGATCAGCTGTTCCACAGCATGCAGGAGGTATTAGGAGGGAGAGGGAGGAGTGGGGATGAGGTGTGCTCAGGGGTGAGGGTAGAACTGGGAGGGAAGAGGTGGGGCAAGAGTAGAGGGGGGTGGAAAGAGGCAGGGCACAGGAAGGGTGAGCACCCCCAGGGGGTGCAGGAAGATGGTGTTTGTGCTCTGCAAGATCTTTGCAAAAACTTGGGCAGATTCACTTCCTGTGTCTACACAGCAGGCATAGGCCTTGGCACAGAGCCCCAGCAGCAGAACATCTGACAGGAAAGGCAATTTCAGCTGTGGAGAATGGTAGCATCCTAGAGCAGCCAGCTCAGCACAAGTGGACAGTGCCAGGCAGGGAGGGGGTGTGGTTAGGCAGCTGAGGATGTGCTGATAAGCTTATCCCTGCTATAACTTCCTCTGGTTTTGCAGCCTCTGGTGGAATTTAAAGCTGCTCCCCACACCCCTGAAATCCCTTTGGGTTCCTCCTTTCCCGACCTATCCTCCCTCAAGGATCTCTCCCAGGCAGGGATGAAGCATTTTTTTAAAAAAAAATTGCTTTAAATTTAGCTAGTGCATGGCCTGTGTAGCCATTTATTGGTAGAGCAAAGTTAAATTTTGATTTCCCATAATGATGACAATGGGTTAACTGTCATTGTTAGTCTGTTATTCGGTGGACTCACTCGCGCGTTTGGAGCTTCCGCCGAATGCATCAGCAGCTCGCGACCCCCCGGGAATCGGCTCGCGACCCCCATGGGGGTCGCGACCTCCAGTTTTAGAATCACTGCCCTATCCTACCCTCTCCCACTTCCTGCCCCTGACTGTCCCCCTCAGAATCCCTGACCCATCCAACCCCACCCTCACTCCTTGTCCCCTGACCACCCCCTCCAGAGATTCCCCACCCCAACCACCCAAGGACCCCACCAACTATTTAAGTCTCCTTGCTTCTTATCCTCTGACCACCACCTCCCAAGACCCTCAACCAACTCCCCTCACTTCAACCCCTATCTACCCACCCACCCCATCCAACCCCACCTCCTCCCAGACTGCCCCCAGGGACTCCCCGTCCATTATGCAACCCCCCAGCTCCGGCCCCCTTACCACGCCGCTCAGCAGCGTCTGGCAGTCACATGGAGCCAGACACGCTGCCCCGCCCCCAAGAGTGCTGCCCGCGCTCAGGCTCCGAGGGAGAGGAGAAGGCAGGGCCAAGGGCAGTGGCAGCTTCCCCAGCCAGCAGCTCAGGGGGCCCCGCTGCGGGCAGGACAAGCCCGCTGTCTGAATGTGGCCCGCGGGCTGTAGTTTGCTCACCCCTGGCCTAAACCAATGTAGTTCGAATGTGGCTGCAGCTGTTCCAGTTTACACCAGCTTCAACAGCGCTATGCCAGCTCACACCACCTGGGAATCTGGCCCTCTCTTTTGGAGACCTTTAACAAAGGTGGATTTGGGGAAATCAAGGCCCAGAGACATGTAACTGGCTCTCGTAACGTCACCCAGCAAGTCAGTGACAGAGTCAGGAATTCGGCTTTAATGGAGCTATGCACATTTGCACCACCTGGGTATCTGACTCAGAATTTTCTTAAGCTTTCTGTGGGTACTTTTGAATATGGAGTACCAGAACTAAACCTAAGCCAGAAAATAGGCCCAGTGCATCCACTGATGTTAATGGAATAATACACGGGATATAGTTGGACTAATATTTCATTATCATTCATGAAATAGTTGGCCAGATGAATACCCTTCCTTGAATAGTCTATTTTAAACTACAGAACCAAAGTTCTGAGAATTATAATTAAAGAAACATTCTCTAACTGACATTTCCTGCTGAGATCAGCTATGCCATATAGCCGCAGCCTGTTTGAAAAATACCAGAGATACTTGTGGTTACAGTTAGATAAATGCCTATGCAAAAATGGCATCTTCTCACATTATTATATACACAGGGAACAGACTTAAGTTATATCAGCTAACTTCATAACAATACTGTCCCCCACCCTCACCCCTTCATCTAGCATTAATGCAGCTATGAAAGAATGAGCTGGATTCTATTCTGCCTTACCCACCCTCTGTCAAAAGGTCAACAGGATCTGCCTGTAGGATCTTTGTTAGTGGCCAGTATTGGACTCCTTGATTAGCAGCAGTCAGCAAGAGTTTCCAGTGCTGAACTATGGGGGAGAAAACACACCCATCTTTTATTTTAGGAATTTGTAAGCTAATGTTTGCACTTTCCATTAAATACTACAGGGCCAAACTCACAGCTGGGTGAGCAGGTGTGGCTCTGTTCTAAAGTGACTTGTGCTCCCTTACAATCATCATGAATTTGGCTTGGAATGTATTATATAAATCGCCAGGTATTATAATTTGATGAACAAATGTGGCATGTAAATAATTAGGGGCTAAAACAGACCACTGTACACTACTCAAGTAAATCACCTTTGCACAGAGGTTCTCTTTGGAAGCAGGGAGGCACAGAATCCAGCCTGCCCTCTCTGTGGGTGAAGGAGTTGTGGTCAGAGGATCTGTGGAGTAGCAGATTCAGAGTTCACACACTCATCTCTTATCTATTTTGCCCCAAGTCTCCCTTTCCTCTCCTGGCAAAAAAGTGGGGAGATAGGCGCTGCTCTGCGGGGCAAGCTCAGTCCCCATTCATGACCTTCCTGCACCCAGAAACCCAACCATGAGCTACTTCCAATGTCACTGATCCCCTCTGCATCCCCCAGTGTTCAAGCCACTGAATAAAAATAAGCGTAGGCCCTCTCCGCTGCATTAATGAAGGCCATGTACCTGATTTATTTCTTTTATAAGATTATTATTTACCAGGTACTGACTGATGAAGCTGTTTAAGTGTAGTTAAGGACTCACGAGTAAATCACAAAAATGCCGGGCTAAAAGGGACCCCAAGCACTCATGTAGTCTAGCCCCTGTACAGAGATAGGACCAAGTATACCTAAGACCATCCCGGACGGATGTTTGTCCAACCTGTTCTTTAAAACCTCCAGTGATGGGGATTCCACAGCCTCCCTTGGAAGCCTGTTCCAGAGCTTAACTAGCCTTATAGTTGCGAAGTTTTTCCTAACATCTAAACTAAATCTCCCTGCTGCAGATTAAGTCAATTACTGCTTTTCCTACATTCAGTGGTTATGGAGAACAAATTGATCACTGTCCGCTTTATAACAGCTCCTAACATGTTGGAAGACTCATCAAGTCTTGCTCAGTCTTCTTTTCTCAGAGGTAAATATGCCCAGTTTTCTTAACTTTTCCTCATAGATCAGGTTTTCTAACCTTTTTATCATATTTGTTGGTCTCCTCTGGACTCTCTCCAATATGTGCACATCTTTCTTAAAGTGTGGTGCCCAAACCTGGACACAGTACTACAGCTGAGGCTTCACTAGTGCCATGAAGACTGGGACATTTGCCTCTCCTGTCTTACATACGACATTTCTGTTAATATACACCAAGGATTAGCTTGTCTTCTTTATTTTATTTTATTTTATTTTATTTTGCCACTGCATCATATTGTTGACTCGTATTCAGTTGGTGGTCCATTATAACTCCCAGATCCTGTCCAGTAGTACTATTTTCTAACCAGTAATTCCCCATTTTGTAATTGTGACTTTCATTTTTAAAGTGTAGTACTTTGCACTTGTCTTTACTGAATTTCATTTTGTTAATTTCAGACCAATTCTCCAATTTATCAAGGTCATTTTCAATTCTAAACCTGTCTTCCAAAATGTTTGCAACCCCTCCCAATTTGGTGTCATCCACAAATTTCATATTTTCCACTCTATTATCCAGATCATTAATGAAAATATTGACTAGTACCAGACCCACCACTGACCCCCGTGGGACTACACTTGATACACTTTCCTGGTTTGACAGAAAAGCATTGATAGCTATTCTTTGAGTATGATCTTTCAACCAGTTATGCACCTACCTAATAGTAATTTCATCTAGACCATATTTCCCTAGTTTGCTTATAAGATTATCATGGGAGATTAAGTCAACAGCCTTACTAAAGATCAAGAGAAGTCACATCTACAGTTTCCCCCACATCCACTGGCAAATAACTGTGTCAAAGTAGTAAAATAGGTTGGTCTGGCATGATTTGCTGGCTATTCCTTACAACTCTACTATCTTCCAAGTGCTTACATATTGTTTAATAATTTGTCCAGGATCTTTCCAAATATCAAAGTTAGGCTGACCGGTCTATAATTCCCAAGGTCTTCTTTGTTGCCCTTTTCAAAGAGAAGTACTACGTTTGCCCAGTCCTCTGGGACCCCACCAGCCCTCCAGCAGTTCTCAAAGATAATGGTTCCAAGATTGATTTAGCTAGTTCCTTAAGTACCCTAGGTTGAATTTCATCAGGTCCTACTGACTCAAACACATCTAATCTACGTAAGTATTTTTTTAACCTCTTCTTTCCCTATTTTGGCATCCATCCCTTCCCCCTTGTTATTAATATTAATTGTGCTATGTATTTGGTCACAAGTGACCTTTTTAGTGAAGACTGAAGCAAAAGTAGGTGTTAAATACCTCAGCCTTCTTGGTGTTGTCTGTTATTAGCTCTTGTTCCCCCACTAAGTAGAGGGGCTGTACTTTACTTGCTCCTAATGTATTTATAGAACCTGTTCTTATTGCAATGTATTTCCCTTGCTAGATATAATTCATTTTATGCGTTAGCCTTTCTGATGTTGCTACTATATACTTGTGCTATTCTTTTATACTCATAGGAATAAGGGTTGCAGGAGTATGTCCTTGTCTTTTCTCATCAACTATATGCTGCCTTGTGGGAAACTGATCTAGAACAAACCAGAGAGGGAGAGGTCTGTTTGATGTAAAAATGCTCAAAATATTTCTTACTGCAGCACTTATGGAAAAGTCCAATGGAATTTAAAAGTGATGAGACATTTATAGCTGTTAGTCAAGAAGCCTATGGAGTTAAAACAGAGAATAGCAACTTTTTTAAAACTGCTGATCGATCTAATAGGAGTGGTATCCTCTCTGTGGATGGGGCTGTGACAAACTTTGGGGTTTGTATATTAAGAAAGTTTATCATAACCCCACCCCCAGAGAGGATATATGATAAACATTCTCTATATAGAATTTAAACCCCACCCACAGGAAGGATACAATTACTGATTAGAATGATCAGCAGGTTTAAAAACTTTAGAGCAAGGTTATTATTCTATATTTAATTCTACGAGACTTTCCATTTGGGAACTCTGAGTTCCCCATTCCCCACTCTAGATCATTTTCTTACAGGCAGAGGCATACAGCCAATAGCGAACTAACAGAGCCCTGGAGGGTGAGGTCAATATTTTGTCAGAGCCAAAGCACAATTTTTCCTCATGCCTGGGACATCTGCTCACCTCACTCCCTCAGATTTATCAACACTCCATTTCTAACAAGCTCATCATTAACTTATGGGAGGAAATCTCATGAGTTTCCCAGCGGAATGATGTTGTGCAAAGCTGCTCTCTCATGGCATTGCCTCAACTCCCTTCCAATGCAAGAACATGCCACAGAAAAGTTGCAGCGCCCCCTATTGGCAGAAATTACATGTGGGACTTCTGTGGAGTTGGCGGAAGACTGGAACGTGATGCATCTTTGTCTCAGCACTTCGATTCCTCTGACAAAATTTGAGACAATTCAGTGGGGAGTTTACTCTTATTTTCCCCCTGCTTTCAGAAATAAGAGGCTAGGTCACTCCTTTTGTTATTTTCAGACCAGCACCTTCAAGAAACTAAAAAGGAAATTCATCCTATAGCTCCAGTATCTGTTTACTTCATCTCAGGTCTTTATGAAGCTTGTGTCAAAGGACAGCGATCTACGCCTGAAAAATATTTTCTCCCCACTTTCAATATCAAAAGTGTTTAAAATTAACATCTGTACATTGACCGTATGCAGCTGACCTGTGCCTTTACAACAAAAGTTGTTGCTGCATTAGATCCAATGGCCGAAACATCTGCAAGGCTCCTGGTAGGTGTATGCTTTAGACGTCAGAATTAATAGAAAATAAAAGTAGGAAAGAGATACAATAAAAAGCACTGGGATGTTTAGAGCTTTCTATGGACCCCCTTGAACAGCTGAACTCCCTTGTTCAAAACAGAGAGCAAGCAGCAGAGAGAGAGCCTTGAAGGGAAATCCTCTTGATTGGCAGACATCAGTGCTGGAACACACATTCATGGCAAAGCTGGTTTCATGTGCAAGAAGGAGCAATTTGATGGCTCTTAAAACATTTATAAAGGAAGAATTTTGAACTTTCATGGCAACACATTAGCACAAGTTAAGCTGCTTTGTCAACAAAAAAAAAAAATAGCTTTCAAACTTCATGACTTCCTAAAGAACAAGACAGAAATGGCTCCAAACTAGAAGAATCGTGGGGACTTTGTGAATGGAACTACCTACTGAGATTCAATTCAATAAAGGCACTGATCACTGATAAGTCTTTGGATGGTGCCGAGGAAGGTGCTCTGGGTGTTTCCTGTCCAGCGTAGTAAAAATGGACAGAAGGAAGCATTGGGCATATCTTCCACAACTGAGCAGCAGGAAGTTTCAAGCCCCCCAGACATGTTTCTGCTGAGCTCACCGGGATAAAAAACGGGCACGGTATGGATAAAGAATGAGTGTGTCTGGGGAGATATGGATGTCAGTCTAATTCTTAGCTGGTTAATAAAGCACCCAGCGATGAGCCCACCATAAAGACTTATTCCTCCCACTAAATAGGAGTAATTGGTAAGCAGAGCAAAGGAAGGATGGTCCCATGGTCAGAGTGCTGACCTGAGAGCTACAGGTTCAATCCCTTCCTCTACCACAAATTTCTTGTCTGACATGGTACAAGTCACTTAGTCCCCCGTTTGTAAAATGGGGATACCAGCACTTCCAGTGTCACAGAGGTGCTGTGAATATAAAATCCTTCGGCGATTATGAGGTGCTTTGATACTGTGGTGGCACGGACATGGAAGCAGCTTAAGTGAAGGGTGACCAGACAGCAAATGTGAAAAATCAGGACGGGGAGGGAGGGGGAAAGAAGCCTATATAAGGAAAAGACCCAAAAATCGGGACATCTGGTCTCCCTATTTGTAACCAGGAGCATAACAATCAATTTCTGGTAATTTTAAAGAGTAATTCAAGATTTGAAAACATTTTCAGAAATAACCCGCAATCATCTGAATGCTTTTGAACAACAAATGAACTGAACTCGGTGTTATAGTTATCAAAAATATTCCTGAATCTTCCTCCTCCTCCTATTTGACATGGTGAACCTGGGGCAGTCCACTTAATTTCTCTGTGCATCAGCTTCTCTGCCTGCAAGAAAGACATAACTTCCTTTCCTCTTTCTGGTGGGGATGGTGCAAAGCTTCATTCATTAAGGTCTGTAAAGGCCTTTGAGATCCTCAAATGAAAGGAGCTACAGAAGTACAACAAATTATCATTACCTAACTTTGATATGACAAATCTTTTTGTTTTAATTGGTAGACAGACAGAAATAGGTGCTGGAAATATACTCTTAAAATGTGCAGTCCACTGTACCTTTCAGGTTAACTCCCCTCGGTACCAAACCAGTCATCTCCATGACAGGGACCTCATCTTCTTCAGCATTGGAGATGTTTGGGGGGAGGGCTCTTCGGCCACTCAGGCTAGGGGGAATTGGCTTTTTCTTCTCTTTGTCAGCGTGCGCTGGTTCAGACATTGTGACAGTGCTGCAATCCCCTAAAAGGAAAAAGGAGAGCAAGAGAAAAGAAAAGTGAGCTAGAGCCTTACGTCTAGGAGGGAGAAACAAATAACAGTGTGTGATGCCAATGAGCTACACATTTTCAGGCTCACATAAATAAACCAAAGGCAGAAAGCATCAGTCTAGCGCTGGATTACAATCCCCTGAGGCTTGGAAGGTATTTTGTGATTGTCAAAACATATGAAAAAGAGAAGAAAGAATAAATCCAACCACAAAAGGGTTTGTCTAGGAATAGCAAGACTTTGAAACATCGGGGAGCTTCCATGGGTTAGGATTAAATACATACATACATACATAGCCCTCCAAAAAAGGCACCACTGCAGATTAAGTGGTGAATTAATATCCCTGGTGAGTGAACCTCATAAATTGTCTACCCTGATTTAATACGCACACACAAGTTATACTGCATCATGAGCCCAAAACACTACAAAGTGTTTGAAATGAATGCTATCGTATTTTGCAGAGGGCTTCTACATATTTTACACACAGAAAATATCTGAATATTTGCCCAAAGACATCCTGACAATAAAAATCACCTCCCACACCCGTCAGGTTCAAGAAAAAGGGGACAAAAACTTTTCCTCCATTTTCTTCTCTAGAACAAATCAACTAAAGGGAAATTGCAGATATCGGATGATAAGACATTTCTCTTTGAGGTAGCATAAAACGGATTTCATCTCTATTGTGTGTGTTTGCATGTGCACGCACGCAGGCATGTGGCAATGAAAAAGACACTGCAGCCTGTTCAGAAAAATGCTGAGTTCTCCGCATTAAGTTTCTTCCAAATACCCTTTCAAGCAGCATTTCAAAACGTGGCAATTATTTCATAGCATTCATCTTTTAAAGAAAGTGCTTAGCTAGCCAGGGTACCTTCTTTTCCAATGTTCTCTTTCCTGCTCCTGGTAGACTCGCTCAAGTGCAACGAAATCTGGCAATAGTTGGGGGCGCTTAAGTAACTTCAGTACAGTATATCCCCTTCCCTTCCCCGCCCTCCTGCAGGGCTGGGAAACTTCCCTTCTTGGCAAGCCCTCCCCACACCACCTCCAGGCAGCAGCAACAGCTGCTGGAGCCTTGGGTGTCTCTCCCTCTTCTGCCCCCACCCCCACACATATACATCAGGAGGATTTCAATAGACAATTTTCAGTGTGTCTGGTAAAAGAAGTTCTGCCATGCTGCTCCATGGAGGGGTTCTCGCTCCTTAGCTGTGGCAAAGCAGAACTCAACAGCAGCTCGGGGAAAGGGGAAGCGTGGGAACGTAGCTATAAATCACTTTTACTGCTCCACACTCCTGGGGGCTAATCCTGGAACCTCTCCTTGCCTCTCGAAGTTCTGCCAGGTGCACAGCCCCCAAGGGGCTATTATTCCATCTGGGGACTGCCAGATTATAAAGGGACATGCCCCTTTCCCTTAATCATGCCCCTGAAAACAATGGCACAGGTCCAGTTGTGCTAGCTCTATGCTACTTGGGCTTACCACACTATGGAATTTCAGCCAGCTGGTTAAACTTGCTGTATTGCCCCTTTGCACCGCTAGAGTGGTGCACAGGGGCCATGTGGATCTGGCCCAAAGCTGGGTTATTTGTTTCACTCCGTCTTAAATACAGGCCAGGTCCTTAGTTGATGTAAATCCATACAGATGCACTGAAATCAATTTACACCGCTTGAGGATCTGGCCCAGAGCCTATATTGTGCATGAAAAAAATTCCCACATACATTGAAGTGTTGTGCATGCAAATATCTACATGTATAATTTTGCAAGTGCAAAATTAAAAAGTCACATTTATCAGTCTGGGTCTGTATATCTGAAGTTAAAGGGCTACAGCTTGGGAAATTAAATCATCCTTCTGTCTCAACATGTATTAACTGCTCTTTTACAGATAAGTCCTAATCCTACTGTAATATAGTTTGATCTGTTTTTCAGTGTACTTGTTTATTTCCTGCATTAGACAACAGTTTGTGAAATCATTTCCCTGTTCCCCCATCTGTGGGTCTCTCATACAACAATGAGGGTGGGGTGGGGTGAGATGGGGAAAATATTTATAACACCTAAAATAATTTTTACTTCTTACAACTGACAAATTTCAGGTTGATGCTGTCCCTTTAATAGTCAATGGGAGTCAATTGGTAGAATAAGCCACATGCTACTCTTCACTGCACAGGGTGCAGTAGCAAAGTGTGCTCTGATCCCCTCAGCACCAAGGTAACACCCCCCTTGCCTCCAGACACAATGATGCTCCCTCTCCATCACACAAGTAAGAGTAAGAGTTTGTGGGCAAAGAAAATGCACAAACTGAAGAGGAGCTGTTTTGTACGGTTAGCGCTCCTGCTCTTCACATACATTGCAAGCTGAAACTCTCCTGGGAGTTAGTTCTGATAGAATCAGCAGGAGGGACCATGCCCCACAAGGGGAGTGTTGGTGAAGCTGCTGACAGTGGAACATACTAGGACACCCAGAGAGCTGCTTACACCTAAAGAGTTGTGCAGAGGTTCTAGGCCAGGTGGGGCCAAATGAACTCCACAAGTGGCCATAGTTAAAGTAGAAATCTTGAGCTTTTCCCATGTAGAGATAGCCAACCACAGTGATGTAGGTTAAGGAGCACAGTGAAACAAAGCAAGTATTGTTTTAGGAGTGAGAGAAACTCCTGTGATTAACATATAGTGCACAATGCACTGTCAGTGCTCAGTAAATAAACACCACTAGTCCTTGATTTCCCATGCTCTGAAATACAACTTCACGTGTAATATAATGACTAAAAAGCTATCTGAAATACTTGCTAAAGTCTGATCCTCACCAGTGGAATAGCCTCCTGGGGCCATTTTAAGGTGGCAGAATTTAGAGTAGTCTTAAATCCAGCTCCAGCAGCAGGAAAGAAGGTGCAGAAAGCCAGTTTAGAGTCAGCTTTGCATCCCTTCTCCCACCTCTCACTCAGCTGTACTGAGATCTGCTCTGGCACAGCTGCAGATTAAGCCAGGAAGCCTAATTCTGACATCATTTGCACCTGATGTGTCAGGAATAACTCCATTAACTCAATGGAGTTACAGGAGGGTAAACTAGTGCGAAGGGTGACTCAGGCTCAGTGTCCAGCTAGTGGCTGCTAGTTGGCAGCAGACACAATAATGTACATACAGTAAATAAACGTACTTGTGCACATACTGTCTGCTGGAGATCACCCCTTACTTACAGCACAATGTATGTGATCATTTAATCAGATCAGACCACTCATCATGTTGCAATGTGGATTAGAGACTGAAAAGATGGGCAGTTGGCATTTTGTCCCCCACACAAAGAGCTATTTGCCTACAGTCCAGCAATGTACATTAAGGCTCAAACCTACTGCTGGTATAACTCCATTGAAATCATGCCTTGAATTACAACTGAGATGAATTTGGCCATATTCCTACCCTAGCTCTTAAAACAGCTAAGTACCTAATGACAAAGAACTGTGTCATCAGCCTGTGCAGCTGAAAATGGGAACTCCCCACTCCCTGGATGCAAACTGGAATTCCCAGCTCCTCGCTTTGCACCCTGTGTCATCATGTACACTGCATGCAATGTGGGTGTAAAATGCAGCTAATCAGAATTCTCTGCTGATTTACATGAGTAGTGGTGGCTTTCTTCTGCTTTGCACAGATGTAAATGACAACACCGGAGCAGACAGGATACAATCAGGGCTAAGGACCTTTTAGTTTTATTCTAGATTGCAACAGAATCCCTTTTCGCTCCTCCCCCCAAAATAACAGGCATAACCCTAATGGTATTGGGAATGGGTACGTGCTGCCATTGACCTAGGACAACAGAGGATTGTCTGGGGACAGTTGCGTTTGTTTCTAATCTATGATTGCTGTATACCGTGGCCCATGCTCCAGCATTTCAGTTCCCTGAATTGCAGCTTCTGCAGTGACATTACAAAAACTGATATAAATATTGCTTCTGTGCCATGTCTGTCAGTGGCCTGCAACACAAATAAAAAATTCATCCCCCAGAGGAAGTTGTGCGCTTCCCCAAGTGGCTGCAGTGCTGTCAGAGCTGGGAGAAAAGTGTTGTCACAGAGGGTGAACAAACGGACAGAGTGGCACAATCATATTCAATCCATAGTGCTTAACCGACTGGTGGTTGCAATACCCCTCTGTGTCCATTCCCATCTTTCAGGAGACCTCTGGGGAGCTTCCACAAGTCTGGTAATGACACTGAAAGCAGAGACCACATTTGCAATAGCAATGAGGCTTTGCCTCCAGGAAGCGTAATGTTCTCTAGATTGCAATTTATTTATTTTGAGGAGAGTGATGCAAATTCATTCTTACAACAGCTCCAGATGGCAGGCGTTTTCTCATTGCCACTACTTTTTAGGAATGGCTCTCCCTCACCTGTATTGGCCTTAATTTACCTTCCTGTGGAGCAGCAGCTGGATGTCTCAAATCTATTGACATGTGGGGGTGTGCGTGAAAGATGGGTAAATGGAGAACAGAAAGCCCTGGTTTTCCTTTAGTGCCATTAAATGTAATTAATGATGCACTGTAAAGTCTGGTGATAGAGCATCCTTCTTTGTAAAGTTGCCACGTCACTGTAAACTGTTGGAAACCAATGAGTCAATGGCAGTTTCTCAGGAGCAGCCTTCCCAAGTTCACAGACCAGATCCAGAGCCAGGTAAAGTCAATGTGACTTTTTTCTATACAGAGAGAGATTTTTTTCTTTGTTTTTAAAGTTAAGCATGTGAATAATCCCCTCCCACTGAGGGTATGTCCACACTGCAAAGTAATCCCAGGGTTAGTATAACTCATGTTAGCAGACCCTGGATTTGTTAACCCAGGGTTTGAGCATCTACACTCATTTGTAACCTCAGCTTAGGAATGTTGAACCTTGGGTCCCAACGTGAGGCTCCAGCATTTACACTGCATTTTGCAGGCCCAAGTCCAACCACCCATATCCCAAACTTCCTTGTGCCCTCCTCAAATGTGACTACGTTAGTCCTTTGTTCATATGGTAGCATGAGAAAACTTGACTGTCCACCAACCTTGACTTTCCAGAGGACAAAGACAGTTGGCCTGTGGTACTGTGGGATGCTTTTGGTGGACTCCCAGAGCACAATTCCAGTGTGGCTGCATCTACATGGCAAAGCAATAGAGCATGGGCCCTGGTTTGACTTAGGCTCAGACAATCCACCCCCATGGGCTCCTGGGACCTGGGTCAACATGATTCATGTGTAGATGGAAGAGGAGTTAGGCTTGAGCCTGAGTTCGAGCTCTGGACTTACACTACAGTGTAGACATACCCTTAAACACCTGCTTGAATCCCACTGATGTGCTTAGCTGACTCAGGGCCATAAAATGTACAAGTCTGAATGGAAAGATGGAGGCAACCTTTGCTGTAGCTATCTCTACACACCCCAACTATATTATGGAAGAGTCTCTAACGAAACTGCTTCTTTGGTTTCTCCTGAAGACAGTTACCAAAGTGGGGCGTTGACCATCCTTCTGTTCCAGCACTAACCAGCATCTTTGTACAGAGGAGCTGAGTAATTTATTAATTAAGGAAGTGTGCAGTTTAAGGAGGTGCAAGGGTGAGTTGTAAAACATCACAACTGTAACATCTGAGATAGTTGGTTTGCTGATGGCTGATGCTCTGGAGGGTCATTACATTTTAGTCATGGGTATTTTTAGTAGATGGACAGGTAGGGACATGCTGGTTGGAGCCAAGAATCCCACCCCCCCAGTAAGTGCTACCATGCACCCCAACCCCCTGCCCTGAGCCCCCTCCCACACACCCAAATTGCTGCTGCTGGACTCTGCAAAAAGTCACAGAACCCTTGACCTCTGTAACAGACATGCAGCCTTAGTCATAAGGAATTAAAAGGAGGTGCTGTTTTGCTGTTGTGAAATTTTTTTTTAAACTATGAACTTTTAAATCATTATGCATATTTTTAACAGTTGTTTCATAACTGTGGATGTGTACAAGCTGTAAGCTTGGATTTTTTTCAAAGTCAGCGAGTTCTTTCCTGTTCCCACTATAATCTTCTGCAGTGTGGTTTGTGAAAGATAATCTAACAAATGTCTCCTAAACTCTCCCCATGTACCTATTTCTCAAAACAGTGCTGCGGTACTTCCACAAATTTATTGACAAAATACACAGTAGCATACAAACTACATCACCTTTATATGACGGGGTTATTACAATGAGTCAGTTTGATTCACTGAAATTCATTCCTTCACAAAGCTGTTTGTTTATGCTCCAACTCTCATGGGTGGCTCTGTGTACCCTGGTGTTTTAAAAGAACAAAGCATTTTTCCTCTTACCCCTAGGTGCTCATCTTTTCATCACCCACCTAGCTTTGCCTATACCATTTCTTCATCTAAAAGGCTGTCTCTGAGTTACCTGCAGATGGTATTTCAAATGACCTCCCTCACCTCTTTGCTAGAGTGATGCTTCAAAGGAGGTATCATGGCAGAGTTTCCCACTACACACAGCTGAGAAAGAACAAACTCACATTCTTGATGGAGAAACAGACAAACAGAAACCCTGCAGGTAAGTATGAATGGTTTGGGTCAGGGCAGTTAGTAGTGCCATGGCATGATCAGCACTTCTGCAAATCTCCAATAAATGTGGTGCCCTAAATGGGCACTGGTTGTACTAATTAGCCCATACTAAGATTGTACTAATTAGCCCATACTAATGACTTTGCATTTGCCTAACTTCCAGTAGTTTATGATTTCGCCATTCAGCATTGTTTGGCACACCTCTTTGTTTTGAATCACCATCTCATTTAGAAAATGCTTCAAATCAACATTGTGTTTTGAAATTTTGATTTGAAATGACAATTGAAATGTTTTGTTCAACTCAAACAAAAAAATATTTTTTGTTTCAGCAGGGGAAAAAATAAGTTTTGGTTTGAAACAAATCAATGTTTTTCAGATTTTTCAGTTTGGCCGTCAAACCAACAAAAGCAATTATTGACTCAGCTGTATAATAAGCCACCATGATGTGTAAACAACCATCTAAGTAACTTAATAAGCTCACTGCTATAGCCCATGTCCTTAAAGTGCCCTATTCTAGCCCTAGTGTTTGTTACTCTCTCTCATCCTTTCTTGCCTAAAGTTTTAGGCCCCAATCCAGCAACTGAACTTGCTAGCATGGATACATGCCCTCATGTGGATTCCCAACAGGACTCTTTCCAGGCACAGAGTTCCATGTCGAAAGTCAATTTCTCAACTGTAAACTCAGTATTATATTAAATTTGTGAACTGTTGCTGACACTAGTTATCATAAGTGCAATTTTTAACACTTTTCATTTTAAGCCACTTTATCTCATATGCGTAGGAGTACCCTTAGATTTCTTTCCAAAATGTTATTGTTCAGTTTTTATTATTTCAACAATACATGAGAAAGCCATCAGGAAAACATCATAGTATTAATTATGTGAGCAAAGTAAGAAAGGCAACTGACACATCTCTATTGTTTTTAACATTGATCTTCTCCTAAAGTTCCCTTCAGTTGTTTCACATACCTCTGTATTGTTCTGACAGATTCAAGAGCATTTGCTGGTGGCTCAGCATACACAAGAGTACGGGATAATCAAACGCAGTTGATAACGTGGATTGGGTGTTATGTTTTCTTGCATCTTCCCCAGGTGCTCCAGTAAATGAAGGTGACTTACCTGTAATTCCAGTTCTTCAAGATGGGCTCTGCATAGTCACAGTCCTGGGGTACTCTAACCAGTACAGGCTAGATGGTAGAACCTTAGCTAGCAGTGCTTGTTGGAGCACTCAAGCACCCATCCCACCTCTCCCCTCAGGAAACAGTCTGAGGCTGGTGGAATAAAGCAGTATGGAGCTGTGGCCACCTTAGTCGCTTCCCTCCTGATCCCACGTCAGTTGTGGTGTTTAGGATCCAAAGAAGATGGGAAGGTGGATGGGAACCATGACTATGCAGAGTCTGTCTTGAAGGACTCCATGTTACAGGTAAGTAACCTTCATTTCTGCTTCAAGTGATCTCTTCATATTGCCACTTCTGGCAGAGATTGGCTAGCAGTATACCTATCCTAGCAAGGCGGTCTGTGAAGTCCTAATATAATAAAGATTGGAAACTGCTTTACCAAATTGTGCATCTGATCTAGACTCTAAATCTAAAGAGCAGTGTTTGGTAAAGCGCAAATGGAGCTGCTCTACAAATCTCGACTAGCAGAATGTGTCTGCTGACGGCCATAGTGGCTTCCTTTGCTCTAGTTAGAATGAGATCTCATTGTTTTCAGAGAGCAGAGACTATTATGCCTTTGGTATCCAAAGGTCTAACTGGTTTAGACAATGTTTGTGTAGCAATAACCAGACCTTTCCATCTCTCTGTGTAACAAATGAAAAGGTTGGGCAATTGTCTAAACTGTTGCATTCTCTCTAACTAACAGAGTAAAGCTCTCATCATCAAGCACGTGTACTTGGGTCTTTCCCTTATGACTATGTGGTTTAGGAAAGAATACCGGTACATTAATTGTTTGATTAATATGGAATTTAGAAACCATCTTAGGTAAGAATTTAGGATGAGGATGTAGCACTACTTTGTCTTTATGGAAGATAGTAAATAGTGGCTCAGACATCAGGGTTTGTAGCTCATTTATTCTCCTTGCTGAGGCGATAGTTATGAGAAATGTCATCTTAATGGATAAGTGGAATAGCATAAAGTCCTCCGAAAGGTGTTACATATGTTGCAATTCAGATCCCAGGATGATACAGGACATTTAAGTGGTGGATATAAGCTCTCTTAAGAATTTCATTACTAGATCCTGAAAGAAACCTGATTTATTATCAACAGGGATCTGGTATGCAGAAATAGCTGAGAGATGAGCTCTTCTGGATGATGATGAGAAACCAGACATTTTAAGATGGCGCAAATACTCTAAAATATACTAAATAGCTGCTGTATAGGGATCTATATATTACTACTGTTTGCCCCTAATAAAAATATTTTCTGTTTGTGTGCATCACATTTCCGTGTGGATTCTTTTCCAGAACATTCTGTAATTCTAAGGGACAGGACTACTTCAAGCGTCTCAAAGTCCTATCGCCCATGCTATTTGGTGAAGTGACTGAGAATCCAGGAGAGAACTCTGTCCCTTGCTGTCATGACGGTAAGTCTGGGGATAGTGACAGGAGTCTGTATACTTCTCTGGACCGATGAATGTCCAGATACCACTGCTGCCTGATCTAAACTGGGATTATTAAAATCATCTCAGCTCTATCCTGTTTTATCTTTTCCATAACCTTAAGAGTGAGAAGGAAAGGTGGAAATGTGTATAGGAAATCCTGTCCCTAGGCTATCAGTAATGTGTCTGAGATAGATCCTTTGTCTCTCCCTGCCCTCGAGCAGAATCTTAAACATGTCTCAGTGGTTTTAGATGCAAAGAGGTGTATGACCGGTTGTCTCCACAATATGAAGTTTTCTTTCATTACTGCAGTTTTCCTGCATTTGCAAAGGTTTTCAGATTAGATGACCACAAGAATGTTACTTTTTCCTTCTAGATGAATGGCCACTAGGTAAATATCATCTCTATACATCAATCCCAAGGCCAATTGCCTCATTGCGTAACTGAGGGGAACGAGCAACCCCTGCTCATTCAGATAGTATGTGGCAGTTCGATTGTCTATTGCTATCTGAACTACCTTGTAATGGGTTTGTGGCAAAAATGACTTTAGAGCCTGTCTGATGGCTCTCATTTCCAGTACACTGATATGCATCTTCCTCTCTGAGGGAGGCCAATGTGACCTCTTATTGTGACACTATTGCTGACACTCCAACCAAGACTGGATGCATGCAAAGTGACTATTATTGAAGGCATCAGAGGATCAAAAGATATCCCCACCATAACATCTGGATATTGTGTATACCATGTTGGTGTTCGTAATGCTTCCCAGGGAACCACCAATTCTTGACACACGCTGTCTATGCTGGGTCTGTAATTGCTTACTAGCCATTGCAGTACAACTTTCATTTGTAGTCAAGCATAAGGAGCCATGGACACAGTGAAGCTTTGAGACGCAGTAGTCTGCAGAAGAAGATTATCTGCTCCGGAGATTGTGGAAGTAGAGATATCACCAATTTTATTTTTACCTCTCTCTTGTGGGGAAAAAAAAACCCAGCTATTGTTGAGTCCAATGTAGCTCCTATGAATACAGTCCTCTGAGTGTGCTCCAGGAGCAACTTTTCTCAGTTTATTCACAACCCAGATTGGCAAAAAGGAGCAAATTTGCATTATCACTGACAGCAAAGTCCCTCTGAGTGATGCCTTGACTAGTCAATCATGTAGATAAGCACAGACGAAGATCCCTTGCTTCCTCAGATGTGCAGCAACTACCAAGAGGTACTTTGTAAAAACCCTCAGGGCCTAGAAAGACCAAAGGGGTGGACCTTGTATGGAATGTCTTCCTTTCCCATCATAAAATGTAGGTATTTCTGATGGGAAGGTCTTACTGAAATATGAAAAGATGCCTTAACTATCTGGGGGGAAACATGTGGAATAATCAAAATGCTGGTCTAAATCTAGTGTCACCAAGCTATCTTAACAGTCTTCACATCTGAAATCTCTGAAAACATTACACATTCTTGGGACTGTAAACATTCCAAAAAAAGATGTACGATCTGACTGCTATAATGCTGTCTTAATTATATACAGTGCTTAGCACTGGTTTTACAGCATGAGTCATGGTATAAGCTTGTACTCTGCTGCTCAGCTAAACCCCAAAGTAATTAGAAATCTCTGCAGTGAATACTCAGAAAACCACGCCCTGCTATACTCCCAGTTCATGTCCGTTGGATTCATTAGGGGACAGTGGTTTGAAGGGTGCTAAAACAGTATGAAGGGAATTGTGTTGGAAAGGGCTCAGAATTAGTAAAACAGTTGTAGGAATTTCTTGAAATCATGTGCTTCTATAGTCGCATTCATTTAAATTTACTTAGACACTGGAAATAAATAGCTGTTTTGGTGGGCGAGAGTTTATTCTAAATATAAAGGGGTGGTTTCCTATAAACCTTAAATATTTTAGCTGTTTGAAGGCTTTTAGACACTTATGAACAGGCGACTGAAAGAACTGTGCACTCATTTAAGGAATATTTGCTTATCTTCTCCACATCATAGAATCTTGTTCTTAAAAAAACCTCTCACATGTGAGCAAACATTTTTTAATTGTATGGAGAGTTTTTGCGGTGGATTCCCAGACAGCGTGGCACAGACTGCTTGCCATCTCTTCATCTTCAGGGCCTTGTCTCCTCCTTATGTCGATTGTATGTTGAGCTCAGTGAAATTAAGGGATGATAATAAGCATCAGATGCCTGATTTTCCCCACACCCCAAAGGATACCAGTCATTCTCACTAAGACAATAGAAATGACTTGTGTTCTAGGGGAGGGTGGGCAGGCGGAAACAAGGCCCAGGTAGGTAATATTGGAAATAATTCTATTTTTTCCATTGTGAGTAGTCCGGATATGCCCTGGAAATCCAGCCCTTTCCAAAGAGTCTATTTTCAGAAGTACAACTGATCCCCAACTACATGTGCCTCAACTGATCATATATATTGGAAAGACGGCGCACTGATCAGTGTGCCTTGTTCATCGACACCTAGGAAATGAGCTGATTCCCAAGTGTATGTCACCTGGGGAATAACTGTTGTTATAGGGCTTTCTGTGGCACCTCCACTGGGGGCAGAGGGAAGGTTTCTAGTTATTGAGGGGGTCTGAGAGAATTAATTCCCACCACACCTGCTTCTCTCCAATCTGGAACTCCTTCCCCCTACGCATCCTTCTAACATAGCTCCCCTGTGTCCAGCAGGCAAATTCCTAATCATCTTGTTGGCCAGCAAAAAGCAAGGTGGGATTAGACTGGGAGCTGAACGTAAGGATGAGGAACAAGCAGCATGGAGAATTCTTTGGGGAGGGAAGTACACGTAAGAGGGGGTGCTAGCAGAGGAAAGGGCATTCATGCAAACACAAATGGCAGCTCTTCTTCTGGTGCTTAATGGGGACAGGACAGTAAGTTAGTGCTAGAGGCCTCATTTGGGGTCTAGAGAAATGAGCTCACAGCTGGGAGTCAGGAAATGTGGATTCTAGTCACATCTTCCAGTAACTTGTATAACCTTGGATGAATCAATTAATCTCTCAGTGCCTCCGTTCCTTTACTTGTCCAAAGTGAATTAATAATGCTTTGCAACTTTTGTAAACAGCTCTGAGATCTCTGAATGGAAAGCATTACACTGCTCTACAGCCAAAATGCTTCTGAAATAAATGTAGTCAAACTTTACTAATTCTGGGTCACTGAGAACGAAAATGATGCTTAAAATTGTTGATTGGCTCTAGTTTTCAAGATATGCTATTGGGTCAGTATATACGACCCTGGATATGGGAATGGCAGAGGATAAGTGAGTTATAAAGGGAAGGGATCTCAATTTAAACCAGAAATGACTAAAATACATCTTTGACTGGATCTATGAATAAATCTATGACTGGGTTTGGACAGTACTTGCTTTTTAGGCAAAACAATGAATGATGCAGTCTGAAACTGGTATTGCGTCATACATGATATGAATTGCATCATGTTATTCCTAGAAGTCATGGATGATGCAATCATAACGAAGCTTACATCACTCTGCTGAACAAATTGCCCTATATCAGCTCTAGAAATCATGCAGTGTCGTGCTCTCTTATTTGTCAGTGTTTGATTTTGCAAAGGGACACATTTCTGTTTAGCCAAAGTGAGCAGAGATGCCTCGTACTTGTGTGAACAGTGCAGATAACTTCTGCTATGTTTGTGGTGAAGTGACTTTTGCATCACAAAAGCGCAGTATAACCACTATGGTTACGAAAGCCTATCACCTTTATTTTGGCTGCAAAATTGGAGATCAGGACAAGAGGTGGGCCCCACACATATGCTGCAACACTTGTGCAACAAATCTTCGCCAGTGGTTGAACAGGAAAAGGAAATCTATGCCTTTTGCAGTGCCAATGATTTGGAGAGAGCCAACAGATCATACCAGCAATTGTTACTTCTGCATGGTGCCTCCAGTTGGGAAAGGTGTGTCAAAGAAGAAAAAGTGGACTGTGCATTATCCAAACATTCCATCAGCTATACGCCCAATACCCCACGGAAAAGAACTGCCGGTTCCTGATGCACCAGAATCATTCTCACTTGAGTCAGACGAGGAAGAGGATGAAACTTCTGGTCCTGAACCATCAATGTCACAGGACCCACATTTTTCTCCCATCCTCCTCCTCTGAACCACACCTCAGAACAGAAGCTGAACTGAATGACCTTGTCAGGGATTTGGAACTACCCAAGAGTAAGGCAGAGCTGTTGGGCTCCAGACTACAGCAGTGAAATCACCTGGCAGGTGATGTTAGGGTTTCCATGTTCCGTGACCGTCAAAAGGATCTTGTCCCATTCTTCTTCATGGAAGGTGATCTTGTAGCCTGCAACAATATCGATGGTGTGATGGCAGCCCTCAACATCGTTCATGATCCAGATGAGTGGAGACTCTTCATTGATTCATCGAAGACGAGTCTTAAAGCTGTTTTGCTGCATAATGGCAATGTTTTGCCATCAATTCCAGTTGGTCATGCAGTCCATATGAAGGAAACCTATGACAACATGAAACAACTTTTGAGGTGCATAAACTATGACCAACATCAGTGGCAGCTTTGTGGCGATTTGAAGGTTGTTGCTCTCTTGCTTGGTCTGCAGACTGGATACACAAAGTACTGCTGTTTTCTCTGCGAATGGGATAGTCGTTCAAGAGATTCCCACTACATCAAGAAAGATTGGCCACTCCGACAGTCATTGGAGCCTGGGAGGAAAAGTGTTCAGCATCCACCACTTGTTGAATCAAGGAAGATTTTGTTACCACCCTTACACATCAAGCTGGGTCTGATGAAGAACTTTGTCAAGGCCATTGACAAAACACAAGCAGCTTTCAAGTACTTCCGTGGAAAATTTCCAAGGTTAAGTGAAGCTAAGATAAAGGAAGGTGTCTTTATTGGTCCTCAGATTCGTGAACTTCTTCAAGATGATGCATTTGACCATGCACTGCATGGCAAGGAAAAGACGGCATGGAAAGCCTTCCAGTTAGTGGCAATACATTTTCTCGGAAACAAAAAGGCAGACAACTACAGGTTGTTGGTGGAAAACCTCCTCAAAGCATACAGAAGCCTTGGTTGCAACATGTCACTAAAGATACATTTTTTTGCACTCTCATCTAGATTTTTTTCCACCGAACTGTGGAGCAGTGAGCGACGAGCATGGCGAGTGATTTCACCAGGACATTGCAACAATGGAGAAACGCTATCAGGGCAAATGGAGCCCATCAATGCTTGCAGACTATTGCTGGACAGTGACAAGAGTTGCTCCATTTAGTGAATACAAGAGACAAGCCAAGAAGCGCCGAGCAGACACTGAACAGGACTAAACTATGTACATAATAGTTTTTTGCCTTTTTGTTTCATAATACATTTTATTTATATAACCCTTTTGCTGATTTTTAAAGTGTTACATAAACAGGACAGGTGAAATATTATCACATAAAGCAACCATAAACACATGAAAAGACCTAGGTTTACAATTTATGATTAAAACTCTACTATCTACACAATATACATAGACATAAAATGTAAAAACTTAAGTATCTTAGAAACAGTAGCCAATCAGTTGTTTTAATTGTCATATTTGAATTCAGCACATCAAAATACATAATAAATATCACATTTTATCTCTGAAGCAGATGACTTCTAAAAAATTGTCAACCAGTGTTATCGGACAGATTTTGAAAGGTATGTTAGTGCCTAAGGATGCAGATAGGTACACAGGCACTTTTGAAAATCCAGCTAGGCTCCTAACTCCCATTGGTGGACACTAGGCACATTTGAAAATCCTGCTAGTCACTCATCTGTATCGTTAGGCACCTAATACCTTTGAAAATCTGATCCTATGAAAATAAAAAGTATAATATGCATTAAAGGTTTCTAACCACATTAAACATCCATAGAACAAAGGTCTTACTACAGTGTTTCAGAAAGGCTCTTGATTAATTGAGAGAAATGCAAATCATTTATGATATAATAATGTATTGTTAATTTCAATGAGTGTGTTAGCAGACAAGAAAGACACTATTAAGTATGAAGATGTGTATTTCATTGGAGAGTTATTACCTGCATTTGTCATTTAAATAGAAATTTCTTTGATGAGTTAACACTTCTGTAATCAGGTATCAGTGCACTGTTATACTACAGAATGTTTTTAATTAGCAGTTGGTATTTATTTAAAATACAATAACTGTCCTATTAAATCAAAATGAAATGCAGATGAGGGAATCTTAATGTAAAGTATCATCCAGAGAACACTATGAGTAATGATGCTTGAATTGTACCATTGCGAAACAGCATGTATCCAGATGAAAAGCAAACAAAAACCAAACTTTTTGCTCACAGAATCGTATCTTTTAGGGTTTTTTTTACGAAGAACAAATGAAAGAAGGGACCCCTAGCTACATTAAAGATCAAATTCAATCTATGAACCTCCATAACAGCTGTGCTTCTCTGGGTTAATGCAGAGCACAAAGTCCCAGGATGAAGTGCATGAGAGCTGAGGACAAAGCATTCTCTGTTGAGGGGATCTGATTATGGAAGAAACTCCCAGCGGAGATCTAACCATCTTTAGGAAACATTGCAAAACCTTCCTCTTTGAGAAAGCTTTTCACCATCAGGATGATACCCACAACACTCATCAGAGAGATAGCCATGTTAGTCTGGATCTGCAAAAGCGACAAAGAGTCCTGTGGCACCTTATAGACTAACCGACATCTACTAGTCTATAAGGTGTCACGGACTCTTGGTCACTCACAACACTGTTAACCCTTTCTACCCAAAAGCCCTCAGCTGAGCCCCCACCCAAAGAGAAGAAAGTAAATCAATCAGCTCTAAAATATAAAAAACCCCAAACCCCCTATCCCAAACACTGTTTTGACCCCAAAAAGGGAGCAGTGTCAGAGAATCCTTGAAGTCCACTAGGGCTACTGCTATTGATTTTACACTAAAGGAGCACAGAAACTGTGGTGCTGGATTGCAGAATAGAACCCTAAGATAAATAAGACAGAATAAAAGATTCCCCCCCAAAAGCCGTTGTGTATGTCTGAGCGAAGCATTACCGCTACTAAATGCTTTACCTCCAACTTAAAAGATAGGGTTCACAAAAGAGCCATCTCAGCGATTAGGCAGGGCAGCAAAGAGCTGAAAGTAAGTTATGCTCCCCCATCCCCAAAATGGGAGAGATTTTATGAAAAATATATATGGCAAAAGTGAGGGCATATGACTCACTGCTGTTAAACATGGGTGATAAACTCTGAGTTCTAGCAGCACAGTGAGGTTGACCGAAACAAGTTGGTGGTCACTGTTAGATCTTTCCAGTCAGGAAGGGTCATCCTGGTTAACAGATACGTTTTGTGAACAAACACCAGAGAGAGGGAGACATAGAGATAAGAGGCTAAATTCTGCTCTCTGCTATCCTGTTGTGAAAGCAGGGGAAGTGGGGGGTCTGTCCACTACAAATCTCCACCCTCTTTTCCTCCCTTCCCACTGAGGGCCTTGGTCTGCCACCCAGGAGCCCGCCTGGTGACATCAAGTGCCCATCTCAAAGAGTCACCTTTAACTGTTTCTTCCTATTTTCCAGCAATTCAGGGTTCCCACTAGCACACCAGGCAAAGAGTATAGTTGTGTCCATCTTTCGCTCCTCCTGTGTTTGTAGTATCAACTCCTGTTGTTAACAACAAAGCAGCTGAGCAAAGATCTGGTGATAAGTAACACACAGACTTTTTCTTGGGTGATGACCCAAATCAGTCAATTGACTACTTTCTGAAATAGGGTATCTAATTAATAAGGAAGTGTACATGCTTTTGCATGTGTGTTAAAGCTTGTCACAGAGTTCTAGTGGGTGTCAGTGTTTTGTAACAGGTTCCAATCAAGATTGTTGTAAGATAGCTTTGAAACTGAACTCAGATTGTGGGACATAGTACATGTGCCTACCATAGTTAATGGTTTCATACAGCCTTTCAAGTTCCAGGTGCACACCGACATAAAACAGACCAAGCGTACAAGCCTCTTGAACTGCACTCAGTCTATACAGTCTGTCATAAATGTAGGAGTTTAAGTAGTTTGGAGCTTTAATCAGTCCTGGGGCTAATATCATTCATCAGGAAATAACCCTTGTTACCTTACTACAAGTCCACTGGGAAGGAGACCTCGGTGAATTGGCGTGTAAATAATTGATCAAATTATCTTGTGATTTAGATTTGGATTGTTTTTTCTTTGCAGCATGGCTAACCAACTGGTACACATGAGGCCATATTCTGAGGGATTCAGTCAAAATTTTAAACCAAGTCACCTTCCCAGGACCTGAGATTGAGTATAAGTGCTGTTTTCTTTTGTGGTTATATGATTAGATTTCAAAAACCTGAATGGGTATATCGACCAGCTTTCCAGTTTACATGAGCCTAAGCACAGTTCAATACCATTTTTGCCTTCTTATATCCTATACTACTAGTTGGTGTTGTTAAGGATAGTTAGTAAAACTTAGTAACACTAAATTAAACTCTCAAGACCTTTTCTTTAGTTAAGCAATTGAAATTAAAAGAACCCTAAGAAAGATGATACAGCTAATCAGTTAAGTCCTCTCTTAACTAAGGTTTGTTTTAAACGGTATCTTTCTTACAACAAGAGAAAAATCACAGATAGAGCACAGCATGTTACTCTGTAAGAGCCAGCTTGAACTGATGCAGAGCAATGCCCCCAAAGACAACAATCTGGGCAACTCCTTACTTTTAAAGGCATAGTACACAAGAACAGAACCGCTCTACACTCACCTAACCAGATAGAAAAAGATGACTAGTGTTTCTCCAGCAGCACATGTGGGCCTTTAAAAAAAGCTTGCTTGCTTCCCGAGTTAACTAAAATGCAAAAATGCCCGTGGAGCAAATATCTGAGTGGAAGTGTATTCCCCAATGAAGAAGGAGCAGCACGATCAAATGCTCTTTCAACTTCTCCACTCACCCACACACACTTATAGCAACATTGCAGGACTACAGCTGTGACACATGTCAAACTCCAGGAGGTCGGGAGAAATGCAGTTAACAGTTCCAGGATGATGTGGGAGTCATTACAATCAGCTGCTATTGTTTTTCTTTGGAAATTATGGCTCATGAGCTAGTACAAAACCGTATGCCATGTGGCATAAATCAGGAAAATAGCATGCCACCACTGCAATAATATGGACACTGGCATATGACAGACACTGAGGTCAAAAAAAATAAAGAGGGGATAGTCCATGAAAGTTCTTTGAGAAGATTTCATAGCATTTTTTAAAATGCATCAACAATGTTACAGGTAACCAGTGTAACAACTTTAGAACAAGGATAATTGAAATTATAGTAGCAACATGAAAGACTCTGATGCAGTGATAGAACTTTACACCTTATGGTCTTTACTCTCACAGTGTCTGCAGTTGCTACCCTAGTATTCTTCCTGACATAACCCATGGAAAGAGCAGCAGCCCCAAACCCTACATTTTACAACAGTGAGTGACACTGCAAGATTTGGTGACAACTGTAGCATAGTTTATGTTGACCGTGGGCTATTAAATCCCGCTGTCCTAGTTACTGTACCCAGTCAGTTACTAGATATCCCAGATTAGGAAGGGATAGAGCTGACATTGCTTTGATCATCTTCAGTTCATTCACACTGCATAGTTCCTTTAAAAACTGTGATCATGGAGCAACCTAGAAATAATTCTAGCTATAATTTTTGGTTGTTTTGCTAAGCCAGGAATAAAGAAGGCAACCAATGCACTGTCAAATAATCCATGATTTCCTACCAATGCCAATGAATTATAATAACCTGTACAACTAAAGAAATGTTCACCTCCTAATACCAAGTGCTGTCAAACAGGAATTTGAACTATATACGCTTTGCACCTGCAGGCTTATCCATCTATTTAGGGCTTTCAAATGGCTGTTCTTCTGCGCTTTACCTGCAACACTATGAGGGCTCAGAGCAGTTCATTTTCACTAAGTTGCTTCTTGTATCGTTCTTTTCCCCTAGTAACTTGTAAATGGGTCACTTAACTTCTTTGGAAAAAAATCATTCTGGGCAGGGAAAGCAATATGCATTCAAGACAAATTTCTCTCTTTGACCCACTTTCAGAGGTCTTCATTTTGGACATTCATATTTAAGAGCCCAGTTAAAGCACACACACGCATGCAAACCTATCTCTGGTTACACGTGGATGATCGCTTTTCCTCCTATTTTGATAACCTAATTAAATATCTCCACGATGGCAAAGTTTCAAGGTACATTTTATGAGTTTTTTATGTATTGAAAAAAAGGGGGAGATTCTTTGCTGCTCTTTAGATTCCTGCCTTTATATTTTTTGCTATCATTTCTATTAACTGGATCTCAGGTGTGTAAGTTTTGAAGCTATGGTATTAAAACATTAGCAAATAAGCATTTTTGAAATGAATAAAAAAGGACTAGAAATACAAATTCAATTTTAAAAAGCAAGGTACGGCTAAACACGTGGATAATCTTGTATCATAAAGAGGGGCTTTTCTGGCCCTTCTTATTAATTCAAAAGTCCCACTGAAGTAGTGGGAGTTCTTACTGAGGAAAAAATGCATGATCAGATCCTTAGCCAGGCTAGATTAGATTTTCAGAGTGGCACATGCATTGTTAGGATGGCTGTGCAATATTGTGCTAACATTAATGGGAGTTGCAGGCATAGGTCCCCAGGCATGTTGCTAAAAACGTCCTCCTGTAAGTGCTACATCTCTTTTTTTAACTTAAAAAGGGTCCTGGCTGTCCTACCGAAGAGAGCATCCCATTTGGTTGAGGTTGCAGAGCGAGCGCTCCACTCTCTGAAAAACAGCAAATGTCAGCTCCCCACCTTCATTTACACTTTGATCAATAAAGTTGCTGGCAGTGAAAACTGTCATGCATGGTAAGAAAAGAAAAGGTTTCCCTCTAATGAAAAAGGCCTAGGGCAAAATCGTCCTATACTTAATGTGGGTAGGAGAGACATTCTAGCATGGCACTCTTACATTCTCACATTAAATGATAGTCGTTGTGCTGACAGTATTTTTAAGGTTGCAAAGCAACTTTTATTGCATCCGATACCCTGGCTGACATTAGGTAATCCCATGTAATTACTTGAGGAGTAAAGTGCTACTCAAGATCAGTAAATATATCTGAATCTGGCCCATTGCAAAACCTTATTTTCACTCACTCATAACTGTCTGATAATGACTCCATTTGGATGACACTTCACTTATCTCATTTCAGCCCCAAAAGCCATCATTCTGGAAAGTTTGCTAACGTTCTGCTTTCCCTTTGGCATTTCCGGAGGATGTTTTTCACCAGTTATAATATTTTTCATATTTTTTGAGGGAGGAGTTATTTGTTTTGAATTCAGACAAATAAACAGAGGCTTGTTTTGAAACCTTTAAATCATGCCCTCATTGTGAGCGTGCTTGGCAACTTCGAAGGAACTTAGGTCAGACACTTGTGCTCCAAATGCTTTAACAAGAAGATCCCAGAAAATGTTTCCCCCACAGTGTAATAAATTCCATTCTTCATGAGGCTCTGTGCCTGCAGAGAGGAGTGGTATGGGTCTAGATAATCTACTCATTTGTTTTCCTGTTTAAATAAAATGCCCTCTGAGAACCATAACTGGGTGGGGGAAGCAACTCCACAATTATACAGTAAGTGCACTTGTTGGTTATCTTTATACTATGTTCCTGAAAAATAGGCTAAATATATTTATAATATATCATAGTTGGTATATGTACATGTGTGTCCAGTGTCTCCCTGAAGGGGAACCAGGTTTCTGCTCTTCTGAATTTTTAATTTTTTTAATATACAAGATTCCTGACCCCTGCTGCAATCTTGTGCATTCCAAAGACAAGCAATTTGCTCCTTAGTATTTTTACAAGCCCTATGGATAAGTGATCTCTAGTAGAGATAATTAAGCCGTCTAGCAACAGTGTGAATCCATCAGAAACAGGGAAATAATCTCAAGCTTTCTTTTGCTGTGCTAATGGAACTTTAACAAGGGCTTCTCCTGGTCTCCTACTCATCTCTTCCAGCACATCACTGGCCCTATTAGAAAACCACCTAGGTCCTGATCCAAAGCTCACTAGAGGCAATGGAAGTCTTTTCATTGACTTCAATGGGCACTGTATCGGATTCATACTGTCCCTATGCATAGCACCCCACTTATGGCTAGAATGTGGTAGATTTGTGTGTCTGTGCAAGCAGAGCCAAAGGGACCTCCCCTCAGTATCCAGTGCTTGGCTGAGCGCAATCACATCTGAGTGCAAGGACCACATGAAGCTAGTGGTACTAGCAACCCCAAAGGGGCAGAAAGAAAGTGGGGCCGCAGCTGAAGCCTGTGAGCACTGGCCAGCATAATGTACCTTCTTAAAGACTGACCTTAAAGTGTGTGCCAAATGCCTCCTAGAACCCCTATTGGATTGATGCAGAGCTCCCTACTGACCCCAGCACTGGGCTGTTTCTACAGCAGACATACCTTAACACAGAGGTGGGCAACCTGTGGCCCATCAGGGTAATTTGATTGTGAGCTGTGAAACATTTTGCTGACATTGACTGTCCCCAGGCACCCCCCCAGCTCCCAGTGGCCGCGGTTCGCTGTTCCTGGCCAATGGGAGCTGTGGGAAGTGGCAGGCCGCAGAGATGTGCTGGCTGCAAGTTGCCCACCACTATCTGACACAAGAGAGCTTGTCGTGATTTGAGAACTGAAATGGGGGGAGGAAGCAAAGGAGAAATGGAGGAGATGATGGGTTTAGAACAGGATCTGGGTTAGGGAGGTTGAAGCGAGTGGAAGGAGGGTGCTGGATAGGTTGAAAAGGTTTGGAAGTTCTGGAGGCCAGCTGGACTTAAAGATACTTACTTGATTACTTGAAGCAAATCTCCAAACTTTTGGGGTGGGGTTTATTCAGCACTAGAGCCCTACCAAATTCAGGGCCATGAAAAACGCATCACAGACCATGAAATGTGGTCTCCCCTGGTTAAATCTGGTCTTTTGGGTGCTTTTACCCTACGCCACACAGATTTCACAGGGGAGACCAGCGTTTCTCAAAATGGTGGTCCTGACCTAAAAAGGAGCCGCAGAGGGGTTGCAAAATATTTCAGGGGGTCACAGTATTGCCATCCTTACTTTTCTGCTCCCTTCAGAGCTGGGCAGCCCGAGAGTGGCAGCTGTTGACCGGACACCCAGCTCTGAAGGCAGTGCCTCCCCAGCAGCAGTGCGGAAGAGCGGCAATACCATACCATGTCACCCTTACTTCTGTGCTGCTACTGGCAGCATCTCTGTCTTCAGAGCTGGGATCCCAGCCAGCTGCCGCTGCTATCCAGTTGCCCAGCTCTGAAGGCAGTACTGCCATTAGCAGCAGCATAGAAGTAAGGGCAGCAGTACTACAACCCTCCCTACAATAATCTTGCAAACCCCACTCAATTCCTTTTTGGGTCAGGACCCCTACGATTACACCACTGTGAAATTTCAGATTTAAATAGTTGAAATCATGAAATTTACTATTTTAAAATCCTATAACTGTGAAATTGACCATAATGGACTGTGAATTTGGTAGGCCCTAATAATCACTAATACAAATCTTTTTATAATGAAAGTTTTTATAATGGAAAGAGTCACAATTTTTAAAGCAGCATTCTAACACCATTGCATGAGCCTTTATTATAACTCAATCACTTGGAAAAGATAAAAATTAATTTCATTTCTGATGTGATTTTTAAAAAAATTCTGACACTAAAAATTAGCAAAAAAAAGCCTCATTGCAGCTGCTGGCTGCAAAGTAAGCTGCCTATTACATTACATCATTGCCTGCAAAACCCTAGTTCCTAGCCGAAATTATAGAGCAGTTCTTTTAATCTAGTCTCAGTTTTTCCTCTCTTCTAGTCCTTTCCACTGTGTTTCCATTGATCCTTCATGTACAAAAAGCACCATATTCTGCTCTTTCACCTGTGTTAATCCAGAGGCTCAACATTAAAGTCAATGGAGTTACTCCAGATTTACACGAGTGCAACTGCCAGCAAAATTTGGCCAGTTGATTCCAGAAAAGGCTTGCTTAGAAGAAGGGTCATACTGTTCCTCTTTACAGACTTTTATTTTAATCTTGCTTGAGTATGGGTGAGAGAGAAAATTTTGATTCCTAAGCACCTCACTCATATGCCTATCTTGTGTAACCCTTCTGCCCATCAGAGTTGGCAGCCACAAGGGCTGGGTTCAGTATCCAGGGGTTCCGTTCCAATAACACAATACAAAACCGGCTCGAGCCCCCACCCAGTGACCTGGGACAACCATATACCACCCCTCTGAGTGCCTCTAAGAGGCAATACTTCCCCTCTCGCAAGCACAGAGTCTAAGCGTACCAAAAGCCTTTTAATAACAGAGAGACCATGTGGCATTATATTGGGGAAACGCCACAAACAGGATTCATAAAACAAACCATGAACCAGAAGAGCTGCCCCCCAGCCAATGGGCTGTGTCCTTCCCTTTGGCTCTTGAGTCCCACAACCTCAAAAGTCACCCAAGGTCCCAAAAGTCCAACAGCCCAAAAGTCTCTGCAGAGTTCAAAATTTCATCTGCAGAGTTTTACCTCCCAGCCTGAGCGGAAATGGGGGGCCAGGTAAAGGGGCATCTTACGTGATCCAAGGCCGACTGCCCCACCTCTCCGTGGGGTTCTGCTGCTGCCCTCACCATAAGCCATTCCACCAGCCATCCCAAGAACTGCTCTGCTCCAACAGCTGCCACCCTGTGCCAGCTGCTATCCCACAAACTGCTTGGCTCCATCAGCTGCTCTGCTCTGCCAGATGCTTGAACAGCGCTCAGGAATTGCTCGGCTCAGTCAGCTACTCCACTCTGCCAGCTACACAAACTGCGCTCAGGAACTGCTCAGCAATATATCTTCGGGCTCCCCCACTTAACGCAGTGCTCACTGATTTCAGCTCTTAGTAGGGGGGCCCTAGTGCAGGTGCACCACTGGACCCAAAGTGAATTCAGCTCAGCAGGCTGAAACTAGACTCTTAATGGAATCAAAAATTAGCTCTGATATTCCACAGTGGAGAGAGGCAAGGTGCAATAGGCCTGTGGAGCCCTCAGATGATGTCCTCACCAAAAGGTATAGGTGCCTATCTATGGCCTCTTTCAAATTCACTGGATTTTGAAACCCCTGTTGCTTGCCCAGTGAGTGCTACCTAAATGATGGTGAGGCCCTCCATCATAAAAAACAAGTACATGTTCACAGCCCTCGATTCACATAATAAAGGTAACAACACTTTATCATTTCTGCCCCAATAACGGAGAAACTGGGGATCCCACAGCAGCCGAAGTGACCATTTGGGCTGCTGTGAGCTCAGGCTAGGTGTGGTGGGTGTGCCTATGCAAATGAGAGCAGCCCCTGAAGCTCTTTTCCACACTTTCCACAATTCACCAACAGATGTCAGGGTAGAGCTCATCCTGACACTGCTTACACTTGCAATGATTGAAGTTAAAGAGATGACAGCAGAAGTCTCTGCACACTGAGTAAAAATTACTGAGGGTTTAGTGGGTGCAGATGAATGCTTGAATAAAAATATAGAAAAAGTTCCTGTGTATGAAAGAACCACCACATCGCTGGCACATGACAACAATCTAACACAGACAGAGGGTTATATTATGCCTTGTCCTGGATGGGAGCAATAGATACTGGAGAGCACAAAGGGAACGTTTTTCCTTGTCCCTTCCCTCTCTTGCCCTGGGCACCTATGCAAGAGAGAGTCACCATTTGGCTTCCAGTGCACAAGGGAGGAAAAGGACTAACACTGTATCCTATGTTCACTGACCCCTGCAAAAGGAGTGCTTTGGGCAGGGTATAGGTTGGGTCAGGGACATATCCTGCCACATGTGGCAGGATGATTTTTTTAACATGTGCAAAGGCCACTTCTTACTTTGTTCTGCTCCCAGCTCCCAGAAAGAGCTGCACCAAATACAAGCATAATACCTTCCAGCACTGCTTCCTTAGCAAGTGCACCTCCATCCCCTCCAAAGCATGGCACAGGCTCATTGGAAGCAAAATTTGGCCCTGAAGATGTATACTAATGACATTACATTAATGCACCGGACCTTCGCTATAGCCTGCGTCACTATAGCGCGGGTTCCCATACAGCGCGGTCTTTCCCATGGATCCCAAATTGACCCAGGCTCTGAGATTCACTGCTATGGGGTTGGATTTATTTTGCACTGTAGATGTATGCTCAGAAGTTGCAGATATGTTGTAAATGGACATATTGCATTCCCTTTGGAATACCCGAGGCAAATTGTTTTTTGACACAGTCTTTACTTTCCAAGATTTTTTTGGTGCCTGGCTGCTTGATCGTAACCCTCCACCAAAAAGTAAAAGTAAAACTAACTGCCATTTTCTTGGACATGGAAGAGTGTCTGGTTTGGTGCAGCAGCAATAAAACCTAACTCTTGCTAATAGCATCCTCCAAAGCTGTCAGGAACAGTAGTATATATGTATTTTTAACCTTTATGCAGACAGCAGAATCAATATGAGCTAAATTTGCATTTCATAGTTGGAACCAAAACCACTTCATACCAATATAATAAAAAAAAAAAACACCAAAAGAACAATGAGACACTCTGGCACATGTGTATGTTTTCTAAAACTGCACGTAATGAGGGTTTCAGAGATGCACAACTCAACCGTCCACCTCAGATTTTTATTAGCCATTATCCTGCGTGAATATGGAGCAACCGCACAGAATGCAGTAAAAAGCACTCATTTTTCACAATGTTTCTTCACATAACTGACAAATTTATTACCGTAGTAAAAAAAGGACACATTCTTTGAAATCCTCAGGGTGTCTTGGTTATAATGGTGCCAGATATGTTTCTCTTTTCATTAGCATTCAGGTCTCCACAAGGCCCACGCCAGCCTCATCTGCTTTTTTCACTGAGTGTTCTGCAGATTGTGTTGTAGTGGCACCCATTCTCATTTTGTTCCAAACAGCAGGGGACCAAGTAGACATTCTGGGATGCTTTTTGCCAGAATGCAATGAGAATTCTGGGGATGCACAATTCAGTCTCCCTCCTCAAATATTTAGTGTTGGGATGATGCTGAATAATTACTAATTACTGTGGTTGGCACAAGTATGGTAAAGCTTGGTGAATATGAAAATGCTGGAGGATTCTGGGAACAGGGTTCTCTTAGCATCAGACAAGCCATATGGACAAGACATATGCCAGTAAGTTAAAGAAGTAGGAGCTGGATGAATGAACTATAAGGTGGATAGAAAGCTGGCTAGATTGTTGGGCTCAACGGGTAGTGATCAATGGCTCCACATCTAGTTGGCAGCTGGTATTAAGTGGAGTGCCTTGTCCTGGGGCCGGTTTTGTTCAATATCTTCATTAATGATGTGGAGGATGGCATGGACTGCACCCTCAGCAAGTTTGCAGATGACATTAAACTGGGAGGAGTGGTAGATAGGCTGGAGGGTAAGGACAGGATACAGAGGGACCTAGACAAATTAGAGGATTGGGCCAAAAGAAATCTGATGAGGTTCAACAAGGACAAGTGCAGAGTCCAGCACTTAGGACGGAAGAATCTCATGCACTGCTACAGACTAGGGACTGAAAGGCTAGGCAGCGGTTCTGCAGAAAAGGACCTAAGGGTTACAGTGGACAAGAAGCTGGAGAGTCAATAGTGTACCCTTGTTGCCAAGAAGGCTAAAGGCATTTGGGGTTGTATAAGTACGGGCACTGACAGCAGATCAAGGGACGTGATCATTCCCCTCTATTCGGCATTGGTGAGGTCTCATCTAGAGTACTGTGTCCAGTTTTGGACCCCACACCATAAGAAGGGTGTGGAAAAATTGGAAAGAGTCCAATAGAGGGCAACAAAAATGATTAGGGGGCTGGAGCACATGACTTATGAAGAGAAGCTGAGGGAACTGGGATTGTTTGTCTGTAGAAGAGAAAAATGAGGGGGAATTTGATAGCTGCTTTCAACTCCCTGAAAGGGGGTTCCAAAGAGGATGGATCTAGACTGTTCTCAGTGGTACCAGATGACAGAACAAGGAGTAATGGTCTCAAGTTGAGTTGGGAAGTTTTAAGTTGGATATTAGGAAAAACTTTTTCACTAGATGGGTGGTGAAGCACAGGAATGGGTTACTTAGGGAGGTGGTGGAATCTCCATCCTTAGACGTTTTTAAGGTCAGGCTTGACAAAGCCCTGGCTGGGATGATTTAATTTGGAATTGGTCCTGCTTTGAGCAGGGGGTTGGACTAGATGAGAATCTAACCCACAGTCTCTACTCCAAGAAAGTTACTGTTGCTTGCTGTGGGCCAGATCTTGATAATTTAAATAGACCTAAAGAATCACTGGCCACTGAGAAGTACTTCCAAAGATCTTTAACTCTACACATATATAGATAGGGCCAGATCCTAAACTGGTGAAAATAAGAACAGTGAGATGGAATTACACCAGATGAAGATCTGGCCCACAGCAAGCAACAGAAACTTTCTTGAAATAGAGACTGTGGGTTAGATTCTCAGCTAATGTGAACTGCATAGCTCCGTTAACGTCAATGCAGCTGTGCCAATTTACAGCAACTGAGGCTCTGACCCTATATAGTGGCAGGAAGGAATATTTATCTGAATTTCTGATTCATGGAGTGTGAGAAGGTCACGACAGGCTGTGGAATCTTGGAAATGCATCAGGCAGGGGACTGAAATTGCCTAAGGGGGTTCCCAGGCGGACAAGAAGCAACTAGACAGTCTGGTAGTACTCTGAGGTATTGGGCCAAATCATGTGTCTGCCCAGGAGAGGTCACAGAACCATAGAATCTCAGGGTTGGAAGGGACCTCAGGAGGTCATCTAGTCCAATCCCCCGCTCAAAGCAGGACCAATCTCCGAAAGTCTCTTCTTCTCTTTCTGTTTCAGCCCCTGACAACAATGTGGGTTCAGACAAGCATGGATCACTTGCTTCTCCAGAGAATAATCAACACTTCACTCTTTGCTTCTAGGACCCAGACTCCGTGATCTCTTATGTCTACTCTTCTCCCACTCCTCCATGAGGTCACAGAATGACTTGGGCAGAGGATTGGATTTGCCCTCATATGATCTGTGTATTGCCCAGCATACCCTGAATTGCAGATCCTCTTCAAAGAAAGGATGCTCCTTCTATCCCAGGTTTCTTATCTCCTTTCACAGATCTCTTATAACAACAGCAGCACAAGCAGCAGCATTATCAATATTCACAGATTGCTCCCTTTTTGTGTTTACCCTCCTGACCTCATCCTGATGGTTTAGTTTATGGAGATTTAACCCTTCAGAAGGAGAAAAACTCTGAAGTTACTGAGCCCACTTAAAGTTCAGATGTCCTCCTACTTCTATTTGAAATTCAAGTGTTGGCTAAGTGTTTATTTCTCGTGTCACCAGAGGTCTGCCAAGACTAAGTGTCCTTACCGCGACATTGTAGTTGTATTCCAAGATTTATGGGTTTGCCTTTAGCTCCTTGCAGCTTCATGCTTTTTCCCTGTAGACAATTAGGGTTGCCCTAGAGGTCAGCACCCGCACACTGAACATTTCTTTTAAATGCTCTTGATAATAAAGCTTCTTTTCAGACTTATTGTTTCAGCGTGGAGATTAAACTAGTTCTCCAGGCTCTACATGTGCCTCCATTTGACTGGTGGGAAAAAGTTCCTTTGAAATGACTAATTCAATAGATCCTTTTTTGTTTCCAGTTTGCCATTATTTCTGCCCACTGATTTTCAGAGCTTGCTGCGTTACCGCCTCAGCCTTCAAACATAGGTGCTGGAAGCAGGGGTGCTGCTGCACCCCCTGGCTTGAAGTGGTTCCCATCATATACAGGGTTTACAGCTTGGTTAAATAGCTTTCAGCACCCACATTGTACAAATTGTTCCATCGCTCCTGCTTTCATATCCTTTTTTCCTCAAAGACATGTCTAATTTGTGAACTTTCCTTCCTTTATTCACAATGTCGTTCCAGTTTCTTCCCGAATCAGAGATCTGTATTGCCCTCATTGAGTCCTTCTCCCAAGAAGTAAACCTTCAGTTTGGCAAGTAAGCCTTGGCTGTTTTCAGAGCAGCCTTTTTTGAGAATTTTTCAGAACAATATAGTGCAACTATCAAAAAATCTTTAGGTAGGCATACAATACAGAACACAGTCTAGATTAATCATCAGCCCTAACAAGGAAAGAATTCCCAACCTCCAACAGGCTTCCACCAAAGAAGATAAAGAGGCAACATCCTCACTTAAGTCACCCCATGTTGACCTGGTGTGCCTTGCAGGTCAACAAACTCAGGCTTACTGCATCACGCTTGAGTCTCTCCTTTGTATTTAGACAGGTTTAAGAGTAGCAGCCGTGTTAGTCTGTATCCGTAAAGAAAACGAGGAATACTTGTAGCACCTTAGAGACTAACTAGTTTATTTCAGCCTAAGCTTTTGTGGGCTATAGCTCACTTCATCTGATACATAGAATGGAACAAACAGAAGTAAGATGCATTTATACACACAGAAAGTAAAAAAGAAAAGTTGTAAATTACCATACCAATTCTAAGAGGCTGTTAAATTTGGATGGGCCATTATTAGCAGGTGAAAAAAAACCTTTTGTAGTGAAAATTTACACAGTTTCTTATCAATGTCTGACAGTTGATTAGAATCTGTAAAAGAGACTAAACTAGGAAAATGCAATCAATTAGTATAATGACAAAGTATCAGAGGGGTAGCCATGTTAGTCTGGATCTGCAAAAGCAACAAACTCTTTGTCGCTTATAATGACAAAGCCACTCAATGTCCCTGTTTAATCCTTGGTTGACAGTGTCCAATTTGCAGTTTTCCTTCCAGCCAGGTACTTCTCTCTCTCAAGTCGTAAGTATTTTTAGGTTAAGCACTATGGCAGTCACAGCTGGCACATTAACAAGAATCTTGAAGACATCTAGCTTGACACCCAAAAATTCGGCATGCTCATTTTTCCCTTATGCCTTTCCAAGAATAACCTAAGCAAAATACAGTCAAGTTAGAGATTAAACTTTTTCATCAGTAAAAAATGCTGCTTGTAGGCAAGAAATAATGTCTCTTCATTCATAGATATTGCATTACAAGTTTTAATTAAGGGGTCACCATCAATTTGAAATCTAATCAATTAACAGAAAGAGTTACATGTAATTTCAAGTACTGTACTTGACTCAGATTCCCTCTGCCGATTTTTGAGGTTTTACAGAAACACTGTTCTGTATTTTTAAAAATATTTCTCTCTCTACTGTTATGTGAAAAACCCAAACAACCAGGAAGGGATGCTGACTAGCTAGCTGATTAAACATGAAAAAGAGTGAAAGTGACAATACACAAAGTGCTGTCAAATGCACAAAGTGGAAAAAACACACAAAAAATATTGAACTGAACTATCAAACTGCAGGTTGAGTTTGCTGTGCTGGCAGCTAGAAAAATAGCTTTTGACTTGGAAAGTGTGTGTCTGCAGGGTCCCATTCTGCCCTCAGTTACCTCACGGATGCCAGCAGCCTGGCACAAATGAATCTGAGGGTAAAACTTGGCCATTCCTATTGGAATAATAGAGAAAGAGTAAATATGGAATAGGGTCACTTGTCAGAGTAGAATTATTCTAATCAAAACAACTGCAAAACAATTTTTTTCCAGATTGAGAGAATCCACTCCAACTCTTCCACACACAAGTCACTGCTTCCTGTTTCCCTGCACTTCACAGAAGCTAATATCTTCCCATGTAGCTTAGTTCAGTTGAAGAATGAAGGACTGTTGATCATGTGACATTCTGGAAATTCACTCGTTTACAGCAGGGGATGGGTCAGTTCCCTTACATCTCACAACATCTCACTTGCTTCTGACCTGTGGCAGCAAGTTTTCTTGGGCATAGGTGAAGACAAGGCTGACTGCCAACCCCATTCAGCCTTCAGCCTCACCTCTGCAGGGTATAAGTGGGCAGCCCATTTCACTCACCCTCTGGCCTCCACTACAGAACAACTGAGCAGCCTGGTTGTTCTAGCACAACAGGGCCAGCACCTCCTTGACTGATAACTGGAGCTCTGCCTCATGAGAGCTGTTGAGCAGGCTGAGAATGGACTCCTCCAATGTGCCACTTGGAAGAGAGCGTGGACATCGTGTGGGGTCCTGCCATGTTTCTTGAAAGTCTGGGGGAGATAGGCTGCTAGTGAGTTGTGGTAACTGGAGGGGGAGACTGGCCTCCACCGAAGGACCAGTATAGAGGAAAGAAAAGAGGGAGAAAGTAAGAATGAATAGGTTCATGAAGCCATGGTGCCCATTGCTTAAAAATCCCAGTTTATACATTGTGCAGGACCAAGGGCCCAGTCCCGCTCCCAGTTCGGTTCTCTTTAACAAACACCTCAGCAGAATGACCCACATTCTTTTTTCAAATAAACATAACAAACAAATAAGCCCTCACTCCACACAACATTGTTTTCACCTACATGATGGACTTTATTAGTCAAAACTTCGCAACTGAGATCAGAACTAAATCCAACTCCATAAAACCTTTATCAGCTTCCCTGCACTGTTGGGAGTATCTTGCAGATTTTGCTGCAGACATTCTACTGTGTTATAGCCCAAACCCTTTAACCCATTTGAGGAAGTGGCAGCTCATTAAGAAGTGTGAGACCAGATCCCTTACAACTTTTTACAATGCTTCACTCATCTGGTTAACAAGCAGCTTTGAACAGCATCTCACACACCTGGGAAGAGCAAGGCAAAAAATATGCAGAAGCAACACTTTGAACAGCTCCCCTCCTCTTACAGTTGATGTACTCTGCATGAAGGATCATAGCGATATAATATTGCTGCAACAGAACCAAGGGAGACGCGGAAACCTATTGGTTTATCTGTCAGCGGAGCAATTAGAGTGTATTTCAGAGGGTGAAAAGGCACTGAACTCCAACCTATGATTTACCACAGGGGAAAATAGCTAGCTAATGACAGCTGTATATTGAGAGCCCTGTTTCTTTACACTGTTAGTTCACTATAAGATTTAAGACTCATTTCCAGTATGAACCACGCTTTAAAAAATAAATAGGACACTGCACCTTTACAGTATCTTTCATCTGGTGGGGTTCCAAAACTCCTTAGACATCATACACATAGCTGTGTGAGGGCACATGCAAGAGTGCATGGGGGGATCGGTACATATGTGTTTAGAGGCACAGAATACATGATCTTGTGTTGTGAAGTTTTATAAAACAGCAGTTCTCAACCATTTTCATCCTGTGATCCTCTCCAATTGTTCCTCCCCTCTAACTGAAATTTAGCCATGCCCCTCCCCATTCAGCAATATCAGGAGGGCAGGATGGTCACAATCACCAGATGCCTGATTGCAGTCTCCCCCCGCTGTCCCTCCCGAGAACTCCTAAATGATTTTATTGGCAGTCAATTATGATTTATGATCACTCCATTATTCACAAATAGTGCAGCCATTTGCAAGCCATTAGGCAGGGCAACCCAAACAAGTGCCAAGAAAACCTTTAGCCACCATCATGTATTATGCCAGATGTGTTACACGAGAACCATTTGAGAAATATTTTGAAGAGTTTATCATTTTTATCGGGATTATTTTGTGTATCATTCCACTTACCTTACTTACAATGTGTCCAACTGTACAGATCTTTAAAGGAGAGGGGAAAATATATAAATAAAAAAAATTAAACCCCTCTAAAAGTAAACTGAAATAGTTTTCTAAATATAAATAGATCCCAGCTTTAAAATCTAATATCTCAGAATCATCGAACCACAAGTGCTGTGTGGACCATTATAAAGCTGAAAATCTCCCCTTTCCAGTTATGCACAAATTTTATTTCTAGGTGTCCAGGGTACTGGACCTTAAATCAGTCAGAGTTACAGAACTCATTGTTGCCCATCCTGGGCTTCAGGGCAGCATAATTTTGTGGTGGGGGAGAAGGACATACCATATTTGCGGTACAGAAGGAAACACTTTTCAGATTGATTTTTTTTAAAGTCGTGAATGGTGAGAGTATTTGATCTTACCCAGAGAATTGGCAAGTTTGAGATTAAATCCCAGAGTAGATAGACTGAGTGGGCAGAATGCAAGTTAGGCATTTAAAGGTGCATGATAAACCTATTTTTTTACATGGCTTCACAATTTATCACATGGATATCATCACCACATATTGGGCACAGCTATATTTATAACTACAGATAGAATATGTGGGTCATTTCACCTGGCACTGAAATGCATTCAATTCTAGGACACAACAATGCTGCTTTTTAACATCACTTGCTATGCACCACATCAGTTTAGATCAGGAAGTGAAGAATATGACATGCAACTGAAATTTCTTGGTGGGGACTCCGAGTAGCAGCATGGAATCTGGATAGTTTGCTATGGACAACACCATTATTCGTATTATTTTTAAAAAAAGAGACATGGGATCTTATCATTACAAATGCTGCTGGTTGATATTCAGAATTCCCTTCTTACCGGAAATTTTAAGATTTCAAAATCTGGTTTTATCCCAAATTGGGATGAAAAATTGTAATCTCAGAATTTTTCACAAAACAAAATATTAAAAAAGTAATTTGTTACAATTTTATCAAAACATTTCAACTATTATCACAAAAGTCAAAACAATAACATCCTTATCAAATCAAAACATTTGACAAAGATGCTATTGTTTTGACTTTTATGTTAATATAATATATTTATATTATAAAAGAGTTGAAATGATAATTGAAAGGAAACATTTTGATCATTTCCTACAAAAAAACTGATGAAATCAATAAATTCCCAATAAACGTTTCTATTTAGTCTCATCAACTTTTTCTGACAGAAAATTGCCCAATCAGAACATTTTCAACCAGCTCTAGTTATAAGCTGGCAAGATCTCCATTGTAGGTATAATCTGAAAGGCGAGACTTACAGTAGTACAGTTCTGGGGAACTGGTTCACTGTTGACTCGGTGGGAAGAATGTCAGGAATCTAGAACGAGAATTTCAAAGGCACAAAGCTGGTGGAAGTCAGTGGAATTTGGACACCTAGCTCCCATTTGTGCCTGTAAAAAGCTCTCCCTCAATCACCAAAACCACCTTCTGAGTTTTCTTGGATGGGCTGGGACGAGGCTTTCTACACAAAGACCAGGCCTGAATCTCCTTAAGTTTACGAAAGCTGACAAAATGTCAGCCCAAGATGGCTGCCAGACAAATAAAGTCTTATCACCCCACCATGCCCACTTGTGGACCTCTCATTCCTAGTCGTTATGTCAATATAAAGCACTACGTTTTGAGAGAGACAAATCTATATCAATTTCAAATGCTCTGCTCCTATGGACAGAAATACTGTAGAGGAAACTGCCACCACTGAAAAAGGAGCAGCCTAGTTGAAATTAAATTTAAAAAGGATAGAGTAAAATGTATTGATCTCAACCTTTCCAAAATGTAAAATATTAACCATAGGACCTTTCCTTTACACAAGACAGAGCTGTTAGGTCAAGTGAAAACAAGAAAAATCTCACTGCAAACACAGGGAAATCTGCTGAGATTTAAAACAGTCATTGCTTCATCTACTTTTCATTAAAAAAACCCCTCTTATTTTGATTCATTTTTAAAGGAGCTTAATTTAAATATGCTAATAGAAGAAAGAAAAGAACTTTGTTTTCTCTTCATGAGTGAATTAATATGAGGGGAGCAGTATATTGCTAACAAGTTCTAAGCAGACTATCTGAAATGAGACAATAAATACTGGATATACAGGTTACATGCAATTTTTTCAGATCGTATCGCTCCCCAACTTTGACACGCTCTCTCTCATTCTATATGTCCCACATATGTGGAAGTGAAAACCACCTGGTAAGCTGGGGAACCATATGATATATTGTAAAGCCTTTTAATAAATACATTTATCATGCAGCTTTGACTGCCTCCCTGCACTCTGCCTACTGATCCACTTCCTGAGACTCATTCTAACATTCCCAGCTCCACAAGCAACCGGGGCTTTTTAGGAGGTGAAGGGCAGAGCCGGCTCTAGGTTTTTTGCAGCCCCAAGCAAAAAAAAATCTGGCTGTCCTCCACCCCAGCCCTGGGCTCCCCCTCCCCTGCACCCCCCTGCTGCCCCAGCCCTGGGCTCTCCACCCCCATCTGCACCCCGCCCCAGCTCAGGGCTCCCCTCCATCTCCCCCATCCACACTCCACTGCTGCCCCCAGCCCTGGATAGCTGGATGCAGATTATAAGATTGTCCTACACAAATGAGGAAAAGTTGAGGTGCCTTTTTTATTCTTTTGTTCCACTCTTTGTTTCTATGGGGAGTTTGCAAAGACAATATCACTGTCTTTCTTTTAAACAACTAAAAAAAAAATGGCAATGGCTGTTGAAAATAGTAATTCCAGTCCTAGTAAGCCCTGGGAAGCATTTCTTGCTCAATTTTGTCCTACTTTTTCTACAGCAAGTTACAGTGGATCAGTATATTTGATTTGGGAGATATGAAGAAACAGCTGCCCAAACTGAGCTTGAGCACTCCTGAATTTTGAGGGTGTTCCAATCTGGAAGGCAGGTGCTAGATTCCCTTTCTGAATATTGGCTAAATCTGGAAAGGAAATGTCAAATTCAGGTGAGATCCCTTGCTAGGCTTCAGATAGAGAGGTGCACTGTCTATCTAGTCCACTCAATTCCTTCTTTGGGGGCTGTAAGGTGAGGTCACACCAGTGATCCTAATCCAGTCTGGGGAAGTCTTTTGAAGGGGATATCTGGGCCAAAGCCTTCTACTTCTTGGGCATACCTATTCCCCTTTACAGGGCCATGCCCTTCTAGCAGCCAGCTCTCCATCCACAGCAAGTTGTGGGTTTTTTTGTAATACAAACTTTATTTTTCACTAAATTAAGCAAATGAGACTCAGAAGATGCAATAGATACCTTAAAACTACAAGGACATACCATAAAGAATACTACTTTAAAACTGTTACTAAAAGCAGTGGCTCTCAAACCAGGGGTTGCGACCCCCCAGGGGGTTGCCATCTGCTTCCCGGGGGGTTGCGAGCTCCGGCCGCCGCTGAAAAGCTGCTGAATGAATTATTTCCGCATTCAGCGGCTTTTCGGTGGACATGCCGAACACTCCCAAGTGTCTGCCGAATCCAGAAATAATCACTTCGGCGGCGCTTGGGAGTGCTCGACATGTCCGCAGAAAAGCCGCTGAATGCGGAAGTAATTCATTCGGCAGCTTTTCGGCAGACATACAAGGGTCGCTCCGCCGGGCAGATGAAGAAAAAAGGATCGCGGTTCAGGTAAGTTTGAGAACCGTTGTACTAAAGACTAATTTAGAGATTATCCAAAATGAACAAATGAAAACCTAGCACAGAAATAATTTATGGTGTGATTTTTCTTTCTTGTAGCCAGCACTCACAGGTAGCGATTTTCATCAACCTTGGTGAAGAAATTTTTTTAACCATTTGAGTGGTTAAACTTAATTTTAAAGACAATTCTTCAGCAAGAACAATGCATTTACTGGAATTCAAATACAGTACACTTTTCCTGGAGCGTGGGGAGGTAGCTTTCATTCCTCCCAAATTGCAGGATTGGGACCTAACGTTTCTCTGCAAACATACATGTGCATGACTTCCCTCATGTGAGTAATCCCACTGAAGTCAGTGGGTTACTCACGTGCATAAAGTTATCCATATGCATAAGTGTTTGTCCAATCCAGGTCTTTGCGAGCAAATGGCCACGGCAGAAGACTTTTGTCTGGTCTGAAGCAAACCTGCAGATTAACAGAATTGGCAAATACAGCATGAGAGGGCAACTATTTTTCATATCAGCAAGCAGGGTCTCATGAACTTCTTCTTGGCTCAACGGCCAAGGTTTAATGTGATCTGAAGAGGTAAAAGCAACAGCTACCTCACTCCCTCACCCTCCCTTTCCTCTTGATAGCTGCCAAGGGAATGCTGGGAAATGTAGTTCTTTCCCTGCTCCAGGGTTAGCTCTATAGGCAGGGAGCTAGCCAAGGAACTACAGCTTCCAGGGCCCCCTGTGCATTCTCAGCTCCCATGCTGGATCCCTGCTGCTCTGGGTGACTTTGCTTCTGCAGCGTTGCAAAAGGGGAGGAAGTGAGTGTTATGGGGCATTATGGCCTGCCCCCAAGCCGAAAAAGAAAAAAGTGATGGCCCAAATGCCTCCCCTGCAAATGTGCCACCCCACGCACCTGCTTACTTTGCTGGGGCCTAGAGCCAGCCCTGGTGAAGGGTCTGAATCAACTGCCACAAACGTGTTTTCTCCTTCTCACTCTAAATGTGGGATTTCCTGCTTTTAAAAAAAAATTATTCCAACCCGAGACCAAGGGTAGCTTTTATATATTTTTCCCTGCAGAAGTGGAAATGGGAACTTTATGATAATACAAATGGAAGCTGGAACATGCAACACTCACTTCTATAAGACTTCACTCGAAAGTCTTGAGATGTTGGATTTCAGATTTCAGACAGTGGGGTTATATTTACAGGATTTCGTGGCTCGCTCTGAAGAGCAGAATTCATCGTAACTAGGATTATCTCTACCCAGAGAGCACTACAGTGCCGTCGCTATGGCGATCTAACACCTTGGTGCAGACACTTCCTACAGACACAGAAGGGGTTTTGCCATCACCGGAGGAATGCCACCTCCCCGAGTAATGGTAGCTTTGTCAATGGAAGCATTCTTCTGTGGACCTAGCTACATCTATGGCAGGGGTTAGTACAGCATAGCTAGGGCAGTCAGGGCCCCTAACTTTTAAGTACAGACCAGGCCTAAGGGGATATATATTTTTAAAAATATGTTTTCGATAACTCTTTAAACATTCCTAAAATCCTTTTATTGTGGCATATACAGAATACATTAAGATGTAGTGTGAGATGCGGGGGGTTGACGCTATTTGAGATGACTCATATAGTTCGCCTGTGACTTCACCACTTGTGAGCAATGAACCATTCCAGACTCATGCCTATGAAATTCTTTACATCACAGCATCATGTATGTGTTGTAGATATCAAAAATTTTATCCAGCACAGTGCCTATCAAAAGGAGTTGCAGTATGCAAACACTTTAATGCAGAGGCCACCCCTGTGTGTAGAGAGACTAGCATAATGTGGCTTATAGGAGCCACTGCAATACAAATAACAACAATATCAAAATCAACTCAAGATACTGCCTAACAATATGCTACTTCCTGTTGACCACAAGGTGACTAGGTAGGAGGATGGAAATAATTGCAGACTTAAGGATGAGTTGCTAGTCAGCCAACCAACTGGGGTTCCAATGGTGATATGAACTGGTATAGAGTTTATTTCCCTATACCTCCTGAGCTCCCTCATCTTCCCCAGTGGTCAACCCAATGTTGCCAGTTTAGTCATTTGCCCGCCCATAAATTCAAACACCCTCTCTAATTTCAATTCCTGGGGAAAATATTGCAAGGGTTGTCCCTCCAAAAAGCCAGAGGTGTAGCAGGATGGATGAAGATGCACATATTTGGTCAAAGGGCTGTATTGTGATGACCAGTATCCTTGCTTGGCTGCTTTCTGTATGTGACTGGCTCTGGGCAAGGCAACACATAGAAAAACACCCAAACCCTACGGCGGCTTAATTATAAACTTCATGGACAAATGCAGAGCACTTGCATAGGAAGAGGTGATAGTTGCTATCTCATTATGTCCAAACTGATTGCTTGCCCGTCACCTCACAGCTTATTGGTTTCTGTTTGACTTGCTAGTGGGGTGGGTGCTCAAGAGAAGACTCTCTGGACCCTTTTCTGGACCTTTAGTAGATGGCCTCCCAAGTACCAGGAGGGTCTCAAGGCTCATCCACAAGTGAGCTGCCCAGAGGGGCCCAACACACACAGGCCCAGAGAAGGGGTAAGGGATGTGCCCCAACCACAGGGGATGTAACAGGAGATGAAGTCAGAGATATGAGCTGGAGCAGAGTTGTGCAGAGCCTTGAATGGTAGGATAAGAAATCTAAACTTGACCACTTGAGCAAGTGCGCAGCCAGTGAGGGTCTCAAAGAAGATGGATGACACAACTTAAATGGTGGGTGAAGAAGATACGTTCAGCATCAGCAATTTACAGAAATTGGTGGGGCAGCAGTGATGTATGTATCAGTGTAACCAGAGTGGAGGAAGTTGTAGGTAGGGAAAAGATCTGAGCTGTGAACAAACTGAAATAATAAATCAGGCCACATCCATTCATTCAGTTTTTACCAAACCCTTTATTGAGCAAAACTCCCATAGATGGAGTGATTTCAGTGGGGATTTTTCCTGAATCAGACCTGAGTAAGGCCCTCAGGATTTGGCCCATCTTAATTCTTGATTAAAAGAACCATGAAATCCCCACACAGAAGAAACTGCTATTGGAGAGAGATACCGAGAGCACAGATATTGTAGCCAAAAGTAATTTAAATGGTTTGAATTTTTACGTAAATCAATTGTAATTCCAGTTAGAAGCTCTTTAAAATGACTTGGTCCAGTAGTCCCCAGGTGTAAAAGCCCCAGCAAATTCTGTCCAAACCTGATTAACTTCTCATTATGGGGATAAATGTATCCAATAAGCAATCACATCTCCTCTGATTGTCTCTATATTAGTTATTTAAAGACTATTAGATTTTTTTAAACAAGAGCCTTCCTCTGACTGATAATGTGAAAATAAGCACTTTGTTAGCCAGACTGATTGTATTTCAAAACGCTGTCATATTAAAACATGTAAAGGACAATATCATCACAATGAAGCAAGACGTCATCACTGTGCAGAACATTTCTGAGCTCTTTTTAGATATTTCTTTGGTCGCTTTAGAAACCAAAATATGGGGCAGCTCCTGCAGTGCAATCAGGAATCAGCACTTACCTTCTGAGCTTGTATCTGAACAGGTGGCAGAAGCTGACGTCATATAGGGGAACAAGCACCTCTTTCACTAACATGGGACCAATAATAAATAATAATACAGAGAGAATAATTGTATTTGGATCTTTAATTAAGGCCCTGACTTTTCCCTCAGAAAGCATGATTTCCTCTGAAGGCAGAATTTAGCTTTTGTTTAAGGGCTATGGGCCTGATCCAAAGCCTACTGAAATTCATTGATGCACAATCAGGCTCCTGATTATGCAAAGTTCTTGGTGCCTTCATCTACCATGGAAGTCAATGGCAGCAGACAGTGTTCAACACCTTACTAGATCAAGCCCTAAATCTCTATGCAAACCCTTTGAGGTTGTGTTTAATAGGAATTTTCCTAGTGGAAATTCTATTAGAAACCTTCAGCTGGTCTATACTGGTTTCTACTGAAGGGCCAGTTATCCCAGGACCCAGGATCAATAAATCCATAGTTCTATTCGCAAACCTACTTACCAACTCTAACTGTTAGGAAACAATTTAAAATTATCTGAAGATTATTGTTATTTCATTATGATTTCAAACTCTGTAGAATCAATTTGCATAGATTTGCAGCTTGTGAAGCTCAAATTCACATTTGAATTAACCCAGTTTCCCTGTACTTGAATTTCATCATGATTCTGAAAGAAAGGATTGGGTTCAGTGGTTCATGCCTATTTGTGTAGGTTTGCACAAGCCCCCTAGTTCACCTGAACAGAAAGTGATCACAGGCCTTAGCTGTGATACAACAACAGAACTGTGATTTCAGGGAAATTAATTTCTTCTTCTAGGGCTAGGATTACAGTATGTGAAATGAGACATAAGAGCAATAATGAACCAATGAGGGGACTTACAGGAACAGCATATAGGTATCTTCCAGGAACACACCGAGGTTATGGTCTGGTTCTGGAGCCAGAAAAGAACTCTGATCTTAGCTAAACTATGTTTCCCTTGTAAAACTAGGCTATAAATTATATAATGTCCATTTTATTTTGTCAAGAATCAGAGGGGTAGCCGTGTTAGTCTGGAATTGCAGAA
>ML677334.1:23116939-23169479 GCA_007922305.1 Dermatemys mawii
TGACGAAGTGGGTATTAGCCCACGAAAGCTTATGCTCTAATACTTTAGTTAGTCTTTAAGGTGCCACAGGACTCTTTGTCACTTCATTTTATTTTGATCATGTTCCTTTCGCAGCTTTGGCCATTTGCAGTCTTTTCAACAGAAGGACAGAATTTGGGGGACAGTTTAAAAAATGTGAGAAGGTTCTTATCACCCCACATTCCTTCTCTCAGAGACTAGAGTGTTCATTTTATGTTTGATCAGTGGATTATTGAAATAACACATCTTTGCCATTGAAATTCTCTTCATGATGGAGAGGATGTGACTGTGTATACGTTTCCTGTAATTTCACTCTGTCTCTCTTGGGTGATTGTTATTCCAAGCTTCAGCTCCCATTTACTTTTGATTATTTCTGTCTCCTTTTCATCTCCTCCCAATATGACTGCTTAAGTGTCTTCAAAACTAGCATTAGGACTGGGAAACAGATACTTTGAGACAGGTTTGGGTAAAGCAAAGCAAAGTCTTCTTAGGCTTTGGGGTTTATTTGGTGTTTAAAATTAATGGTACCACATTCTGAAGTCACAATCTGTTTTGTAACAGTCTGCTGATCGCAAGTCAGGTCCATACAGCATAATACAACACAAAACCTCCAGCGGACTATCCTAGCTCTTATTTGTCTGTCTCCCTGGACTAGATTATCAGTTTCTCTCCTTCCCTACTAACCAGCTAGCTCTCTTTAATAACATCCCTTTAGCTGACTCCTTAACTGCCTCTATGCCTGGTTCAATAACTTTTCTCAGCCCCAGATAGGCGAGAGATCGTAACAACAAGCTAGGCCAATGAGGATTCAGACCACCCTTGTCAATACCCTGTCGCCAGACATTTGCACTAATACATTCCAACACTGTACATGCTACCATTATGAACTACTCCCAAGGTACAGAAAGAGTTGAGGTTAGCCCATACTCAGGGAATTCCTCCACTGAGCCCTCAAATTCATCATACTACTGTTGGCATTATTTCTTTTCTAGAGTTCTTGGGGTTTAATACTTCCAGATTACCAGACTCTTATGGCACATTTACACTCTATTAGAGGTGTGACTGCAGCACATGTAGACGTACCCAAGCTAGCTTCGACCAGACTATTCAATAACAACAGTAGTGAAGCCACAGGAGTGCGGGTTAGCTGACCGAGTACCTATCAAGGTCCAAGAACTTGTACAAACCATGCTGCCACCCATGCTTCACTGCTATTTTTATTTGAGCCAACTAGATCAAAGCTAGCTCAGGTATCTCTGTATGTGCTGCAGTCACATCTCTGACTGCAGTATAGACATAGAGTCATAAGTATCTAGAAAAAATCTAGATAAGGTCAGACTAAGTATTTATTCATCCAATTATTAGTATTTAGAGTTGAAAGCAGATGGAGACAGGAATCAGTGCACGATACCACAAATCCCCACATACAAACAATGTGTCATACTACAGTTTGGGTTTTTCTTCCTTTTGCAAACATTGCATTTGCTTTTGGAGAACCCAAATCAGGAATGGCACCAAGTGCTATGGCTACTGTAAGCAGTTTCATATCAGTTATGTCCCTGGGAATATCAAGTGGTATTTACAAAATGAGACTCATCAGAAAATCTGAAACTTTATTCTCTCCAAAAGTGTGGTCACTAAGTAATTGGGCGAAGTATGAAATTATACATACTCCAAATACTTTTGAGGCAGGATCCAGCAGGATGGGGCTCCACCGTTTAAAATGCTCACATTGCTTTACCATGACACAATCCATAAGCTGACAAAGGAGCAAGAAAGGACAATGAGGAAATCAAAAATGTTGTATGCATCCCTTTCTGTCACCTTTTACTTACCATTAACTTCTTAGTTACAGGAGGAGGGGATTTTTACAAAGTAACCTCTTCCCTTCCCCCTGTGGGGCTTGTTGTAAATGATCAATGTTGCTTTGATGAAAAACAGAAATGTTGTTGGCTTTTCTCAATTTTCCCTGCTTTTCCAGTGGCAAAATGTAAAAATGGAGGAGGAGGAAACAATTTTTTTTTCAAAAATCGATTTTTGATTATTTTGTACTTTTTTCATCAAAAGTCAAAATACGTCAAAAGGAATAAAAATGTCATTTAGAGAAAAGAGACATTTCCTGTAAAAAAAAAATTACAGGAAATGATGGAAAATTTTACCAACTCTAAATGTGAAGGCCTGCAGGGTTTTTTTTTAAAGATACAGAACTTGGCCTCTTTTAAAAAACAAACAAACATATTGTCTGATGTATTACAGAATCAGAATGAAATATTGTCATTTTACTCTGTGAAATGCTTTCCCCAACACCAATTAGTTAGAATACAGAATCATCTAGACATTTAAGAGCTATTTATTATGGATGTATAGAGAGCACCATCACTGTACATGGCTCTGTACAGTAGGATGAGCTGTGTCAAACTAAAAGCTCTACCCAGAAAACCAGGAATGTGAACACACAAGTACAAAGTAGTATAATTCAAATCAGGGCACACACAGAAAGACACATAGTAGGTGGCTTTTTAGAAGTATCTGAAGGCAGGCAGGTAGGATGCCTGCTACACATTGAATGTAGGTGCTTCCAGATGTATGGGGCCACATGAAATCTAGCACAAAGTTGGGAGTGAGCAAAGGAAACAAAGGAGAGAAGGTTGGGCAAAGATTAGAAAACACAACGGATTGTAACAGGTTATAAAAATAAGGATGGGCATTTTGGAAGGTCTCGAAAGTGAAGAGAAAACTTTATATACAAGAGTCTGAGGTCTGAGGAAAGGTACTGCGTATTTTTCTTCAGATACCTGAACATTATTAATGATTAACCCTTTTTTAACTGTATGGATTTAGTAATGCATCTGAGAAATCCCTATCTATAATTTTGATTAATGCCACAAAGTCAAAATCTACAATGTACACATGGGAGTATATAAGGTGTACCGAGAGGAGTCTTTGCTCACTTGAGGCATAAGTGTCATGGTAGCCTATTTCCCAAGTAGGTGGTAGGGAACTGTTGTATGGTATATGAGAGGTTAGACCAACACCTAAGTGTTTCTAGAACATTCTATTAATCCCTTCTCCAAGCCAGCTGGTTTCCTTTAAAAAACTGAATAATTTGATCATTGTTCATATTCTCTCAGTTACAAGCAACTTTTCTGCCTACGTATCTGAAAGTTTAGGAGAACTGGAATTATTCAGAAGTTGCGGGGTGGAGGGAAGTGTTCTGTTTTGTTTACTAACGAATCATCAGAGTAGTTTTGTTTCAACTAAAGAATGTCATAATATTGATCAAAGTTTCCTAGTATCTCACTTCCTTTGTTTGAATTCAAGTGTAGAATTTTTGTCCTGTACATTGAAGCCTGATGTTTTCTTAACTGAAAGGTCAACAGCCAGCATGTCCTATGAGACGACTATTTTCCAGTAATAATGTTGCTTGGTTGATTCTGGACTGTCATCTTACAAGAGTCACTCTTATCAGAGGATGCCAGAATAAATAATCAGGAGGCTCTCATTAAAAGCTAATGAGATTAAATGCATCCAGTGGCTATTCTTCTTACCTATATTTATCATATACTTCTGAATGAGAGTCTAAATTCACTTAACCAAAAAGAAGTGTCTTCTCACTTGAGCATCAGTGTGATTTTTATCCCTATTACTGCCAGCTATTGTACAAAAATTAAGTTCCAGAATAGTTCTAAGAAGCATTTGAATGACTAGAGTTGGGGCTTCTGGCTACTATTTCTTATTGGACTTAGAATTTCCCAAGATGTACGTCCCAGGCTGCTCTAATTTACCAGAAGTGTTGGAAGACATGCTGCATTGGCATCCTGAAGGCACTGAGAGGGAATCAAATGGAGTATATTTGAACATTTCTGATACATGATTTACTTGGTCATGCTGTTGTCTGGCAATTTCATGTTTCTAAATTTCTCTCCTCTGAGTATGATGATTGTTTTTTCCTTTAAATTGCCTCTTCTGCAGTCAAACCTCCATATATTTATATTGCACCTCGCATCCACAATGACTCCAAAAAACTTTAGAGACTTTGGGTTAAATGCAGCCCTCATGTAACTCTAACTTATATGAAGTTACAACAGGGATTTAGGAAACCTGGGCATAATATGGAACCAGTCTGGTTTATTACCATTCCCTACCCTGCCTTTCCCACCTTTATTAAGAATGCTAGATAACTGGACTGGGGATTTAAAAAGGGCTGGAGGCTTGCCATGATGAAGAGAATTCGCAAATGGTCTATATTTCATAACAGGAAATCTCTCTTATGCATCATCCCACTGCAGACCTTAGCAAAGGCAGAGTCGAGACTGAACTTCACAGACATAGGCTCTCACGCAGAGGGAAAGCCACTCAGGGTCAGATTTAAAAACCAAACCCAGAGACTTTTTCCGACAGAAATACTGTAAAGTTGTGTGTGTGACTGTGATTGTGTGAATGTGGAAAGCTCAGTGTAGATAGGTTAAAAGGAAAGCTGTGCAGAGGCAGAGACATGTTGTACCATCCTCGGAGAGCTGAGTCTGCCCTTCGATGTGCAGGTGGCGTGAGTGCTCTGCTGCCCAGAGTTATTTTCAATTGAGAAAGGAGAGATGAAGGAAAGCGACACTCATTTTAAATGGTGGCTCAGCTCACAGGAGTTACACAAGGAAGATTTCCTGACTCTAACAAGCTTGCCACTGTCCCCAGGAGTATATTGCATTTAAATAAACACAAATCCTCCATGGGGTGTATTTAAAATGCTATTAATTTTGTGACCCACCTTCAATCAACCAGCATGACATTTCTGTTACAAACAGAGCACAATAGGGGACCGTCTACAGGGTGGCAAATTAAAGTTCTGTAGTAGTTAGCTAGGAACCCAGCCTTTGTCCAGCATAGCATAGCTGAAACTTTTGTTCTGGCTAATGATTGGATTTTGTCAGTTAGACTCAAGTGTCCAAATCTGTCCATCCGCGGAACTTGACCTCTTGACATATTCTGAGCGGGGTCTGGGTTAATTCTTGCCTTCCTCGGCTGCATCACAGCCAGTCTCTTTACTAGTAAGTTGTGAAGCAGTCATTAGCAATTTCTCGGAAAAACACAACATAAAATACTCAGAGCAGACCTGACACCTGGATGGAAGCACATGGCTCTGCATGCTGAGATATCCCACTCCAGCAGTGCTTGGAAATGGTCCTGGCCCACTAGGAAACTGAGCATGGTCTCATCACTGCTCCCCAGGCAAACCACAATGTGCCATTTGCAAAGTCACTCAACCTCTTTGCTTCGGATGGTTGTTGCTGGTGAGCTTTGCTGGTGAGTAAAATAGGAACACGACCTGTCACAGACTGGAAGATGCTCAGGAGAAACATCTCTATTCCTTAGGGTCAGTGCTTACCCACTGAAATAAGGGTATACATATAACAACAGTACCCATCAAACCATCAAATGGCTTGTTCACGGTGGGTCCAGATAAGCTGCAGCACAGTAAAGGCTACTCAGTTTAGTAAGATTAGTCAGATAAGAGGGATACATTGGGGCGGCAGAGGTAGTTGCAGATGTATGGCTTCAGTAGAGACCCAACGATTTACAGCAGCGGAGGATCTGGCCCATAATCTATAAAAGTGCCTATCACCTTCCAGACTGAGAAATGTTCCATGAGCCCCTCCATTGTCTATCAAGATCTCTAACCCTAACCACAAGGAGGTAACGTTTTGTAAGGCCTGGTCTACGCTGGCGGGGGGAGGGGGTATCAATCTAAGTTATGCAACTTCAGCTACTTGAATAAAGTACCTGAAGTCGTCATACTTAGACCTACTCACTGCAGTGTCTTCACTACAGTGAGTAGACTGCTGCCACCTCCCCCCCTCAACGCCGCCTGCACCTCTCGCGGCAGTGGAGTACAGGAGTCAATGAGAGAGCACTCGGGGGTCTATCCGGTGGCTAGTGTAGACATATCCTAACAGAAACCATACCAGCATACCATTATTGGGGCCTTAAAGAGCATTCTTGACAGGCATCAAGGGAGTAGGACACATTCCTTTTCTTGCAGTTATCTTTCTTTGACTTGGTTATCAGTTATGCCATAAACAGCTGTCTCTCTCATCAAGCCATCTGTGAACCGGTAGAATACACATGACTTAAGGTTATCATGGAGGTTTGCCACATAACCCTCAGTGGTCTCACATAGCAGCTAATTTCTTGTGTTTTTTCACAGGTGACATTCTTATGTGAAACAAAGAATTCTTGACATTTTTAAATCATGCTTTTGAGCAGTTTGCAGCCCCTTCCTGATCCCATTGGCATGTATTGTGGCTGGCCCAGAGGCATTGGAGGCATATATGCAGCAGTGTGGAAGATTTCATCCTCTCCAGTGCCACTTGTTTGCAGTATGGAAGCACTGCAATTATTGCGTGTAATTCCCCACCAGGTTCCCTTCCAGACCAGGAGATTCCAGTGGCTTCATTTTCTCCATTTTTGCAAAGGTTTTGTTTCCTTCCAACCCCATGTAGTAGATGTGTGATGTGTTGAGATGCTCATAAGAAAATGAATTACATTTTCTGGTGCCAGACACTTGACATAGTGCAAGGTTTCAAAAGGTGAACATTCCTGTGATACAGCAGGGACCTGTGTCCACTGACTGCAGTGGCTACTGCTACAGTGAAGAGATTAAAAATGGGGGTTTTGGCAGGGATACACAGAAAATCACACACAGAAAACACAGCACTCTGAAAAATAAACATCACATTGGTACCTGCAGATTTCAAGCTATGATATTAAATGATACACTACAATATTCTGAATTGGGGCACCTTAGTGAACAGTCAATCACCTCAATTAAGTAGCTGTCCTGATTAAAGAGGAAAAGGCATTAAAAACCCAGCCGAATAGATTTTAGGAGACATAAAATATTGCACAGAATTAAAAATTTAAGAATAAAAATTATATTCACTGCCTTTTGTCTTCATTTAATACTTATTTAGCAGAGGTTAGAATGTAATATGAATTTAAGCACCACTTAATGACTTGGCTTCAACTGTATGTATGCTCATTAAGCAAAATTTATACTAATTTATCCCGATTAAGCAACAGTCATTGCTATTCACCACCATTAGGTGAAATAAGATTTCTAGTAAAGGAGCCATCCCGATTCAACAAAGCCCTGTTATGTGGAGCACATGGTATTTGTGTCATTCTGGGAACCAACAGAAAGTTTGTTGGTTTTTTTAGGCTCCACAAAAATGTTTGTTGGTTTTTATTTTTTGAAAAAGCCATAAAACACTCCAGAGTCTGATACTATCTGGAGTTCTCACATTTACAGAGGCCTAAAGTCCATTAAACTATATGGAAAGTCACTGAGCTTTGGATTAGGCTCTGAATGAACGCCTTGGAGAAGCTGACTGAGGGATTTATCCCCACAAATCCCATTAAATTAGTGCAAGTTGTGTAGCCACATTCACTAGACAGCTCTGAAAATCTCATCCTAAACCTTTCTATATCACAGCGCGCCCTAGTTGGGGTGATATTGCACAGTCATGATGTATGATCACTTAAAGGGACAGACCACAGAAGAGTACTGACTTGTAGCTCTGGAGGAAACTGCCTGTCAGGTTTCCAGATGGAGCTTGTGCTGCAGCTGCCATGACAGACCGTGGAAAAGGAATAAGGATTCAAGTGGCAGAGTCTCAGAGGATGGTGAGTGGTTCCTTGGCATGGTGACTGCTATTTCTGCTACAACAGGCAATGTCAACTTCCTGAGATTAAAATTGCTAATGGCTGGATGACACTTGGGTGGATGAAATAGGAGATGGAATAAATGAAAATAAAAGTGGAATGCTATGGTCTTTTCACAATCTTTGAAAAGGCACATTTAAAATTATTATTAATATATATTAGGTTGCATTACTCTTAGGCTCCAACCCTGCAAGCACTGGCGCACTGTGAGCAGTCCTATTAAAAGGCTTATGCGTATGTTGAACTCAGTGGAACGACTCACAGTACATAAAGCTAAGCACACCCTTAAGTCTTTGTAGTATCGAGGCCTTAGGCTAAAGTGGTTCGCAACTCGCAGCCTGCAGGCCACCTGCAAGGCTGTGGCCCAATCAGCAAACAGCTGCAGCCCATGTGACATCCTCAGGGCCATACAGACAGTATATATAGTCTGTGGTTGCAGCCCACTTAACACATAGAGAGCTGCACATGCAGCCCACAATGGTAAATAGGTTGAGGTCCATTAGGTTAAACTCTCTGGGGCAGGAAACGTGTCTTGTGATATTTGCAATGCATCATGTAAATTTACAGTGATATCCATTATTTTTAACATTAATTTTGATATCTCCATCTTTCAACCCACAGGTTGCCAGTACATGCTAGAGGCTCATTACTTCATCTTTGAATTGAAGCTTTTTTTCTTTAGTAGACATCATTCTATCTATGCCATCATAGGCTCCGACTCCATGAATGCTTTGGGGCTGGAGTACCCATGGGGAAAAATTAGTAGGTGCTCTGCACCCACTGGCATCCAAGCTCCCCTGCCCCTTGCCCCACCACCTCCTCCTCTACCTCCACCCTGAGCGTACCGCATCCCTGCTCCTCTGCCTACCTCCCAGCACTTCCTGCCCAGTTGCAAGCAAGCTCCAGGAGGGAGGGAGAGGAGCAGGAACCTGGTGCATTCAGGGGAGGAGGCAGGGAAGAGGCGGGACCAGGGCGGTGATTTGGGGAAGGAGTCAGAATAGCAGCAGGGAGGGGGCAGGAGCAGGGAGGAGGAGCAGAAGTTGGCGCCTATGTGTGCCATCAACACTATGCAATGATTTTTGCCAAGGCAGGTATTTGCAAAAGCAGAATGTAATTTCCTGGCAAGAATTTATCCAAAAATTTGAGACTAATACCACTGTTCTTGTGATTAGTGCAATGGGATGTTTAACAACTACTGCAATAGTGCCAAATACCTCAGTTCTGCTGCCCATCAAAAAGACATCTTCTCCCTAGTACTATCACAATGAACAGAGTTGGTCAAAATGCCCTTTCTTAAAACAACAACAAAAGCCAAGTAAATAAAAAAATCCCCAACCCCAGGATTTTTTTTTCACAAAAATAAATCTAACTTTCTTACAACTGAAAGATTCAGTTGTCAAAATTTTTTAGTTTAAAAAAACATTTTCAAAATCTGAAAATTTTTACTGAAACATTTTTGGTTTCCAGTTTCTTTGACCAACTTACAGATTTCCACAAAAAAACTTTTTTGGTCAGAAAACTATATTTAGGGAATTGCTGTAATACAAATAAATAATAGTAGTTGATTGGGGGAAGCATGATGGTGCTTTCTCCTATTACTGAGGAGTTTCACCTATACATTGTTAAGGAAGTATTTTTACATTCCCATTTGCTCCTGTAGTCCCAAGTGGCCTAGTGGCCAAGATAACCTTATTCTGTACTTGATCTGGCCTTTCTCTCAGAATGGACCAGCACAGAGTTATCTTTAGAGTTCAGTTTGATGAGACTTTATTTCCATGACAAGTTATTGTGGTGATGACAGAAAATGTGGAAATATATTAATAATAATGTTATATACAGCCATACATTAGCCAAAATCTTTGGCATAATTTAGACTTGAGCCTTTAAAATATGCCTAATAGCAGATGCTCCTTCTGTATTTCATACAAAGGAGATGTAGTTTGAGTTACTACTATAGCTATCTGACTAGGTTTAACCACAAACTCTCGCTAAGTTGTGAAGCAACTTCTTCTTTTACCTTTTTCTTTTCTTTTATATGCTTTATGCCTATAAATTCAATATGGAGACAGCAGATTAAGCTACAACATTTGGTACAGTATTATACGTTATTATTGTGTTACCAGATAAAAGAAATCTAAAAAGCATCAGTCAAGACTTAAGAAACTATATCAAAAAGCAAAGTTATCTAAAGGCATTCTGCAACAGACCTCTTTAGTTTGAGGATGTTTTATTGCCTAGGTAATCTGACCACAAAGACCGGAGATAGTTCGGGGTATGTTGTCTATTTTAAACAGAAATGTGATCAGTTAGAAATACAGAACTAATCTTTAACAAATGTATATGTAAAAAGGTATGTGTATTATATTAAAGAAGTTGATTCATTCAAGTGGTATGTTGAGAAGCCAACGTCAAGTGAAAATCTTTAAGATAAACCCAATCCACATGTGATAAGGCCTAAACCACCACAAGGCCTGATTAACTGTATGACTGAAGGTTGCACAGGGAGAGATTTGCATATACAGCAATCCTACTAACCCTATCACTGCAGTGTAGGCAATATTCATGTACCCATTCAGAGATGTATAATGTTGTTCTGTATTATTTCATTAATCGTTATATCCTATGGTATGGACCAAGCAAACAAGTCAAATGACTTTATGCTGCTTCATGATGAGCGTCTAAACAAGGACAAAACTATCAAGGAGCATGAAGAGATTTTACATAAAGGTTCTGATGTACCTTTAAAATGGACCTCTCTGCAGATCACTAAAAGTGCTGATAGCAAGAGTATGGAGTTTCTTGCAAACTTGGCCAAAGATGCACACTGGAGAGTGGGCTTGAGGATGTAGATTGCTGACCACAACTTTGCCAGTGGGTGCTTAATGTATGTCCCAAGATACTTTGTACAAATGTATGACCTAACATGCAGGGCCGGTGCAACCACTAGGCAAACTAGGTGGTCGCTTAGGGTGCCAATATTTGGGGGGCGCCAAAAAGTGGTGCCCTGCCTGGGGGGCTGGTCCCAGCCTCCCCACCCCTTGCCTGGCTTCGCAGGGAGGAGCTGCCTTCCAGAGGCACCCAGAGCCCCAGCAGCCAGTGTGGCACACACAGGGGGGCAGCAGACCTGCAAAGGTGGCAGAGTCAGTAGCGGGGAGCAGCTGTGCCCCCCCCATCCCAGATCGCTGGCCAGGCTGCTCGCATCGGGGCCTCTGGCAGCTCTAGAGCTTCTCCCCTCTGTTCGTCCTCCCCCCTTTCCCTGCAGCCCAGCACGGCGGGGGCAGTGTGTCTGCGGTAGTATGCCCGCGGGTTGGAGAAGGAGCAGGGGGGTCTCTAGAGGGAGCAGTCAAGGGATAGGGACAGGGAGGGTTAGATAGGTCAGGGGTTCTGGAGGGGCCTGTCAGGGGAAGGGGGTGTGCAGAGGGGTCAGGGCAGTCAGGGAGCAGGGGGGTTGGATGGGTTGGGGTTAGGGGCAGGGGTCCCGGGAGCAGTTGATCAGGGGACAAGGAACAGAGTGGGTTGGATGGGTTGGGAGTTCTGTGGGGGGAAGGCAGGGGGCGGGAAGTGGGAGGGAGTGGATAGAGGACAGGGCTACCCCCACATGGAGTGTCCTCTTTTTTGAAAGTTCAAATATGGTAACCCTACCCCTCCTGCCCGGGCTGCAGCCCGGCGCCCACCCCACCACACCAGGGGTTCCTGCAGTGGATGCACTGTCGGCACCGGCCCCATGGGCTTCCCGGTTTCCCCCCTCAGCACCCTGGGCTCTGTGGCTCCCAGGCGTGTGAGCCACTGCTGCTGCTGCCCCTCCCAGAGCAGGCTCAAGGCCTGGCACCCTGGCTGGGGGACACTTGGCTTCTGAGGGTGGCCCACTCCCACCACACCTGGCCGCTTGCCATAGGCAAAGACCAGGAGCTGATGCAGGCAGTGAAGAGGGAGGACATCGTCATGGTGCAGAAGCTGCTGCAGCAGCCCAAGTCTGGCAAAGCCAGTGAGTGGACCCGCGGCTCAGGGTGGGGGGCCACCAAGGTGGGAAGGGCTCATGGCGGGGCTGTGCATCCTCCAGGAAACTCAGGGGGCAGGGAGGGAGGAACGTCGTCTGTCGAGCAGCCCCTGGGCACGGCTGGCCGCTAGGGTCTGTAAAGGTTCATGGGGATTTGCCCCTCAATGAGCCGATGTGTAAGTGGGAGAGGGGGCGTAAGGTGGAAGTTTTGCATATGGCGCAAAATATCCTTGCACCAGCTCTGCTAACATGTCTTACACAAACTGGTACAGCACAAGATGTTTTGCGTCATGGCACTGGATTTTCCTGTGACAAAACTGTAAAAAGCCAGAGGATGATGAAACAGGATACAACTTGTACAGTCAGACATTTCAAATCTTTACCAGAAACATGGGTCACTTTCTGATTGACCATCATCAGCTTTGCCAAGAGGAACTAGGCCATGTTGCCCAACAGAAAATGTCCAGTTTTGTTCAACACTTTACTCCTTGACCCCAAAACATGTGGTTGAGAGATGAGGGTTGTCATCAGCAGACCTTCAATGGGATTTGTGCTCGTAAATCGCTTAGGCATTTTTGAAAATCCCACATCTAATTTTTATTTACCTGAACATACCTTTACAACATTAGCAATGGAGCAGGGCATTGAACTGGCTTTATATGTTGTCACCTACTTTACAAGCCCCTTTTCATTCCTAGAGGCCTTAAGGTAAAAAGGAGCCTTAGGTAAGCCTTTACCTTTAAGGTAAAAAGGAGCCTTAGGGCTTGGCTATGCTCACATTTTATAGCGCTCTAAGTTGCTGGCTCAGAGGTGTGAAAAACCATCCCACTGAGCACAGCAAGTCTCAGTGCTTTAAAGCACTAGTGTGGACAGGGTCCCAGCACTCAGAGCTAGTCCCCTTGTGGAGGTGGATTACCAGGAGCGCTGGGAGACCTCTCTCCCAGTGCTCGCATGTGGCCACACTTGCACTTCAAAGAGCTGCTGCAGGAGTATTCCCATGACAGCGCTTTGAAGTTTCAAGTGTAGCCATGCTCTTAGGAGTGGTCTTCACCACCAACTTATGGCAGTATAACGACGTTGCTCAGGAGTATGGAAAAGCCATACCCCTGAGTGATGTAGTTCTACTGATCTAACCTCCAGTGTAGATAGCACCATGTTGACATGAGGGCTTCTCCTACCGCCTCTGGGGGAGACGGAATACTTACGCTGATGGGATCTTCACTAAGCACTATAGCGGCACAGCTATTCTGGTGCAGTTGCACCACTGCAGCACTGTAAGTGTAGACAAGCCCTTATGCTGTGTCTAAACTACAGACTTCCACCAATGTAGCTACATGAGAAGGCTTGATCTCTGTCTGATACTGCAGAAGTGCAGATGCCGTTATATTGTACTTTTGTTGGGATAGCTTGTTTCGCTAACGGGGTGTGTGGGGGGGGTGGGGGTAGTTTTACTAAAACAGAACAAAATGCAGATCCAAAGGAAGAGTACTTTGCTAGTATCGTATATTAGTATTCCTGTACTGGTAAAGCACTTCTAATGTAAACATAGTGTTTGCATAAGTGAAAATCAGGATCTCATGTCTGATCTCCCACCCCTGGTTATTGGTTGTGGATGTTGCCTCCATGTTCATATGTTTTTTATTGTGGAAGTTGTAAATCTGGGAAGCATTTTTATTGTTAGCATAACATTAAATATAGTACTGTGGTTTTGATTGTTGTAAAGGCTCCCAGAGACTTGGGTGAGGGGCACATCTATGTAAAACCACACCGCCATCAGCAAAAACAAAGTCTAAAGAAATCACAGCAGAAGTTTTTCCTGAACTAAGTGCTACAGGGAGATCTGGTGAACTCATGTTTACATGAGGGCTTTGTTCCAGGTACACACCACAAAGGAACAGCAAGAGAAAGATGGAGCATAAGAAGAGCAAGGGACGCAGAGGCATTTGATATCTTTGGTTGTCACCTGGCATTGTTTGGCTTCACTGCTTTGAGGATACCTTTTCTTTTGTTGCTGGATGGCATCATCCACTGCTTACCTAACATACCATAGGCAATTAAAATTCAGAGGTGTTCCATGATAAAGATTTATCATCCTTAATGTTTCTGTTTAAAGTGTTCCTGCACTGCAGAAGGTCATTTTGCAAACTTAGTACTGTGACGGAGTCAGACCAGAAGGGTATAGGAGAGTGCTGGAAGGCAGGTATATCAGCCTTAGGATGTGCAGGTCCTTGTTCCCTGGATAGCCAAACAAAGGCTACTCCAGACAAATCAAGACACCTGAGGCCAATTAAGAACCTTCTAGAAAGGAGTAGAAGCAGCTAGCCTAATTGGGACACCTGAAGCCAGTCAGGGACTGGCTGAATCCAGATAAAAACCTCCCAGTTAGTCAGGTGGGCTGTGGGTGTCAGGAGCTGAGAGAGGAAGTTGTGCTGTTGGTGAGACTGAGTGGTGGACAACATATCATCCAGAAGGAAGGAGGCCCTGAGGTAAGGGTGAAGTGGGGTTTGAAGAAGCGGAGACTGCTGTGGGGAAGTAGCCCAAGGAATTGTATTGTGTTTTGTGCCTAAAAGGTCAGCCATCTTAGCTGATACTATTAGGGTCCCTGGGCTGGAGTCCGGAGTAGAGGGCGGGCCCGGGCTCCCCCTCACCTTTTCCATCTTCCATACTGGTCTGTGATGAAGGTAACTCACTAGGCGGTGACTCTTGCCAATTATACTGAGAAAGGGAGGTCACTCTGGGGCCTAGATGAGTTTCTGAGGCCCCTAAATCTGCCAGGAAGCGCAGGACCCACGAGTACAAACTTGGAGCTTTGACACAGTACTTTGGTGCTGCAGATGTATTTTCCCCTGGACTTTTAAGTTGGATTTGTTGAATTTTACAGGGATAAGATTTTATGCTACACCCAACGCTGCAACCCCCAAGGTAAATTACAAAAATCTGCCTGGATATGTTATTTTTCCCCTCAGAAGTATATTCTCACCTTTCACAGAAATAGTTCTGACAATAGAAAGAATTCTTAATTTGGGAGTTAATGGTGGTAATAACTGAATGTATTTAGGTTCAAAGCAGCAAGGAGGTATCTGATCAACCAAAGAGCAGAAAGACGCAGAAATATGTTTTGAATACGTTTCTGAAAAAATGTCTCCTTGGCAATCACATTAACCTGAATAGCCAAAGGTGACATTTTACCTTGACAATTGTCTATTTTATTTAACTGGTTAAATTTGTGGCCTGATTTTCAGACATGCTATACCCACCACTCCAAAAGGGTGCCTAATTTAGATAAACCTAACTTAAAGGTGTAACTTTAGACAACCAGGCCAAGGTATCCAAAAGTGTCTAGTGATATTGGATGTTCAACTTGAAACACTTTAAAAAAGGGCCTGATTTTTAGAAAGTGCTGAGCACCTGCCTTTTGAAAATCAGGCCCCCTTAAGGTCAGAATTGGACACTTAAAAGCCACTTTTTAAAATCTTGGTACTGAAAAATTTAGACTGTTTTAAAAGATGGACTTACTGAAGGAACATGTTTTGATAATAGCAAACCTGAGATGGAAGTCACAAGAAATTATGTGAGAGGATATAAATATATTCGCCCACAAAGATCATGTATATATGAATCCACATCATGCATTTTTGATCCAAATGTCAGGAGTGTTAGGAAACAAGAGTTTTGCTTTGACCCAGTATATAGATCAGGTGAATCTGAAAGTTCAGCTCTGAGCTGAACTTCAGACTGAATCTGAACTTCCACAAAATTGAGGGGTGTGCAGAGATGGGGTTTAGTTCAGGCCTATCACTAACGGGTATGATGGGCAGAAGATAAAGAAATCTATACAAATGTACTATCACATTTTCATTTTTCACAAATTTTCCTTACATTACAAACTCTTTCCTTACATTAAGGAGGATGCTTTCAAAAGGCACAGGGTCCCTCTGAAAAGTAGATGAAAAAGATCAGTCTGACGTAACACTTCAGTTTACACAAGATTTTTACATAAAATGATTCACTTCAGAAAGGTATTGAGCTTTGGCCGTAGGAGAGCAGGATTGTGTCATAGCCAAGAACTGTGAGAGCCAGCAGAGAAAACCAAGCTGTTTTTAAAATATTGCTAGATTTTTAGAACTTTAGCCATACATAATTGATCCACATGCAAGTCTACAGCCTAAAAATTGTACGTCTCTTGGAGGAACCATGGGCTTTTTTAAAAACAGGAACTCAGTGTTATTTCAAAAGAAATTCACCCTGCAGAATAATAAATCCCCCGCACAGAGCTGGTCAGAACTTTCCATCAAAGTGATTTTTTGATACTTCTTTCCTGAACGTAGCCCTCTCTAAATGACAAGATGGTGCAGATGTAAGAAATGCAACAGGTTAGTGCTTTAGTCCATGAGTACAGGTTCTGGTCCATATAGTAAGTAAAAATGAGTAAATTGATCCCAGTCTTTCCTGGAGATTCCAAAGCCACCCCAGAGTTTAATATGCTTATAACACTGCTCTGGAGAGGTCCAGGATTAGCTCAATTAGCATTGTAATTTAGGGTTTGAGATTTTGGAGTTGGTGGAACCCTTATTTGAACTTCCTCTTCCTTCATTTTGTGCCTGCACAATATGGCTTAATCTCAGATGGGTCCCCCCAACACACAAACACAGTGCTGCCCTATCACTAGTTTTTGGTATTTTCTGTTTGACATGGCAACTCAATACTTTGCCATCAACGAGACTCAGAAAAATAAACACCCACTACAAGTCAATTTCATACAAGGTTGAAACACACACCTGCTTATTTTTTCCACCAGTTGTTTCTTTGGGAACAGGTGGTATTTGCAACTTTTGGGGAGGTACCTATTTCTAATGGTTTATTCTTATATGATGAACTTAGTAATAAGGAAAAAAATTGCATGTGGAGTTGAGTATTTTATATGGTGTACAGAGTATGCAGTTTAAAATTATTTGGAAAATCATCTGCAGTTGCAAGCCACCAGGCTATGCCAGGCTCAGCTGAGTCAGCCCTCAGGATGCAAGGCTTCCTGCTAGTAATTGACAGGAAACAGTTTGCTTCCGGTAGTGCTGATTCAGCAAAGCGATATATCATTGAATAAATGTAATAGCAATAAGAAGATACAAATTAAAGTGATACACTGCAGAACCTCCTCCAGTGTGTGGTACTGTCAGAGGTTACACTGTAAATCTGGCATAATCATGACCTATTCTGTGGTAGCTTTTATTGATCCCACCCTCCATCACGCATGAAGAATGTGCTGAAATATTTTCACTGAAATATTTATGTCCCACAAATCTGAACAGAGTCTGTCCCAGAATGGAATTAAACAGATGAAAAATGAGGTATTGCTTTGGGTTGATGTTTCTTGCAAGCAGAGAAGTATTATGGACAATTGTAGGCATTCTGGTTTAGTTGTCAGAGCAGGAGTCAGGTCTGGTGGGCAGAGCAGGCACCCAGGCTGGGGAATGGAGCTAAGGATCAGAACCAAAGTCAGCTGCCAATTATCAGAGCCAGGGGTCAAGCCAGAGTCAGGCTCAGAAGTCTGAAGCTGCAGTTGGAGTCAGGACCAGTAAGATGGTTGGAAGTGAGGTGTAAGGGCAGGAACTGCAGGACAGGCAAGAATCAAACATGGAGCAGGAGCATGGTGAGAACAGAAGCAAAGACAGAGGTGAGCCAGGAGCACACCAGAAACCAGGAAAAGGGTTGGGTAGAGGAGGCAGGCACAAACAAGGTCTGATACAACTGCAACAGGAAATCACCTTGTTACTCAGACAAACTTCCTGTGTCCATGATTCGTGCTTTGGCTGAGGCTACAGTCCTACTAGTTCCTCGGCCCACCAGGTTTCAGCAGAAGCTGGGTTGAGGCCAAGATGCAGCAGCTGTCTGGGGACTCTCAGGCCTGCATTTAAGACCTGGGACACCACATTAACCTACTCAAAGAACTCAGTCAGCTGGAGACTCTCATGCCAATGGTAGGAAAAGGGCAGGTGCACATCTACCGTGAATCATTCAATAAAGAAACACACAAACTGATATTTCCAGTTTGCTCTCCACAGGTCTTAGTTAAGCCTTTTCTCTACGTATCTATAGCGCATACATTTTGTTCCTTGTTTTGTTTCAGTTCAATTTTTTTATACAGTGAAGCTGAAATGATAACAGATTATGAGTAAAATCTTCAAAAGCATGTATGTCCCATTTCCAAAAATCATTTTGGCTTTTAAATGCCTAGTCCATTGGTTAAAATGGGATTTAGGAATATTTCACACTTTATTTTTTTAATTGCTGGTACTGGTCTAATGTTATTCACCAGTAACATTATTCTCACTCAGGTTCCTGATTCAAAACCAAGATTTCGCATTTCCCTGTGTAGTTTCCACCATCTTCTGGTCACTCAAGCTCTTCATCTGGAGATTGCCTATTAATGCAGGAAAAAGAAGAATCCCTGAGAAGGAAGCTGTTCTGCATGTGCGTTGTGAGATTTTTGGAATGTTGTTGCATGAGGAAGCAACGTGTTGTTAAGCACAAAGCCTTTAGCCATGGCATGCTGCACTGATGTTGCAGTTATAATGGGAAGAATCTCATCATTTCAAGAGGAAAAATGGTTAAGAAGGGTGTAATACACATCAGCTGTTTTTTAAACACTGTGAGGCAGATTGTGATGTAGCGTAAGTCTGAAATAATTCTTTTGCCATCAGGGGAGTCACTTTTGATTTATGGTGGTGTAGGTTAATGCAGAATTTGCCTGAGAGAATATACAAACAAGTTAAAACCTATATGATATGTGTTGTCCATCATGAGCCTGATGTTTAGGGCACTAAAATCAAACAGGGCATTTTAACTGATTTGATCCCTTACTGCTAATCAGAAAATCAACACGTTCAGCTGTTTAGGGAGAAACCGTCAAATCAAAAGTGACAGGTCCTTGTGTGAAAATTATATACTTGAGTAATTTATGAACGAAAGTGACCGATATTCCTGTCACCTGCCAGTATTAATGCAGGCAGGCATCAGGCAATTCAATGTGCCTTCATATAGTTCTGCTGATGAAGTTCATTTCTAACCTACAATAGGCCTGATAGATCAGTGATGAATAGCTAAATGCCCAAAAACTGTGTTGCTATTTTTGAGATGATAATTGGGGATTACATCAGACTAGAAGACTAACTTAATTTGCTATGACTGCAAGTCAGTTTTGACCTCTGATCCTGAGAGGTGATAAGTTCATGTAGGAACTTACTGACCAACTTAACCCATGTCAAAAAGAAGCCCTCAAAAGCAAAAGAAATCAAAAGCAAGACTTATTCCTAGAAATCTGCAGCTGCTTTACTACAAATATAATAAGCAAAAAAACCAATAAAAGCAATCACAATTACCCTTCTCAGCAAACTACATGCTCCGTTCCTTCACTGCTGAGGCTTAGTGCTTCTACAATGAAGCTAAATATGCAGAGTAGATTGCAATGGATAGGCTTAAACTTGCCTGGACGCATACAAAAGAGCTGACTGTCAGAAAATAAGTGTGCATTCCCCTAAACTACCAGGATAAGTTTACCTCCTGACTCCAGACAGGTCATTTTGATGTTTTTTCTACAGCAACTATAAGAATCAGTCTTGCTACACTGGGCCATACTGTTACCCTCATCTATACTATTGCACGATGCCTGACATTGAATTCAGTGGGACTACGGAAGTAAGGTTATAACAATACAGCCCTAAGTAATCGTTGCACTGGAGTTTTATTATATGGCCAAATGGGTTAACAAAGAGTACATACAGTAACTGATTGACCAAGGAGGATTTTTCGCAGGGCAGTATGCAGGGGCTGGTTCGATGAGTCAGATAGATGCTTTCCTCTCCCCTCCACATACCATTTTATCTAATCTAATCATCTATCTATTGATCTATTTTTAATATTTAAAAATCTAAGTTAAAAGAATATTAAGGTTGAAAAGTCCAGGGCTCAAGAGCTAGGAAATGCCAATATTAAGATTACCTCTGTAAAGCTTAATTTGTCTCCTGGTGCATGAGCATTGGGAGACAGTATTTAATTACATGATCCCATATTATTTTTTCCACAAGATGCCTGCTTCAGTCAGTGTACTGGATGGAGATGCTCTGGGCATGAATTAAGATTATGTAAGGGCGGGTCCTCAGAAGTTAGGAGATATGTACTGAATGAGATAGGGGATTGCTGAAAGAGAAAGGAAGGTCTTATGGTTAAAGCAGTTGAACGTCAACCCGGAGAACCAGATTCTATCCCTGCCTCTGGCACTGAGTTCCCAGGTGATGCTGGACAAGTCACAAATTGTGTGTTCCTCATTTTCTGGTTGCCCAACGTGAGGCACCTGGAGTAAGATTTGTACACATGCTGAGCACTAACCAGGCCAACTGAAGTCAAAGGGAGCTGTGCTTTGAACACTGAGGATATGTTTACACTGCAATTAGACACCCGCTGCTGGCCCGTGCCAGCTGACTTGGGCTTCCCGGGCCCATGCTAAGGGGCTGTTTAATTACACTGTACAGATTCGGGCTCAGGCTGGAGAATGGGCTGTAAGACCTTGCAAGGTGGGAAGGTCCCATAAGTCAGGCTGAAGCCTGAGCCCAAATGTCTACACCACAATTAAACAGTCCCTTAGCCTGAGCCCCGTGAGCCCAAGTCAGCTGGCACAAGCCAGGCAGGGAGGTCCAATTGCAGTTTAGACACACCCTGAAAATGTTATGTAATGCTAAGTACTCTGAAAATCAGGTCAACTGTGCCTCAAATTGGGCTGACACTTATGATAATTTCTACTTTAGTATCTGTCTCAGTTCCCCATGTGTACAATGGAAATAATGCCACTTCACTTCACAGGCCATTATGAGGGTAAACTCATTATTGTTTGCAAAGAGCTAAGAAGCTATAAGGAACCCATGAGGAAATTACTGTGCAACGGCAGCTACTCTTCTATTTTTAGCATACTAGCTCAATCCAAGCTAGGGCATGTGCATCTTGTCAAGCTGGAAACTACACCTCCAGCTTCAGTGTAGACATACCCTTAGTGACACGCCACATATTTTTTCCCAAACCATCTTTCGAGGGGTTGGGGTTGCTACTTAGCATGCTCATTCATACAACATCCAGGGATCTGATTTTCCTGAGGCAGAACTGAACACAGTGCTTTTTAGGGTACGTCTATACTACATGTGAAGGTGTGTTTGTAGCATACCTTGGCATATCCATGCTAGCTTTAATCTAGCTAGCACTGGTAACAATAATGGTGTAGACGTGATAGCAAGGACTTCAGCATAGGCTTGCAACCAGAGTACCCTAGTTGCTAACCCAGGCCGCCACATCTACACTACCATTGTTACCCATGCTGATTATAGCTACAATCACACCATTGCTACCCATGCTGATTAAAGCTACAATCACACCTTAGCCCAGCTATGTAGACATAACCTTTGGGGTATAAGTGGGTATACAAGGTTTACTATCTACACTCACAATCTCATTGCAATCAATGACAGAACTCCTATTTATTTCAAAGTGACCAGGATTTGGTCCTTAGAATACAATTCAGGTAAGAGAAAAATTAAAAGAATTAATGTACTAATCAAAACCAATAAAAGGGAAAAAGGATTGTCCACAACATTAAAGCAGAAGCAATTTACTTTTGCTGGCTATCAGCATGACTACAGCTGTAACTCATATGCCTGTTGATCCAGTCATTTCTTTTTTAAGTATCCCATCCTTATCACCAGTCTTCTCTGTTATGTTCATGGCATACAAAACAAAGTTCAATAAAAACATCAGATGGTCTTGCTGGAAGGTTACAATGTAACACATTTATTTCTTAGAATTTAAAACAATAACACCCTTCGTCTCTGGAGGTGGTATAAGCACCCCCATGCCAGGCGCAGGTGGGAGTGCTGTGGGTGGGGGGTGCAGTGATAGGTGGGAACAGAGACAGGTGGGTTCAGGCTAGCAGGGAATATAAGAGGGAGGGCAGTGCCCCCCAGGGTCATGTGTGCACAAAGACATTATGTGTATATGTGGCTAATACATCTGAAACACATAAAACCAGAAGGAAGCATTTTGGTGGAAATCACAAATTCTGAGTAAAAAAAATAAAATTCTGTGGAGAACATTAATTCTGTGCAAATTCTGCATTGTGCAGTCACATAGAATTCCAGCAGAAGTAAACAGGCTCACTTCAGCAGCAGAAACTTCATTTTAAGAAGTATGCCGGGCTCTGTAAACTAACAGCAATCAGTATCATAAAGATATTAGAGCCTACGTACAATTTTAACAACTCCTGTATTATTGTTTAAAACAAAATGCAGTGGAGTCCTGTTAGAATTTAGCCATTACTTTTTGGGGGGGTGGGGTTTCATCTAGTGGGAACCAGATAAGAAGGATTTATTCCATGCTAAAAATGAATTGGTGTTTGTGTTTCAAAAAATGGGTATGAAAAGAGAAAAACATTCATTATGCAGAGTGGCAAACAGACAAAAAAGTGCTTCTTCACAATATTAAAAAGAGCTAGGTTATCTATAAGTGATGGGCTCATTTTCCCGCACACACAAAGCAATTACTGTATCTTCCTCTGTATGGAGTATACTTGTCAAGTCTGACATACTGGTTTGATTACTGAGGGAATGAGCAAAACAATGCACCCTGACAGCAGAAAAGCCTTGAATTATAGTAGATGCCATCTTGAGCTATGTAGATACTTTCCACTTTGCCTTAGAAAATTTGCCAGAAAGAATTACTTTGCCGTAACTTCTTTTGTAAATAGAAAAAGGATAGTGTTTCTCCCCTTTAATCAATGTTCAAAGATGTTAGCTAAACTCCTACTAATGTTTAACTTGGCATTAATGTGTGAGTATGGGTTAGGTTTGTTAAAAATTCAGATTCATACTAAATGAGATTTAGCTACTGTGACAAAGCTCCAAGTTTGTACTCGTGGGTCCTGTGGTTCCTGGCAGATTTAGGGGCCTCAGAAACTCATCCAGGCCCCAGAGTGACCTCCCTTTCTCAGTATAATTGGCAAGAGTCACCACCTAGTGAGTTACCTTCATCACAGGCCAGTATGGAAGGTGGAAAGAGCGGGGGGGAGCCCAGGCCCGCCCTCTACTCCGGGCTCCAGCCCAGGGACCCTAATAGTATCAGCTAAGATGGCTGACCTTTTATCCACAAAATACAATACAATTCCCTGGGCTACATCCCCACAGCAGTCTCCGCTTCTTCAAACCCCACTTCACCCTTACCTCAGGGCCTCCTTCCTTCTGGATGATATGTTGTCCACCACTCAGTCTCACCAACAGCACAACCTCCTTCCACAGCTCCTGACACCCACAGCCCACTTGACTAACTGGGAGGTTTTTATCTGGATTCAGCCAGTCCCTCATTGGCTTCAGGTGTCCCAATTAGGCTAGCTGTTTCTACTCCTTTCTAGAAGGTTCTTAATTGGCCCCAGGTGTCTTGATTGGTCTGGAGTAGCCTTTGTTTGGCTATCCAGGGAACAAGGACCTGCACATCCTGAGGCTGATATACCTGCCTTCCAGCACTCTCCTATATTCTTCTGGTCTGACTCCGTCACACTACCTATATTCTGTATGCATCAGTAGGGAAAAAAGAAAGCACATTATTACGGTAACAGACAGAGATCCCCATCATTATGGTGGGTGCTATATGAACCCAAAGACATGATCCTTGCCCCAAAGAGTTTACATTTACATTCTAATACAGTTTACATTCTAAGGCCTGGATACCACCACCATCTACAAACTTGCTTTACATTACTACAGTGAGTAGTTCCATTGATTTCAGTATAACAACTTGAGCTACAACTACCCTGCACACCACTGGAGGCAGCATAAAATCACAGAATCATAGAAGATTAGGGTTGGAAGAGACCTCAGGAGGTCATCCAGTCCAATCTCCTGCTCAAAGCAGGACCAACACCAACTAAATCATCCCAGCCAGGGCTTTGTCAAGCCTGACCTTAAAAACCTCTAAGGATGGAGATTCCACCACTTCCCCAGGTAACCCATTCCAGTGCTGCACCACCCTCCTAGTGAAACACTGTTTCCTAATATCCAACCTGAACCTCCTCCACTGCAACTTGAGACCAATACTCCTTGTTCTGTCTACTGCTACCACTGAGAACAGCCTAGCTCCATCCTCTTTGGAATCTCCCTTCAGGTAGTTGAAGGCTGCTATCAAATACTGCTACACTCTTCTCTTCTCCAGACTAAATAATCCCTGCAGCATGTACAACAGATGTAGATACATGCTTCAGTGAAAAGGAGTTTGCATCCATACTGTGGTGTCCGTGAAAGGCTCTGGCAATGGGGAGGCAGTGAGAAAAGCCTCTGGCAGCAGGATACTTCGCTGCTAAAAATAGCAATGTAGAAGGAGGAGGCTCTGCTCGGGTGAGTTAGAGTGAACAGCTGTCCCGATTTTATAGGGACAGTCCTGATTTTTGGGTCTTTTTCTTATATAGGCTCCTATTATCCTCCCACCCCATGTCCCGATTTTTCACACTTGCTGTCTGGTTACCCTAGGGTGAGTAGAGAGCCAGGTAGGGTACATACACTAAGGGTTCAGGCATGTCTTTGGTCCACTTGATTGAGCAGTGCCTCACCATCTACCCTGCTATTTATGCCCATGCTAGGCTAGCCACAAATGTACTCTACTCGCCAGCATGAGGTAAGTGCAGTGTAGATGTACCCTTAGTGACAGATGAATCACTTCAGAAGAAAATATAAGAATTTCCAAACCTCCACCCATTTCCACAGCCAACCAGAATGGAATCCTTGGGAAGGTTCTAGAACATAAGAACAGCCATACTGGGTCAGACCAATGCTCCACCTAACCTAATATCCTGTCTTCTGATAGTGGCCATTGCCAGATGCTTCAGAGGGAATGAACAGAACCTGGCAACTATCAAATAATCTATCCCGTTGTACAGTTCTAGTTTCTAGCAGTTAGAGATGTAGGAACACCCAGAGATCATGGAGCTGGGTCCCTGATCATCTTGGCTAATTGCCACTGATGGATTTATCCTCCGTAATTTATCTAATTCTGAAATATTCTGGCATAGTGCTAAATGGTCCACTAATCCCAAGAAGAATTAATAGAGGCGAAAATAGGTATTATCTGCATTACATTATTACCAAAGACATTGAGACCCCAGAAAACAGGCACTGCAGAGACACTTACTAAACCACCAAAACATTTACAATCGAGGTTACGATAGATGGAATACTGATAACATTTTAATCTGGATTGCATCTTGCAATGACAGAGTCAACTGTGTGCAGAAGGCCATTCCTTGTCTTCCTGAGGCAGGATCAAGGTGTATAGTTCTTCTAGGGTACAGGCCACCAAACTGTATGATAGAGTACACAGCTGCTACTCTGAGATGCAGTTGAGGGTGCCGCTATAGTCCTCCCAGATTAAGATTCAAGCTTCTGGTATATTTTTGCTGGTTGAGGCAGACAGGATGTCAATGAACCACTGAAATATTTCACAGGCAAGGATTTTGGTTCATCAAGTTTGACCTTTGAACCTCATGAAAATGAAGCTTTCTCAAAGAGATACATTTTGAAATTAAACTTCCAAAGATCACCCATGTGCAATCAATCAATCAATCAAATGTATAGTTGTCTGATAGACAGAAATGGTTTCCTGGGAACTGAGGTATATATCAAACTCTGGAAATGTTCTCACTAAATAAAGCTACACAGACATTTTTAAAATTCAAAACACCGGGACTATTCCAGAAGGAGATGTTCTAGCACAGTGGTGCTCAACCAGGAGTACATGTCCCAGGGAGTACACAGAAGTCTTTCATGGGTACATCAACTCATCTAGATATTTGCCTAGTTTTACTACAGGCAACATAAAAAACACCAGTGAAATCAGTACAAACTAAAATGTCACACAGACAATGTAAGTACAATATTTATATTCCATTTATTTATTTTATAATTATATGGTAAAAATGAGAAAATAAGCAGTTTCAGTAACAGTGTGCTGGGACACTCTTGTATTTTTATCTCTGAGTTTGTAAGTAAGTAGTTTTAAGTGAGGTGAAACTTGAAACTTACATAAGACAAATCAGACTCCTGAAAGGGATACAGTAATCTGGAAAGCTGGAGAAATGTTGAAAAATGAAGCTTCATAAGCTTGAACATGAGAAAATTTCTTTTTTTTAAAATGGACATTAAGAAAAGAATGGCACAAGTATTTCAGGTTACCATACAAACTGAAAAGTTGGGAACAAAGTTGACACTCTGCCCTTAATTCACTTACCTTCAGTGAACAGAAGATATCCTGTCAGCCTTGATTTTTCTTTAATGTACGTGAGTTTGTCAGATGTTCAGAGCCAAATTTTCAATAGCTGCCTCAAAAAGTAAACCTGTGATTTTGCAGTTTTGTAAGTAGCACTGGTGAAATCAGGTAGGTTTGTGTGCAAGGGAAGAAAGAAAATAGACAAGGGAATGGAAAGTTTTCTTGGGGTTAAGGTGCTGGGCCTGGACTCAGGAGACCTGGGTTCATTTCTGACTCCGATTTCTTGTGGGACAGTGGGTCTACCAGTTGGGGGCAGATGCTCAGCTGGCATAAACTGAAGTTATAATGGAACTAAGGCAGTTTAGACCAGCCATGGATCTTTCTTCACATCTCTTGGCACCTCAGTTCCCCCTTCCGTAAAATGGGGATAGGAACAGGGGTATTTAATCAATTTATTTTTGAACCTTTGTGAGATGCTTATATACTATAGTGATGGAAACCTGTAATGTACTGACAAAGGGACAAATGGGAGGCTGTAGCGAAGGACATAGGAGCAGAAAATGGAGGGGGCAAAGTAATAAGAATAATTATAGAGAAAGAAGAGGATATAGAGGGAAGAGACACGATTTAGAAGAAAGATGAAAAAAAGGTGAAAAAATAGTGAAAATAAGGAAGAACTGAAAAGAAGCCAAAGAGATAGAGAAAAAACAAAAGATCTGTCACCATTTTACTGAGACGGTCTGATTCATTAAGGCTCTGTACCTTATGTAGTCATTTTCACCAGGAAAAATGAGTGTAAAATGCTAGCATTCTGATTTGCTAGCATTTTACACACATTTTGCTGTGGAACACCCAAAATCAAACAGGTTTTAATATGAGTAAGTTTACAGACTTGCCCTTTATAATCCACGGGAAAAATTCCGAACCAAAGTTAATGCAAATGAAGAGAATTTCACCCTTTGAAAAATTCTGAACAAAAAAACCACAGATGCTCTGAAATTTTTGACATGTGTCAAACCATAAATAATTGACCACTATAAAGAGGGTGAAATTGTGATTTTTGTTGAATGCTGGCAGAAAATGGAAATCTACTCTCACCAAAATTTTTGCATTTTTGTAAATTTTTCCATTCCAAATAGGAATGAAAAGTCAAAAATGAATTGTTTTCATGGGGAAAGATTTCCAGAGATAGTCTATTTTGGGAGAACCAAAACAGAGTTTTTCAGCTTGCTGACTGCCCACCTGGAATGCTCTTGGCAGTTTCACTTTCTCCCTACAGGAAGACAGTGAAGTTGATGAGAGTTTTCTAGACAGGCTGCTGAAGGCTCTTCACCTCCTTGCCTTCCCTCCAGCCCAGCTGCTGAATAGCACTGCAGGAGAAACAGAGCTGGTGTGTGCAGCATCCTCGCCTTACCCCCATGCCTGTATATAGCCTACCTGCAGCTCCTTTGCTGCATGCCTGGAAGTCTGGTACCCATTTTGTTTTCTCCCTGCAGCCAGAAAGTGAAATTGGCAAGAGACTTCCCAATGGGCAGCCACAGCCATTTCAATTTTTCCGATGGCAAAATGGAAATTTTCAGCAAAAAAGTTCGATTTTGTGATAAGTGCCGTTTCTGGTGGAATAATTTTCCAACAGAAAACTCCCAGCCAGCTGTGCTTTCGTTCCTTCTAGACTGTCTCCTCTTTGGCCTGATATTCTGATGTGGAGGAGGAAAACTAGGGGAAAATGGACTAGTTTTAGGATTGGACAAGTGACCTTCTGGAGCTAGCACAACCTACTACAAATAACACAATAATGTTTCTTAGATTAGTAGCTCTTCTGGGCAGAGACTGTTTCTTACTGTGTGTCTGAACAACATTTAGCACAGTAGGGCCACAATGTCATCTCTGCATCAGAGGCCCCATTCTAAATTCCCCTGCTGCCTACTGAGCCATTGGACAAACAACTTATTTGATTTATGTTTAGTTCCCTTTTTATTCTGTGAGGTTTAATGAGACTGGAAGAAAACTCTGATCATATGCATTGAATATGGTGGTGTGGGTGGAGAGTTGTTTCAATATTTCAATTTCTCAAGGGGGGGGGGATAAAATAGTAGGCCATGGATTTCTCCCCATGTTTTTGGGTTTTTTTGTTTATTTGATTTTTTTTTTTTACTTCATTGTCTATTTTTCTCAAGATGGCAAAAATGGCTAGAAAAGTGTCTGTTAATGGATAGTCAGAAGTAGTTTCCTGTGGTCTTAAAACAAACCATCAATTACAGGCAGTCTTTCCATCTCTAGAGGGGAAAAAATTCAATACAATTCAGTTGGTTGCATGGCTATTGAGTGATAAGAAATCAGAGAGGAAAACCATATATTAAAAAGAAATGAAATTGTTGGACACTCCTAACCACTAACACTCCAGTACTAACAGTTTGGGAAAGCATTTACCTGAGACTTGGTTAACCAGCCTCCTTGAAAAAATAATGAACTTTTGCAATACTACAGCCATTTGACCTGTGCATCCTTGTTTGTCTGAGCAACGGTTCTCACAAAGGAAAGAGTATCAATATGAGAAGGCAAGCTCTTGGCTTTAATAAGTATTGACACAAAGGGTAGCTTGACTAGTTTTTACAACCATGAAAAATCCACTTTATTTTTTATGTTAGCCTTTGAGCAATGACAGTTCAAGAAAGGAGAGACTTCAAATTAATTACAAAACTTGGCAATGTTTATCTGCAAAAAGCATGATTTTTTAGCTACTCCTAACATGGCAGAGAACATTTGATTCTTCTCAGCCAGATAATTGCTTCTGGCTTGCACACAATCTCTTAACTGAAAACAGGTACATCCATTCCAACCACTGACATTACAGGCTTGATTCTCCACTGTTTCCATAAGGAAACTGGTGACACTCCAGCAAAATCAAGAGAATTAATATCAGCCTAAAATTGGTGTAACTGAATGGAGAATCAGGCCTTATGGGCCCAGTTATACCCTCTGATATGCATGAGCAGTTCCCATTGGATTCAAAGGGAGCTCCACAGTGCACGAGAGAAAAATTGGGCTATACTGAGCCTAACTTTGTGATTGCAAAATAGACTCATGCCACCGCTTCAAACAAAAAACAAAGTACTTGTCCATAATGTTTGCACATACACTTACATGTTTTGTACACCACAGGCCCAACTTGTATATTTCAGGTCCTAAAAAGCACCAAGGCAGGGGTGGGCGAACTGCGGCCTGCGGGCCATATGTGGCCTGCTGACCACTTTTTTCTGGCCTGCGGTTGCGGGAACGATGCCAGTGGCCCCGTGCTCGGCCAGAATGTTGAGCCATGGGCCCCAGCACTCCCGGGCCAGGGGCCAGGCCCAGCACAGGGAGCCCTGTGGCCCCAGTGCTCCCGGGCCAGGGATGGAGCTGAGCGCGGCGTGCCGCAGGGCCCCAGTGCTCCCTGGCCTGGACGCAGCCTGGGCCAAGCCGCGGAGCCCAGCGCTTGGGCTGGAGCGCCGAAGGTAAGCGGGGTGTGTGTGTGGAATCCCAGGGGGGTAGTGCTGGTGGTGGTTAGGGTGGGTGGGTGGGTTTTACGAGGGGGCAGTCAGGGAGCAAAGAGCAGAGGGGCTTAGATAGGGGGTGAGGTCCCAGGGGAGTTGGGGGAGTCTCAGGAGGGGGCAGTCAAGGAACAAAGAGCAAGGTGGCTTAGATAGGGGATGGGACAGTTAGAGTGGGGGGGGTCTCTGGAGGAGGCAATCGGGGGCAAGGAGTGTTGGATGGGTTGGAAGTTCTGAGGGGGGCAGTCAGGGAGCGGGAAGTGGGTGGGAGTCAGATAGGGGGCGGGGCCAGGCTGCTTGGTGAGGCACCACCTTCCCTACCCGGCCCTCCCCACATATTTGAACCCCAATGTGGCCCTCAGGCCAAAAGGTTTGCACACCCCTGCACTAAGGGATAACCTTTCGGACAGTAAAATCCCTAGATTTGCCAAACATTTCTCCCTGGCTAAGTTTCAAACTAGGCTGCCTCATGCAGCGTAATTGTGTCTAGCAATGGACTCTCCCATTGTAATTGTCCCAACATGGTGCAAGGCAGTAGAATAGAAAGTTGCCAACTTTTTTTGTTTTAAATGCGTTCCCTTCCATAATTAATTTACAACAGGTTTTAAAGCTGCTCTGAGATGTATCTCCTTTAGGAATTACAATTCAAAATGAGAATTTGAGAGCACTGCTCAGGTTCAGATATCTGTCCTCTAGCCCCTGTGTCCAACCTGCTCACCAAAAGAGATGGGCCAGATCCAAAAAGTTTGGATTTGGACCCAAACTTTCAGAAGTCTGGGAGATTCTAGCCCTAGAGGTTGTGATTCAGGCCTATTTGTAAACCCATTCACTTTCCAATACCAGCACAGGCATAATGCTTTGCTTTTCCATATACACAGAGCAACCAGCTACATTTCAATGTGAATTAACCTAAAGCTAAAGAACAACAAAAAAGGAACAAAAAAAATTAGCTCTCACAGAGACAGCATAGTATATAGATCTCCTCTGTAACATACTGCACTAGCTCTCTCTGAGACCGTCACAGTTTCTGAAACCTCGCACACAGGAAATTCAGAAGTGCCCTACACAAAAAACAAAAGGTATTACTCTTTCATAGCTAATTACAGCACAATAGTTGCTTTGGAGCAAAACAACAGGCACAAACCCAACCACAACAATAGTCGTTCTAGTCATACTCAAGCCAGTTTATATTTTACAAAAACGATGGTTCAATTGGTCAGCTTCAAGAGAGTCCCATCAGGGATTAATTTAGTTCTTCATGTGGAACACAAGGAAGCTGTTTGCACACTGTAGCTGTAAATGATAACGTCAAACTGTCTCAGGTGGAAAGCTGAGCAGAAAACAGAGGAAGTAGATGTGAGCAATGGGCAAGAATCAGTCTGGTACAACTGGTCCAAATTGACTTTCTGTGTCTGGAACACACTCAGTGGTAATATCATTTCTCTAAGTGATGGAATTCTGACTTTATCTTGCATTTCTGTGCTCCAGCTGCAACATACTTCCCTGCTGACTGAAGCTCCCAAGTTTGTGCTAATGGCGTGACAGATAAAGCAGTGCCTGAAAAAGCCATTTCTGATTAGGACCATTCTCATTACTCACGCCCAAACGGATATTGCTTCAATGAGATATGCCAGTGGTTTCAGAGGAACTATGTCAGTTATTCTTACTATAGTATAACCATGGCCCCAGCAAAGAGGAAAATATTTCCACATTGTATAACTATTTAAAACAAGGGACATCTTCATGTACTGAATGTAGAAGAAAGGAAGGTGGGGTTCTCTTTGTTATAGATGGACCTCATCTTGAAATGTACCAATCACTGCAACTCCCCTTCCCTTTAAAAGGAATTGTGGACCGTCGGCACCTCTCAGCACTGGAAGTTAAAACATTGATAAATGCAAGTCTTATCAGCCTTATTTTTAAAAAATACAGCAATGTACCCACAAAAAAATTGGTGAGATACTGTGCCTACAGTACAAAACTGGCCTCACTTCTGCATCCACAAATCATACACTTCACTGTCCACGTGACAAACTGAGCCTGCAAGTCATGGAACCCACAGATTTGCAGATGTGAACAGGAAGGCCAGCTAAAACTGGATTAAAAAGCTAGGCCCACAACAGGATATGAGTTTGGCAGTTTTGCACCAGTTCCCAGGCAACAGGTGCAGTGCTTACAGTGGTCTGAAAATAGTGGGGATCTATCACAATCGGGGAGAAGCAGCTTTAGTGAGACAATGGTTAAAGTATGCCCAAGTGACATCACCTGATCATTATTGTTTTTTCTGGGTCTCCTTGCTACACCTCTGTGATAGATATGGCAATTTCCTGCAACATCATTGAAAAAATCTTACTAATTGAGTTTAATGACCTTTGGAGTCTGTTGCATTAAAAGCAACAGGTATGTATTATTGTGGGCCTGGATGATGAAAGGAGTCTATTGAACAATGTGACACATATGAATGGTCTTCTGGGACCATTTACAAGAAGTGGATTTCTGGGAAATATCTAGGGGGAGATGAATGCAAATTCCCACGCACACACTTTAAGCATTGGGCAGCTGTCCACCACATCAGTAAAACATCGGCATTACAGTTGGTGCTAACTGGTGCTCTTTATTAGCAGCTTGTGCAGGGGCCATGGATCGACTGAACAAAAAGAAATATTGACTCTCATGCTGAACTGATCCCTACAGCCCAAGGCTATTGAGACACATGGGAGAGGGATTGTTAGGAAGCCTGCCATGCCAATGTCCCTACTGTCCCTCTGCCATGGATTCAACTCCAGGGCTTTTCCCCACATACTAAATTCACATGAAAATACATATGAAAATGGAAGGAAAGGTCATATGTCACTCGTTCACTATGGAGCCTTCTTCAGACAACGTGGCAGCATAGAATAAAGATACACACAACCAAGCCTGGCTGTATTTCCTCCACCACAGGTTAAACACAACAAATTATCTAATGTGCATTAGTTTATAAGGGAATTCAGGCAGGGATTGTGGGTCAAATTTAGCCCTGGTGTAAGTGGAGAAACTTAAGCTGCTATGGAATTGGGCCTCACATGGTTTCAACAGGATGTATATAAGGGCCTGACCAGCTCTCTCTGAAGCCAATGGACAGAATCATATTAACTTCAATATGAGGTGGATCCGGTCCTGTATGTTTATTTACAGCATACACCAACAGAAAGAGAAGCTGTCAGGGCCAGTTAGGGTGACAAGAAAGCAAATGTGAAAAATTGGGATGGAGGTAGTGGGTAATAGGACCCTATATAAGAAAAAGACCCCAAAATCAGGACTGTCCCTATAAAATCGGGACATCTGGTCATCCTAGGGCCAGGCCACAGGCATCCTGTGCCTATCACCACATTGCATCAGGAGACGAGTAGCGGGGTCAGGGTCGAGCCAGGTCAGGATACCAAGGAGTCAGTGTCAGGTAGCAGGTTACAGCCAGCAGACAAGTAGTGGAGTCAGGATTGAGCCACGGTCAGGATAAGGAGCCAGAGTCTGGGGTCCAAGGCAAGGCTTGGAACAGAAGCAAACTGGTGGTCTACATCATTGCTCAGACCGCTCCCTATGCTGACTTCCTGCACCTATACCAGCATGAGCCAATCAGTGGGCTCCAGGGGGGCACCACACAGTCTCTGCTGGCAGTACTTCCTGCAGTGTCTTCACAGGGTTCTCCAGTGGAAACCCAGCCTAAACCTTCAGTGGTAAAGCAGAAGCAGCAGCAGCCCAGAACCCCCACGATCCCAGTCCCACAGGTTCTTATAGAAGCCTTAGCTGGTTTTTATGGCAAGTTTAGGATGGCAGGGTCAGAGGCAGGCGAGGGGATGTCTGAGCAAATGTGCAGTTCTGCCCCATATATTCACAATGGGCCTTGTCCTCAGAAATGCTGGGAATCTACAACTCCTGTTGACACTACAAAGAGTGCTCCGCATTTCTCAGGCCCTTGGGGGACACAGGCCTATAATACCAAAGCCTGTTTTGGACATTCATCAGTACTATTTCCAGCAGCACTAGGCTCTCTCAGGGCACCTACAGCCCCAAAGAGAGATTATTTGATTTAGCAAATAAGGCTCAAATCAGACAATATTCTTATGGAATTGTTTTTAGTATGAATTTAATGAACATTCTTTTTTATTTATACCTCATAACAAAAGACTGTGGATTTCTTGCTGTGTACCATTTTGCAGCTCTAAGTTGGATAAGGCACAGCATCTGTTTTTGGGCTGTTCCTAAAGGGAAAATTGATGACAAATTTCAGTTCAGTTCCACACACATTTCTATCACCTAATTACAGTGCCCATATACTCTTGGTTCTGAACGTTTATTCAGTTCAGAGCAGGGACTGAAACAACATTTCACTTTAACCTATATGAGCTGGGATCTGACATCCCAGATAGCCTCATGATGGCACTGCACCCATTCACAGGTAGCATCAGTACCCTCTTGTGCTGATGAATGGGTACCAGCCAACAGGGAAGCCAAAATCTGCAGCCTGCAGGATACTGTTGCAACAGCTCTCTCTTTTTCAGATTCTTCTTTCTCTGAGCAGTAAAAGTACGGAAAGTCTTGGGGTTTTTTTTGGCACTCTTGGGTGAAATGTAATGCTCTGCACAAAATCAACAAGATGTTCACCCTGCCAAGAAACTTTCCTTCTATTACATTGCTGGAAGATATTCACAGCCTTCAAGCAATCTTGTTGTTATGACTTGGCACAATTTGACTGGTTTGAGCAAGCCAGTTCCTGTGGCGAACTGCTTCATCATTTCAGAAAGTATGGATGTCATTTCCTGCCTGTCAGATGTTCTCCCAGATGTAGCTCCCTTTGCTTCTTCTGGAGAGACAGCTGATACACAGCCTTTCCTCCTGCTTCATCCCACAGCCAGAAGTGGATTACAGTTTTGTGGGGCCCTGGGCCAGAGCAAGTAGGGGACCTTTCCCACACACAGCTCTTCTGTTGGGGAGCAGGGTCGAGGCATGGGAGCTTTCCCTGCTTCCGGGCAGGAGCGCTGCACAGGCAAGCAGAGTGGGTGGAGTTTGGAGGTGCCCATTTTTCCAGGCCCCCGAATTGGCCCAGTAGCTAGTCTGCCACTGCCCTCAGCAAAGTGTTCTTTCTGATAGCATGGTCCACAGCACAGCAGCTCCTACACTTGTAACTTTTCACTAACTCTCTATGTTCTGATAGGGCCAGATCCTGCTCTCACTGAACTCAATGGGAGTTTGCCATTAGGTTAGCGGCAGTAAGATTTACCTTCTGCCCCAAGCCATATGGTATCTTACTTTCTAACAAAGTAAACATACACTATTAAAGAAGGTTATGCAATAACCCTTTAAAACCTTTACAATTATCTCCTGACCTACCAAGTTCTGACGGCTACTTGCAGAATGTAAATGGATAAGTACAAGAAGCAAGTCTATGCCAAAAAAAAAAAAAAAAAAAAAAGGCACCAGAAGAAGAGCAAACAACAAAAAGAGTGAATGCAGCCAAATCCAACAACACACTACCCAGAGGGTGGATAATTGACAGAAGAGACTCCACAGGGGTATGCAATACCTTTTGCATGGGCAAATTTCAGAAGGACATTACCCTCTAGCATTTCATGTGTAAACAGTTGCTTCCCCCACAAAACCAGACAGCATAAATCTCAAAGCCCATTACTGGTTAAAAGTAACACAAAAGTCAAAGCAAAAACAATGAGCCACAGTGTGAAAACTTTACTGTCTTTAGCTTTTCATAGTAATAAGCTATTATTAAAACTTAAATAGATGGGAGGGAAATGAGGGACACCCTTGAAAAGCACCAGATGATTTCATTTTAATAACTGCATGTGCATTTCCTCATATGTTTTCAGGGTATCTAGGAATCACAACTGAGTCAGTGTGTTCTTTACAATATCATGCAAAACAGAGGTGAAAAACAGATCACAAAAGCAACCTTACTCAAGAGCCAGATATGCAAACAGATTCTGCTGCAGCATGCACATAAATTACAGAACAAAGCCCCCTAGCTTTTCCAGAGTTGTCGACCAGCTTTAATTGTCTCTGATTTTCCATATGCACACAAATGGCATTATTAGGGTGTTCCGCAGATCTCTGCCATCTACTCGCTAATGTATATAATATGTTCAGTGAGGAAAAGCAGATAAACAACATACATCCAGGTAACATTAATGCTGGATAAAGGAAAATGAGGAACAAGAAGGAAAGTGTCATGTAAAGTGTTATGGACTAACAATCAGTGAAGGGAACTTGTTTAGGATAGCCAAAAAAAGAAGGAAGAAACATGCAAATATGTAGGAGGAAAGGAAACATGATATCAAAAGACACAAGAGGAAGATTTTTCAGAGGGGAAAGAAAAGACTTAGACACACTGGTTCCATTTCTAGTTCAGCCACTGCCTTTCTGTACAAGCCTGTCAAAACTCAGAAAAATGGGAACCTATGTTAGACACTTAGTAAAAATGGCCAGATTTTCATAGGTGCTGAGTACCTACAACTCCCAGTGATTTTGGCTAGAGGTTCACCACCTGTGAAAACTAGTCCTTTTTTTTTTAAAGGCATCTAAAAGTTGACTACCAAATTCCGATTTAGACACTCAAATCTGAAAATGTGGCCTTATACAATATATACCGTGCCTCCCTTTCCCATATGTAAAATACATACATAATTCATGAGAACACTCTGAAATCTTTTGAAAGACATTAAGTGCAGAGTTATCTGTAGTAACATTAGCATTAAAAACAGAAAAAGATTAATCAGAAGAATAAAGAAGAATCAGAGTGTTTTGTACTGACATTAAATAGAAATTAGTATGTGTATGTATGAGTACTTATTGATGTGGTAGGAACATATTATAAGTATATAAAGTATTATATAAAAAACCAACCTATTTGTGAACAACTTCACTGTAGAGACAAGAGTTTACTGTAGAAACCAGCATGTATGATCAAGTACGTTTACAGTGTATATGTACGAGGGGAGTATGGTCTGATGATCTGAGCAAACTCGGGAGTTCAGATCACCTCTCCAATCCCGATTTACCAGGTAGTCTTGGCTATGTAGTCACAGGCTGAGAAAGTAGCCAATTCATTTCTCAGCCAATCTTCTCCTCACTGGTAAGACGAGGAATGAGTACTTCCATACCGCAGAGAAGTGCCATGGCGATTTACTCATTTATAGTTTTCCAAAGACTTTACTTTGTAAAGTCTTTGGAAAACTATAAATGATTGGTTTTGTTTCTCTCTCTTTCCAGGAAGGCGTTCACCTCTAGCAGGGGGCTCCATCCCATGATGTGTAACATACCTGGGCTGCTGCACACAGGACAGGCTAGAATGCCTATTATATAGAATGCCTATATTCCATGGCAGGTAAACTTAGAGATTGTGAGCACCAAAGAGCCTGAACATAACTTTGAATGTAGGACAGATTGTCATTGGGATCCAGATTTTTCAATTTGAGCTCATATTTATTAAAAAGCTTGCATAATGGTTTCACCCTGCTGGTACTGTAAATGGTGTTATTGCAGACAGGCAATGGAAATTGCCTGTCAGCTAATTCAGAGTTGCTGCTTCTTTAGGATTTGAGGCCTTTTACTCTTCCATTCGCAGGACAGTGTCACCACACCATAACAAAGAAATGTAGGGCTTGTTCAGATTAGTGACATTGGCACAGGTGTAACGTCATCAATGCAGAGCAAACTCCTAATATAGACCCTCTACACCAGTCCAAGCCATGGCTGAGCTGTACCATGTAGTTAACCCAGTGGAAAAAGACTCTCATATGTGCAGAGGTGTAGATAATACAGTGGTAAGTGCCATAGACATACAGGTTAAAAAAAGATCAAGAGGGACAGAGAGTGACAGACAGAAGTGTGTGATTTTAAAAAATGATTTAACAGCCATAATTCATTAATACAGGTTGCCAACTACCTATCTGGAAAACAGAACATACTTCCTGGGGCAGCATCCACTATAATCATTTAAGTCCTGTAAACTCTGATGCATGCACAAAAAAAAATTCTGCTAAGTTTCTGTCCCCTTTTCTGCAGCTTTGCCTTTCTTTAAGAGTTACGACTGAGATACGTTTTGAGAATATCAACTCAAAGCTCAGAGGAAACTATGCTCTTTGGAATTTATGTCACACTTCTCATTTTTTAGCCCCTCTATTTCTTTGTAAGATATCCCAACGGGAAATAACAAAAAAAAATCTTTGGTTTTTTCAGGGATCTTAAAAGAGACATAAGAAAGATGAAATGACCATCAACACTTCCTAGAGCGGGGGAAGGATTGGGAAACAGAGAAGATTCATGGCTAGGTCTTAATGCATCAGCTTCTCTCCACACATTCAAAACCCACATGAACACCAGAACCTATGCAGGCAGAGGCCTTGTGATCTTGAGTAGTGTTTAAATTTTTAAACAGTCTTCTAATGGAAACAGATATCTTACTAAAGGCTCTCCTAGTCCCCATTTACCAACATAATGTTCACACCGCCTCAGCCTACTGAGATTCTCTTTTCTATCATTAGAATCATTCCCCCTTCTAGTTTCTGTGAGGCAAACATCAGACACCAAACCCAGAAAGGTGTCACTGTTTCCCAGGAGGGATCTCCATTTGGTCCACCCACATGGAATTGCTTCACTAATGGTTCCAAATTCATCACCAGCTGCACATTGTCAATTCTCCTCCTCCCGGATGGGGCAGGTTTCTTTTTAACTCTTCTAATTCTACTTGACTCATGAAGCCATTACTTGGTTCTGTTCAGGGGCTCAGTGAGCAGGAGACACAAGAGACTCCTTTGTTCTTCCAAGGAACCTTTTAGGGGCCAAAAACACCTCACCCTCCACAAAGCTCAAGTGAACAGGATTTGTGCCAGGGAATTCTGTGGAAGGAGTCCTCCCTACTAGGCCATGCTACACCAGTACAGCAGCTCTACAGCTGCTACTGAAGCTCCTAGCCTGATGCAGTATTTGCTGTTACCCTTATATATAGCTGGTTTGGATTCATAGGGTAGGTCTACACTGCAAAGTAAGGCCAGGGTTAGTGGGCCTTGAGTCAGTGGACCTAGGTTAGGGAACCCTGGGCTTGAGTGTCTACACTCTCTTTTAACCCTATGTTAAGACTTTTCTAACCTCTGCTCAAACCTAGGGCTCTGGTGTGACTGGCATCCAAGTCAAAATAACTATATCCCAGAGCATCCCCCCACCTTGAAATGTGGCATCTCCAGCCCTAGGACTGAGGTGCACTGTACTGCCCGCTCTGCACATTACCAGGAAGCAGCTCACTTTGCTTGATCAGTTCGCTTTCCAGTGCAAACCTAGGAGGCTCTCTGATTTTGCAGATCTGTGATCAGAAGAGAATAGGCTAATGCAGACCCGAGCTGCTGCTGTTCGCCAAGGGGTTGGGTAGGGCGGCTTCTGTTTTCGATAGAGTGGGTTGAAGATTTTTGGGAATGGACTAAGGAAGTTGTCCCATGTAACTGTGGATTGCATCAGGCTGACTCCCAGGACCCGAATCAAGTGGGGTTGCATCTACAAAGCAATAGAACTTGGAATCCTGGACCCTTGGTTAACTTGAGCTTGGACCCTTCAGCTCCAGAAGGTCATAGGACCGTGGGTCCGATCCCTGGGTTAGCACACTTGCAGTGTAGATGCAAGGGAGGTTAGGCTTGAGCTTGGGCTCATGCAAGGGCTCACATTGCAGTGTAGACATACCCTCACATTGTCCCACTCATCGTATTCCCACCCTCTTATAGCCCTCTCCCCGCACCACCACCTCTATGAGGTTGCAGATGCTGGCCCCACGGAGTACGGTCATCTGCCTGCTGAAGTTCTGTCCTACAGTGGCCTGGTCCTCTCTGCAGCTGAACCACAGCAGTTCTGCTACCTATGGAGCCATAGGGCCCTATGCATGCATGGGAGAGGATGGGAAGATGGAGGAATGATATAGTTTAAACACTTTTCTGTTTTAAATGCAACTTTAAAAAAAGAGCAATGGTCAAAGTGTTGCTTCATCCATTATGCAAAGATGCAAACCAAAGGGATAAATAAAATTAGTGGTTTGAACTGCAAATGGACTGAATATTTCTTAAAATAGGAAAATCAACATCAGCTTTTTCTTTGTTTTTAACACACACCCTGTTACTTCCTCTCTCCTCTCTGCTGCCTTCAGTTTCTCAAGCTGTTCAACAATAGGGAGGCCTTGCTCATAACAGGCCTTGCTCTACCCCTGAAAATAGCCGTGACAAATAGGTGGACAGTTTTAGTTTTAGTGTTGTGGTAATTAAGGATATTGAAGTTATTGAGAAAAAGGATGCCACACAAAAAGCTACATAACGATCTTAATGGCAACTGAAGGTTATAAGCGATTAGGTTCAATCTAGGTCAGTGGTTTTCAAGCGGTGGTCTGAGGATCCCTGGAGGGTCCACAGATTATGTCTATTTTCAAAGGGGTCCACACCTCCATTCAAATTTTTTTAGCGGTCCACAAATGAAAAAAGGTTGAAAACCACTAATCTTGATGTTCTTTTGGTGGCTGAGGGTAAGTATAAACATTGTTTTTGTATCAGTTACTTCAATGGCATTAATGCATAAAATGAATGTGGCTGATACGGAAAGTGTAAACAGTCTTAAAAGTGACCTGAAAAAGGAAATGGAGGGGGATTACTCATATTTACTACTTTATGATGATTGTTCGGAGTTAAATGAAGCACTTGCATGAATAACTGAAGAAGGTCAAGAGCAAAGGGGGCTGCGAACTCTTGCCACATGCAGTGCCACTGACAGGCTGGTAAGAGTCAGCGTTGGCATAAGCAAAGCTGAACGAGTGGACAGCGATTATACAGACACACAGCTACTGGTATACCAAGAGCACACTAGCATAGTAATGACTGAGAAACAGATCATGGGCTCATAGGACTGGAAGGGACCTTGAGAGATCATCTAGTCCAGTTCCCTGCACTCATGGCAGGTCTAAGTATTATCTAGAGCAGTGCTACTCAAAGTGGTGGTCCGCGGACCGGTGCCAGTCGCGAGCCATCAGCTGCCAGTCTGCAGCGAGTTTCCAGGAAAGAAAGATTTTCTGATCTGATGTGCTACGTGCCTATGTGAATACGATACTAATATGGCACAAATATGGTACTGGTCCCTTGCACACTGGAAAAAAAATTGCCGGTTCGCTACATCAGATAGTTTGAGAAGCACTGATCTAGAGCATCCCTGACAGCTGTTTGTCTAACCTGCTCTTTAAAATATCCAGTGATGGTGTGATGTTATTGACGGAATCTGTAACTGTATAGATCGCTGTTGCAACCACTGTTATATATTTGCAGTAAATATTGTATAAAAGGTTGTCGTGTGAGATGTCTAAGACAAGGGAATGGTTTGCTGGTTATGATTATGCTGTCTATATGTGTGTAGTATTTTTGTTGTTGAAGTTATGAATATTGGCTCTATACTGTCTGTATTTCAAACTTATGCTATGCTTCCGGGGTGACACCCCAGACAAGTTGTGTCAGCTCTGCCTAGCCTGTTTGATGGCCCATTAAGGACCATCAGCTATACAACTGACCCACTGAGAGAAGGCACATATACCTCGTGACTCAAAGTCTGCAGGGACTTTCCCATGTGACTCCAAACTCCATTTTGCTGTAATTTTCCACAGTAAGAACAAAGAGATGTTCTTATACCTGGAAAAAACTATAAAAGGCTGATGCCTCATCTCCATCTTGTCTTCAATCCTGCTTCTTACCTCTGGAGAGACTTTGCTACAAACTGAAACTTTGGACAAAGGACTGAATGACCCATCTCAATTGTGGATATACTCCAGAGACTTGATTTGAACCTGCAGCTTATTTCATCACTGCTACAAGTCTGAACCAAAAACTTTGCCATTACTGTATGTAATTGATTCCATTTAACCAATTCTAGCTCAAATATATATCTTTTTCCTTTTATGAATAAACCTTTAGATTTTTAGATTCTAAAGGATTGGTAACAGTGTGATTTATGGGTAAGATCTGATTTGTATATTGACCTGGGTCTGGGGCTTGGTCCTTTGGGATCGAGAGAACCCTTTTTCTTTTACTGGGGTGTTGGTTTTCATAACCATTTGTCCGCAAAATAAGTGGCACTGGTGGTGATACTGGGAAACTGGAGTGTCTAAGGGAACTACTTGTGTGACTTATGGTTAGCCATTGGGGTAAAAGCAAAGTCCTCTTTGGCTGGCTGGTTTGGTTTGCCTTAGAGGTGGAAAAACCCCAGCTTTGGGTTATAACTGCTTTACTTTAAGCAATGTGTCTTAAATTGACACTCTCAGTTGCGTCCCACAAAAACAGTCACAGATGGAGATTCCACAACCTCCCTAAGCAATTTATTCCATTGCTTAACCACCCTGACAGTTAGGAATTTTTTCCTACTGTCCAACCTAAATCTCACTTGTTGCAATTTAAGATTATTGCTTCATGTCTTATCCTCAGAAGTTAATGAGAACAATTTTTCTCTCTCCTCCTTGTAACAACCTTTTACATACTTGAATGAGATGTCTATCTGTGAGCTTCCCTGTACATATCTACTCTATACTTACCCAGGATCTTCCTCACTCATGAGCAAAAACTGAGCTTTGCAACATTGCACCAAATGTTTATGGTGATTTGGAGATGTTTATTATTTACTATAATCTCAGCCAGAGCTCAGAGCTGCCCTGCGGAGCAGCCTACGTTTTATCCACCACATGACTCTGTTTTCAGCAATTCTAACAAGGACTTCTGTCACTAGTGACAGGTCTGAACTATGTTCTGTGAAGTAGGTGATGAGTTACAATCAGCGGTTCTCAAACTTTTGTGTTCCGCAACCCATTTTTCCCATGCTGACTCCTGTTGCGGCCCAGGGGTATGTCTGCCAAAATGCTGCCAAATTGAATTCCTCCGGTTTTGACGGTTGCACACCATTGCTGTCTGTGTCTGCCACAGACAGGAATGGTGTGAAACCGCCAACACCGGAAGCTATCACTTTGGTGGCTTTTTGGCGGATGCAGTCCCACGCTTTGAGCTGCCACTGAAATGCCGCAGAATGCACTGGCACTCATGACACCCCTCCCCCCCCGGAATCGCTCTGCGACCCTCAGTTTGAGAACCACTGAGTTACATTAAAAAGGAAATTAATTTTCAAACCTGGAGTCCAGCTAGTTAAACTTTTTTCAGAAATGCTGCATTTTATTGCATTTGCCTTAATGAAGAAGAAATACATTGACTTGGAGGAGAAGGGGAGGATCTTTCAGCCACTTTTTCTCTGTCAATCCATGGGTGGTTATAGAGGAAACAGTGGAATAAAAACATTTAGCTGAATTAGCTTCCATCTGCTCTGATGTTGTTGGTTTTGCTGTTACTTTAAACCATGATTGGAGGACTTCAATAGCTCAGACATAGGTGAGAGGTTTATTGCAGGAGTGGATGGTTGAGATGCAGGCGGTCAGACTAGATGATCATAATGGTTCCTTCTAACCTTAAAGTTTATGAGTCTATTTACTGCTATACTGTAGCTGAGAACTAATCAGGCCTACTTCTAATGCAATGCTGTGCATATGACATCCTTATTAAGTCCAAGAATAAGCTAAATAGCCAGTAGCCCAAATACTGTGTTCTCAGAATTCTGTCCTGGAATGTTTACAGAGAGGTATCTCTCTTCTCTCTTCCATTCCCTCAGACTGCAACAGATTCCCATCCTTTCCACACAATCTCCACAAAGTTTCTTCCCCTGATTTTACTCTGACAGACATAACAGAATGGCAGTTTCCACCACTCTGTTGGATTTTGTCTGTATAGAATGGAAGCTCTTTGGGGCAGGGACTGTCTCTTAAAATATATATTTACAGCACAACGGGGGCCATATCTCAGCCTGGGCCTCTACATGATATTATAATAAAATAATAAAAACAATCTATTAAAATAATGCAATCTCTGAGTTCTCTTACAGTCTAACATGCTTATGAGTTAGGGTGACCTACTACATTTAACAAAAGGAGCTGCAGAGTGCCATTTAAAGTGGGGGACAATGGATTTCCCCCCTCAGCTGACCCTCCTCTTCCCCTCTCAAGTGCCCTTTTCGCCAGCAACCTGACTACCTCCTCACCAGCTTAGGAGCCCCTACACCCAAACCAAATTTGAATGAGTGGTGTAACCCGAGCTTCCATCTGTTCTGATGTGCGTGAGGTTGCTGTGCCACTCAGGTTTGGCCGGGCCAAACAGTGGTCAGGCCCTGGCCCAGGGGCTCCATCTGGGTGCACAGCCTGTGTTTCAACGAAATAAAGAAAAACTATATGGAAGACACAGGAGAAGTTTTTTTTTTTTTTTTGAAGGGTCACCACACCACAATGTGTTAATCCTAGTATGAAAATCATCCTATTTGCATCTCCGTGCAGGATCCTTTGCATGAATATTGCTTGAAACCATACTTTGATCTGATCAAATGCCTCTTAGTAGTTCCTTACTGGATGCGTAAGGAAGCCGCGAATTGTCTGATGCAAGGACTTCACAGGATGGGATTGCCTAGAGGGTTTTTTTATTTTTATTTTGTTGAGAGAAAAAATATAGGAAAAAAAAAATAAAAAACCCAAAGCAACTTCACTTTACAGGCCTTTGACACTGTGTGTACTTGCAGAATGGTTGGCAATAGCACATGGAAGTTGTAAAAAACAAAAAAATCTGTACTCAAATACATCTCAAATCCATAGCTATATAGGCACATTAGTATAGGGCAGTGGCGTAGCTGGGCTGCTCCCCCTGAGCCCAGAATTCCAAAAGTGGCTCCTTTTCAACTGTTAACTTTGTTTTTAAAAATTATTTTTTTCCCTTGCACAAGTTAAAACATCAGACATGTATTCAGACATCACTGACAGTCAATCCAAACTTGTGCATGAGTTTCTTTCATTTAAAAACATAGATATGATGAGCACTAGCAATCAAGCAAATTCATGTGAAAAGAAACTGACCATCAACAGTGTACTAAAAGTCATGATCGCCAATGACATGTGTTCCATTTTTCCTAACCTTTCTACTTTGTACTGCTTTTTTATGACCTTGCCAATAAGCAGCGCAGTTGCGGAACGATCTTTTAGCCGACGGCAATTCATTACGTCCTACCTGCATACAGTAATGGGAGAAGAAAGATTGTACAAAATAACACAAGTACTTATTCTGAAACTATTATCTTCTGAGTGTTTTTATTTTAAACACAAAATAAATATCTGTAATAAATTCATTTATTCTGTGTGTGAAGTGGTGCCCTTTTTTCTTTTTTTTTTTTTTGGTGCTCGCTCCCTCTGATGTTAAAACCGGGCTATACCACTGGTACAGGCACACCCAGTGGCAGAAAAGAAAGAGATATGTCTTCCCTGTCCAGCTTTTTACTATAGTAAAGATGTCTCCATTCACGTAGATGCAAGACAAAAAGGTTACCTACCTTTTGTAACTGTTGTTCTTGAGATGTGTTGTTCGTCTCCTTTTCATTTTAGGTGTGTGCGCACCCACGTCCTCAGTTGTTAGAGATTTCTGCCTTTGCAGTATTTGTAGGGCTGACTGCAGCACCTGCTGGAGTGGTGCTCCCATGCGGCGGTATATCAGGCGCCTCCAGCCCTACGCCCTCTCAGTTCTTTCTTGCCAGTGTAACCCTTCTGCCCATCAGAGTTGGCAGCAACAAGGGCCGGGTTCAGTATCCAGGGGTTCCATTCCAATAGCACAATACAAAAACCGGCTCGAGCCCCCACCCAGTGACCTGGGACAACCATATACCACCCCTCTGGGCATCTGTAAGAGACAATACTTCCCCTCTCGCAAGCACAAAGTCTGAGTGTACCAAAAGCCTTTTAATAACAGGGAGAACCAATGTGGCATAATATTGGGGAAACACCACAAACAAGGTTAATAAACCAAACCATGAACCAGGAGCTCCCTCCCAGCAAATAGGCCGTGGCCTTCCCTTTAGCTCTTGAGTTCCACAACCCCAAAAAGTCACTCAATAGTCCCAAAAGTCCAACAGCCCAAGAGTCTCTGTTCTTGGTCAGTGCAGAGTTCAAAAGTCACTCGGCAGAATCTTACCTCCCAGCCTGGGTGGAAATGGAGGGTGGGGCAAGGGGCACCTTACGTGGTCCGAGGCCGACTGCACTGCCTCCCTGTGGGGTTCCGCTGCAGCCCTCACCGCAATCCGCTCTGCTCTGCTGGCCATCCCACGAAGTGCTCTGCTCACCGATACTCAAACCGCTCTGCAGCGCCAGTCACTCCACTAGCTCGTCCTGCTAGCCGACACACGGACAGCTCTGCGGTGCCGGTCACTCCGTCAGCAGCACAAATGGCTCCGCTAGTCAACACACGGACTGCTCTGCTGCACCAGTCACTCCGCCAGCAGCACCAACTACTCCGCTAGCCCGTCCTGCTAGCCGACACATGGACAGCTCTGTGGTGCCGGTCACTCCGTCAGCAGCACAAATGGCTCCGCTAGTCGACACACAGACTGCTCTGCTGCGCCAGTCACTCCCCTAGCCATCCTGCTAGCCGACACACGGACAGCTCGGCTGCACCAGCCACTCTGCACTATTCTCAGGCCCCCCAACTTGAGACAGTGCTCAGTGATTTCTTTAGCTCTTAGGTGATTTCAGCTCTTAAGTGATTTCAGCATATAGCAGGGGAGCCTTAGTGCAGGTGCACCTGTGAGCCTAAAGTGATTTCAGCTCAGCAGCCTGAACCCAGGCTCCTAATGGAAGCAAAATTTAACTCTGACATTCCGCACTGGAGAGAGGCAGGGTGCAATAGGCCTGTGGGGCTCTCAGAAAAGGCCCTCACCAAAAGGTATAGGTGCTCGTCCCCAGCCTCTCTCGATCTCAGAGTGTTCTGAAATGCATGGCCCTTGCCCAGTGAGTGCTACCTAGATGATGGCAGGTCCCTCCATCATAACAAGGGCCAAGTACGTGTCCATAGTCCTTCATTCACAAAATCAGGGTATCATCACTTTATATTTCCTGCCTCAATAACATAGAAACTGGCTGAAGTGGCCATGTGGGCTGCTGTGGGCTCAGGCTAGGCGCACTGGGTGTGTCTATGCAAATTGATCAGCCCCAAAGTTATTTTCCATAACTCACTGCAATTCCCATAGTTCGCCACCAGATGTCAGAATATATCTCATTCCTGACACTGCTTACATCAGTAACTCCGACAGCAGGGCAGAAGAATGGGAAATGGAATGGACATGAGCAACACATCTCGAAGAACAAGAGTTATGAAAGGCAGGTAACCATTCTTTCTTCTTTGGGTGCTTGCTCATGTCGATTCCATTCTAGGTGACTCACAAGCAGTATCCACAGAGGTGGGCTCACAGTTTACAGCTTAGCGGCTTGCAGTACTGCCCTACGGAAATCAACATTGTCCCGGGCCTGCTGGGTCAGTGCATAGTGGGATGTAAAAGTATGAACAGAAACCCAGGTGGTTACTTTACAGATGTCCTGGATAGGTACATGGGCAAGAAAGGCTGCCGAAGAGGCCTGCGCCGTGGTAGAGTGGACGGTGACAATCACCGGGGGCAGACACCTTCACTTGGTCGTAGCAGAAGCAAATGCAGGCAGTGATCCAAGAAGAAATTATATGAGTGGATACCGAGCGTCCTTTTCATCCTGTCGGCCACCACAACGAACAATTGTGTCAATTTATGGAATGATTTGGGTCTATCCACATAGAAGGCCAGAGCCCTCCTGAAATCCAGGACATGTAGCCTGCATTCCTCTTCTAACTAATGCAGCTTAGGAAAGAAGACCAATAAGTAAATGTCCTGGCTCGAATGAAACTCAGACACTACGTTATGAAGAAAAGCCGGGTGTGGCCTTATCTGGACCTTGTCCTTGTAGAAGACTGTGTATGGTGGCTCTGAGATGAGTGCCCAAATCCCAGCCCCTGGCAGGCCAATGTCACCCAATGTCACTGCAACCAGGAATGCAACCTTCCAGGAGAGGAGGGTTCTTTCATATTAGTTCAAATAGTCAGAAGTAAAGAAAGGGAAACTTGTTCTGGCAGAAAAGGGATGTTGTCCCTTTAAGGACTCCCTTCAAGGATTTTTTAGAGATGTGATTTTATCATCTTCAGCAATACACTAATAAAATATTTTTAAAACAAATTTTAAATTTTAGACTAACTTGTTCTGCGTAAATATTACAGTAATGCACAACTGGTTTTGGCACTAAATTCAGAAACTGACAGTGTATGCCTGGGGGTTGGCAACTGCCTGTGAAATGGCTTCATTACCACTTGAATGGCTCTTTAACAGTTTCAGTGTCGTGCAATCGGTCTGGCAGGCTGGAGGCTTTTTCACTCTTAAGTTACTAGATTCTAATACTGCCACTTGCGGGAGGGAACAGCCCCTGCTGTGTTGCCACTGCAGCTGGTGCCGCCTCATTCGCCTGAGTCGGAGAGGAGTTGTCCCGTCTTGGCAACAGGCTGAAGTCAAGGTCCAACGCCGACCACTGCCTCTCCAGTGACCACAATGGGGCCTCGAGGTCTGAATCTGCCTACTGACTCTGGTAGGCAAATGATGGGGTGACGGGAAATAGCACCACCCGCCAGAGGAGCGGTACCGGGGCAAGCATGACTGACGCTGAGATCATGAGTGAGCCCTCTAGGATAGGAACTGATGACAGCGAGACCTTCTGGGAGAGAGTGTCTGACTTATGGCTGGATGGTCATCAGTATTGGGAGCAGTGCCAAAAGACCAGAGTCGCCCACCCAATAGGGGATATTGACAGAGATCTAGGCAGTCTGGCTGGCAAGCTAGGGTGCAGTGCCAGGTCTTGAGGTTGCAGGGAGGAGGGCTTGCATCTGCAATCCGGCAACTTGGGGTGTTCCACCAGTCTATGTTGCAGCACCCTGGTGGCCTTCCCCTCTGGTGCCGCGAGTGGAGCCGTATTGATCACTTAAGGGGGTACCTGCAGAGTTGGTTGGCCTTGCTCCTTGGCCGCCATGACTACTTCAGGCCCCATTACAGGCTGGAAACCCCTGCCTCTGTCCGGGGTGGGTGGTGGGTCCTTGGCGGCACTGGTGGGTCCAACCTCTGCATTACTCCCATGACTCCCCATAGCATGGGCCTGACAGAGGTCCTTTGCCCAATGCTCCTCTCTCCTTTGGTGCCAAGGGGCTTTTTTTCTTCAGCTTTTTTGACACAGTGTGACAGAATGGTGCCGGGTCGAGTCCAGTGCTGACGGTGCGCTGAGTGCCAAACTGAAGTGCTGGGTGTAGATGCCGCAGTGGAGGCTTCTGACACCGGACAACGAGCAACCTCCATCAATAATGCCCTCAAGAAGATATCCTGCTCTTTCTGAGTCTGTGGGAAAAAGTCCTTACAGATGCAGCACCTGTCTTTGCGATGGCCTTCTCCCAGACACTTAAGACAGCAATCTGCATGATCACTGATCAGCATTGGCCTGCTGCATGACGCACAGAGCTTAAAGCGGGGGAGCAGGACATGCCCCACTCGAAGCTAAGTCCCACCAGTGGACTGTCTTGACTAACTAACACTATCAACTAACTAACTATGTACGACAACAACTAAGAAGACAATGAATAAACTGCTACTGTTCTTGTGAAGCAAGACAAGGTGCTCCAACCAACCATCCCGGGCAGTAAGTAGGACCGGAGAGGGCGCAGGACTAGCAGTGCCTGATATACTGCCACATGGGAGCGTCACTCCAGGGGGCGCCACAGCCGGCCCTACGGATACCACTAAGGCAGAAAACTCCAACAACCTTGCATGTTGGCACACACACACACCTCAAACGAAATGGTCATGAGCAAGCACTCAAAGAACAATGTCTTTTCACCCTGGTCCCCACACCCAGCTCTGCTGTGGTCTCATCCCTGTAGATCAGATGGGGAAGTGTTTGGTTAGATGCCATGGGAGCGCCCTCCCCTGTCCCTCATACTTTACCAGCTGTGAGGCTCCTAAGGTGCATCAGAGTAGGACTCCCCTACAGGAAAATTTAAGTGCCAAGCTGTCCTCCTTAATACCTGCAGAGCCTTTGCCTCAGCTTCTGAGGTGCTTCAGTATGGCATGAAGTATGCACAGTCTTCCTTACCCACTATTGCCAACCCCATGTTCAAAAATAATGAGTCAGGCCCCCGAAATCATGAGACTGGCTTAAAAGTCACAAGATTTTTTAAACTAATGAATCGCAGGGTTTTCTTATTTATCTTCTGTTTTCTTCACTGCTGGGTCTTGTGTTTTCGAGCTTTTCCTTATAGCCAAGAGGGCTAGAAAGTCACTTTTTTTAAAGGCTGAAATTCTCATGAAATAACATGGCCCCTGCATCTTTAAGAAAAAGATCAACTATCACTCGCAAGAAAATCATGAAAGTTGGTAACACTGTTCTCCTGAGAACTGCACTAGCTTTGCTAAAACTCCGGTGCAAAATGTCAGGGCCAGATTAAGGCAGACCCAGGGTCTTAGGTACAACTTGATTTAGGGCCCCACACCTGCAGTAGCAATGACGGGGGAGTGGGAAAGCTCCTCTCTCCCAGGGAGGCAGGGACAGCTGTGTGAAGTCCCAAAATCATTGGTTCTCAAGAGTTAGCACACCACTGAGATACACAGGCAAGTGACATCCCACAGAGCTATTGCATCAAGTTGTCAGCAGACATCTCTGCAGCGGCTATGCTTGGTATGTGTTTTCAAACTTTTATTGCAACCGTGATAGTCAGGCACTTACCTCTTTTTTTCAAATGAAAGGCAAGATTCCGACTGTATCACTTGCCTCCAGGCACTGGGGATCTTAGACACCGGTTTAGAGTGCTTATGCCTTAATCTAGCCCTGCAATATGTGCTGTGCATGCAGTTGGCAAAGGGTCAGATCTCTCTCAAATAAAGATGACATTTCTCTGGAAATCTTGAAGTCACTTCTCTGCCAAGATTTTCTTAATGCCAAATTTCTACTCTCACCTCTTAGCCATTTCAGCTTTTCTTTTAATAACCCCCCCCCAAAATTTTGTGATTTTATGAGAAAAGTAATATTTTTGCCCTCAATATACATTTAAAAATGCCCACCCCATTCTTGCTCAAACTAAACCATATAGATTCACCCCAGGAAGAAATCAAGCCTGTAAAATTTCAGTCTAGAATGTGAAAAATTTAGAAAAATGTAAAAGTGAGGCCAAAAAACAGTCATGAGGTTAGAATGAAAACCATGATGCCGCTTTAACCCCTGCAGTCCCCACTACTTCTGCTGCAGTTTCATCAGCAAATCTCTCTAAGGCCATGGTTACACTGGCACTTTATAGCGCTATAAAGCCCCTACGAGCGCTATAACCTACTCTCCGTCCACACTGGCAAGGCAATAATAGCGCTATAACCGCGGAGTTATAGCGCTATTATAAATCCACCTCCTCATGGGGAATAAGGGCTGTAGCGCACCTGCTGTAGCGCTACAGGAAGAATGTGGACACCCACTGCGTATTAATTGGCCTCCAGCCTGTCCCATAATTCCCGTTCGAGCCACTCTGGTCATCACTTGCAAACTCTTTTGTCCTGTCCTCAGGTGACCACACGTCAGACCCGCCCTTTAAAGTTCCAGGGAAATTTGAAAATCCCCTTCCTGTTTGCTCCAGCCAAGCGTGGCGTGCTCTCAGGGAACCCTTGCAAGTGATCATTCTCATTGATCAGACTGATTGCGTGGCGTGGTCTCAGGGAATCCTTGCAGGTGATCATTCTCATTGATCTGATTGATTGCGTGGCGTGGTCTCAGGGAATCATTGCAGGTGATCATTCAGATTGATCATCATGACTCCACGTCCCATGCCTCCTCGCAATAGGCGATCCCCAGCATGGAGCAATAGTGAGGTGCTGGACCTCATCAGCTGCTGGGGGGAAGAGGCTGTTCAGTCTCAGCTGCGGTCTAGCCGCAGGAATTTTGACACCTATGGGCAGATATCACGGGCCTTGGCAGAAAGAGGCCATGAGCGGGACACTCTGCAGTGCCGTGTTAAGGTAAAGGAGCTTAGGAATGCGTATCGCAAAGCCCGCGAGGCAAACGGCCGCTCCGGGGCAGCCCCGGTGACTTGCAGATTTTATAAGGAGCTGCACACGATACTTGGTGGTGATCCCACGGTCACTCCATCGACCACCACGGACACTTCCCAGCCCACCAGTGAAGGGGGGGGGTGAGGAGGAGGACGAAGAGCAGGAGGATGAAGAAGAGGAGGAGGATGAGGACGAGGCAGCAGCGATCCAGGGCACGGAGGAGTCCCTGGACGCATGCAGCCAGGAGCTCTTCTCAACCCAGGAGGGCAGCCAGCCACAGCGTCCGGCGGTTGCAGGGGCCAGCTCAGCAGCGGATTGCGGAGGTAAAGCTGCTTTTCTATGGGGAAGGCTGGCAGCTTGGGGTGGAAAGGGATGAGGGGGGCATTCCACCTGGTGCTCTGTTCAAGCCAGGAGGAGGGCAGGGGGGCATGCAGCCAGGAGCTCTCCTCTAAAGCCAGGAGGAGGGCGGACAGCCACAGCGTCCGGCAGTTGCAGGGGCCAGCTCAGCAGTGCATTGCGGCGGTAAAGCTGCTTTTCTATGGGGAAGGCAGGCAGCTTGGGGTGGAAGGGGATGCTTGCATGCTTGCCTACATGTGGAATAGAGCATTGATGTAGTCTATCACCTCGCGGTAGTCATCATCAGTAATCTCTTCAAAGGTCTCAAAAAGAGCACTTGCAATGCGCCTGCGCAGGTTTCCCGGGAGAGCCAGTGTGGTCCCCGTCCCGGTCACGGTCACTAGTCCCTGCCACTGTGCCACAATGGGTGGGGGGAGCATTGCTGCACATAGGCACGCTGCATATGGCCCTGGGCGGAAGCCGCATCTTAATAAAATCCCTTCCCTTTGCTCCTCAGTGACTCGAAGCAACGAGATATCTTCCAGGACAAACACCTACGGAGAATGTTGGAACAGTGTTCAGAGTAGGGCTCCTGCCACTTCCCGGCACTCCC
>ML677334.1:23171073-23410966 GCA_007922305.1 Dermatemys mawii
CCCCCCCCCCCCCCCCCCCCGCTCCCCGCCACAGCTTTTCAGGGCAGGGAAGAAATCCTTCCCCCTGCCTGCTGCTCACACTGTGGCTCCTGCAACGTACCAGCACTCCCCACCCCCTCCCCCGCCACAGCTTCTCAGGGCAGGGAAAAAATCATTTCCCTTGCCTCTGGAGTCCACTCACCATGGCAGGGGCTCCGTTGCTGTATCTGTGCTGTCTGCGGGACAGGCAAACGGGGAATGCGGGGGAATGATAGGCATGTCTGCTCTTTACAAGGGAACCACTGTGAAATGTATCTTTTTATTTTAGAAGGGTCGTCCTTCACCCCTTCGCCATCGCTCTTATCAACAGCTGAGGCGCTCAGGCGACTGAGGAAGCGGCCACGAAGGAGCAAAGAGGATCTTGTACAGCAAGTAATGCAACAGGCTGTAACGGAGAATCGAGTTGCACAGAGGTGGAGGGAGAATGAGAGCAAGTTGAGGGAGAAGGCGCGGAAGGAGAACGCGATTCACCGCCGGAAAAGCACCGACAAGCTGCTCTCATTACTGCAGCTTCAATTGCAGAGTATGCAGCGGCTTGTCACCCTTGCGGAGCAGAAGCTCCGCACCCACCACCCCAATTATCGTTTGACCCAACTCCCTTCCCCTTCCTTGCCTCTGTACCCTCCAGGCCAGTATCATCAGCCAAATGGTTATCACCATCCACAGCTGCCTCCAACCCCTCTGTCTTCACCGAACAACCCCCAGACCCCAGACCATTATCCACTGCAGTCTACCCCTAATAACATGCCTTACTGGCCACCGCAAATGGGGTTCGGGGGACATGGCCACTGTGAGGGCACTGGAGACTCAGAGACCCGGATATACTCCGATCTCTGACTGACCCCACGACACCCCCATTGCACCTCCCCTGCCTTCCCCCTCACATGCATCACAATATTTTCTTTCAGCAACCGAAGTACCTGTTCAATAAATGAATTGTCTTCTTAATAAATGGGTTTTTTTTATTAAGTGTACATACATTATTACAGGCTACAGAAAAGCAAATGCCTGTTCCTGTTAAAAGAATGCTCCCTCCCTCCCTCCCTCCCTCCCTCCATCTGCACCTCACTTCAGAACTGGCTTTCAGCCTCAGAATGCTCCCTCAAGGCTTCCCTGATCCTAACAGCCTCGCGCTGGTCCCCTCCATGAACCCTGCTCTCTGGCTGGGCATATGTGGCCTCCAGGCGTTGAACCTCAGAGGACCATGCCTGAGTGAAGCCTTCGCCCTTCCGCTCACAAAGATTATGTAGGGCACAGCATGCGGAAATAACCGCGGAGATACTACCCTCGGCCAAATCTAGCCTCCCATAAAGACAACGCCAGCGCGCCTTCAGACGCCCAAAAGCACACTCCACAGTCATTCGACAACGGCTAAGCCTGTAGTTGAACCTTTCCGGACTGCTGTCCAGGCTCCCTGTGTACGGTTTCATGAGCCAGGGCATTAAAGGGTAAGCAGGGTCACCAAGAATCACTATGGGCATTTCCACTTCCCCCACGGGGATCCTCTGGTCTGGGAAAAAAGTCCCGGCTTGCAGCTTCATGAACAGGCCGGTGCTGCGGAAGATGCGTGCGTCATGCACCTTTCCAGACCAGCCAGCGTTAATGTCAGTAAAACGCCCACGGTGATCCACAAGCGCCTGGAGAACCATGGAGAAGTACCCCTTTCGGTTAACGTACTCCTCAGCTAGGTGGGCGGGCGCGAGAATGGGTATATGGGTCCCATCTATCGCCCCACCACAGTTAGGGAAACCCATTTCTTCAAAGCCAGCCACGATGTCATGCACGTTATCCAGAGTCACAATTTTTCGTAGCAGGATGCGATTGATGGCCCTGCACACTTGCATCAGCACAACTCCAACGGTCGACTTTCCAACCCCAAACTGGTTGGCCACCGATCGGTAGCTGTCTGGGGTAGCCAGCTTCCAGATCGCGATAGCCACCCGCTTCTCCACCGGGAGGGCAGCTCTCAGTCTGGTGTCCTTGCGCCGCAGGGCAGGGGCGAGTTCAGCACACAGTCCCATGAAAGTGGCTTTTCTCATGCGAAAGTTTTGCAGCCACTGCTCGTCGTCCCAGACTTGCATGACGATGCGATCCCACCACTCTGTGCTCGTTTCCCGTGCCCAGAAGCGGCGTTCAACAGCCGTGAGCATGTCCGTTAATGAGACAAGCAGCTTTGTGTCGAATGCATTCACCGCTTCGATCTCGTCTTCAGAATCATCACTGTCATCCTGCATGTCAAGGAATAACTCCACTGCACACAGAGATGTGCTGGCGACAGTCGTCAGCATGTCCCTCAGCAGTTCTGGATTCATTGCAGCACTCGACAATGGAAGACGGAGCGTGCCTTGCTGAAACCCTTGAAAGATGGCGCCGGAGGTGGAAGGAAACACAGGGATTGCTGGGATATGCCAAAAAAGCATCATGGGTAGTTCAAACAGGATATAGAATGCCCCGCAAGTGACGCCCCCCCTCCCACAAGCCATTGCGCCAGATCAGGAAGAGGTGTACTGTGGGATACCTGCCCTAATGTGCTGCTCTTAATGCCGTATTAACTGCCGCAAATGTGGCCATGCTATAGCGCTGGAGCATCTCAGTGTGGACATACAATAGCGCTATTATTATTGCTGTATAAGGCGAGCGCTATAAGCAATAGCGCTATAATTTTGTAAGTGTAACCATACCCTAAGTGTTTCATAGCAAACATTGTTGAGCTGGCAGCTGTCAAATGGGAGAAGGAAGTAATGGCAAATACCACTCTTAGTACATCTACTTCTGGTCTGACAAGAGATGCTACTTGGAGACACTGGAAAGACTAGGGAACGGATCGCTTTGCTCCTGCTAACCTTGCTGGTCAGCAGAATGTGACAGAAAAAACACCCAAGAGGCAGAATGTAATTCAAATTAAGCATGGACAATACTGCAATTAAGAATATGATTGGGACGGTGGGAGAAAAATCTAAGAGTGGCAGCACATAAGTGTGAAAACTCTACTGGGTCCTTGGACAGGTCAGATGTTTTGTCTGCCTCAGCAACATAGAAGTCCCATGGTTACAGAATAATGACTGTCTACATGACCCTCAAAAATAAACCCATATGCGAAAAAATATGTGGACCTTGCCCACTTCTTTATTCTTATTTATTGTTATTATCGTCGTTGTTGTTGTTTGTTGTTATTTTAATGAACAAGTTTGATCCAAGCCATTCGTTAGCATATCTCTTACTGAAAGATCGTCCACTGGCTTTGAGGCCCTATTTAGACACTGTGATAAAGTGCAAATTAAATTCAATCATTCTCCTATAACATCTTTAAGCAATTAGTAGAAATGTTATTAGAGCATATGACTTATCTTGGGGCCAGAAATTTGTGCATTAAGAAAATGCAAGTTGCTCCTAAAACACCATTTGAGTGCAAATGTAAAAATATGCATCAGGAGATCAGCATAGGAAAAGAGCTTTTTAAAAAATACTCTTGGAGTTTTATTGTGAAGGATTGGAGAGATATATTTAGAAGTACCATCGTGACTTAATAAATCTTCATAAATACCATTTATTTTGAGGGCAAGCACCCTGTCTCTTTAAATAGATTACATTTTGGTATAATCTCACAGGAAAATTGTATTTAATGCAGTCTGTGATTTATATAAACTTCACCATGGCATGAGGCTAACCAAGCACTGAGCAGAACCGGGAGTCATATGGGAGCTATATTTGCTATATTAGAGTAGCACAGTTCAATATACAATTTTATCTGCAGGAGCCTGCTGGGAATTAGAGACTAGTCATATGGGGATCTTTACAGCAGTGAAGTTTATGAGGGGCTCATTCAATGATTTTGGTCTAGTACATTGTCACACGACTGTCCTGTTACTTAAAATTATAAGATCTAGAAAACAGGGACTTAAAGCACTAGAATAGGGCTTGAAGTTAGGGTGAAGAGAGAAAAGAGGGACAGAAAAAGTAAGTGTCACCTTATTGAAATTATCTGGGATCATATAAATCATTGGTGCAACCAAGGTCCTGTAGGGGCACCAAATCTCATGTAAAGGGGGTCATATAAGATGTCTACGACCAGGTTGTGGTTTGCTGATTATGACTATGCTATTTGTATGTGTGTATCTTTTTATAGCAAAAGTTATGAATATTGGCTGTACAGTGTCTGTATTTCAAACTTATGCTTGCTTTTGGCAAGTCACAAAGTCACAAAGTGACAAAGTCACTGTTGGCCTGGCCTTTCTGATGGCCCATCATGTTCCAGTCAAGCTAACAATGAACTTTGTAGATGCCTGTCCACACCCGAGCTTCCCCAGGAATGTGGCCTGGCTGCTGAATCTTGAAAAGTCATGTAACTGGATCACATGGTTCTGAAACTCCATTTTACAACTGGACTCTGCATAGCAAGAAGGAGGCGGTCTCCACCCACAAGAGGAAGTCTATATAAACCTGGGAGAAAGATCTCCATTTTGTCTTCAGTCTGCCACTTTTACCCTGAAAGGAAGTTTGGCCAAAGGATTGATGACCCAGCCCTGGAGGGGCTGTATTCCAGAGACTTTGATTTGAACCTGCAGTTTATTCTGCAACTGATGCAAGAGATTTGCCATTACTGCATGTAATTGATTTCTGTTACCATTTCTAACGCTCACCTATATCTTTTCCCTTGTATAATAAACCTTTAGATTTTAGATTCTAAAGGATTGGCAGCAGCGTGATTTGTGGGTAAGATCCGATTTGTATATTGACCTGGGTCTGGGGCCTGATTCTTTGGAATTGGGGAGAACCGTTTTCTTTATTTGGGGTATTGGTTTTCATAACCATTTGTCCCCAGGATAGGTGGCTGCTGGTGGTGATACTGGGAAGCTGGAGTGTCTAAGGGAATTGCTTGTGTGACTTGTGGCTAGCCAGTGGGGCGAAACCAAAGTCTTTTCTGTTTGGCTGGTCTGGTTTGCCTTAATGGTGGAGAAATCCCAGCTTTGGGCTGTAATTGCCCCTTTTGAAGCAATTTGTCCTGATTTGGCACTCTCAGCTGGTCCCACCAGGAACAGCACCGTCACAGTAAGTGAGAAACATAGAAATATGTAAAGTGTAGTTTTACAGTGTTCTGGAAAATAACTAGAAAATAACTAGAAAACTAGAATGGTGGGTTCTATGTTGATTTTTTTCTTAAAGACTCAATGTCAAATTTGCTGTTTACAAGTCAAAGAAAAAAAATTTTTTAGTTGCCAGTCCTGAAAACTCCACTTGGGACCTTCAAGTCAAACTGTGACTCTTTCTGTCTCTTAAATCTCCAGTAATGGAGAGTCTGTCACTGGAATTTAGTTACTGGTTCTGCTGAGATCCAGAATAGAATTCGGCTCATTCACCAATAGCTGTGTTGATCTGCTGCACTAGCAGGAGCAAGAACTCTTTAACAGTAATGTAAATAGATTCATTACACTGCACCAAGCCCAAATGAATAGACTTGGCATAGGACGGGAAGGGGTGGAATCTCTTTCCCTGCCCCAAACCAGGGAGCAGCACAAGAGCCACTCGATGGCGGTTACCTGACATTCCTTGGGGCGTTTCAGCCAAAAGTTCTGAAGTGTCTCAAATCCACCTTAAGACCCAATCCTAAAAATTCCTCTATTTGGTGGAGCACATGTCTCTGGAACCCCTAAGGAGACAGCCCCTAATCTACCCTTCCCCCTAATGAAATGTACATGCCAGTGTGGAAACAGGACAGGGGCAGGAATTGCCCTGAAGTAAGGAAACTGGTTGATTAAGAACGTATTTTTGCATAGTCACTTTTCTGACCATATCTGCACTGAAGGCCATTCATGATAGGCACCAACTGCAACAGCCACATGCTCATATATTAAATTGCAGTTTCCTTTACATCTTGATCTCCATTAATCTTCATTTCACAGCTCTACTAAAGTATCTTAGAATTATCAGGGTGCTTATATGGCCTCCTCATAATGGTAGTGTCTGAGGGTTTCCCAAATGCAAAGTATTTATCTTCACAGCATGCCCGAAAAGGAAAGCACTCGTGTTCTGTTCGCCTTTACAGATGGGAAACTGAGGCATAGAGAGATTAAGTCACTGAGTCACACAGGAAGTCTGTGACAGAGCCAGGAATTGAACCCATATCCATCGAGTCCCAGTGCACTGCTTAAGGACAAGGCCATCCTTCCTCCTTCCTAACATTGAATAATAATTTCTAAGCAGATTTATTCAACATATTTTTGACTTTTTCTGATCACAAACAGCTTGCAAAATTCTTTGTCAGTTTCTTCAGGGAACAATTCTTGTCCTGCTGATTGTCCACAAATTGTGAATATTTACAAGTCACAGTTGCACTGTGTTAGTGCCTCACCAGTCCACCATACCTAGGATTATTCAAGTTGGAGCACCATACTAATCTATCAAGATATAGCATAAATAACTCCTGCAACTGCACTTAAGAGAAGTTTATTTGCCAAGTGGTGTTTCCTCTCTTCTTTGTTATGCTTGCGAAGGAGCACGCTTGTTTAAATGAGAAGACAAATGACTAAGTTTCCAGGGTCCCCCTCTTCTCTGCAAGCAAAATCATTCATTGCACATTAGGGTGACCAGACAGCAAGTGTGAAAAAATCGGGACAGGGTGTGGGACGTAATAGGAGCCCATAGAAGAAAAAGACCCAAAAATTGTAAAATGGGGACATGTGGTCACCCATTGCGCACACATTAACCAGGGAGGGGGAAGGAGAGAATGGCAGAAGCCCCATCTTCAGATACTGTCAGGACATCACTGAATGAAAGATCTGTGGAGAAGCAGCTGCTTCTGTGCCCCCAGACTGTCTGGTGCACATCCCAGTGGGGAGTTCCTAAACAGCAGGAGAGATTCTACGATCAGAACAGCTTGGCAACCACCAAGGGCATTGAGGGGCACTTTCAATATGCTCTTAATTAATGAGGCTTTAGCTAATGAGCACATGTGATGCTATGAGGAGTTGCAGTGACCTACCTAAATTTTTGGCCTATTGCCACCACTGCAGATAGCTACTATCTGGTAATAACTAAAAAGTAAAGAGCAGACTTATAGTAGCTCATCATCACTGGCAATATTAAAATCAGGATTTTAATATTGCCAGTGATGGTTTTTCTAGGAATTATTTTAGGGGAAGTTCTGTGGCCTGTGCTAAACAGACGGTCACACTAGACGATCAAAATGGTCCCTTCTGGCCTCAGACTCAGTGAATCTAAGAACATTTTAGAGGCAGTTGCCTACTCAGCATTTGAATTTATCATAGGCACTGGATCTAACTTATCACCTGCAAACATAAGGCTTTCCCAATAAACTATTATCCCAATATATTGCACATAGATATTCCCATATAAGCTTCCATTTCCCAGGCTGAATCTTATTTTATTTCCTGCCTATATTTCCAACCTAGGCAAATGACTTTGTACAGGACCTTGTGATCTTGAAAAGTAGCTCCCATTCTACCGCGTGCCATTTTTAAATAATGGGGAAGAAGAGTCAGGAAGGCAGGGTGATGGTCACTCAGAACGTAAGTGTCCTCCCCTGGCTGAGGCGTGCTCGCTCACTATTTGAAGAGATCATATAGGGACCAATATATTAGGTGAGACATTCTAACTTGCCTTAGCACTGCACATACTTATTACACAAGGACATTTTTAATATGCCCCGGTACTCTTTTTGGCTGGACACAACAGCTGCTTCGGAGTCTCCTACTGTAACGTGCACACATTAACCATAAATTCTGGGGCACTGATGTCGCTGGACCCACAGATCAGCTTGCAACAGCTATTTCAGTACGTTAGCAGCTGGCAATAGCATGTTGATTTGGGATGGCATTAGATGCATTTTATTTTATTATTTTGCTCAGATATTGGTAATGGAAGAGAATCCACTGACAATAGGATGATTCTAACAAGCAAAAACTGTATTTTATTGAAGAAACAAGAACAGAGATAATGAAGACACTTCAGAAATGAAACATTCCTCTTGAGCTTTAACTTTGGCTTGTTTTCATTTTAACGCGATTAGAAAGAGAGATTGGACAGTGAATTTTGTAATTACTAAGAAAGAACTGAAAACAACCCGGATCAACCTCCGGTGGCTTGGCAAATAAGGGAAAGTTATGTGTAGTCTTTAAATTTAAAACAAGGAAACAGTTTTCCTGGAATGAATATCTTATTGTTCAATAAAGAGTAACAAGCTACGTATGCCCTCTCCCCACGCCACAGAAAGGAATGTGTAAATGAGCAAAACTGTAGGTAATAACTGATCACTCATGCTCTGTAACATTGTTTTTTCCCTGTTGCCCAGCATAATTTAAGGCATGAGATGTCAGACAGGTCCAGAGGAGATGCAATCACCATCTTCATAGCTAGAGGGCAGCGATATAGACCCCAACACTTTTTGGGGTTTTAACATGGGAAGAGAGTACGGAAAAGGTTGAGAACCCTCAATTTTTTTGTGCGCTGCATGCACACACAAACTACACCAAATGTAAAAGCATAAATATGGCCATTTGGTTGTTCAAGGGTATGAATGTGTTTTATTTGCCTATTGTCAAGCGTCCATCTTCCAACAGATTAATAGGAATGCCTTACAAAAAACAAAACAAAATTACATCACAATTTGGGCCAGCCCAAGTACAAAGAGGCATGCAAAAAACCCTATAAAATGAGAACAAAAGAAATGGAAGACCTGGTCTGGAAAGGGAGACAAAAATAAGGTCACACATGTACCAGTCTGATTACAAAAACCTTTGCAGTGAGCACCCCAGTCAATGTCTTCAGAGTAACAAGTTCCACAGATGAGTCTCTTCACAACTGACCCTGTCACCAGATGGAACCTCTGAGAAAAATAAAGCTATAGAGCCATTAGGGATACATATCCAGGCACACTAAAAAGGGAAACTTGAGAAATTCAGCTGAAATCCTGGTCTATCCTAGGAAATGGAACCCACTGCTGAAAATGGTGTTCAGCCTTGGACAGAGCTGAGCAGGTCTAAATAACACTGTGTTTAAAACACGCTTACTGCATCTTGGGTAAAATTTTCAAAAGCGCTTAAGAGACTTAGGAGACCACATCTCCCTGAAAGCCAATAGGAATTAGGTCCCCAGTTGCCTGATGCACTTTTGAAAATGGGATGCAGACTCTTAAGTCATTTATGTGCTTTTGAAAAATTTCCACCCTTTGTGTTAACATGGATTGTAAACTCTTCAGAACAGGGCCCATGAAATCAATGAGAGTTAGGCACCTTTGGGTATGTCTGCATGGGATTTAAAAAGCATGGCTGGGCTGGGTCAGCTGACTGAGACTGGGGGTGGGGACACTCAAGCTCCAGTGCTGAAAAACTGCTGTGTAGATATTTGGTCTTGGGACCTTGTGAGGATGGAGGGTCCGAGAGCTCAGGATCCAGCCCAAGCCCGAATGCCTACACAGCCATTTTTAGCTCCATAGCCCCCAAGCCCTGTGAGCCCAAGTCAGCTGACCTGAGCCAGCCGTGGCTGTGCTTCAGGGCTTTTATCACCATGTAGAGATACCCTAAGTATCTGTAAGGAGCTGGGCCCATGTCTTATATGTTTATACAGTACCTAGCAGGAGACCCCAATTTAGATACTATCAGAATACAAACAGCAAGAGGAAGATCAATTTCCAAAAGGAAAAGAAAAAAAAAAAGAATGGATGAAACAGAGTAAAACACCATAAGTGAGACTGTAACTATATGGCTTCTCTGTAGCCATGCTGGAAGGCCTGAACCAAAGCCACCTTCTGCAGCCAGACTGAAGAAGCAGCAGCCATTAGCTGTAGGCCTGGAGTCACACACTCACATTTCATCTAAAATGTATTTAAAAGATTCACACCAGGCTGGGAGGAGGGGACTTGCCCTAATAGCTCCCACTGTCACCAAATAAAGCATTGTCATTACACTTTCCTATTGTTTGACACTATGATCTCTGTCTGGTTTGTAATTGTTTCTGTCTGCTGTATATATAATTAATTGTATTAGGTGTAAATCAGTTAAGGTGGTGGGGTATGATTGGTTAGGTAATTTTATTATGATTGGTTAGTAAAATTATACGAAGATAATTGGTTAAGGTATAACTAAGCAAGACTCAAATTTCATTATAAAAACTGGGGTCCAAGAAGGAGCTCAGGAGAGAAAGAAGATTGGAAGGAACAGAAGCAGGAAGAAGGAGGAAAAGGCTGGAAGAAGACCAAAGGAGACAAGAAACCACTGAAGAAAGGAACTCACCTCCAAGACCCAGCCTAAGATAAGAGCTGCCAGGACTTTTCCGCATGACCGTGATGTGCAGCAGCTAAGATCCCGAGACTGACCTTGCCTGGCCAACAGGGGAAGCCTGCCTGCCTGTCCCAGGATTGGTGAGCATGACACTGTGTGCTTAGCACGTGTATTCTGCTTGTTTGGAAATTGTCAATAAATAGCGGGTAAGAATATTACTGTGTGAAGCTCTTTCAGTGGCTAAAGATCCTGCCAACCCGCAGGAAGATGTGCCCTGAGCCCTAGGTAAGAGTGGCTGTACAACCCTAGGTATACTGGGTAAAGGTGTGTGTGTCCCTATAGTGTGGAAGGGATAGAGGAATTTGTGTGAGTAACAAGCCCACAAACAGGCATGTATAATAAAGTCTGTTTCACAGTCAGCGGAAGCTGAAATTTAACTCATATTAATAGAGCAAGCAGGTTGATGGAACAAATTATTACCCAAAAGAGAGATCCATTGGCACCCAAATAGTTTGCACATTTCAGTGTGCGATCACTTGAAAAGACCTAATTCCTGCTCTTAGGCTGTTAACAATGGAGTCACTTGCATACCTGTGATTGTGACTATTTGCTATAATGTCAAACCCTTGAATGGAATCTATGGGCTTCATCGGGGTACTGCAGTGTGCAATACAGCTACTTCCATACTTCTGAATGGCCCTAAGCAAAATATTCACGGTTGACAAGCGGCAGGTGGGAAGGATGAGCTGGGAAGAAACAAATAAATATGGATTTTTCTGGCCATGTTCAAGATAGATGCCAAACCCTCATCATCCTCATGCTGGCCTGAATAAAGGTGGCATCATCACGTTTCAGAGGGTAGGACGAGAGGTAGGGGCAAAGAACAGAGATGACAAAAAGGTCTATGCCAAGCATTGTCAAGAAACTCTTCTTAGCTCACTAGCCCTTCAGGCTGGCGTAAAGTACTTTGTGGTGTACATTTAAAAAGCTGTTTCAATCAGTATTAATGTTTAGGCATAAGTATCCAGGCAGCACTATCACCCTTCCACGCTTCTGGGAGATGGCCATCTAAACAGGATCCCCTCCACTCATGAAGCTGGAGGGAGCCATTGGGCCCCGATCCAGCAAAGTGCTGATCTTTACATTTGCGATTAGTCCCTTTGATTTCAGCAAGAGAATCTTTGTTTAGAAGTTAGGCATGTGCTTTCATGTCTTGCTTCTCCAAAGCCATCTACTCTCTGACCTTCTGCCAAACTGCGGCCATAAATTTTCGCCCAGGGATCCCTGAATCCAGGTCAATAACTTGTGACAGCTCACTGTTGAGCTGAGATGCCATGGCAATGTTACTAACTCATAAGACAATAGCTTGGTATATAGATTTGAAAGCCAATAGATCTTTGGGCCTGGGTTCTACATCTGAGAGAGAAGACTCCAGTAATTAGGACCTTTTTCTCTTAACTCTGGCAAACACCCATATATCTAGGGTGCTATTGAGAATTAACATATCACTGTGGAGGTCAACATGACTTTGTGGGGGGGGAAGTGGGAGGAGAAGGGGGTCAGGACTGAGGGAGGAAGAAAGAAAGGAGAGGAGGGAAATTAAGTTTATAATTCAGCTGTAATCTTAATGATAAAGTGCTTGCAGCAGCTCTGAAGTTGTTATCTTACAGATGGGGAAGCTGAAGGACACTTTAGTGACTTGCTCAAAGTCATATAGCAAATTAGAACCTAGGCTGCTCACAGTCCTGTGCTCTAACCACTAGATGCATTGCCTCAAAAGCTATTCCTACTTGAATTGACCCCGGGAGGAATAAGATTGTAGCTTTGTTTTTATACAGCTGTATTTATCAATTTAGGAACTGAATAAATTATCCATAGAAATGACTATTTTAATTCCTTCTTCAGGTCTGGTGACCCATACACACACTGAGTAGTATCTTGCTCTGTGAGGTGTCTCATTTATTTCAAGGATGACGAGGGTAGCAGAATTTGGCCCTTAATTTGCGAAAGAGAAAGTTACGGCACCGTGTATCAGTAGTAACCAGAGAAATATACACCTGCTTCGAGAAAAGGAAAAAGCCATGATCTCTAAAATACTATTAATTGAGTTTTAATGCATTATAGGTTTGTTGAGTTATTCTGGAGGTTTCATCTACAAAATCAGACTGGTCCTTTGCTTTAAGAATTATAGAATTGTTGGACTGGAAGGGATCTCAAGAGGTCATCTAGTCCAGGCCCCAGGCAGAACTAAGTATTATATAGACCAGGGATCAGCAACCTTTGGGCTGCAGCCTGCCAGGGTAAGCTTCATGGCAGGCTGGGCCAGTTTGTTTATCTGCTGTGTCCACAAGTTTGGCCAATTGTAGCTCCCACTGACTGCAGTTCACCTCTCCAGGCCAATGGGGGCTGTGGAAGCAGTGTGGGGCCACAGCCCCCATTGGCCTGGAGCAGCGAACCGCAGCCAGTGGGAGCTATAATCGGCTGAACCGGTGGATGCAGCAGGTAAACAAACTGGCCTGGCCTGCCAGGAAGCTTACCCTGCCGGGGCATGGGCCAAAGGTGGCGGATCCCTGATCTAGACCATCCCTGCCAGGTGTTTCTCTGCTCTGTTTGTGGAATCTCTGTCACTGGAGATTTTTAAGAATAGATTAGACAAACAGTCTGTTTCCCTTTCCTCTGCACACACTAATTAGATTTTTATTTCACTCATCATCATGAAAGAAAAAAGTCCTTTAAGAAGGCCAGTAAAAATCACAAAGAGCCCTTAGAGGAGCTCTCCCATTTTCCCACATTGCCTGATCTTATTGTATTTTAATTTTAAATATTGGCATAACACGCTCAACTGCTCAATGCTATAGTGGTGATATTCTCCCTCATAGAAGATGGCACACGCCTTGAGGAATGTAATAATTAACAATACTTTGCACTTATAACAGCACCTTCTACCCAAGACTTGCAAAGTGCTCTACAAACATTAATTAGGCAAGTCTCAACACTATACACAGGGTTAGATGAGGCAGAGGGAGGCTACATGACTTTCCCAGAGTCATACAGGAAGTCACTGGTAGAGCTAGGATTAAAACCCAGGGGTTCTAACTTGAGAGTGCATATTTGATTGCCACAGATTATACAAATGTTCAAAGTATGATCCTTTGTGCTGTGCTCTATGGGCTTGGCTCCTGCTCAGCACATCTCTGTTGGTAGGGCTCGGACTATGTCTACACTTAAAACACTAGAGTGGCACCACAGCAGCTGTGATGCTGTATTACTTCAGTGTAGACACTTACTACAGTGACAGGAGGTGTTCTCCCATCACTATAGCTATTCTACCTCCCCAAGAGACAGTAGCTAGGTTGATGGAAGAATTCTTTTGTTGACCTATAGCTGTCCACAATGGGGGTTAGCTCGACTTAATTATGTCTCTCAGATCCAAATCCACGAGAGACATAGCTATGCCAGCATAACTTTTCAGTGTAGGCCAGCCATAGGATATCCTACTGGATTCCTTTGGCTTGGCTCCTTTTTGACTGGACAAATATGAAGTCCTGGGCTACACTAAAGAAGTAGGTTGAGCCAGCTATGTTCTCAGGGGTGTGAAAAATCCACATCACTGAACAGCATTGTTAACCCCCAGTGTAGACAGGTCTAAGTCAACAGAAAAATTCTTCTGTCAAGCTAGGTACTGTCTCTCGAGAAGGTGGATTACCTGTGCCAACAGGAGAACCCATTCTGTCAGTATAGGTAGTGTCTACTCTGAAGCGCTCCAGCAATGCAGCTGCAGCACTGCAGGCTGTGCCACTGTAGCATTTGAAGTGAAGCCAACGCACTTGTAATGTCAAAATGAGCAGTAGATAGTGTAGCTCTTGATCATATCACCCACTCTCTCCTTTCTTCCATTTGATCAACAGTGTTGACATTTAAATCATCATCATTAGGCATCCAAGTTTACATCCTTTGAGATGAATAGGGCAGCGCACACTTCTTAGAACTATTGTAGGCTCTGTTCAAGCTCAAGCAGACATTAATAAACTACATTCACCTCACCACCTGCTGTTGACCTTGCCTAGCTACACCAGGGTAGAAACTGCCTGCACTTTATCTCCATTAGGATTTTACAGCAAGTTAAGTAACTTCCATTAGCTATCTTGGTATAAAAACACACCTTTTTGGTAGTGAAGAGAGACATCGGGCAGGTCTACCCTACAAATCTACATTGGCACAGCTGCACCAATGCAGCTGCACTGCCATACTGCATCTGGTGAAGACACTCTGAGCCAATCGGAGAGATAACTCCACCTCCACAAGAGACGCTGGCTACATCGGCAGGAGAAGCTCTCCTGCCAACATAGCGCTGTTCACACCGATGTTTCAGCCAGTATAACTATGTCACTCAGGGATGTGAATTATTCACACCCTTGAGCAATGTAGTTATACTGAAGACATTTTGTAGTGTAGTTTTAGAGTCCAGCATTATCTCTCTCCAATGTGCACAGAGATGTAAGAACAAAATCAGAACTGAGAGTAGACCTTAGAAAGCAGAATGTCTGTTCATTTTACCCAGCCAACTTATAGAGACTCCTCTCTTGAGTGGTGCATACTCAAGGGATATACAGCTAGACTCAAACCCGGGAGAAAATGAAGATGAAAGGTTTTCCTACGTTAAAAAAAAAAAGATTTCTCCCAACCTCCGTAATTAGTACATCTGATGAGAGAAGCAGCAAGGAAACAGCTTCAGGTTGAACGCATCACTTACTGACTCATTGCCATGAAGCTACGCTTCAAAAGAATTCCTGGTGAACGGCTATGAAATATTCATCAGCTCATATTTGTAAATGGCTCAGCAACATACTGACTAAATGACCTCCGATGAAGCTCCCGCATTTAAATGGAACAGCAGCCAGCCGAAACAAGGGAGCTACAAACTACATGTGTTTTGTCAGCATGGACAAGCAGCAAACACAAACAGAAGGAAATCTAGTTGGAATCATCATATTGACAGTAAGAAACAAATGAGGAGAGAGCCTGTTTACTTCAGAGAGACCCACTGGCAGTGCTGCCTACAGCAGTCATGAATGTGGCTATCTGGACTCATGTGTTCAGTAATGTCCAGGTTTTATTTTCAGCCTTCCCTCAACATCAGAATATTAACACAGCAGGGAGGGCGCCTTCTTTAGTCTGTTTTCCTCTCTGCACATTCATTGGTTGATCTTATTAACACCAGTGCGTGACACATCTCATGCATGCAGAGACTACAGATCAGTGACTTCTTAATACAGAGTGTGATCTTGAGAGATGACGAATGCAGTCGGCTCCCACCAAAGTGAATAAGAATCAGGGTAGTTCAGCACCCTACAGTATGTACTCAGCTCTTTGCAGGAGGATCAGAGCCATCGTTGGCATTCCTTCCCTTTGCATTTGGAAGCTCACTCTTCTTCTGTACACTCCTTGGACATATCAGACCCAGATGTAGCATAGACATCTGTCTACATACCTCTGTCCATGCACTGGGTGCTTCTGAAAGAACACTGATCCTCAGGGGGTGCACAGGGATACGGGCTGTGAGAAAGTGGATTTTACACTGGCATTGTTCTTCATCAACCTTCTTCATGCACACTGATTGTTTGGGGAGTTGCGGGAGGCGGGGGGTGGATCCTCTATCACCATTTAAGTTACCATTAGTATTCAGGATGTGAGATTTCCAAGGAGGTTTCCAGGTTTGTACTGCATCGCTAGCGACGGTTAGTGTTTGTAGCTGAAAGCTCCACACTGGAAATAGTGAGGCGAATACAAGATAAATTAGGAAAACGTGACAAGTTGTCTCAACACTCCACAATAGGCAGAGGCATCAGGGCTTGGCTTCCCCCTTGTCTTTTTCTAGGTAGGTTCTCAAAATCAGACTTTGAATAACCTTTGATTGCTTGCCCTAGGCGTTGCAGAAAGGTGAGACACTATAGCCCGAGCCAGACTGGAGACACATACCTTCTTTTTTTAATTAAATGTGTTGTGTTAGGGAGGATTTACATTCAGGTCAATAACTCTGTATTATAGCAAGATATACTGTATGCTACCATTCAGAATTTAAACTAACAGTGCCACCTGGCAGTTGATATAGAAATAGCTTTTCTTCAGTGTTTTTTTAAAAAATACTAGTAAAACATTAAATATTTATATCTAACATTACTCCACATTCTAGTAAAAACTTTAAATATTGATATTTATTGTTACGGTACACTGCAGCCCACCCAGCTACACACTACCCACTTTAACAGTGGAAATGCCAAAGGGGAAGAAAAAGTAGTCTGAACAGACTTCCAATATTGATCCCAACTCAAACCTCGTCAGGAGTGTTTGTAATCTAGGATTTAAGATGAGGGGTTTGAGAGACTGACCAGTTTCTAAAAATCTAGGAGGCATTGCTGGAGTTTATCTTTCACTGCTTATTTAAGGAGGTGAGAAAAGGAGAGGGACACCACATTGCGGCACAATTAGATGCTGTTTGACTAATGACACGCTCTGAAATGACTTGATTCCTTTTAGATTCCCCGTTACCTTCTCTTGATGTCCACATATTTGGTTTACAGAACACAAGATTGTTCCCACCGTACAGCTGTGATCCATTGGTAGACATAGCCCCAAACATTTCCAATGTGCTCAGTTGCATGTACAGTAGATACTGAGACAGCAGTGTCCAATAGTTAGAGCAAGGAACTGGGAACATGAGGGTTCTATTCCTGGCTTTTGACCACCTTGGCCATGTATCATGGGGTATATATACACCATCTTGTCCCAGCAACCAAGCGGCTAATTCAGATACAGCCAGCCAAGGCTGATTGACAGACTCAAAGCAGCTGGGGAGATTAAAAGAGATGGGAAGCAGAGTGACAGGGCGGATGGCAGAGGAGCAAGCAGGCTGAAGAAGGGAACTCCTGCCAGCAAGCTGCTGAGAAGCTGCTCAGATACCACACTGAGAAGGGACTTCCAGACCAACAGCCTGAAAAGCCTGCAGAAACCAGAGGCAACAGGAAGGAGCTCAGGGCACAGCAAGAGCTAATGAACGCCAATTCTGCCTGGCTGGATTAAGAGCCTGGAAAGGGAACCAAATGGAGCAAGTGGACCTGGGTTCCCCTACCAACCCCTGAGGGCCTTAAGAACTGAGGGGGTTTCTTGCCCCCTGGACACCCAGACCAGCGGACTCTGCCAAGAATTGGGTAAAAACCCACATACCCCAGCGGGACTCAGGCAAGGCAAATTGACTGACTGCCTTGCCAGAGCAAATGCTGGTGTAACACTCCACCTGGCCAAAGGGGGCTCTTTTGCATCAGCATACAAGCCTCACACCATCACCACCTCACTGCCTCAGTTTTCTCAACTGTAAAATGATTGGCAATAACTTGCCTCCCTTTGGAAAGCACTGAAATCCTTGGATGGAAGGCAATGAAGAAGCGCAAAGTATTGTGTTATAATTCTAAAGTTACTCCTGCAGTACTGTACTATTTGATCTCATTGGTCGGCTGCTCCATGACAATTATACTTGGTCCCTGGAGACAATCCTGGCCAGTTAATATTAGGCCTGGTCTACATTTAAAATTTAGCTACAAGGCTCAGGGATGTGAAAAATCCAGATCCCTTAAAATTGATTTTAGAAAGATATTGAAAGAGGACCTTTAAAGAACGTCTTCCATGCAAGGAAATCGTAAGATAGGTGTTTTTAAAAAGCTGGTCTCATGTCACAAGTTGCAAAATGTAATAAGAAAGAATATCTTATTGTGTTCACAAATAGAGCTAGCCAAACATTTTTTGTGGAAACACTTTTTCTGTGAAAAATGCAGATTTGAGTTGACTGAAACAATTTGTGACGATGTCAAACTGTTTTGGTTAAGAAAAAGAAGTTTCAGTTTTTAATTCAAAATGACTTTTTGAAATTCATTTTAATTTCATAGAAAATTTTTTAAAAAATAAAAACAACTTTTTTAACATTTTGTTTTGCTGAACATTTTTAAAAAATTATTTTGGGTTGACCAAAACTAACTTTTTTAAAAAAAAAAATAAATTCAGTACTGTAAACAAATTGAAAAATCAGTTATTCACACAACTTTAATAAATTTAAGGGAAAACTCCTTCACCAATATTTATTTTTGTTTTAGTTTATTTTTTACCCAGACATATTACAAGACACCTAGGCTAAAAGTTTCAGCTTTGGATGTCCAAAGTTAGGGCATGTCTACACTTCCTCCAGAACGATCGATCTAGCGGGGCTTGATTTATCACGTCTAGTAAAGACACAATAAATCAACCACCAAGTGCTCTCCAGTCGACTCCAGCACTCCATCGAAGTGAGAAGTGTAGACGGAGTTGACATGGGAGCATCAGCAGTCAACCTACCGCAGTGAAGACACTGCACTAAGTAGCATTATGTACGTCAACTTCAGCTATGCTATTTTCGTACCTAAAGTTGCATAACTTAGACTGACTTAGCTCGCCCCTCGCCCCAGTGCAGACCAGGATTTAGATGCCTAAATATGAATTTAGATACCTAAGTGACCTCCACTTCCATAGTTCTGAGCAACTCTAACTCCACCCCTGAGAATCAGGCTTTATATATAAAGTATTGATTTAGGTGTCTACCTTTAGATCCTCTATTTTGAAAATTTGTGGCTTAGGTTGAAAGCCTAGATTGGCCATAATTAACACAGGGTCAACTCACTGTAAGTGATCATGACCACTTGAAGAATGGAACTATCAGCATCAAGAATGAAACTCATTTACACATATAACACAGCCTTTTTAGACAGTTTTCCCTACTTGCGGATGCTTATCCAAACCAAACCCAAACCTTGCAAGGGTCCCCCCCAGGAACTGACTGGATAGAATTTCATATGATTATACTTAGGGTATGCCTACTCTGCAATCAGGGTGCGCGAGCGCAGTTCGTGCAGACATCCCCGAGCTAGCTTTAATGTAGCTAGCCCTCGGGTAACAGGAGTAGTGAAGCTGCGGCAGCACAGAATTCAGTGTGGACTGTACAAACCCGTCCAGAACCCTAGGTAATCACTTGAGCAGTTTCACTGCTACTTTACTCAGGCTAGTTAGATTATTTGGACAGAACCCTGATTTTTCCCACCACCTGCCCCTCTTTCACCCAGTCAGAGATAAAGAGAATTTGATCCAGAACAGAACTGACATTCCTCACATCAGAAAACTACTAGGGTACTATTGATTCTGCTCCATTTCTGTCAGAATATCTCAGTAAGTATTAGTAAAGAGATACCTGTATGCTTGCATATGTATTTCTTAGGCAGGAGTGGTGCTGAATTTATTCTATGGAGGCAACCATTTCCCCCAAACATACAGAAAGTTCAATTAGCTAAGATGGAGCCAGACTCCCATTGATTTCACCTGGAGAACCAGCAGATTACAAAGAAACACAAAACAATATGCCTTAGTTCATCTGTCACTGCTGTGGGAAGCTGTCATTTCTTAGAGTCAAAGCAGTGCTGATTCACATTGCTCCAAAGCTGCACATTATTGCTGCAATGTTGGCAAACAAATATAGTCCACCTGGTAGGGTGAATGGATTTTAACACAGGCACTGATCCACTGTGGTTTTGATTCCAATACCAGTTTAAACACCGTGGATTGCCAAACAGCTGCTCTAGCTCATGAGCACACGGTCATGAAGTCATTGCAGAAGAAACCAGCCTCCTGACATAATGAAGCCCATGGAGTGTATTGTAAGCCAGAGGCTGTTTTCTTAGCTAATTAAAGATTGTTCACTAGAATAATTTCACACCACTTCCCTACCACCAACATGCACAGCAAGTCAAACCTCTGAATGTTGGAAGGGGCAGTGCAGCCACAGCAGAATATTGTAATGACTCCTTTCAGTCGGTAAGAGTAAGAGTGCTCCAGAGAGGCCAGCAAAATCTTTCTCACAAAATTCAGAACAGGAGAATGTTTTTTCTATTTGCACCATTAGCTGTAAGCTATTACTTTCAGCTTTAAGAGATCTTGAAAGCCTGCATGACTCAAAGGTCAAAATTTCATTCTGGCCTTGAGACTGTGAATCTCTGCATTGTGAGCAGCCAGAGCTGACAACTGGTGAGCACAAGTTAAATTTAAGCATTTGGTATAGTCTCTGCACTGAGCAATAGTAAGTCTCAATTTCCCTGCCAGCCTCTTCCTTTATCCACAAGGGCACAGGGTAGAAAGGGTGAGATACCAGCAAAGAATGGACGTGTCTGAAGACACTAATTCAAAATGGCACCTTCTTAACATCTCAGTTCCTTGAATATATAGTTATCTCTGCTCATTTTAGTCACATCACAAACCTTGTGCTCCAAGTACAAGATGCACTTTTTTGTTGTTGTTGTCTCTAATCTAATCCCATGCCCATGTAAAAATACAAAACAAAACACTACCCGGCACACACAATTCTCATGCTGGGGAAAGGATACGAGAGAGAGCAAACCAACATGAGACACATTAGTCATGTCACTTAACAAGCTACTGGAAGATGCTCCATACTACAGTAATGAGGGACGGTACAAGATTCTACACAGAACAGAGTAGCGACAAGTGTAAGTTTACTACTCTTCACTCCTGTTAGTGGTGTTAGCTCTGCAGGGCTCTCTCAGAGGGAAACCAAGGGTACATCCACATCACAGCTCGGAGTGCAAATGACAGTTCGTGTACCCAAGCTGACTATACTCACTAAAAACAGAAGTGAAGATGCCGTGGAGCTCATTTTAGCACCATCTGCACAAGCCCACAGAAACTCCTGGGTACATACTTGTTAGTTTGACCAGACCCAGCTTCCCATTCCACAAGTCATAGAAGTCTGGGGGGCTGTTCATGTTTGAAGGGGTAGTCCACAGAGGAGATGGGATTGGTAATGAAACTCTTCTAAGAGGGTCAGTGTGTCCCTTCCAGGATGTTTGCCTATAAAATACTTGTTATTTGGTATCAGCTGGTACATTCCGAAGGTACCTACAAATGATTTTCAGATGTAACTGTTAGAGCTTGTGACAGGACGGTGTCAGAACAGGGTGACTTTGCTTCATCTAGAGAGGGAGGGACTGTTTTGCCGCATGGTCATTCTAGTGGGGCAGCTGCCCCCACTCCTGGGTAAACAGGGCTGTGGCTGGGGACAAGTAGTTCCCAGGCTGATGGGGCATAGCAGCCACAGCTGTGGCTGGGTCAATTAGAGCCCAGCTGGACCTTATAAGAGGGCTGAGAGTTTGGTGCAGAGACAGAGAGTCTCCTCCTCTAGCTGTGGAGGCAGATTGGCCTGGCTGCTGGGGAAGCTGAAGGTACCTGGAGTGCGAATGACAGCCCATGGAGTGGAGCAGGGCTGTGGGGGAAAGGCCAGAGGAATTGGGGAGCTCCAGGCTGGCAACTCCTCAGGCTGCAGGTCTTAGGCCTAGAAGGGGGTACTGGGGTTGCAGGGGGCAGCCCACAGGTAAGCAGAGGCAGCAGGCCAAACCTCCTTGCCTATGACGACTGGCTTATACAGACTGCAGTCGGCTCCAGTGAAAGGGGGCTTGATGGTGACTGTCAGTAGCCCATAGGCTGAGGCAAGGTGGGGATAGTGGGTGGGGGTTCCCCGGGGAGGGGAGACCCTGAGACTGTGGGGGTAAGCAGGGGCGCAGCACCCTAGGGAAGAGGGCACTGGGGTCCAGGGAAGGACACAGGGCCAGTGGCAAGCGGGACACCGGCCTGCGCAGGGCGTTCCAGAGCTGGAAGAGCTGATTTCCTGGAAGACCAGCAGGAGGTGCGGCAGGGTGAGTCGCCGCTTTGCTACAGTCATCCATAAGGCCCTTGTCCAACCCCGGTCACATTTAAGTCTCTGGAAGAACCACTTGTCATCCTGCCTTCAGTACCAACAAAATCTGTGCTTGTTGCTCTGCTTCCTCCAAGTGTGTTGGTCTGTGGACCGTGAGCTCCTCAGTGAGGGGACCATCCATCCTTGCATGTCTAAAGTACCACTGCATTACAGTACTGCCATGAACAAAAATAATGGCTGCATATTCCACTATGGCAATGAATCCTATAATCACAACCCCGACCCGGGAGACTACAGAACAAGCCTAGACTAGAGCCAGTTGGGAATCGTTTGATGGAATAGTTTTTGATCAGAAAATGCTGATTCATCAAAAACAAAAACAAAAATTTGTGGGAACATATCAGTTTTGATAAAATTTCATCAGAAAGGTTTCTTAGGTCCAGGACAGAATTTATAGTCAGAGACAAAAAAGAGATTTCCCCCACCCTAGAATAGCCTGCAACTGGGATGTTAGAGAGACAGTTTCAGCTCCCTGATCCACCTAATTCATTGAGTGCCTGACCACTGGGCTATTGACTATACTGGGGTCTCTCTCTCTCCCGTTCCCTACCACATGCCAGGTGAGTGCCTTGGTCACTGGAGTGAGGGAGCTCTCTCACTCTAATTTTTTCACACAAAAAATCCAGAAAGTCTGTGGAATAGGGAATTTTTTTAATCTAGAAAATTTTCACAGGATAGGAAAACCATTTCTGACCAGATAGCACTCTAATCCTTTTTGGAACACAAGTGAAAACACAAGTGTCTTGAATTAAAGAATGAGATCCAGGACCAGCACCATTACGATCAATCATAATGTTTGGCTCGAGAAGTCATGGTTGTGCTTTAACAGCGTCTGTCCATGACACTTTGCAAATTGCAGTAACACTGAATATATAGGGACCATCCCAAGTTTCACCTGCACTGTAGTTCTCAATGGGAACAACATTTTATTTGGAATGCTTTACTTTACACTGATTGTGTTCTAATCAAAATTAACCACAGCCTGTACACCAGTAATTCCAGACACAGTTTCCCTATCACGTTCCCTGTGTAATTTCTTTTGCTTTAATCAGACATCGCTACTGGGTGTGTTTGATCAATTGTTCAATCAAACCAAACAGATCTATAGCAACCCCGGCCTCGGCCAGTGTGCATGTTCTGCACTAAGCACAGTTTCCTGGGTTCTGACCCTGGCCACAGAGTACAAGCTTTTCTATTCTACTAGTGCCTAAAGAATGCAAAACTAGACGTGGGCCTGAACCACATAATTCAGATCTGGCTTTTATAGGCTGTATGGGGAGCCATAACACACACGAGTTTTTAGCAAAAGACAGTGCCAGTTAACTTTCACCCTTACTAGTACATTAACATGAGTGTGTATTTAAATTTTCTGTCTATAGTGAACAGGACTGGAAACTTCCTTTAAAGAAAAGAGCTGTGATTAATCCCCAACAAATTAGGGCAGGCAGAGAACGGCATAACACTGAAGCTTGCGGATCTTACTGGCCAGCTTTGGAATTTGAAATGTCAGCTTTTAAAAAAAGACATCGGTGTTCAAATCCTGGTCTGATTGAAGTCAATGGGAAAACTCCTCGACTTTAGAGGGGCCAGGATTTCACCCCCAGGAGCTGCTGAACCAAAGCGTTCCCATTGTTAAGTATTACTTCCTAATAAACTTGTTGCATGCATTTTTGTTTTCTCAACCTCATATGTGCTTCTTTTTTGTTCCCCTTGCAACTCTACTCAGTGGCAGAGTGACAGACGGGCATGCCACCTGGCAGGATTTGAAACAGGGAAGATGCGGATAGCCAGCCTAATATTTTACCAAGCCCATCAAACTACAGAGCCATGTTCAGCCTTGGTTCAACACCACCTAAAGCAGCCCTTGCTTCTTTACTGTGTATTCCTCACTGTAACAAATGCCAGTTTACACGTGCCACGTTGTATGAAACAATTAGCCTGGATTACAAATGTACAACTTCATTAGAAAGTGTGCATGTATACAGCCAGTACCCATGCAGAAAAATCCCAAGCTCTGGTTCAAAAGAGAGGCAGAGGAGAAACGTTAATCAATGCAATGCCAAAAGTAATTAAATTGGGACTTGAAAGGTGAGTCATCATTGCACACCTGAAATAATTTTTAGCACAGCCAAAAGTAACGGACTGCTTCCTGAAGCTGTGTTCCTAAGGCTCAGGCTCCAGGGGAATCAAGTCCACTGAACAACAAAGCTCTGTTCTCTTTAGCAAAGAAACTCACTGCTAAAATAAATGTAGTGACAATAAAATTCAGGAGGTAGAACTTACGTCCAAATGGAATTTAAACTCAGGGGAGAGGAGGGCCAGATTCGGGCATTTTCTACCTCCAGGTGGCACACGAAGCCAGCAACCCTTACTCACCTTGAGTAGTACCTTCCTTTGCAAACAGTCTCATTGAAAGTAAACTGGCAACTAATGCAGCAAGGTACTACTCACTGTGAGTAGGGTGGGAAAATATAATACTTAGTCCTGCCATGAGTGCGGGGGACTGGACTAGAAGACCTCTCGAGGTCCCTTCCAGTCCTATGATTCTATGAATGTTGCCTACAGTGTTTTGCAGCAAAGTTAATGCTTGTCTTACACTCTGAGCCCCCAAGTGCCCAACTACAGCACGAGAATGGAATGGAGAAGCGGGGTGGGGAGATTAAATAGTTATTTATCTATCTAGTTCAACAAAGAATTAAGGCAGCCGAGCCGAGCTTTTCCAATGAGTAGGTGTTAGTAGATCATTCATCATCAGCTTAAACTAACATGAAACAGAAAGCAGAAGTCTGAACACACGGAACTAACACACTCAGAATTCTGATTAGCCACTTGCTTATATTACGCTGTTTCAAGCTGTGAGCCTGTATTGGATCATTTAATCCTTGTGCAGGCGGTTAATATAGTAACCTCTTACAGTTGTCACAGTCATTGGAGAGAGGAAGTGGAGAATTACCCTCCTTGCTCTGGTGACAAGAGAGAGAGAAATAATTACAGAGACCACCTCACCATCACCACCATGAAGATGCTTAATGCTGCCATTCTTATTTTAGTCCTGTTTTATCCCAGTTTCAGCACAGAGTGGCCTACGCACACAGTCTGCAAGGAGAACAATTTGGAAATATATTACAAAAGTTGTGGTGAGATCTTTAAAATTCCATTTTATATTTACAAGGACAATAAAGTTGTTATTGCATATCAGGGAAAGTTCCTATTCCAGGTGATGAATGAAAGGGTTAAGTTTCTGAGCAAGCCCTGATTTTCTAGTTGGAATGAGCTTAGTCGGTCAGTTTTTTTGCTTCATAAAAACCTCCTGCTGAGATCAAAGATAACAGGGAGAGGAAACAAATCATGTAAATTCTCCAAAGATTAATAAATAGCTGCCAAAAATAGAAGTAATTTAGCACAAAAAGGTTGTGCAACTGGGATTTTTATCTTGAAGTTAGACAAAACCCTTTAATCTTTATCCTCCTTACCCCTCTTGTGAAATCGAGGCAGGAGGCTGTCATGGCATTGATCTACTGTTTTCCTAAGGTACAGTTTGGCTGTGGAGGTGCATGTTTTCTCTTCTCCCACTTAGAGTGACAAGAGACCCAGTGTGACAATAGGAAGGAATCAGGCTGTTGAAAGCTGCTATCATGCTTAGCTAGACCACAGCAGACATGCTTAACGGAGGCATTTCCTGTGGACTGTAGGTTTGTTCTTTAAATCCGTTGAAAAGAAAAGGAGCAAACGGCAATGAAATAGCTGAAAATGAATTCACTGAATGGTGCTTCCTTTTCAAGTTGGTTGCTTTCCTGGCCTTGCGCCTCTTCTATCGTACTGATCTGCTTTACTACTGGGACAAAGGGAATTAGAGTCACAGACGCCTCATTCATATTACGCACGTGATATGAAAAGTGATTCATGGCAAATGAACACCCTAGAGTTTGTTTTTCCAATTCATCCAGACACAAAGGGTTCCTCAGGAGGCTTTTTCTCCCCTGCAGCTTTGCACATCCATTAAAAATGAAAACAGCAAGTGGCAAGAGGAGTAAATAAATATTTGTAATAAAATCCTTAAGCAGCCCATTCCTATGAGAACAAAATCAGGCTTCACTTATTATAAATGGATCTACTGTTTTAGGAAAAAAAATAATTAGATATTGGATGGAAACTTTGCCGTTACCTTTATTTTAACATTAATTCCTTGTGTTAATTAATTCCCCCACCCTCCCAATATGTCTCCGTTAACAAGTAGCAGGCTTTACAGAGGCAGTGAGCTAAATTTTGAGTTGTTTAAATCGAGAAAAGAATTGCTTGCTGGGTGTATGTCAGATTGTTTATATTGAGAACAGCAAACAAGAAAGAACATAATTAAGGTCCCCAGGAGAAAGCCCCATTCTGCTCTCACATCTGTGAGAATCAGGCAGCGCTTTAGAAGGCAGTGGAGTTACACAGGTGTAAAACCAACATGAGAGCTAAGGGCACATGTAGACATCAGGCTAGGGGTGCGATTCCCAGTGCAAGCAGACATACCTGTGCTAGCTCTCATCGAGCGAGCACACTCAAAATAGAATGTCGCTGCCGTGGCCTGGATGGCAGGAGAAGCGAGCCACCCCGAGTACTTGTTTAGGGTCTCAGGCAGGGGCGTACTCAGAGCGGCTCGCCCCTCCCGCTGCTCACACCGCCATGGCTACCCTCTGTTCTTAGTGAGCTAGCTCAATCCCATGTCTCCTCATGTTGGAATTTACACTGACAGCTCAACATGTACATGTACCCTAGGTCAGATCCAATCTGTATGGGCCTGATTTTCTTTTCACTGACACCGGGGCAAATCAGGACTAATTCCAATGAAAGTAATGACACTACTCCAATATAAGAGACTGGCATTGGTGAAAGGAGAATTGGGACTTGTGTCTCCACTGACTAGAGCTGATTAAATATTTTTTTGGACAAAAATTGATTTGACTAAGATTTTTCATTTTAATCGAAAGTTTGAGGGTTTTCAAACAATATACTACTCCAGTGATATACTACTGGCAATGCAAGAGGCAACCTCACTTTTCTACATGCGGCCATGTCATGGGAGCAGGGGCTCCCTCACCGAGGATTTCTCTTTGCAAACAGTCCACACGTATGCTTATCACAGCATACTTTATTTACAACATTTTATGCAGCTTCATGATGCATCACCATAAAGTTTTTCCCAACATTTCCATTGGGGTGAAAGAGAGGTCTTACCACTCTGAGATTCTGATCTTCTTTGCCCTTCCTTCCAGATCTCCCCTCTCCATTCATATCTCCCATTTAACAGTTCCCAGCTGACTAAATAAATCCCCTTCTTAATTCACTCCTAATCAACTGTCTCCCAACTTGGCCCATGCAGGGATGCTTACAAAGTGCACAGATTGGTGAGTCCCTTCTGCTCCCCAACCCACTCCCACTGTTTCAAAAGCCCCTTCAGCTATTCTAATCTCGGAGGAAACAACAATGCTATCTTTCGTCTGTGTTGATAAATTGCTTTCCCAATGGACCTTCTGGTGCTAGGTCTAGAATATCTTTCAAGCCAGGCAACTTTGCCTGTTACACTGCATAGACTTATGAGATACTTCAAATGCAGCAATGCCCAGAAACCACAGAGCAGCTTGTCATGTCAGAAGGATAGCTTTTCATGGTGTCAGTAAGGTCAACGAGATTAGAATAAGAGCTTAAGTAGCTGCCTAGCCCAGGAATCCTGGACGTTGGTGGAATGGGAATAACAACAAGTACTACTCTATATGATAGGCATGTTCTGCTGAATGGCAGAAGAACATTAAAGGTGAATTGTAAAGCAAAAGTTCAACGTTCCTTTTAACCCCACAAAGCCAACTGGGGATATTCAGCCCAGAAATAAATGTTAGCCAACCTCTGTAAAACTCTTCTTCCTCATTCCCTCCCAATCTGAAAGCCTCAGGGTACTTCCATTGAAGACATCCCAGAATGCATCATTCTGTGACATCAGATATGGGTTACAATAAAGCTTCCAGGGTGAGATTCTGGCCCAACTGAAGTCAATGGAAAAACTCCCATTGATTCAATGGGACCAGGATTCATCCCAGCTATTTGTTATTTTACATCCTGGGATCTTGGCAATGCTGGAGGAAAAACAAAGTGGATTTCAGGAAGTGAAAGACATTTTTAACTAAATTAGTCAAGATTTTATTTCTCTGCCCAGTGCCCTACATAGCCTGATTAATAGGGCTTAGTTCCAGCATATAAATCTGGTATTAAATATTCATATTTACTTTGCAGTTCACCAAAAAGAAATAACAACAAAAATCCTGATCAGTAACTCCATAGTGAGCAACCTAGGCTGAGAAAGCAGTGGCCCAGAGAAGTAAATAGGCTGCTACACTGTCTCCCAGATGTAACAGCTAGTACAGTGAGCATGTGCGATAACTAGGGATAAATATATATTCTACCAGGGAATAAGTGATCAAAGTGAAGGAAGATCTACCATGACCATAAATCACTTCAGAAACCTTGGGAGACACATTAAGACAGAAGTAACACAGGTCATCTTCTTGAAGATCCTTCCAATGCCAAAAACAACCAAGAGAGAAGAGTTATACAGAGGACCACCTGATGGATGTGCCAGGAGAGTAGAGAAATTATTTTTGCATTTATTAGAATGTGGAACAATGGTAGATTGTGTGCAGCAGAATTTACTAAGTCGAAAAAGATAGCTTTCATATATCTCAAGTGACTTGGCATTCACTTGCAACATATGAAATAAGGCAAAAGGAATTCAGAAAAAATTAAATGTTTTAACATACTCAAATGCCTCTCTCATATGTAATGTATATTCAGTGTCTACAGAAACATAAGACAGGGGCAAGATCCAAGGTCCATTTAGTTTTGTATCCTGTCTCCGACAGTGGCCAGTATCAGATGCTTCAGGAGAAGCTATAAGCACGCTGCAGGAGGCAGATGTGGGATAATTTGCTCCCAACATTAAATTTCATCCCTCTCTCCAATAGTCTCCAAGAGACTCCAATAGTCTCCAAGAGACTGGCATAAACCCTGAAGCACAGAGGTTTAATATCCCTTCCAAAATTTTTATCATTCATTATATATGAAACATGTAAGAAGAACTCAAAGTTATCAAATATGAAGCTGCATTGCCAGTTTAATCACTTGTTTATTACTCTGTAGTCTGTCTGAGCTCCTGTTTTATACAGCTTTTCAAGAAAATCAGGCTAGAAACATCATAATATTTTAAACTCTTTGACTAAGTGCCTGAGTGAAATTGAGATTTGACAAAGTGCCTAAAAGCTTCAGTTATTTAATCAAGTAGTTTGTTGGACAGAATATGCCAAATTCTCTCTCAGATTTCATGGAGATGGGCACATCAAAGAGATAGCGATAAGGCCATTCCTGGTGAAAACTCAAGATTTCAGGGACTTGAATTAATTTAGTCCAATGACTGTAACATCAGTATAGTCTCCGAATAGCTGAAAGTAACTAATGCACCCTCATTGGGGCAGGGACTGTCTCTCTGTTCTATTTGTACAGCACCTAGCATAATGAGGTCCTGGTCATGACTGGGGCTCGTAGGAGCTACAATAATACCATTTTTATTATTTGTATCTGCCTTGTGATTGGAAGATTAACTGCATTTTTACTCTTGGTCCCCTATGCATATATTCCTGGATATTAGACAATATTTTATTTAAAAATGGGATAACCTCCACAAGGGAGAGGGCTTCCAAGGATTAAACTGCCTGACAGACAAATATAGTCAAGTGATTCTTACACTGTTAACACTATTTTGCTGACTAAGTGAAAAAGAGGAACCATAACAGGAGAGTTTTATCCAGAGATATGAAAGGAATCTGCAACACGAAAGTTTGACTCTGATCCCTTTGTACTTCTGAGTGACCTCTACCATAACAACACTCTTGATCTCTTCACTTTACATTTTAAAAGTTAATTCTCTGGGGGAGAGGAGGAGAAGGTAATGTAGTTAAGTGTCCTGAGCAGATTTCAGTGCTATTCCACTGTCATGCTCCTACTCTGAAAATGCATGCAAACAAAGCTGATGGAGCATAATTCTGACACACCCACCAGCAGCTGCTTATAATGTGTTTATATAACTGTAATTGGGTTAGTTCATGTTAATTAGCATTCTCCAGTGTTCCAAGGACATCCTTCTCAGAGAGTACACTAGGCACTTGCTGCTGTAGATATCTAAGGGGGTAATGTATTTTCCAAGTGCTTTTACAACATAGTTTCTTGAAGAGTCTTATGGTTAGCCAGTGTTTGTACAACTATTATATGTTGGTGTCAACACTTGGAGACAACTAGTTTCAGATGATTGAACAGCCCCTCCTAGACATATATCCTCAACTGAATAACTAAAATCCTGAAGTGTCTAGACTAGCTTATGTGACAAGCCTCACAGATCCTAGTCCCTAAAATGAAAATGTCTAGAACAGAGGTAGTCAACTATTTTTGTCCAGGTCCAAATTTCTTGGTCAAGGTATAGCCAAGGTCCAGACTACAGAGAAAACAATAATAAAAATAAATGATGATAATAAATAAACAAAAGTATTTGGCAATCCAGATTTGGCCCTTGGGCTGCTTATTGACTACCCCTGGTCTAGAGGATGAGATAGAGGTTTTTAACAACCCTCATCTCCAACTTGGAATCTGGTGGCTCTCTGGAAAATAAAGAAATGGGTATATTAATTATTGAAGACTTCGCTTTCAGTATGTAGGAGCAACTACCAGGGAGTTTTGGGGAAAGCTTCAAAAGGGATGATACAAAGCCAATATTTGGGCTGACATCTGTAGGGAGACCCAGGCCTTTTAGAAGGCCATCAAGTCTAACTTGATTTTCTGGCTAGCAGAAAGACTGTTTAAATGAGAGGCTGATTTCACACTTCATATCTGGCTTTTTCTTTATTTTTTTTTTCAAGTCAAATCAGGCCCAATGTTCATGAACTGAAATTTCAGGAGAAGGGTAAACAAACAAATATATAATCTTAAGTAGTCTAGTGGGCACGCTTTATTTGCAGTACTCAGATGACTATCTGTAGGCTAGCCACGGCTTTCGGGCTCTATTTTCACATAGCAAACCTGCTGCCAATGCTTAAATGGGACAAAGTAAACCTTTGCGTAGCTTCTGTTGTCATCGATCCTTTACGTAGAAACATGCCAAACTTCGGCCAGATGGATTTCTACAAAAGGAAGCTTAGTCCACTACTCTGCCCTAAGAGGTTGCAGTTTTGTGCCCTGTGTTATCAGTTTTCACTGGATTAGAGTCACAAATGGAAATACACTCTCAGATTACACTGCATTCCTTTAATTTTACTGAGACACATTCTGATCTGAAAGGGTACAAAACTGGTCTGTACTAGAAAGTAAGGTCGACTTAGCTAAATTGCTCAGGTGTGTGATGTAGTTAAGCCGACCTAAGCCCCAGTGAAGACAGCGCTAGGTCAACATAAGAATTCTTCCATCAACCTAGCTACCACCTCTTAGGGTACGTCTACACAGCCCACATTACAGCATGGCCACAGCCGCTTTGCCACAGCTGCGCTGTAACATGGGCAGTGTAGGGATGCTTTATTGCCGGGTAAGAGCTCCTGGCAATAAAAAAATACACACACACACTCCTGAATGAGGGGTCATAGCACACTTCTGGCGATAAAGAGCGGTCTATACCAGCACTTTTCAGCCCAAAAACTTTTGTCGCTCAGCAGGGTGTTTTTTCACACCCCTGAACTACTATAGTTTTAGCGCTGAAAGTGGCAGTGTAGACACAGCCGTAGAGAGGTAGATTTTCTACAGTGACAGACAAACCACTGGAATAAGTGTGTACACCACAGAGGAGCAGCTGCAGCATTGCAGTTGTGCTGGTGTAACATGCCGTTCATGGAATCCAGGTCAGCTACTCTTCCCATCCCCCAAAAGTCTTTGCCATATGAATTGAAAGGCTTCGTGAGGACCAAATATACTGTGTTTACAGCTCAACTTTTTATTCTTCATAGAAGCAACAGCATGAGCTGTGAGACAAGAAGCAGATCTGTAAAGCATGGGATCATATTTTATAAACCCAGAACGATTATCTTCAATCACTCAGTAGTACCATGCTAACGGGTTGTCGTCTTTATTAATCTTTGCAATAACTTTAATTTCACATAACACCAATTTCTGCTTTTCCCATCACCCCAAGTTAAATTGGATTGCTGGTCTCGCTCTCTTGGTGTATACATTATCTGTACATGGACACTCTTTTTAATTAACGGAAATAAGCTTGCTGGGAGTGTTAGCTATTAGGGAGAAGTTAGTGGGTGGGGGAAACTCTTGTTTCCTGCTTCTCCAGGGTAAATGTTAAATCATGCACTTGATAAAAGAAGGATCTCTCTCCATTACTCATTGTTTTATGGCAGCTAGATTGAGCCAGATGCTTCATAATTATTTATTTCTTTCTTTTCCTCAAGCAGTCTCCTGCAATTGCTTTTGTTCCTGAATTATTCAAAGCCACATGAAACCAGCTCCCCACTAGTCTTTTCTAGCATCAATTCCTAATGGACAACAATCAAAGAACTAGAGTTTCCCTTGAAAATGTTTTCATTTGCCCTACCCAAAATACCTCAATGTGACAGTTTGAATGCCCATCTGGTCCATGATCCCCAGAGAGATGACTGATCGCATGGTATCAGCCCTTCTTCCTAGCTGCTATATAGCATTAAAATATCGTTGGAAATACTAACTCCTTTCCCATGTAGTCAAGAATCAGAGGGGTAGCCGTGTTAGTCTGGAATTGCAGAAGTGACAAAGAGTGCTGTGGCACCTTAAAGACTAACTAAAAAAAATTTTAGTTAGTCTTTAAGGTGCCACAAGACTCTTTTTCCCATGTAGGCAATTGCTGTCACTGCCACAGGGACATTAAGGGATCGCAAACAGTAGGGAAAGTAGTCCACAAGGCAATTAATATTTAGATATAGTCCCCGCTATGAAAAAGCATGGGACTACACAGACATAATTAAACAATGCCAAAACAGTATTAGAAATTGTATTTATAGAGTACAATGAGCCAAGAAGAACTGTAAGGAGCCTGTGGTTTTGTCAATTATTAATTCATGCAAAATGGGAATATTTTATAGGGGACAGGTTTAGTATTAAATAGGTGAGCCAAAGACATACCAAATATCTAGCAAGACCTTGGGATTAGCTCTCTTTGTTTTGTAAAGTGGGGGTCATCAAAAAGCGTATCCTACCCACAATAACGTTAAAGACCAAGAATTGAACAATGGTGGTTTGTGAGCAGTCTCATGGTAAATTTACTGTTTAGGTATACCATAAAAATACATCTTCTAGAGACCTCCATTTTACCTCATTTAGAGAATATTGCACAGATAGGCTTCAGTATAGCTCGCAACTCTCCAGAGACGCCTTCAGTTACCACAACAGCAGGACTTTCTATATGGGAGATGGGCTTCCCTGGCAGATGTACAATCAGTTTACAGGAAACGTCTAAAATAATCCAGAAAAAAACCCTCTCTAGGCTCAGATGTCTTCTCATCCAGAAGGAGGATGTAATTCACCACTGCGCTATTCCAGTTTCATGCTAGCATAACTTCACTGACTTTAGTGGGAGTTCCAACAACATAAAACTGGAGTAATAACAGTGCTAATCGAGTCTGCTTAAGGAGGAGATTTTAGTGACACTGACCCTGCTAAGCAATAAACACCAGCCTCTCCTGGATGTTACTTATGGAGTCAAGAGAGCTTCTTATTAGAGATTTGAAGAATCACCACAAAATGAATTCCATATACAGTAACTCCTCACTTAACGTTGTAGTTATGCTCCTGAAAAATGCGACTTTAAGCAAAACGATGTTAAGCAAATCCAATTTCCCCACAAGAATTAATGTATATAGGGGAGGGTTAGGTTCCAGGGAAATTTTTTTCACTGGACAAAAGACTACTATATTATATATATATATATATATATATATATACACACACACACACACACACACACACACATATATATACACATATATATATACATACATACACACACACACACACAATATAAGCTTTAAACAAACAATTTAATACTGGTACACAGTGGTGATGATTGTGAAGCTTGATTGAGGTGGTGAAGTCAGAAGGTGGGATATTTCCCAGGGAATGCCTTACTGCTAAATGATGAACTAGCACTTGGCTGAGCCCTAAAGGGTTAACATGTTGTTAATGTAGCCTCATGCTCTACAAGGCAGCACGAATGGAGGGAGGGAAGACAGACTCACACACTGTGTGTGTGAGAGAGAGATGCACATTGCATCTTTAAGTATGCTGACCCCACTTTAAGTACACTGCCTTTTTAAACAGATCAGCAAGTTGAGACAGCGGTTGCTGCCAGGAAACTCCCTCCATCCTGAGCCCTGTCATGTCCTCCCCACCCTCATGGAGATGGGGTAAGCAAGGAGCAGGGGAGAGGGCAAGCAGAAGGCTCCCATGTCGCTAGGGAGTTATGCCACAGCATTCTAAACTAGTTGTAATTTCCTAAGTGTTGTACACTCGTGCCCAGGTTTGTTGCATGGCTGTAATCCCACTGAGAGATGGGTCAGGCAGACACAGATCTGAGTTTGCTTTATTCTTATGTTTCTGATTTGTCTTCTCAAAGGTCATAGGCCTAGGCTAAGCTCTGTCATTTAACATGAAGCATGGTCAGTGCTCTATTCCAAAATCACCACAATGGCAGCAAGAAAGCTATCCACAAACAGCAAGGTGCTAGAAATGTTCCCTCAGAATATTTGCAGATAACTGCAGAGCACATTCAGCAGTAAAGAGAGATTAGGCTCCAGTTAATTTTTTAGATCTGGTGAAACACAAAACAAACGTATGCACAGACACTGGCTTTCTCCGAGCTATGGGGGGTGCTCAACTCCCGCCCCCCCCCCCACCGCTCTGCTCCAAGCTCTGTCCCCTCCCCTCTGCTTCTTTCCACCCTGCTCCGCCCCAGGCCCCACCCCCACGGTCCAACCCCTGCCCCATCTCTTCCCGCCTCCCCTCCATCCCACCCCACCTTTTCCCACCTAATTCCACCCCTCCCCTGAGTATGCCCCATTCCTGCTCCTTCCCCTCTCCCCCAGCACCTCCTGCATGCCACGGAACAGCTGATCATGGTGGGTGGAAGGTGCTGGGATGGAGGGGGAAGAGTGGTCAGCAGGACCACCGGTGGATGGGAAGGGAGGAGCTGGCTGATGGCTGCCAGTGAGTGTTCAGCAACCATTCATTTTTGTATTCACCTATGAATGTGTGCCAGGCCAAGATTCAGGCAATCTCGTGCCATAGGCTCACCACCAGACCAGGCCTTCTCCACAGCCCTTCCTTGGCCCCACAGTGCTGTCACTGCACCCATGGTGTTATACTGCTCTCTGCTCCCCACACTAGACCCATCCCACCCCAGCAGCAGCAGCATGGTCCTCTTTTTCCCTACCAGGCCTGGCAACAGGAGGCCTTCAGTACAAATCCCAGCTACTCTGGTAAATCTGGCAGGTGGGTGGGATGAGTCTTCTGCATTCTTCTCCTCCTGCCAGATTTCCATTGACTTAGCTCTGTCTACACCGGGGGTTAGGTTGGCTTAACTACGTTGTTTATGGGGGTGGATTCCCCCCCCCGCCCCCCGAGCAATGTAGTGGTGTTGACCTAACTTGGTGCAGATCTGGACTTAGGCAGACAATGCATCAGTTAGGGCTCATCTAACTTCTAAGGCATAGATCAACCTAGCTACATCAGTGAAGAGTATGGAAAATTAGGCCAACCTAAGCCGGGTCACTATTGACAGTGCTAGATCAATAGAAGACTCCTTCCATCAACCTAGTTACCATCTCTCAGAGAGGTGGATTTACTACAGCGACTGAAGAATCTGTTTCTTCACTGTAGTAAGTGTCTATGCTGCAGCTGTGCAGCTCTAGCATTTCTAGTGTAGACATACCCTTAACCTCAGCCTGTTTTTTCATGCTTTTATTGGCAACAATGAGGTCTAGAAACTTTCCCTTTTTCAATTCTGATAAAATCACTTGACTCTGGGAGCTGGGACCTCAGGCTTAACCCTGTACTGCTCACACTTAATCCAGCCCTTTTGTACGTAATTGCTATTTGCAGCATTGCCAGGCCCAGATGTTTACTACTCATGAGTCAGACTGAAAAAAAAATCATGACATTAGCTTAAATATCATGTAATAATTTTTTAAAGCTCATTTTTTTGGGATCTTCTAGGTTTGCAGCTTTCAGTTGCACATTTTCAAGCTTTTCTCTGCAACCAGAATGAGGGCTAGAAACTTACTCTTTCAGAAATGAAAGCTGAGGTTCACACACAATCATTTGCCTCCAGGAGCTGGGGCTTTAAGTAATACACTAAATATCACACAAGTTTGCGGCACTATTGCAGTAAGGTGCACAGGTCCTTTGCAGCCCCAAAGACATGTGACATTCCTCCCACTCCACCTCTATGATGCCTACATGAGCCAAACTGTTGTGGGTTTTGGAGACAAAACCCAACAGGAATTCTGCACTGGGTTTCAGAGTGCAGCCCTGAGCTAAATGAAATGCCAACCTGCACTTGAAGATTCAAGTTAGCAAAGTCAATGTTGACCGTGATTCTGAGATCAGTGTAGACCAGGACAAAGTGTGCTCAGCCCAGCATCAGCTAATCATGATTAAACCCTTTCAGTTGCAGAGCTACCCAGGGTTTAATCACCATTAGCGGACATGAGTTATACTATTTGTTCTGCACTCAATGCAAAGTCACCATCAGCACTGCGTCAGCTAACTCCATTCTTCACAAGCATGCTCCAGTTCTGGTAGTTTTGGAGTGAAGGCAAGTCCTAAGTGAAGGTTCATCAAATAGAGTGTACATGTGCATAATCTGAGACTTTCATTCTGCTTCTACAGAGGCCAACTCACTATCTCAGTTCACTAGGAGAGAGTTCCACTGCATGTCAAATCTCTCTCTCTCTCTGACAGTTCAGGTTAATTTATTTAAACAGACATTAAAAGGGAAGCGTTGAGGGAATGCATAAATATGGCATCCAAAATAGTTAATCATTCTTTATCTCCTTTGTTCACTTGGATGTTGTGAGGATTAGTTTCGTTAAGCACTTTGAAGGTGAAAAGTGTTGTTTAAGTGCTAAGTATTTTTTAACTCGTGCTCATTTCCAATTCCTGCAGCACTGTGCTGTCCTTGTGTGACCCTAATAAAGCCATTCAATACAATTGCATTATCAGCTCCCAAAAGGGTGATTTTGAAAGACCAAAAGTTACCAGAATCATACTGGAGAGCTTTTGTAATGCTCCGAGATGTGCAGAGATGTGAATTCTGTCACACAATCACCACAAAGCTCACGTGATAGCTGCTTCTAATCTGCTGCATTCATTTATTATAATGATTTGGAAGCAGTGGTATTTCGAGGCAATATCAGATTACTTTCAGGTGAAATTGAACCCAGAGCAAGGTCAACAAGAGGGGTGGGGGGAAGACAAGCACAATTCTAGAAGAGACAATCAAAATTATTAGAACAGACCTTTTTCCACTGTGGCAGTTCAGTTTCTGCAATGATGCAGGGGTGCTGGAACACTTTGTATGGGGGGGTGCTGAGAGCCATTGAACCAAACTGTAAACCATAGATATGATGAAAACCACTTCAAGCCAGGGGGTGCCGTTGCACCTATGCAATGCTGTGTTAGTCACACCAATGTGAGGCCTGGAAAGGAAAACAAGATAAGAAAAATGAATCTTTTTTTTAATTGTAGCAAGTGAATTTCTCTGAACCTCCAAACAACAGTATTTTTTGGATGGTCGACTCCAGGGGTGGCCAACCTGTGGCTCTGGAACTAGAGATAGGCTTGAACCATAACCGCAGATCCAGACACTCCAATCCAATCCAATCCAGACACTCCAATGCCTTGAGGTTGTTCAAATCTAGTTGCAGACGCTGGGACTCAAACCCATCTTAAGCATTTACTTGCAGAAAAGCTAAATGTTTTTGCAAAATCTCAGTAATCATTTCAAATGTTGGTAACATATCAAAGCTGAACTTGAATAGCAAATTATCTGAAACCTGAAGAAGAGTTTCTAGCTTTAATTATGGAAGAGAGAACAGATTGAAGGAGTGGGTGGAGGAACGACTGGGATCTGAGAACATAACGTACTGTGTACTATGAAGTGTCTCAGGAAAGGGAATCATCACGTATTTTACAGTCAAAAAGGTAAATGTTTTTGCTTTGGGTATGTGAAAGACATAACATGTAATTGTTTTTTCAGTCTAGATGAGTCACTTCTGACTGAGGCAAACAAGAAAGAACAAGTATAAAGTCTCCATGAGACAAAACACATTGATTCACGCTTGGAACATTGTACATCTGAAAACGGAAATGGCAGCTGCTTCACAGTTGTTCCTGGAGGAGACTGGGGATTCCTCCACATTTAAAGGGCCAGTAGAGAAAAAGCAGAATGGTCTCTTCTTTCAACTACATAGCTACCCAAGCACAGTAAAATTTACAGATATCTTCATTGAACAACAAAAAAGGCCTATTTTGGGTTCTCTACATTCCTTTAGCTGCACCCACTCTGCATACTTCTCACTAGCACTCATCCTACCTTCTCCTGCCTCAGTAAGAATTGCTACCAAGAGGTCCCATCTCTGCTACAGAACTATCATATTGGATTGTAAAGTCCTAGAATGATGTACCATAGAGAGATGGTCAGAAATGTGTGCCCTTCCCCCGCTTCCCCCAGTGGAAAGTCAAAAGTCATAAAATATCTATTGGGAAATTCCACTACAGATTCTCATGTCAGCTGTCATTTGAGTGCCTCATACCTCCATTTTCCTCTGCAGCCATGGTCCCTGGGCAGACTACATCTTGCATGATGCACCACTGTCTCGCCTCTTGCGGAACCATTCTGGTGCTTCATGGGAGTCCCATGGCCAAAGCGCATTGTGGAAGATATAGTCCGGCTAGGGAGCCAAGCCCATAAAGGAGAATAGGAGCACGAGGCACCTGAACTGCAACTCCCACAAATTCAATTTTTCAACAAGTCAACCTTTTCCATAAAAAGCAGATGTCTTTCACAAAGAACTTCAGTTTGTCAAAAACCCAGTTTTCCACTGAAAAACAGTTTTCACCAAAACATTTTGACTAGACTTCATGCCATAATTCAGTTAGATGGTTAAAACACAGACCAGTCCCATCTAAAAGTGCAAGACCAAACTGTATTTGTTGCAATATCATTTTGTAACTGTGTCCCGCTATCAAAACTTCAGTGTTGGGACTTTTAACCATTCAACCATCTGTAGCCTTTATTCAAGCTCAACATATTACAGCAGGGGTAGGCAATCTATGGCACATATGCCAAAGGCAGCAGGCAACCTGATTTTCAGTAGCACTCACACTGCCTGGGTCCTGGCCACCAGTCCAGGGGGCTCTGCATTTTAATTTAATTTTAAATGAAGCTTCTTAAATGAAGCATTTTTAAAACCTTATTTACTTTATATACAACAATAGTTTAGTTCTATATTATAGACTTGTAGAAAGAGACCTTCTAAAAATGTTAAAAAATAGTACTGGCACGCAAAAGCTTAAATTAGAGTGAATAAATGAAGACTCGACACATCACTTCTGAAAGGCTGTTGACCCCTGAGTTACAGAAAGTATTAGCAGCTGCAACTAGAGCAACGCTAGTTGATACATTTGAGTCACTGACTCCTGATTAGTCCAGAATCTGAGCAGCTGCTTCCGAAACTTTATAATCACATTTTGCATTAAATACAGAAGTGAGAGATCTGCTTGCAGAAGCAAAGAGGAAACCAACCCCTGAGAGAGGACAGAGAAAAGTGGGGAGGGGGCCTTTGCTGCTTTAGAGAAAAGAGAAGTCTAAAACCGTATTTCCCACAAGAGCAAGAAACGGCTCTTTCCACCTCATTGCAATGCCTTTTGAAACCAAAGTTGCAAAATAAGAAGCGACTGGAAGAAAAAAAAAAAGCCATCAGGTCTCTGTGACTCTTGTGTAACTGTTAAACAGCTCCTATGGCACCATCCTTCCTTTTCAAGTCCACAATAAAACTAAAGGGACTTGTTCATTGAAAGAAAAACCAAAATGCAGCTCACTAGAATGGCACCTTGGGCAAACATCATTGCCTTTTTGTCTCACTGCTTTATTTTATAGTTGTTTTTAAGAACAGAAATTAAGTTTTGGGTGGTCCTTTGGAGAGCTTACATGATTCCCTGGTCTAGGGTTGTTTGGGGTCTTTTTAGGGTACTCATTCATCTTCTCTTCATTGCCTCTTGTTTTGGCCTTTCAGTTGTGCATTTGAGTCACCGGACTTCATTGCTTGCAGACTTCCATTCCTGATGGCCCCACCTTCCAGTCACATGTATAGTTTAAACTTGTGGGAGGGGGAGAACCATTGTAAAGACAGCATTCAAACTGGAATACAGTGCACTGCTGCCACTTCAACCTAGCATCACAGAAGACAATCTTGACTCCAGCTTGGGGCACCATTTCAGGTTTTGATGGCGGTGGGGGGATAACTTTACCCATGAATCCAGGGGCTACTTAGGCACCTGAAAACTCTAGGATTTTTTTGCAGATAGTAACTTAGAAATTAGCTGAGAGGGGCACTGTATCATAATAATTGTCAACTTTATAGACTCTGTGGATTCAATTTTTATTCTTTGTTCTGGAATTGGCCTGGATACAGCTGAAACCCTAAGAATCTGAAGCATAAATACATCTGATACTTTTATGATTCCTTCCTTTTCTCAAATTCAGAACCAAAAAAATGACAAAACAAAATGGTTTTCAGTTAAAATGCAAAATTGCATGGCAGCCATTGCTCTTCAACCCAGCATGGGACAGAACCTGCCACCTCTTGGGAGTTAAGTGAGCTCTTCTCATCTGACTCTCAGTCTCCATCCTTCCTGACCTCTGTGCTGCTTTTCATGCTGTCAACCAGAGCATCCATCCTAAACACCTGGGACCGCTTTCTGGAGTCTCAGAGGACTGGCCACCTTGGTTTTGCTCCCATCTATCAGAGTCCTCCTTTTTTTGGCAGCATGCAGCAGAGAGATAGGCTGGACTGCTGGATAGGGAGCTAGCTCTGAAAGATCTCGGTTCTACTTCCCCCATGGACTTCCCGCATGATCTCAGTCCAGTGTGTTAAGTTTGTTTTGGTCTATGCCAGGGGTTCTCAAACTTTATTGCACCATGAGCCCCTTCTGACAACAAAAATTACTACACGACCCCAGGATGGGGGACTGAAGCCTAAATCTGCCCAAGTCCTGCTGCCCTGGACAGGGGGACCAAAGCCAAAGGGATTCAGCCCCAGGCAGGGGGCCTGTAACTTGAGCCCTGCCATCAGAGCTGAACCCCCAGGCTTTTTGCCCTGGGTGGTGGGGCTTTGGCCCAGCAAGTCTAATGCCAGCCCTGGTGATCTCATTAAAACGGAGTCGCACCTCACTTTGGGGTCCTAACCCACAGTTTGGGAACCGCTAGTCTACACTTGCAGTTAAATCAGGTTCGGCCCTGGCTCAACTGCAATTATTGTTGACACCCACCATCAGAAATGGATATGTTAAAGCCTTAAAGTATTAAATAATTTAAGGACTGGCCAGATCCTAATGGCTAGAAAGCAGGAAGGTAAGGGGGATGGAGTGGATTTGAATTTATACATGAGTCTGGTTAGTTTCATGCTGCTATTCAATGACAGGCAGCAGTAAAACTGACAAGACTCATGTCAATTTCAGACAGCAGCTGGGCTTGTTGAACCTCAGCTCCCAAGCACCCATCTCGAATCCCAGGAGGCATATTTCATTTCAGAAACATTTTTCAATGGTGAAAAAACAAACCAATTTCAATTCCAGAAAAAAAAAATGAGTTTTTGCCTTTTTGTCCTGATTCAGGATGAAAAAATTTCCAAAAACTTTCACATCGCCAAATTCAGCCCAGTCAGCTCTATTAGGCATTACTGTAATACAAACAGAACAATAAATAATTATATTATTAATTATTATTATTAAGCACAAGTCACTGTGGGAGAAGGAATGAGAGTTTAGGGACACTGGAAAGTGCAGCTGTTTCAACTGAGTCCTGCCTACTATCTCTGAACTCCCATTTTGAGTTGTATCTCCCCACAGCAGGTCCCAGTCACATTCCGGCTGAAAGCGAATGTAGTTGGGATTAGCGTGATGTTGGTGAAACAGGCACATAGCAGTTGAATCCTTCTGCTGCATGAGGTCGGAGTTTGGGGATTATGTTTTGAAGATTTCAAAGAAAATGTGTGATTTGATTTTCATAAGGATTCTTTTATCATTATTTTTTATGAAGTAGAGTTCTGATGCACTGGATATAAAAGTAAAAATCAATTGCCTATTACTTTTTGACAGATCCTGTGCAAGATTTTGCTCTTAGCATTGACGGTTGTTCCGAAATCTTAACGAATACTTTTAAAATCAGAGCCGCCATGGTCTTAAGTAAGTAAAGTGCTGTTTTTGAGTGTTACAAAGAAGATACTTCACTGTGCATGTGTCGGTTTTAAAGAGGGTCAGATGAATAATGACCAAGTGCTTTTGATAAAACATGAGAGGTTTATCTCTCTCACGTGAGGGTCCAGGGGCTCGGATACAGACTGAACCTCAGGAGGCATAGATTCTATTCTCAGCTGTGTCTCTGACCTGCTGTGTGACCCTGGGCAAGTCACTTCACATCCCCACCGGCAGCCATGCCTTTGTTTCCCCTCCATTCCGCCCTTTGTCAGCTTGATCGCTTGTAAACTTGTTCAGGCAGGGGGCTGTCCTGTGGGTATTGTCTTCGCTGCAAAGTTAACTCCTCTGGAGTTAGCCTAGAAGATAGAGAGTGAAAGTGGCCACACTGTGAAATAAAACTTGAGCTGCTGTGTCCACACTGATGTGCAGCGCTAAGACTTCTGGGGGCATGTTTGTTTTCAGGGATCAAAAGCGAGACAAGTTTGAGGGTTATATTACAATCATTGCACATGCTTGTTCACAACCCCTGACTGCAAGATTTGAATGCAGCAACCTCAAAAGGAAGCTACTCTTCATTCAGTACATGTCTTGCTATCTACCACCAGGGGCATTACAGGGCAGTTTACATACTGCATAGTGTTCTGTAGATTCAGGAACTCTTAGTGGAACTGGGGCCTACATAAGAAAAGAATAGGATCTTTTAAAAATAAATAAACCAATTTATTTAATAAATTAATTATAAAATAAATAATAGCAGCTCAATTTCCAAACATTTCTCTCTGAACTCTTCTTCCATTTTCTGCGTAGGACACAACATCAAGGAACTGTCTCTGAACATTAATCTCATAATAAGTGGGAAGAGTATCCTATCCTACTCTCAGAAACTCTGTGAGCCGAATCACCAAAGGTTTATTTTCTGTGGAAAGAAAAAAGGAGGTAATTTTACCTAGCACACTAAACACTTGATGGGGGCTGAACACTGTAACAGGACACAGCTGCTGTGCTGCCAAATGTACTACTACTTCCTAACATTCTATTTACTTCAACAGAATGTTAGTGGATGACAGAAACAACAGGAGAGCATCATTTTACTTTTAAAGTCTTCTTTCTGCGTAACAGGCTCACTAGCTTGTGTTTTAATGGCACTGAATGCTATACATCAGAGTTCAAGGGGAATTTAGAAAGATAATCTATAATTCACTATATAATGTAAATAAGTAGCATGGGCCTATACCCCTTATGTTCAGTCTTATTTCAGCAAGACTGTTTGCATGTCTGAGGACTATTGCAGGATTGTCTCCTATTTTTTGTAAAAGCAAGGGCTGAGCTAATGAATAAGATTATTTGAGAAATGTCTCCTATTTAAAAAGTTGTGTTTCCTGTTCATTGATCCATAGTCCTTTCATAGAGGTTGCACCTGCGTAAGGATTAAAGACTGCAGCATTTGGACCATGATACATTTTGGTACCATCTAAGGTGTTTGGTTTTATTTAAGGATCTCTAATAATAATAAATTCTTACTCTTCTTGATGCCATGCTCATCTCTTTGGGCTGATTTGAAAAGAAAGGCGAGTGGAGGGCAATTTTCCAGGGAGTTAAGAGAATGGCAGTTTAGTAAGTTAGTTTTGAAAGCTACTTTTCCCCAGTCACCTGCATCTCCGTCAGCACTACGATAATTCGTTTGCTGTAGGGCTGTGGGTTTGGTGACCGTGCACTGCCCTGTTGACAAGATAGCCTCAGGGGAATTGCTAAGACATGTCACATAGTACAGAGATATCACAAAGAAAAGCAGAGAAATACTGTGCAAGCAACCAATTATGTAAATTCTGCAAGCCAGATAGACAGAAAAATTAAATTCAGAGGCTCTCTCAATAGTGTAGTGAATTAAAGAAAAAATAAGACACCCATAGACCTACTGGAAGACGAAGTGCTTAATAACACCCTGTAGAAAACACATTAAGGAGACCTAGAGTCGATCCTGAGCCCAGCAGAAGCTGCTGTTTACATATTAAGCCACATAGACAAACCCCTCCAGGGTTCGCAGGTCCTTTATCTTAGCCTGGCAGGGAGATGGTTTTCACTAATTGAAGTACATCATCATACAAAACAACACTTGATTGTTTAAATAATGCCATGTATCTTCATTTAGAAGCTGCCCTCAATTAATGACAGAACCTTATCACACAGTTGTTAATAGAAGCCATGTTGTTTAATAGCCACCTTCATTCGGTAGCCAGGACTTTCCCATGCAATCCATAGAGGGAAGCGGTTAAATTTGCTAGATGATGGGGCTCCAAAATGGAGATGTGGTATTTCTAGATAGTTAGTGCACGTTTTTACACAATGTTGTGATGCAATTTGGTCTCCAGCCCCACATAGAGCAACTCAGCACAGCCACATTTGAAGGCTGTGTCTACACTAGCACGTCTGTCGATATAACATATGTCACTCAGAGGTGTGAGAAAAAAAACCCACTGAGAAACATAAATTACACCAACAAAAGTGCCGATATGGACACTCTTGCCAATATACCTACCGCCACTTTGAGATCTAAACCTATAACACTCTCTTCCATTCCAAAAAAGGCAAAGAGGTGAATTTTAGTAGTGAAAAAAATCATTGCTTAAGTCTTTGTGGTATTAAGTTTAGAAATGAGCTTCCTCTCTCTAGGGAGGAATTTTTCTGATCGTCGTTCAGAGCCCACACAAGAAAATAGTTACATAAGAGTTAGGGTTGCTCAAGTGTACGTCTCATCAACTTAGTCACAAAACCCAGAAAAACCACCCATTATGGTAACATTAGGATCCACATCCAGCACAACTCAGAGACTTTACCCAATTAATGCCCAACCACTTTGCAGCTGCATAAACTTACTTTTTCAGATTTAACATAGGACGCTCAAAGCACGTACCCAATTTCTTGCAATCACACTCAACCAAAGAAAGGTTCACTCAAACCTTAGTAACAAATGAACATCCACATGTAATGGCTTGTATGCATAATGTGTTACACATGCAGAGGATGAAATGTGAAGTTAGCTATTTCTGTTGAGTGCACTTGTGAGGAAATGGACATCTATTCTCAGCAAGAAGCTAAGCCAAAGAGCTGAGTTCTTGTCTGATCTGCCACATGACCTTGAGGAAGAAACACATTCTTTCTACCCATAAAGTGAGTTAATGATAGTCACCCAACTCCAATATTTATAGATTAGCACTGTTCAGATCAGTTCTGAACGAACAGAAGTCATGGCAGTTGTGCCATTGAGTTGAATGGGTGCAGGATCCAGCCCTAGAAGAGCTAAGTATTACTGTATTATTACTGTGGCAAAGTGCCTTCTCTGACTCACTAGGCTCCAGACCTTTAAGCTCTGGCGAGGCAAACCGCTGCCCAGGCAAACCACCTAGAAAGCCCAAGGGCAGGCTTTTCCCTTCCCCTAGTCACTCCTTTTTGGCTGGGTCTTTTACCCTCTGTCCAGGGAAAGCAGTCTCCCAGCTTGGACAAATAGCCTCACTCACTCACTCACCCTTCCTAACCAGAGTGGGTTTAAAAAGGATTCTGGCAGCCTTTTAATTGGGCTCAGCTGATCCTGCTTGGGACACTGGCAGCCTTACTCAGCTGAACCCAATTAACCTGTAGTTACCTCCCTTACCACCAACCCCTCTGGCAGCAATCTGCTCTGGGTTTACCACATTACTTACACAGAAAAAATAAAATTCTATAAAGGTTTAAAGCCCAGAAAAGGAAGAGGTGGGGGCAGATGTACTGGGGCCTTTATATGGTATAACAAGTGTGAGAATGTTCAAAGATTTTCAGCCTAAGAAAGAGCTGAGAAAGAAGAGTCAGAATTTCATTATAGGTGCTTTGTCAAAAATGAGAGGCAGCTTCACAAGAACAAGTAACTTGAAGTAATTCTCAGGAAATTCTACTTGCTCCACTTCCTATTGTAAATTGCTAGAGATCTGATGATGGCACAGAGAAGGAGTAAATTACTTTTGTAAGGAAGTAAGAGTGAAAAGAACCCACAAAACAGAAAAGAAAGACCAAGTTAGCAGTACCTAGAGACCTTTTTATGATGTTCTGCAGAAAACCTCTTCAGTCATGGTAGTCCTTAAAAGAAGGGTTGAACATGGAAAACAGCTAGAGTTTTTGGGACATTAACAGGTGCTGTGACTTATTAGTATCTTGCACATATGAAGATGGAGGAACTTTTTGATTGGGAAGTTTGCCATATTTATACATTGATCCCATAAATAGTATCAGTCTTTCACACTATATAACCTATGTGAACTCAGGCAGGAAAGTTCCAAAGAGGCAATACTTTGCATTCAATGCACAAAGCTAAGTGTTTGTCTTAGTTATAATTACTGCAACTAATTTTATCTCATTTGTTCACCACTGGTAGGTAAATGCAAGGGTTTAGGCAGATATACGGTATCAAGAATATTATGTTAAACTGGAATCCCAAAAGCAAGACAAGCATTCAGTTAGATTCAGCCTTGGGAGGCACTGTTTTCTGCTGCAGCCCCAGCTCTGTAAAGTCCATGGAGAGGCATCACAGTGGTTTCAGGGACCTGGTTTAAACAACACTGCCACCAAAGTGGATGGTCCTGGACAGCTAAGGGTCTGGTCATAAAACCCAGTAGGCCTGTTGATTCAGAACAACTCCTGGGAGCCTCCAGTAGTTGAAGATTAAAGCTGCTCTCCTCCCCTGCAGCAGAGACCCACCTATTGGTACAGGGGAGAAGAGTCCATTTCTCCATCTGTGAAGTGGGACTGATATTCACCCACCTCCCAAAAGAATAGAATTCGGGGGTGGATAGTTCCTAGCCCCCTACTAATTCCAGATCGGCTTCCCCAGACACCCCAAAGAATAGTACTGGTGGTGGTGGTTTCTGCTCAGCATACAGTAGTCCTAGGAATAGTTCCTACTGCTATCACCTCAAGCAAGACTGTGGCCACAATGCATGGGCCGGACCTCAGGGTCTCCTAATGGGAGCAGTACATCTACAGCCCAGTACATCTAGCTCTGGTGGAATGGTCAAAGTTTGACTTATGGTGTTGTAGAAAAATTAGCATCAACCTTCAGCAGGGAGATACTAGTATCCTCACACGTTCAGAAGCATGTGTGTTGTCTGATTTTATCTAATACACTTTCAAACATAGGTTTTGCAAAGCTAGGACACCGCCATTTCACTTTCAGTCTCTTCCTAGTTCTGAAATACGCCAGGGCTGACTCCACTGACTCACTTGATCTGTGAAGAATCTTTCTCTCTCTCTAACTGTTAGAGAAGGCTTCAGAGCCCATACTTCCTCCACTTTTGTCCTCTGCTGCTCTCCAGGACGTGTTGAGCAGTTTGATCCTGGTTCCGAGCTACCTGTCCCACTTGCTACATTTTCCTTCTCAAACACGGCTCATTGCAGGAGATTCTACAGACAGGGGTTCCTTTCTGCACTGCACTGTCCACACTAGCACTTTACAAATAGGACAGCTCCCACCTACACCTCTGCTTCTGCAACTGCTTACACCCCTGCACAACTTTATTCATACAGACTCCCAGCGTAATCACTGGCCAGCTGAGTAAAGTTGTGCAGGTGCTTCAATGCCTGCAGAATCCAGGCCTATAACTCCTTTCTAGAGTCCAGTAAAACGAAACAGAACAGGGTTTTGCTGTATTTTTAAATTTTTGAGTCATTACTCGATGCACCAGAGAAGCCTCAGACTCTAAGGCTCCTGCTTCATGCACAGAAGTGAGCAACCATGGCAACAGCTCTTTGGAAAGGAAAATGCTTCCCATGGCACAGGTGAAGCAGCTGGAGAGTCCAGGCCATGATCCAACTGTCGTCTAGTGAATTGGATTTAGGGTCAGCAGCCAAAATATCCTGAATTCTAATCCCACTGTTGATGTTGAAATTTTGGGCCCCTTAGGCAAGTCACATGCTCTCTCTGCCTTCCTTTCCTCTTTTATTAAAGTGGAAGATAATATACAGGAATCACACAGGTGTGCGTGAGGACCAGTTACTGCTTGCGCCATACTTTAAAAATGTGAAGTATAAGGTAGTAGTAAGATAGGCCAGGCTCAGACAGCAGTCAGGGAACTGCAAAGATCAGCTACTTGAGAAAGGGTCCAGGCAGAGAGAAGACAGAAAAATTCATGCAAAAGGATAAAATATTACTTCCCTCTCCCTATTAAAGCCAGAAGTGGCAGTAAATTTCACAGCTCGTCTATGAGATAGGGCTCAGACATGGAGCTGCAGAAGACAACGAAGTGAGCAGACTCTGCATTTAAAATAGGAGAACTTTATTTCATGCAATGCTTGCAAGATCTGGCCCAATCAGAAGTAGGAAGAAAGCTTAGAATGGCTCACGCATCGTGTCCCCTAGTGCTGAAATCACCCTCCTTCCTGAAGTTCTCAATAGTAAGTGGTGAAAAGGGAGTGAGCGTGCCTAGTGGTTAGAGGGATGGAGACTGAAAGACAGGCTTCTATATCTGGCACTGACACCAATCCGATACATTTGGCAAGTCACTGAACCTCTGTGTATCTGTTTACTCACCTGGGAAATGTGTACTTCCGCTACCCTAGTATATTGTTCCATAAACACTCAGAAGTCAGGTATCTCCAGATGGCATGTGCTTATTAATTGCATGAGCACTCAGTGACCATTTCATCTTAGGCTCTCAGAAACTGTTGTTCACACAGGACTTACCTAGGAGGCTTACAACATTCATCAGCTTAGTCTCTCCTACACTAGGAAGATGGTCCATACCTTTACACTTCTCTCAGAGAGCTGTAGTCCGGAAAGCTTTTTTAAGTCCTAGAGCGCTTGTCACTGAGGGTTTCAAAGTATTGCTATAAAATAGTGCATATTATCAGCTGCTTGTTTCCTTTGTGCATTGCACAATCATCATCCATTTGTTTTTCAGAACATATCTACTACGAAGGACCTGTTACACTGGGAATCCATGAAATCCCCCATGTAAGTTCCCTCTGGTTATGTCCTGAAATCTAAGAGTTAACTGACCGAGAGCAAAAATTGCAAAAATAATTGGTGATTTCAACTATGCCCATATTGACTGGGTAAATGTCACCACAAGGCATGACGCAGAGACAAAATTTCTAGACACCAACAGTGACTTGCTTCTTGGAGCGGCTAGTCCTGGAACTCACAAGGGGGGTGGCAATTCTTGATTAAGCCCTAATTGGAGCCCAGAATCTGGATTTTGCTGTGACTATATCTGAGCCAATCAGTAATAGTGACCATAATTTACTTACATTTAAGAACATAAGAACATGAGAGAGGCCGTACTGGGTCAGACCAAAGGTCCATCTAGCCCAGTATCCTGTCTACCGACAGTGGCCAATGCCAGGTGCCCCGGAGTGAGTGAATCTAACAGGTAAAGATCAAGTGATCTCTCTCCTGCCATCCATAACCCCCCTCTGACAAACAGAGGCTAGGGACACCATTGCTTACCCAGCCTGGCTAATAGCCATTAATGGACTTAACCTCCATGAATTTATCCAGTTCTCTTTTAAACCTTGTTATAGTCCTAGCCTTCACAGCCTCCTCAGGCAAGGAGTTCCACAGGTTGACTGTGCGCTGTGTGAAGAAGAACCACCTTTTATTTGTTTTAAACCTGCTGCCCACTAATTTCAATGGGTGGCCCCTAGTTCTTCTATTATGGGAACAAGTAAATAACTTTTCCTTATTCACTTTCTCCACACCACTCATAATTTCATATACCTCTATCATATCCCCCCTTAGTCTCCTCTTTTCCAAGCTAAAAAGTCCTAGCCTCTTTAATCTCTCCTCATATGGGACCAGTTCCAATCCCCTAATCATTTTAGTTGCCCTTCTCTGAATCTTTTCTAATGCCAGTATATCCTTTTTGAGATGAGGAGACCACATTTGTACACAGTATTCAAGATGTGGGTGCACCATGGATTTGTATAAGGGCAATAAGATATTCTCCGTCTTATTTTCTATCCCTTTGTTAATGATCCCTAACATCCTGTTTGCTTTTTTGACTGCCGCTGCACACTGCACGGACATCTTCAGAGAACTATCCACGATGACTCCAAGATCTTTTTCCTGATTAGTTGTAGCTAAATTAGCTCCCATTATATTGTATGTATAGTTGGGGTTATTTTTTCCGAAGTGCATTACTTTACATTTATCCACATTAAATTTCATTTGCCATTTTGTTGCCCAATCACTTAGTTTTGTGGGATCTTTTTGAAGTTCTTCACAGTCTGCTTGGGTCTTAACTAGTTTGAGCAGTTTAGTATCATCTGCAAACTTTGCCACCTCACTGTTTACCCCTTCCTCCAAATCATTGATGAATAAGTTGAATAGGACTGGTCCTAGGACTGACCCTTGGGGAATACCACTAGTTACCCCTCTCCATTCTGAAAATTTACCATTTATTCCTACCCTTTGTTCCCTGTCTTTTAACCAGTTCTCAGTCCATGAAAGGATCTTCCCTCTTATCCCATGGTAACTTAATTTACGTAAGAGCCTTCGGTGAGGGACCTTGTCAAAGGCTTTCTGGAAATCTAAGTACACTACGTCCACTGGATCCCCCTTGTCCACATGTTTGTTGACCCCTTCAAAGAACTCTAATAGATTAGTAAAACATGATTTCCCTTTACAGAAAGCATGCTGACTTTTGCCCAACAACTTATGTTCTTCTATGTGCCTGACAATTTTATTCTTTACTATTGTTTCAACTAATTAATATTCTCATAGAGAAGATAAAAGCCCCCCAAAATGTACTATGGTAACATTTAACTTTGAAACATTTTAACTGTGAACACCACAAAAATGAGGATGCTTGTTAGATGGAAATTAAAAGGAGCTGTCACAAAGGGTTAAAATGCCTGAAAGTAGCAGGGGTACTATTTAAAAACACCGTAATAGAGGCTCAGACTAAATGTTTACCCCCAACCAGAAAAGACAATAAGAGGACTAAAAGAATGCCATCATAGCTAATAATCAGACTAATATTTAGAAAGACATCTTGGAGTCACTGTGGATAGCTCTCTGCAAACTTCAGCTCAGTGAACAGCAGCAGTCAAAACGGCTAACAGAATGTTAGCAAACCATTAGGAACGGGATAGAAAATAAGACAGAAAATATCACAATGCCACTCTATAAATTCAGGTACCTCCATACCTTCAATACTGTGTCCAATTCTGATCACTCAGTCTCAAAAAGAATACAGAGCAAATGAAAAATGTTCGGAGATGGGCAACAGAGATGATCAAGGATATGGTATAGCTTCCATACGTGCAAAGACTAAAAAGATTAGGGTTGTTCAGCTTAGAACAGCAACGACTAAAGGGGGATATGGTAGCGGTCTCTTCAGTTGTGAATGGTGTGGAAAAAGTGAATAGAGAAGTCAAGTATCAGAGGGGTATCCGCGTTAGTCTGGATCTGCAAAAGCGATGAAGAGTCCTGTGGCACCTTATAGACTAACAGATGTATTGGAGCATAAGCTTTCGTGGGTTAATACAGTTGCATCTGAAAAAGAGGCTATTCACCCACGAAAGCTTATGCTCCAATACGTCTGTTAGTCTATAAGGTGCCACAGGACTTTTTGTTGCTTGAATAGGGAAGTGTTATTTACCCTTTCCCACAATACACAAATGTAGGATCACCAGATTAAATTAATAGTTAGCAGGTTTAATACAAACAAGAGGAAGTACTTTTTCACACAATGCACGATTAACCTGTTGAGCTCATTGCCATGAGATGTTGTGATGGCCAAAAATGTAACTGTGTTCAAAAAAGAATTAGGTCAATTCATGGAGGATAGGTCCATCAATGGCTATTAGCCAGGATGATCCGGGATGCAACCCCATGTTTGGGGCTGAACCTAAACCTCTGACTGCCAGAAGCCAGGAGGGAAAGACTCAACTGCCCTGTTCTGTACACTTCACCTGAAACTCTGGTATGGACCACTGTTGGAGACAGGATCCAGTGACAGATGGACCATTGGTCTGACTCAGTAAAGCAAGTCTTATGTCCTTAAGAACCATCATGTGATCCTACCAGAATGTCCCTAGTACAATAACAGATTCGCTCTTCTAGTACTGGAGGCTGGGGACATTCAGCACTGTTCATTTTCACCCTGTGTTTGTAGTTTGTCCCTCTAGCCCTGCCCTGACTCTTGCATTGGTAGTAAGGGAAGCAGCACCTCCTGGTGATTCCTAAGAGGAAAGTAACCTCTGCAAGGGCCCATTAGCACCACTGGAGCAATGCTTTCTAAACCAGTAGTTGCTGCAAGGATCTTAAACTTGCTGAAGACTTAAGATGAGAGTCAAGGGTAGTGGGGAAGACGAAGAAATGGAGAAAGGAAGAAGTGGACAGGAGGTGAAAGGAGTTTGGACTAGAAAACACAACCTCTCTTCCCCCTCTTTTCCTTCCGATCAGTTCCTCTCTTCTACTCTCATTGGCCTATTTTACCCTCCTCCCCTTCCTTACTCATCCATTATGTCACTGGAAGCAGCATACTCTGAACTGAACCAATCTCCTGCTTGAATTTCAATGGACAGGCACACGGTGCCAGAGATGCTAGAAGCCTCCTAGCCTCTGTTAACCTGCCCAGGCACAATTAAATGCTGTGCTCGGCCAGGCAAAGACACCAACCATTAACCAAAGAGTTGAGGAGACCAATGGAAGGGGGTGGAAGGGTCTAGATCAGAGTGGCCCCGCTCAGTCACATGGTGTGTCTGGGCCCCCTTACCTGCACAGCAGCTGCTGGAGCCTGCAAGCTGTGACCCATGGGGAGAGCCAGGAGCAACTGCTGGGAGCCACAAGGAGGGGCCACTACTTTCCAGGAAGGAAGATTAAGGGTAAGGGAGGGAGGGATCTGCCTGGGGGAGAGAGGGGGTCTGTGACTCAAGCTATTTCAGGGTGGTTGAATCATTAAATTTCCCACCACCACCACCACCACCCTCACAACAGGTACGAGTCATCTCTGAGAGACTCTGTTCAGTGGAATCCAGTACAAACAAGGCTATATACTCAGGAGCCATAATATTGTCAAGGGGCCTCCTTTGAAACATACACTGTACTGTCCACAAAGAGAGGTTCAAGGGGGAAGAGGCCAGGCCAGTTACTGTTGCAGAAATACACATGGTACAGGGAAGACTGCTTTCCTGGGGATTCTCAGTTAGGAGATGCACACACACTCCATCTCGAAGCCTGAGAGCCCTGAAAGCCCAGAGAGGTTTCTATGGGCTGAGGCCAACAGCAGCATTGCTCCCCGAAGCCTCCACCCTTCTGGTAGGTTTCCTGCCCAGTTTCTGCAGTGTGCAAATGTGGCTCAAAATTCCAGAATTAAAACAAATTTCTGTGTTAAGTCCTCCTCTCAATCTCTTATGTGAGCTTAACCACCTGACTTTCCCAATACTTCTCCGGCTGTTAGGAGGGGAGAGATATTTTGACCAATAAAATCAGGTTGTCCCCTAAGCCCAGGTTTACATATCTGGACCGTGCATAGTTTCTCTTCTACATTGGGCAGAGTGCTGATGTGAAATTGTCCCCAGAAGGAAGCGTTATTGTTACCATCTGTTAAACTAAAATACAGCATATTCTGTGTCTGCGTCATGTATTTCTACACAGGATGTTTTTTTAAAAAATACCCAATTCATATATTAACGTCTGTGAAAATTCATCTGAAGTTATAATAGTGCAATATTTGAACAATAAGATTAGAGAGATGAGTCCCAGCCAAAAGAACATTTCTCCCACTCTGATTATATTGCAGCTGCAAAGCAAAGAGAAAGTCTTAATAACAAAAGCCAACGTGCAATTGTTTCAAAAAGAGCAAGAAAAGCTGAAAGGAATTTTTAAATATCAAAGAGTTTTGTTTCCCTCTAGAAACATTTACCACCATGTTTTAATTTTTAATTTGCTGCGCTATTGACATTTGACATCTACAAAGAGGAACATTTGGCAAGAAAATGGGCCACATTTTTTACATCCATTGAAACATTTTTGGATTGGAAGAGCTTTCAGGAGGGATAACTATTTTGATGAAAAAAGGGGACTCTCTCCTACGAACAGAGGCAGTTCTGTACTAGTTGTGTGCTAATCTAACGTTTTGCTTTTGTTTCACACAGGGAGAGTACATGGTTTCAGTGAAGCTGTATAATGGAGATCATCTCACTGTTGCTTGTGTTGATTTTACCATAAGAAATAAATAATTTTCTCCCATATAAATCAAAGAAGTGATCAGAAACAGTTCATTTAAAGTAGTAGGTCAACAAAATGGTGCAAGTTTTGTAGCTAAGAAAGTTAGTTATATTTTACAGTGACATTGAAGGAAATAATTCCACTGAGAGGTTCAGGTGCTATTCTTGTTATAATCCATTGCTTTTAGGAAGTCACTAAAACCCCAAGAGGTAATTTATCCTATGACATTCACTGTACTCCATATGTTTTTGTTTCTATAATATATGGCTGCTTTAAACTATTGTATGTCAAAAGCCTTCTAGTCCACTAACTACAGAACTGAATGAAACAGGCATTGCCCAGTGAACTATCTACCAGTAGGAGATCAGAGCTTGGTGCTTGAACTCTGCCCCTTTTCCTGGGCTATTGGAGGCAGGAGGAGACTTAGCACAGTGGTTCCCAAACACGGGCATGCCTGCTAGACGAGGGGTGGGAAAACTATGGCCCGCAGACCACATCTGGCTCGCGGGTCAATCCTGCCCGGCCCGTGAGCTCGCAGGGGAGGCTTCCCCCAGCATCTCCCCCACTGTCCCTCCACAGCGGGGCTCCCACCCGGGCCGCACTGGGGGGGGGGGGGGGGGGCTGCATGGCAGCGTGTCTGGCTCCGGCCACTGCTCTGAGCGGCATGGTAAGGGGGCCAGGACTGGAGCTGGGAGGTGGAATAAGGGGGCAGGGAGTCCCACGGGGGCAGTCAGGGGACAAGGATCAGAGGGCAGCTGGATGGGGTGGAGGTTCTGGGGGGGGTCAGTCAGGGGATGGGGAATGGGGATTGGATGGGGCATGGGAGTCCTGGGACTCTATCAGGGAGCGGGGGTGTGGATAGGGGTCGGAGCACTTAGGGGACAGGGAGCTGGGGGGGTGGATGGGAGGGGTTCCCAGGGGGTGGTGGAGGGATCTCTGGAGGGGGCGGTCAGAGAACAAAGAACAGGGAGGCTTAGATAGGGGGTGGGGTGTTGGGGGGGTAGTTGAGGAAGGGGGTCTCTGGAGGGGGTAGTTAGGGCAATGGAGCGGAGGGGCTTGGATGGGACGGGGGTTCTGAGGGAAGCAAGAAGTGGCAGGGGGTTGGATAGGGGGCAGGACCAGGCTGTTTGGGGAGGCACAGCCTCTCCTACCCGGCCCTCCATACAATTTTGAACACCAAAGTTGCCCTCAGGCCAAAAAGTTTGCCCACCCCTCTGCTAGACCTATGGCTTTTGTGATTGACACTAGGCAGGGAGTCCCAACCACAGAACGCTTTCCAATCTGAACTTGGTGCAATGAATGTCTGTCTCATTTTACACACGCTGGATCTAATGATAGACTTAGATTGTCCCAGATTTCAGTTTTGCTCAGTCTGACATGATATGAGATTTGAAGCAGCCTTAGTTTAACTAAATGAGAGACGAGCCAACATTATACCAGAGAAGAGGAGCTGCAGTTGCTGCATTAGGAGAGGAGGGCACTGGCACTGTCCAGGTCTTACTCTTATAAATTGATGCCTTGGGAACCACTATGTTGCACTTGGTCTCTGGTGCAGAGGAGGGAGTGCCTCACATTATCCCTTCCAAATTCAGTACTTACCTAGCACAGGGCCATTAAATTATATATATATAGCTTCCAATATCTTACATTGGCTAGTACAATATCAAGGTCAGAAAGGCACCCACCCCACAGTTAAACTCTCAACATGCATTCAGTATTGTGCACTTAACATTTGCAATCAATACAATATGAACGTTACAAAAAGCTGCAGATACCAGTTCACCTATTAACACTGAAGAAAACCAAATTATTTATGTTCAGGAAGACAAAGTAAATGGGGGGGAAAGGCCTACTTGATGTGGAAACCTCTTCAGATATTATGATTGCAGCATTCATTCACACACTTTTATAGAAGCTACAGCATAACCTCACTGTAGCCCTGTAGTCCTCAATGGGGATAGAACATCCCCACCACTTTCTCTGTAGACTTATTAATAAACCCATGAAGGAAAGACCCAAGAATGTGAACAGAGGTACTCCATCTGCTATTCGAGCAATGCTTGTGTTGTATCTGTTCTCTGACCTAACCATACTCTACTCTTTGCTTGTTTGGGTTAGCTTTTTTTGTTTTTAAGTCCTTTTTAATGACATGTGAACTATCTTGCTTATATGCTATTATGTCCATCTGCTTCTCAATAAAGTCATATGAAAAAGACTTTATGTTCTTTTTTCTGTTTAGGTATTTTGCCTCTGGGGTCCACCCAAAAGGTAAAGCAAAAAACTCATAGAACAAATGACAATTTCTTGCTTGAGACTTGAATATCCTCTCCTCCTTAGCTTTAACAGTGCAGAGAAATATCAGGATAAGAAATATAAGCCATCTTCAATACTCTCAGAAAGGACCATTCCCCAACTGTTGCCTCCAGATCTCGTCAAAAGAATGCATTTCTGAACAAACAGTGCCCCCGGAACAATAACCATTGTGTTCTGAGACGGGCCTTCATTTCCAATCCATACAGTGGACCTGTTAAACTCAGTTTCACCAACTGTGATCAAGTCTTCAGGAACCTGATCTACACTCTGAAATTTTACCATGACTGAATATTGTTGTGAATAACCATGTCAACTGACAATGCTCAACACAAATTAGCAGGCAAAGTGTAAACTCAGGCAAAACATTCAACATACTGACAACCAACTGTGGTTAAACCTTGCTCTGATCAGGGTTTAAACATCATTAGCTGATGCCATGTTGAACACAGTTTGTCCTGATTGGCTGCTAAACAGTACTCAGCATCATGTTAGTGAACTCATTGAGTCACAGCTGTGCTCAGAGACAGTAAAGCTACCCAGGATAGACCTCTGAGGAAATGAGATAGCAGTCCATATACAAACATTATACAAACTATAATGTATAGTTGATTTTTTTCCCTAAATTTAAGCCTCTCTACAAGACTCCTACACAGTTACAAAAGTCAAAACAAATTGACATGGAAAAGAAACCATCAAAATCACATCTAGTAGCTTTAGTAATTAGGCGTGTCACGTCTTATGCTGATTCAACTTACTCGATTTCAGCCTTACGCGGTCGGCAACCAGGAAGAAAAAAAAAACTCTCTGCTGTTTCTGATTCTGCCTACCAGTCAACGCAATCAGCGTAAGACAGGAGACGGAAATCAGCTGTCCTCACAATAACAAAACTGCACTGCTGTTCCCAGAATGAAAAACATTAAAAAAAAAAAACTTTTTAAAAAAACCAGTTTAAATAGTGCGGACAATTTGGCTCGCCATTCCACTCAATGAGCACAAGGCATGAAATGGTAGACGTGAATCTGTTGTTCCCACTACTGTACTGTAGTGCTGTTCCCACTACAGTATTGTGCCTCTCATACTGTGCGCATCTTGCCATGCTGAGTGTGATTCCTGTGCTACCTGCACTGTACACTCAGTGATCTAAAGATACAGTACAGTCCAGATTTTTCGTACTGTATAACCATGGCCCCTAAACGCAAGGCAGCTGCTTCATCTGCTGCTCAGTCAAAGAAACAGCGATCTGTTCTAACACTGGAGTTAAAACTGGCTGTGTTGGACTTATTGAGAGATGGTATGTCAGTCTCCAGCGTGGCGCGTAAATACGGCCTCAACGAATCTAGCATCAGGCTATGGATGCAATCAAGCCAGAAACTGTCAATACATGTTGGCGAAACCTATGGGAAGACTGTGTGAAGGATTTTAAGGGTTTCCCGACCATTGACCAAGAAGTGAAATGCATCGTTCAGGTGGCCAGGCAAGTGGGTGGTGATGGCTTTGTTGACATCCTCGAGGAAGAAATTGAGGAGTTACTTGAGGCCCACAGAGAGACATTGACTACAGAAGAGTTAGAGGAACTGATAAAATCCTCTACAGAAGACAAAGATAATGACAGCAAACAGGAAGAGCCAGCAAGTTGGAATTTTCGTAAGTTTTTGGAAGTGTTCCAAGCAGCGAAACACTTGAATGATTTAATTTCTGATTATGATCCCTCTATGGAACGAAGCCTCAAAATTTCACGTAGCATTACAGATGCTTTGAGACCATATCAAGAAATGTTTGAGGAGCTTAAGAGACAACAGCGACAGTTGCCAATCACCATGTTTTTGAAGAAAAAACAACCAGCAGCAGATGAGCCTACACAGTCAACTTCTCAAGCTGAAACAGAGCCACCCACTTCATCTACAGCTCGCTCTCCATCACCCAAGCCTGGTCCATCATCTCCTTCATCGACATCTAGCCCTGACGACTCCCTCATAGCGTTGTCAGGGGAAGATGAAGACTAATAATTGGACTGTGTGTGCACTGGATGACTGTACTGTTTTCATTTTTTTTCTTCCGTCTCCGTACTGTTATTCATGTTGTTAAAATTAAAATATCTTGTTACAACATTTGGAATATGTTCTCTTTATTATATCCTGCACTGTACCTTGCTCTATACAACACACAAGACATAATATATACACATATTACATAATATGTACACAAAAGTACACTTTATGGTCACTTTAAGGGACTTTAAAGCACTGTCTCAGCTATACGCAATTTTGGCTATACGTGGGGTCCGCGGAACAGAACCCTCGCGTAAGACGCAACATGCCTATACATGGAAATGTTCCCTATTTCCGGCTTGGTTCCATGATAAACCTTGGTGCTAAAATCCTATTGGATGCCCTTGCCTTCAACTAACCAGCCAGGCCAGATGAAAAACAATCCCAAGGGCCTTCACTTGTTGAAACACCTCCAACTAAAACAGGTGTCTCCTAGAATCTAGACATTGCCCGGTCTACCAAGTTCTTCAGTCCAGGAGCATATCTCCAAAAATCTTCATTACTGCAGAAATAAATAAACTGGTCATCTCTTACTTAAGGCGTGGTATGACCTGTGTGCTGTGGACAATCAGTTACGCAATAAACTACACATCCGAGCAACAAAACCGCATCTCCAGAAATGAAACTTCTATCACCTGAGCTAAAATAGATCCCCCTTTGATGTTAACAGTAGCAGGTCCCTTAGGATGTGTCTACACTGCAATTAAACACCAGACAGGCTGATCCATGTCAGCTGACTTGCGCTCACAGGACACAAGCTATACGGCTGGAGCCGGGGCTCTGGGATTTTCCCCCCTTACAGAGTCTCCAGAGTTTGAGTTCCAGCCTGAGTCCAAATAGCTACACTGCAATTGTACAGCCCAGCTGGGGGGTATTTAATTGCTGTGTATATATACCCGTAGCCTCTTGATGGACCAGCTACTAGAGGATCTCACACACATAAAGCCAGTACATCACACTAAGATCAGCTGAACAGTCCTTGGTTTCTTAGCACAAACACTGCTTGTCTCCTGCTGTCAGAGAGAATTAGGTAAATGACTAAAAATAAGCCCAAGTCCTTACTCCCCAAATAAAACTGGAAACCCATTTTTATCCCTGGGGGTGCACTTGAACCCTTTGCTCAGTTATTTGCTACCTAAGAACTAAGCAGCTTCCCTCGCCAACCCTGCTCCAGAGCTTAGCAGCCCATAGCTTCCTCCGCTTCCAGATTAAAAAGCAGCTCAGTCCCTTCTTCCTGTAAAGCCCCTTGCCTTAACCCAGCTTCTCCTTTTATTTCCTGTTTATAATCAGCCTCAGCTGGGCCCCTCCAGACTTGGCAGTTTGGGCAGTTTCTGCAGGACAGAGATTTTTGTCTTCTCTGGTCCCAGTATAGCGTGTTAACCCCTTCATGTCCCAAGAAGATGTGGGGCACAGCCACACTGTGATACCTGAAATAGAACAGATTTAGCAATTACAACATTTGTCTTTCCAAAATAGCCTTACAAGGCTAAATAAAGCTACCATAGCAACAAACAAGTTCTGATTATAGCTGGGCTGTGTTAGCGTGAGAGCACGTCCTTCAGTGATTCACAGCTCTAGAGAGGAGGAAGGATGCTTTCACAGAAACAAGCACCTGTGAACTTCCCAATCAGCTCTCCTTGAAGCCAGGAGGAGGAGAAGGCAGAAATGAAACTGATGGCTAGATTCTGTGCTCAAAGACTTCCCCAAAGGAACTGTGTGGGTTGGAAACAACTTTGGGGATTTGTGTAGTCTTCTGTTGTCTTCAAAGGTACTATTCTTTTCTCACAATGAGTGCATGTATAGTTGAGGATCCTTTTTAGACTCTTGAGTGTGTCAGTAAAGAAGGCTCTGGCTGCTCCATTTTATTCTTCCATTGGTTCTCTGGGACAAGTGGTGAGGGAGACCTCAGAAGGGTCTGAGTCAGCAGTGGTTTTGTGTTTGCCCCACTCAGAACAATGGCAAATTAAAACATAAAGTTATCTTTGTCCTAGTCCTATACACATCACCCAGCTCTCATTGCAACAGAACAGCACACCCATATACCTGATGAAGGATCCATGTGGCAACTAGGCCCCAATCTTTTAAGGAACTCCATGGGAGCAAACCCATGCCTGTGCAGAGCCTCACTGAACTGAAAGGGGATCCATATAACACAAAGGTCCAATTACATGAACTCCTGCAGGACTGGGGGCCTGGCTGACACTGTGATGGGCACATTACAAATGCATAAAATGAACAGGTGATGTGGATGTGGGATCTCCATGCTTTCAATGTTGTAAAACACATTGCAGTCGGGAGCCCCAAAGCAACAGAAGGACTTCATAGAGCATGTCTGCACTTCAAAAAATATCCCAGCAGACAAAGCTAAGGTCTAAAGGACACTAAGGGCTTGTCTAGAGATGGCAAGTTAATGCATGGCAAACTGGGGAGTATATCTTTAGTGTACTAGCATTCACACACTAACTGGGTGTGTGGACCCTGCTACCACACACCAGAAATTGTTTGGTGCACTTTGACCTATTCCCATTTGAAACAGGAGTAGGGCAATGGCTGGAAGAGCAGTCACCACTCCTCTGTGTCAACTGCATAGGGTATTGGGGCCACTGGACCTATGTAAAGGGCTCCACTACTGCTACACCAACCTGTGGTTACCTGTGCAGGTTACCTGTGTACCTGTTACCTGTGCAGGAAGTAAGCGGTGCAGAGAACTTGTGGTGTCCTTTCCATCACAGCTGATTTTCATCTATTTTGCAAAAATAAATAATTAAATACTACTTGCCCCCTGCAAAAACGTTCTCCTGAGTGGCATGACAGAGCTGGCTGGAGGAGGTTATACACTGTCTCTTGGGTTGTGCTGATAGGGGCCCACATTAATTGTTTTGCAAGGGTTACAAATTTCTCTCAACTTCCTGAAGACCCTCTGCTACAGTGAGGCTTATAATTAATATCACAGTATGGCTGTTGGGGAATTTGGGGCCATCTCTATATACAAATCATTAAAAAAACCAAAACATTGTGTCATCAAGATTTTATACTATCTAGATGTGATTCATTGTACCATCACTACTTGGCCATCTTAGCTATTGTTTGTTCTACTTCCTCTAACCCTCCATCTGTCTGTTTTGTCTTCTTTAGTTTGTAAGCAGAGCTGGCCAAAAGTCAGCACTATTGTCTCACAGAAAATTTTGACATTCTGAATTAGACCTAAAACAAATCTTTACAAAATTTCCCACAAAATGGAAATTCGGAAAAAAAATATTTTGGAAAAATTTGTTTTTATAAGAAATGTCATCAAAATTATATAATTCTACAGAAAAATGAGGTTCAATTGAAACAGCCTTTTCCAACAGAAAACTATTTAGATGAAAATGTTCAGATCAGCTCTATCTGTCAGCTCTATGGGGAAGGGATACTGTGGGCATGCAACAAGCAACAAATGGCGAGAGTTATACAAGTGATCAGATTAGAGGATCACTGTGGTCTCATCTGGCCTTGGAATCTAGGAATAGGAATAAAACCAACCAATCTTGCTCTCTGCTTTCCACTGTAGCAGCCCTATTCTTTAATTCTTTAATTCAACAGCTGCATACATATTGAGCACCCACAAACTGGACAAATTCTGAAGCACAGTGAAGCCTGAGGTGCAAGACCATGCTGGACTGGCAGAGAAGTAAAATGTGAACAGAATGACAAAAGAAACAAAGGAGACACAGTAACTAAATGCCACATTTGTTATATGTTTTAAATCCATGAAATGAAGGAAAAGACATTTGCATTTGAGCTGGATAGAAAGATCATTATAACAAGCCTTTTCTAAAAGGTATCCATCATCATTACTATTAACTGATACTAGAAGTCGGCCCAAGTACTAGACAACTGTTGAGATCAAGAAAAAATAACATTTTTACCAGCTGAGGGCCTCCCACATGCAAAGCTAACTAGCTTGAAAGGATCGGAGACAGGCAATTAGTATCAGCCAGCAGACAATTGCCAGGGTGATTTCAAGCATCTCCAAAAAGCCCGAACAAAGAGATCAGACATACAAGAGATGCTAAAAGAGACAAGGCTCTTGCTTAGATGGATTTCCAGTACAGTGGCAGCATTAGGCATCTCAACCTACGCAATCATTGGAGGCCCCGAGGCAGCCCTCTGACAAGGTCACTGAGTTACAAATGAAACACAAGCCCACCCAGCGTGATGAGTATCAACACTTGTAGGGGCTCAAGAATTGAGCTCTGCAGGGGCTCAACATGAGACAAATGCCACCACTGTTCCAAGGGAGGGTATTTTGTTGCTAAGGGCCCAACTGCTATTTGGTCAGCCACTCATGAGTATACAAGATAGTAAGACATCCTTTGGTACTGTCATAATGTATCCACTCTCTGGTTATACAATAATCCTGAGGCTATTTTAGAGTGAGATGATAGTGGATGGGTTCAGAAATTCAGTTACCACTGACTCACACGCTGAGTAGCCACCCACTGGCTTTTCTTTTTTCCTCCTCTCCTCACTCTGCTCTGCCACCATCAATCTAAGCACAGGACAGCATGATGCTGAGTGCGAAACAACTAGAAAGGGGCTCAACTTCTGAGGGTTTGATCTCAAGAATGGCCCTGCTGAGAGCCAAAACAAATATTTACCAGGGATCCTGTGTCTTTTGTTTGCTTCTGTGGTTCCCATTTACTAGCTTTCTTACAGTAAATTTTACCGCTGGAGTTAGTAGAGTGACAAGGCGGGCGTATTGCTTCTCAATACGCTGCTGGTTTCTCCCTTATTTAGTATGTAAACACTTGTGTTTAATATTGAATGTTCTCCCTCCCTTCCAAGACTAGATTGTCACTTGTTTGCCCTCCTTTTATTATGCTGAGAGCTGTCAGTCTGAAAAATTCTGGGATCTTTTCAGGGACGGAGAAGTGGTGGTCCATAGATCCCTAAGGGTCCACAGACTATGTCTAAGATTTCCAAAGGGGTCCGCACCTCCATTCAAAATTTGTTAGGTGTCTGCAATGAAAACAGGTTGAAAACCACTGATATATTGGGTTTAATTATTTAATGCTTAATATGCTTTAGTCACAATGCTGCTGGCTCTGTCTGGCCCATTTGTCCTCTCACTACTGAGCAAGATCCCAGTCCTGCAAAAATATAAGTGCTTAACATTGCCTTCATTGGGACTATTCATATCCTTAAAGTTAAGCATGTGTCCTTGTCCCCACATAAACCACATGATGCCAATAACTTTCCTCCCTCTGTTTCCCTCCTTCTATTCATCCCTCCCTCTGTCCATCCCTGAAATGGAAACAGTAGTGGCTGTTGCAGTCCTTGTTATTTCAGGCTGGGAAACAGTGCAAACAAGTTCCCTGTACTCTTTCATCTAGATTTATTGACATTAAACCCCAGCTATTTCCAATTCTGAACGCCAGAAAGCGAAGCCAACTGAAAAAGTAAGTATTAAAAAATGAAGACATTCAAACTGATTTTAATGTTGGAGAAAAAGTTCAGGCTTGAATCAATTAGCTGGAGATGCCATTGTTTGTAGCCAATTAAAAATCAAAGCAGAACCAATCTACCCATTAATGAGGGTGTTGTGAAAGATGAAGAGGCTGTCAGTAGCTCTCTAGTTACAACATAGATTTTCTATTGCTTTGCAGAGGACAGATAAATTACTACCAAGGGTTTATTACTGATTCTATGAATGGGGAAAAAAATCTTGTCACGAAGCTTGTATTTCTTCATCACAGCTTGGGCTGTTCTCTAATAAGTAGGAAAGGGACATCAAATTCAATCATCTGCAAACTCCAAGGAAGTTTGGATCCAGATCAAATAATTTCCATCTCTAATTATTTTGTTAATACCCATGAATATAACTGCAGAGCTGGAGAAAATAAATGCAGAGCCATTTAAAAACAAGCATATCTTGTACGTAATGTTTAAAAAGAAAGGTGGTTAGCCACTTTGCTGCAGGTCCTAAATGGAACATCTGTGCAGTAATGATGGAATGTGGCAGTCGAATTTGGCATTCCCCAGAGTGCCAAATTCCTCTGGAATATCAGTATCTCATTATCTCCAAAAGTCACATCTTCCTGTTCACCCATAGTCGCCATACAGCCATGTGTATACTGTGGATTTGCCTTGATTCTAGCACTCAGTAGTCAGCAACCAGCAACTGCCCTGGTGTAAACTCCAAGTGCAGACAAGGAAGGCAATTATTTGCACTACTGGGGCTTACCTTGGATTCAAGCAAAACTTTATGTAATTTTTAGATTACAGGACCATGCTTTTATAGCAGTACCCTCTCTAGCAAAACAGCTCTTTCCAGCCCCAACTAGAACCTTTGAGAAAGGAAGTGCAGCTTCCCCTCTGAACCCAAGCTATAGTGAGGCTTTGCCCACACAGCTAACACTTAAGAAAATGAGGCCCACATCCTGCTAACTTCCACTGACAGAGCCTTGCTATTGTTTTTTTCACTCTGGTGTCCAAATCACCAGACTTCTTAGTCTCAGAACTCAGGTGTCCCCTCACTCTCCAGTGGGGCCAGGAGTAGGAAGGGATGAGAGGATGAGTGACCGTAACTGTTCTGAGCCGGGGCGGGGGGGGGGCGGGGAGAGGGGAGGAGAGGAGCGGGGAGGGCAGGGAGCATAAACGGGATGGGGGATGACGACTCATAATAAGAGAAGGGAACTCCACACTTTTCCCAGCACTTAGCTAACCTAACATCTATAATGGGTCACAAATTTTCTGATAGAAAGTATTTTTCCCCAGAAAATGCTGATTCCCTCAAGAGCAAAAAGTTTGCCAGAACCAAGTGTTGATTTAGATTAATATTCTTTTTAGAAAAAAAATCACACAAAGAAGTTTGATAATGCCAAAACGTTCTATCTGGACATTTTTAGAATGGAATGTTTCAATTTTTCATTTCTCAATGATTTTTTGTTTGAAATTTATTTTATAATTTAATTTTTTTTAAAAAAAATTAAAATACTGAAACTGGTACAAAATGTTTGATTTTATCTGAACAAAACATTTCAGTTGACCAAAACTAAAATGAGAATTTCATTCCACAGGTAATCTCACAATTTTTGTTTCCATTCCAATCATGAACAGAAAAAAAAAAGTCACACTCATGGAATTTCCCACTAAATAGAAAATCTGATTCCTTCCCAGCTCTACTCAACTCAATTCACTAAAGTTTTTTCTGCCTGAAAAAGAAACCTTTTCTTCCTCTTTACAGCCTCATACCATTCAAGATCCAGTCCCTGGGCGTGGAAGACTTTTAAATAATTTATAGGATTCTATATCTTATGCTATGTAATGATGTACATTCTGTATTCCAATATGGTAACATCCACGTCCTTATGTATGCACTATTCCAGTAGGTGGCAGTGTTAACCTAGGAGTCACTATGTGTATTTTTTGTTTTGCAAGATTCTTTCTGGATACTTGATTTGGAGATTGTGAAGGGATTCACAGTTTTAAAAATACAAATAAGAAATAAAGAAAATTTTAACTGCACAGTGGTTTTATCATGGCCTTAATGTTAACCTCGGTCTCTTGCACTAATATTTTAAGGGCTTCCTAATTGAGAATGAGAGATGCTTTATTAAATGTTATATGTCGTTACACTCATTTCTCCCCCTGAAGCGATTCTAAGAACTTTTGTTTTGTTTTTAACTCTTGGATATCTGGAGTCAGTCTTCCCAGTGTTCTGTTTGTAACCACATCCTCACTGCACCCAAACACAGTACATAAAAGGTCCTCTCTTCTCAAGAGGATGCCTGGTGAAAGGATGATTGCATGTTCCATGTAGCAAAGCATCTTACATTCTCAGTTAGGTACCATGACAACATGGCATAGTTACAAGTTTCTGGCTTTATGAGCAAAAAGGCCTCACTTCACTGTATCCCAAACTCAGTATTAAAAAAGTGCTGTGAAAAAATAGCAAAAGTGGTCTTGAAATCCCTTTACACCTGACCTTGTCATATTTTTTCATAATATAGCCCAAACCTCACTAGACAGTCTTGTGGACCACTTCCTCCCACACTCACCATCATGGTCCCACCCCATTCTACTGAGCATCATGGGGACCGCGTCCCCATTTCATTCCCCATCCTGGGGATCATCCCCCATTCAGCACTGCGTGGACCATCTTCTCTCTCGCTCACCATTCCAGGAACTACCTCCTATTTGCAACTGCACAGCTCACTTCTCATCCCACTGGTAAATAAAAAGTATCCTTGTAGTTACCGCTGCTATGAAGTAGTGGTATTAGGAAGACATTTAATGTATTTTTAGCTTCTTGTGTATGCAATTTAGTAGCTAGAAACAATGGGAGGAAGGAGTTAGCACCATGTGACTCGCTAACTCCTAAGAGACCACCAGCAAATGCACTGTGGACAACCAACTGTCCGGATCACAGAATGGGAATCCCCTGCCTACACTAATTCTGTTTTCCAGTGCTTAAACAATTCTACAAATGACACTAATGTGTTACTTCTTTCCAGTTAAGTGGGAATGTTGTAAACATTTCAGCAATTACTCAGCCTGTCCATTTCACAGAGTGAGCCAGATATTATATAAATCACAGCAAAGTTTGCAATGCCTAAATTTTCTTGTATTTATTTAAAAGTCCCCATAGTCAGTCACTCATGCCAAAACCTGGCCTCTTCCTCCCCCACATCCTCTTTCCTACCACAGCAACAGAAACTACCAGTCTGAGGAATTGCAGCCTACATGCTGTAGTTTACCAGTACAGTACAGTCCCTGGTGATATCAGAAGTATTCCAATTAAGAGATCATCCTGACTATCAGAGACTCATAGGAGTATAATGTGCTGGGAGATATTTACTATTAAGGCATTAATTAATTTAGATCTCAGCAATGTACATAGCATTAAGACATTTTCAAGCTGGTAAAAGAAGAGGGGTTGTCCCTAGTGCTCTGGCCAAAATCCAAGTCAAGGATGGTAATTATAATCTGCTTCCTTACAATACCATCTGCAGTTTCATTTCAATACACTAGTTGGGTCTGATCCAACACTCACTGAAATCAATAGAAAACTCTCTCATTGACTTCAATAGAAGCTGGATCCGAGTCAGGTGTACTCCTTGGCCTAACTCAATGTTAAGTGTTGTTGTCCATTGTTTAATGGCTGCGGTGTGCCACGCTAGAATGGCTGCACTTCAGAAATAGATGAAACAATTCCTATACATCCATTACCTTCCATAGAGGATGGGGAGGAAGCTCAATTAGTTAAAGAAACATGATCCAGTAGATTCTGCCCAAAATACTGGTTTTCTTGAAAAAGGTTTATAAGGAACCTGAGGTTCTAATTCAGATAAACTTCTAATGACTGCAATGTGAGTCTCCCTGAGTAAGAACCAAATAAAAAACGTAATCAAATATGCAGTAAGGATCTCAGGAATTGGACCGGTACTAGTATATAGTTTCAGAAAGTTGAATTGTGTTAGAGTTAGTTGTTAGATTTAAAATGTTATTGTGATGGTCATTTGTATTACTGCAGAGTCTCTGAGTCATGGGCCGGGACCCCATTGTGTTATGCACTGTACAAACAGAACAATAAGACATTCCCTGCCCCAAAGAGTTTGCAATGTAAATCTACGGCAAGCAACAACAGATGGATAGACAGACAGATGGGGGAGTACAAGGTGCCCTCACCTCTCCCTACCACTCACACTGGAAGGTAAACACTGCAGATGAACATCTGAACTCTGGGGCTGCACTGACCAAGGACAGAAACTGTGGTTGGGGTGACTGTTGGGTTGCTGGACTTAAGACCCTGAAGGGAAAAGGACACTGCCAAACTTACTTGGAGGTGGGGTCTTTTGGCTCATGGTTTGTGTTATGAATCTTGTCTGTGGTGTTTACAAACATAATGCCACACTGTTTCCATCCCTTATTAAAAGGCTTTTGCTACACTCGGACTCTGTGCTTGTGAGAGGGGAAGCATTGCTTCTTAGAGGAGCCCAGGGAGCTGGTACGTAATTGTCACGGGTCACTGGGTTGGGGCTCGAGCCAGTTTTGCTTTGTGTTATTGAAAAGGAACCCCTCGATACTGAACCCGGCCCTTGCTACTACTAACTCTGATGGGCAGAAGGGTTACATAAAAGAGAGATGTAGGGCAAGGATGAATCAGGTCTGAGCACAGAAGCAGCACCAGTTTCATTAAAACAGGTCTACAAATTAGAGCTGCTTAGGAATTCACCAACAAAACAGTTTCTCCATCAGAAAATGTTGATTCAGTGGAATCAAAATGTTTTGCAGAAATGTATCCGTTTCAACAAACGTCCACTGAAACACAGGCAGTCAGAGCTCCCCCCGGCCTGTCAGCCAGCTGTCTGGAAGCCCTGAGAACCCGGGCTCAAGCTGGAGCTCTCAGAACTTCTTGTTCCCTGCCACATGGCTCGGAGCTTGGCTTCCAAGCTCCCAGATCCCTCACGGCTGCCACAGCTGCGGAGAGTTCGGAGGCAGGCCTCAGCAGGGAGCCTTGGAGCTCAGGCTCCCAAACTCAATTTTGTTTCAAAATTTCCAAAATGAAAGGTTTCAGTTATTTGAAATCTATTTTCCCATGCTAAGTTTTCCCCACTGTTACTCACACCTTCTTGTCAACTGTCTGAAATGGGCCATCCTGATTATCACTACAAAAAGTTTTTTTTCTCCTGCTGTTAATGGCTCACCTTAATTGATTAGTCTCTTAGAGTTGGTATGACAACCCCCATCTTTTCATGTTCTCTGTGTATTATATATATACACACACACACACACACACACATAATCTTCCTACTATATGTTCCACTTTATGCATCTGATGAAGTAGGTTTTAGCCCACAGAAGCTTATGTCCAAATAAATGTGTTCGTCTCTAAGGTGCCACAAGTACTCTTCGTTCTTTTTGCAGATACAGACTAACATGGCTACCACTCTGAAATCAATTATTTCAGTCCCCCACACACACATTTTCCCTTCCATGGGAGACTTAGAAATTTATATTTTTTTCCTGAAACAGAGTGAATTTTGATCTTTAACCAACTGTGTTAAAACCCTATTTAGTTAAACCAGCCCAAACCTGTGTGACAAGTCTCATATGGGTTTACAACTGGCTTATGGCAATTTAGCTTGCATCGACTATTTGTAAACCGACATACATGTGGCCATGAAGGTTTTCCCCAGATTTGACAAAGCCAATATTTTAACCAATTTTAATTAAAACAGCACAACTTAATTATATGCTGTTTGGGGCAGAGGCCATCTTTTTGTTCTGTATTTGTACAGTGCCCAAAACAACGAGGTCCTACATCATGACGAGGGCTCCTAGGCACTATCACAAAACAAACAAATAAAATAATAATAGTTAATAATAGACACACAGCAACAATTCTTGCAAAATATTTTGCAGCTGATCTCTTTCCTCACTATTTCAACCGCTCAGTGCCTGTGGTGAGTCCATTCCCAAAAGCAGGTTTAATGTTAGAACATATTTGCCTCTCAATCCACAGATCTGTCTGATTTTAGCAAAACACTATGACTAGCAGATAACTTGGTTCCCTTGAAACATCAGCAGCCAAGCATGAGATTGGCATCATCTCCAGGAGGCAGAACATCACAGCAGCTATTTTTTATTTAAAATCATAATAGAGGATTTTATTCTCCACATGGTATCAAACGTAAGTCTGATTCCTTCCGAAAATATGATATACAGAGATCTGAAGCAAGGGAGAAAGTTACAAGCAGTCAAGTGAGAAGAAAGAACCTTTGGATTTAGACTTTGCAGAAGAAAATGCTTGGCTGCAGTGAAGATGAGGTTGCAAACAGGACTACCTGGGTAGACTGGTCACAACAACAAAGGATTAAAATAGGAAAAGGCCATGTAATCCCCTTCTCCCCACCCTACATTGATGAATCCACCAGTGTCAGGCATTTCCTTTCTCTAAAATTACCAAATTGGTGATGTCAGTGCCAAACTTTGTAACTACGTGACTTCTTGAGAAGCATCAAATACTTCAAAGGTGCCACAAGTATTCCTCTTTTTTTTTTCAGGGGAGGGTTGTTATCCATGGAAATACTTTCACTATCTTTGCATCTGTAATGTGAACAGCTGCCAGAATGCCTTATTACTATATTGCATGAACTGCTGTTCCCCCCAGCACAGGCAACATCCCAGATAACTCATTTTTGTAAGAGCACCAGTCTGAATCTAAATACCTAGAAGAAGCATGTTTTAATAATGCAGAGTGAGACCGTCAGTCAGCCTAAGCACCTATGCCAAGGAAGAATTGAGATTAAAGTGCTCCTTGTCTCCCTGTGATAAATAGGGACATGGGAGGGAAAGCAGCCTCTGCAGAGTCCCTGACCTCCTTGCCTCCCAGATGGGCAGGGAGCGGCTGGAGCCTTGGCTCCTCCTCTTACAACATACCAGCCATAGCAGCTGAGTTAGCACCCTGGGGCAGTGATCCAGACAGGCTGGCATGTATGACTTCCCTCCCAAACCTCCCCAAGAACAAGGAAGGAACCATGGACCAGATTATGACACGCTGAGGCTAAAGCCAGGTCTAGACGTACAACGCTGCAGCTGCGCCACTTCAGCCCATCTGGTGAAGACGCTCTCTGCTGATGGGAGAGAGCTCTTCTGTTGGTATAATAAAACCACTTCCACAAACAGCAGAAGCTGTGTTTGCAGGAGTTCTCCCACCAACACAGTGCTGTGCCCACGAGCGCTTATATCAGCGTAATTTATGTCATTGAGGGAGGGTGGTTTAGTCATATAAATTATGCCGGCATAAACTGTAGTGTAGACATAACCTGAACAACTATGCACTGTCCCACACACAGAGTCTGTGGCAGAGCTACAACCGAGTCCATAATGTGGAAGTGTTAAAACAGACAAATAATGCACTGACCCACTATCATGCAGGTGATGAGCCAGGGAGCATACTAGCCAAGTCAGATACATTACACTTACATCTACATCCTCTACTCCACCAGTGTAAAACCAGCTTAACAAGGGGGAATTAACTGAAAGGAGTCTGAGTGCATGTAGAAAACAGGGAGTGCTTCCTCTTCCTGTTCTCTAAACTCCCTGAATTGTTAGATAGGCAAGCTCATGGCTGTAATTGCTCAGATACAGGAGGGGGAGAGAGGGCTTGGAGGAGGGGGCAGTTAATAGGGATTATTGGGGCGGCACTTGGACAAGAACACATGCACTGGGAAAAGAATACAACCACAGATGTATACAAATAATATGTAAATACATCTTTTTCATTATAATCTTTTTCATTAAACTCTCCATAATGAAAAAGCTGACCTGCTTGCTCAGGTTCAGGGGCAATATAACTAGCGTAACTCATTTGGCATTCAGTGGTGTGTAAAATGCATGCTGAGGAAGAAGAGTGTAGCAGGAAAAGCAGGAAGGTGGAGGATAAAGTAGAAGAGTGGGGCAACGGAGATCAGAACAGTGACAACAGTTCCTATTCTGCTAGGCCACAGACTCAATGCTGGCTCACGCTCCTCATATTTTATATTAAAAAAGTAGGTTCTTGTTTCTCCTAGAAGTCTGGACAATTTGAAGAGCTAGTAGGTATGTGACTCCACAGATACTCAAGGCAGCAATAGGTGATTAATTGAGAGAGGAAGTGATTTTTATTCAGATTATTTAAAACTCTCTGGGGCCTGATTTTCCTCTCATATACCCTGGTGTAAATCCACAGAATGAGCTCCACTGAAAACCATGGGATTGCATCAGTGCAAAAGTAATACAAGGTAAAGGAGTATCAGGCATTTTGTTTTTTTAATTCCTATTTAATTCAAATATCTAACAATTAGAATATTTAAATTCTTGTTAAATATTCAATAGCCACACGGAGGCACAACAGAGCAAGAAAAGAGAGTTGGGTGGGTAGAGCCAAGCATGGGAAAGTTTTTAACGCTTACATGCGCGGGTCCTAGAGTTAGCACCAGCAATGATAGCAAACAGAGAAAGATTAGCAACATTCCTACATTGCTCCTTCTCATCCCCAAGCCCCCCATTTCCCAGAGATGGGCATGAGGCAGCACCCCAGAACTGAACACTTCTGAACTTGGGGGTGTTTCAAATCTGGATGAGAATCTTACACCGTGGGCACCCCTGAGAATATTTGAGGTACAAATCATATCCCTGTTGTTCAGAGAATTAACTGTCTGGGATCTGAGCTCAACAGTAATATTCAGATTACAGCAGGCCGTCTTTGCTCTTCACAGTGAGACAGCCAAAGTTTAGTCTAGTTCAAGTGTTTTCCTCCTCAAGGATATGCCAAGTGATTTGCTAGTTCAGCTAATCTGAACTGGTGGTGGGGCAAAATAAGCACGTTTCCCTCTTAATTATAGTCTTTATATTACATGATTTAGGCTCCTCTTGCCATTGTTTGAAACACAGGACAGTACTGCATAATAGCATGTAACTTGATACTGTGGCAGGAGGGGCTGTTCAGCCAAGGCAAGCCCAAGTAGAAAACAGCTCTTCTCCTAGCCAAACAGCTGAACAGCCGCAAGGAAATCTCCCCCTCTCCCCACTCTTCCACTCCATGCTGAGCTGTGCTGTCCACAGTAGGAAAGGCCAGTAGGCTGTCCCAGATGCCATTCGTATGCAGCTAATTACGGCCACGAGACTCTTGTTGGCACAACTGAACAAACTTCACACTGGTGTGTCCTGACTGAGCTCAGCTTGCTATGCTTGGCACAGTGTCCCTGATTTGTGCGTTTATTTATTTATTTGCTTTAATAACTCCCTTCTACTATTTCAGTTTTTAGTCACCAAGGGCCAAACATTGTAGACTTCCCTAGACAAAATTCCCACTGATTTCAATGGAATGTTGCCTGAATAGGGCCCACAAAATCAGGCCCAATGTCTTTCAGCCCATATCTACACTACAGGCACTACAGCAGCACACATAGAACAAACACAAGGGATTTTTCCATCAGTGTATGAACTCAGGTCCCCAAGTGATAGTAGGTTTCACCCCCGAGCACTGTAGTTATTCTGACTTAACTTTAAGTGTATGACCAGGTCTAAAATAGGATGATATTAGCTTCTTATGCTTGGGACAGTGACTGTTCAGTATTTCACTGGCTACTCGTTGTTCTGAACTGAGGAGGGAGGGGAGAGAGGGTTATGCCAGACAAAAATAAACTTTGATTTATATATCTACCCTCGGAGGCCTACATGAGGGAGTCTGAATATGGAGCCTTGGGACAAATTCTGCCCTCACTGACACCAGTGCAATTCCATTGAAGTCAATGAGCTTGTGCCAGTATAAAACCTTGTCTGCAGACTAACTGCACCATTTTACTTTCAACTGGGTTAGTTAAAGCGGTGCAACCCTCTGAGTGGATACTCTCATTTCAGTTTAAAAAGTGATTTACTTTTGTTTACCTCACACCTGATATTAATCAACTTAAGCCAACCCTAAATAAATGTCCAAAAAGATGTTTGTATTAGTTTAACTAAATCAGTTTTAAATCACTCCTTTAGCCAAACCGGTGAAACTCATATAGGGCTTGGCTACACTTGTAGCTGTAGAGCGCTTTGGGTTAAACTAGCCTTCGGAGAGCGCACCAGGGAAAACACTCCAGTCTGTCCACACTGACAGCTGCAAGTGGCATTGAGAGCGATGCATTATGGGCAACTGTCCCACACAGCACCTCTTCCCATTCTGGCACTGTGGTTTGTGGGAAGGGGGCTTGGGGTACGGGGCATTCTGGATCCTGTCCCAACGCCCCGTGATGTATTGCTTCGCATCCCAAGAATCCCTGTGTTTCCATCCACATTTGACGCCATTTTTCAACGGTTTCTGTGCGGCACGCTCTGTCTTCCCTTTCGGTCTGCGGAAATGGAGCCCGAACTGCTGAGGAACATGCTGATGAGTCTCCCCAGCATGTCTCATTTGGCAGTCGAGTTTTCCCTTAAGATCCAAAGTGACACCAGGGACGACTCCGACGATATCGACTCGCATAACACATACAACACGAAATTGCTTGTCTCATTCATGGACATGCTCTCCACCATGGAACACGGCTTTTGGGCTCAGGAAACAAGCACTGAGTGGTGGGATCACATCGTCATGCAAATCTGGGATGACAAGCAGTGGCTGCAGAACTTTGGGATGAGAAAAGCCACTTTCATGGGACTGTGTGCTGAACTCACCTCCACCCTGCGGCACAAGGACAGGAGATTGAGAGCTGCTCTGCCGATGGAGAAATGGGTGGCTATTGCAAACTGTCAACTCCAGACAGCTACCGATCTGTCGCTAACCAGTTTAGAGTGGGAAAGTCGACCACTGAAATCATGTTGATGCAAGTTTGCAGGGCCATTAATCGCATCCTGCTCAGAAGAACCATGACTCCGGGTAATGTTCATGACATTGTGGCTAGCTTTGCACAAATGGGTTTCCCTAACTGTGGAGGGGTGATAGATGGGACGCATATTCCTATTCTGGCACCAGACCACCTAGCCTCCAAGTACGTTAACTGAAAGGGGTATTTCTCCATGGTTCTCCAGGCGCTTGTGGATCACCATGGGCGTTTCATTGACATTAATGCAGGCACTTACACATCTTTTGGAACACCAGCCTGTTCAAGAAGCTGCAAGCCGGGACTTTTTTCCCAGACCAGAGGATTACGATAGGGGAAGTCAAAATATCCACTGTGATCCTTCGAGACCCTGCTTACCCTTTAATGCCGTGGCTCATGAAACCCTGCACAGGGAGCCTGGACAGCAGCCAGGAACAGTTCAACTACAGGCTGAGCCGATGCCGAATGACCGTGCAGTGTGCTTTTGGCTGTTTGAAGGGCCGCTGGTGCTCTCTTTATGGGAAGCTGGACTAGGCCGAAGACAGCATCCCCGTAGTTATATCTGCGTACTCTACCCTCCATAATATTTGTGAAGAGAAGAGTGAAAGCTTCACTCAGGCATGGGCCTCGGAGGTTCAACACCTGGAGGCTGAATTTGCACAGTCAGTGAGCAGGGCTATTAGAGGGGGCCAGCGTGGGGCTGCAAGGATTAGGGATGCCCTGAGGGAGCAATTTGAGGCTGAAAGCCACCAGTAATGTCTGGTGCTCCACAAGGGAGTTAAGTGCAGTGGCTGTTTGGTGCACTGACTTGCAGTGATTGTGGCTTTCCTGGGCTAAGGTATATTTTGCTTTATGCACTAATAAAGTGTTTTCAAAGTAAAAAACTCCATTTATTGAAAAGAAAATTCATTTATTGAAAAAAAAACAAAGTAACACAGAAACACCAAAAGGGGGGGTGGGGACCGGTTCACTCACAGACTTGAGTATGTCCTGATTTCGCACTCTGCAGTCCTGTCTGGAGTGCTGTGCACTGAGTGCTGCACTTCAGGATGGCTATAAGGCATGTTGATGGGGTGGAGTGAATAAGGGTCATTGTTTTCGTGGGTGGGTCATGAAGCTACGCGTGTAGGAGGCAGCTGGGGACAGTAAGAACCTTGATGTTGGGGAAAATGGGTTGGAGGAGACATGGGGGCACAAGGGAAAGAGTTTTGGGACAAGGACTGCGGGGCGGGGAGGAGGGAAGCACGAGCATGGCGACGAGCACCTGGATAGAGTCCACTTGGTGCTCCATTATGCTGATCAGCTGTTCCGTGCTTTGCTGCCAGAGCACTGCATTTTGCTGCTGGTGATCCTCATTTTTCTGGCGGATCCTCCTTTCACCCTCTCTCCATTTCTGTGCCTTTCGATTCTCTTCCACAGACTGCTACACCAGTTGGTGCAGCATGTCTTCATAGCTTTTATGCGGCCTCTTCCTGAGTCTTCTTAGTCTATCAGCAGATGATAAGACTGACAGCTGAGATCTCAAGGTTGTATCTATCCAGGCAAAATGCAACACTTAACAGAGGCAGCATTGTACACACGAGACAGAGGAATGATTACCCGCACTTAAGGAGGGCAATCACAGTCCATACAAAACCATACTTTGCCTGTCCCAAAGCTAGCGCACATAACCCACAGGAGCCCCAGAAATGGTGAGCAAGCACAGGGTCGGGGCACTGCCTGTTACATGGCTGTACTGTCCTCTGGGTTTCTGTGCCTTGGGAGCAGCCAACAGTGGTAGGGGGCACCTATTCTGAACACTGTCCCAGCATTTTCCACAGGAGTTCATCCTGGAAGATATCTCACTGCTGAGGGTGACTGGGGAAACAAGGGAGGGTCTTCTACTATAATGCGGCTTCTGCCCTGGCCCATACGCAGCTTGCCTGTGTGTAGCTATGGTTCCCCCACCCCTCGCGGCAGAGTGGCATGGACACATTAGCCTGACTGGGACAAGGACCATGCTCTCCCAAGAAACCTGCGCAAGCATGTTGCCCATGTTCTGACTGAGACTGATGAAGAGATCACTGATGCCGATTACCGTGAGGTGATACATCAATGTGCTTTTCCACATCCAGGCATGCATGCAGCCCTTACCGTCCTCACCCCAAGAGCCCGCATCTAAAAACTTCCTTCCCGAAAAAAAGCCGCTTACCAGGAACCTCCTCTGGTGTTTGTCCTTTCCCAAGCACCAGATGCCATGACTGGCTGCCTTCCTCCTGGCTCCAGAAGAGCTCCTGGCTGCATGCCTCGAGGGATTCCGGGGTGTCTCCCCCGCCTCAGCACCCTCAGTCGCGCTTTCCTCCTCCCCCTCCTCACCCCTTGCTGTGCTGGGCTCGGAAGTGCCCATGGTGGTCGACGGAGTGCAGGTGGGATCGCTCCCAAGTATCGCATCCAGCTCTTTGTAGAATTTGCAGGTTGCGGGAGCAGCACCAGAGCAGCCATTTGCCTCACAGTCTTTGTGGTAGGCATTCCGCAGCTCCTTTACTTTAACCTGACACTGCAAGGTGTCCCAGTCATGGCCCCTTCTAATCATGGCCCTTGATATCTGCCAGAAGGTATCGTAATTCCTATGGCTGGAGCACAGCTGGGAGTGCACAGCTTCCTCCCCCCAAACACTGATGAGGTCCAGCACCTCGCCATTGCTCCATGCTGGGGATCACCTGGTGCATGGAGGCATGGTGACCTGGAAAGATGCGCTGAGAGTAATCCAAGCCTGGCTGAGCAAACAGGAAGGGGATTTTCAAAATTCCCAGGGAATTTAAAGGGTGGGTCTGACAGTTGGTCACCTGAGGACAGGGCAGCAGAGTTCAAAAGCAATGACCAGAGTGGCTAGAGCAGGCATTGTGGGACACTTCCAGAGGCCAATCAGAGCACATTAGGTGTCCACACTGGCGCTGCCATGCTCCAGAGAGAGCGCAACAAATGTTACTCTTCTCGGGGAGGTGGCGGATCAAGAGCGCTCTAGCCGTGGAGTCAGAGCACTCTACATGCCTTGCCACTGTGGACAGGTAGTAACGTAGAGAGCTCCTGGGGGCTTTACTGCACTATAAAGTGCCAGTATAGCCAAGCCCATAGACAAAGTTTTAGGTCTGGTCTACGCACACTGAACTAAAAGAAAGATATGATTGTAAACTGATTCAGTTAAAGTGTTTCAAACCTCTGTGTGGACATGCCTAGTGGTTTAGATCTGATTACAGCAGGGGTTACCTTTTATCCCTCAGGATTAGTAGACATTAAAAAGTTAGGTTGATCCAGCTATGTTGCTCAGCAGTGTGAAAAATCCACACCCCATGTGGCATCGGTAAGCCAACCTAACCCCCAGGGTAGGCAGCAGTAGGTCAATGAAACCTTGCTACTAGCTGCCCTCTTCTTGTTTACAAAGTCACTAGAAAGTGAGAACAGGCATTTGCATGGCACTTTTGTAGTAAGGTATTTACATGCCAGATGTGCTAAACATTCATACGCCTCTTCATGCTTTGGCCACCATTCCAGAGGACATGCTTCCAAGCTGACGATGCTCATTAAAAAACTGCATTAATTAAATTTGTGACTCAACTCCTTGGGAGAGAACTGTATGTCCCTTGCTCTGATTTACCACATTCTGCCATATATTTCAAATTATAGCAATCTCAGATAATGACCTGGCACATGATGTTCATTTTAAGAACCCTTTCACTGCAGATTTGACAAAACACAAAGAAGGTACCAATGTGAGATTTCTAAAGACAGCTACAGCACTGGACCCAAGGCTTAAGAATCTGAAATTGCCTTCCAAAATCTGAGAGGGATGAGATGTGGAGTATGTTTTCAGATGTCTTAAAAAAGCAACATTCCAATGTGGAAACTACAGAACCCGAATTACCAAAAAAGAAAATCAGCCTCTGCTGGTGGCATCTGACTCAGATAATGAAAATGGACATGCATCGGTCCCTATTGCTTTGGATTGTTACCAAGCAGAACTCATCATCAGCTTGGACACATTCTCTGGAATGGTGGCTGAAGCATGAAGGGACATATGAATCTTTAGGGCATCTGGCACGTAAATACCTTGCAACACTGGCTACAACAGTGCCTTGAGAATGCCTGTTCTCACTTTCAGGTGATGTTGTAAACAAGAAGCATGCAGCATTATCTCCTGCAAATGTAAAAAACTTGTTTATCTGAGCATTTGGCTGAACAAAAAGTAGGATTGAGTGGACTTACAGGCCCTAAAATTTTACATTGTTTTATTTTTGAATGCATTTTTTGTACATAAGTCTACATTTGTAAGTTCCACTTTCATGATAAAGAGATTGCATACAGTACTTGTATTAGGTGAATTTAAAAATACAATTACTTTTGGGTTTTTACAGTGCAAATACTTGCAATCAAAAATAAATATAAAGTGAGCACTGTACACTTTGTATTCTGTGTAATAATTAAAATCAATACATTTGAAAATGTAGAAAACATCCAAAAATATTTAAAATAAATGGTATTCTATTATTGTTTAACAGTGCGATTAATCGCATGATTAATTTTTTTAATCGCTTGACAGCCCTAATAAATACATAAATAAATAAAACCACCTAGCTCTGATATAGCACTTTTCACCAGCAGATCTCAAAGTGCTTTACAAAGGAGGTTAGTACCATGATCTCCATCTTACAGGTAAGGTAAGGACACACACAGAGGGGATGCAACTTGCCCAAGGTCACCCAGCAGGCCTGTGGCAGAGCCAGGAATAGGACCTAATACAGGTACTGATTCTGATTTCATATTGGGACTAAAAAAAAAGGTGACATCTTTAACTTAAAGGAGTTAGACTGATGTGAATTAAATTAGAATCAGACCCCCAGAATTTTGCTCCGCTCCAAGTACTCTCTGGTCCACAACTTTCAGACAAACTGTTTGTCTCCTTAACCAGAATTAGTGTTCTGTTTTCTCTGTCACTCATGAACTTTGTTCCACAGAGGGAGACTGAATTCTTCATCAAAGAGGAGCCAGTAATGTTCTTCATATTCTACCAATCATTAACTCTACAGATGTCTTTCTGCTATCTTTCTTTTTTCTGCTATGCAGTCAGGATACCCCCACGCTGTTTTAAAAGCTTTTCCTATTTGTTGAGAAAACAGAAAGAACTTTATAATGTTGATGAAGCTTTCCACGGGCACTGTTTGTTTTTGGAAGTGTGTTCTGAAGAGAGTAACACACTGTACCTTACTCCAAGATAACAGCAGAAGAATTCTTCTGCTTGGTGAGAAGTGTAATCCCTCTAAATCTACAAGTCAGACAGGGCACTGATAGCTTTCGGAGAACTGAACAGACATGATTACACGTCTGGTAGTAAACTAGAAGAAGTTATTTCTGTGTAAGTTAGTTATCACAATAAAGCGTTTCACAAATAGGGTCTGTCTGAATTCTCTCCAAGATGTTGGCTAGCCCAGTGATTCTCAGACTGTGGTCCATGGATCTCTGGTGGTCTGCTGAGAGTGTGATTAGTCTCAAGGTGCTGGCTTGGCTCCTTTTTTCCAGTTTCTAAACTGCATTAAAAGTGAGCTAAAAACACATTAAATTTTCCTAATAGGAAAAACAAGCAGTTACCATATGGTAGGTGCACAGGGATGTTATGTGATAGTCAGTGGGAGAGGAGGTATGTGCCGTTGTGGGAGGGGAGGAAGAAAGAGGTCCTGAGTAGCAAAAACGTGAAGGAAGGAGGTTCCTCAATACTCTCTCTGTAAAGCTGTGGTCCCCACTATGACAAAGTCTGAAAACCCGAGGCTAGATGGATTTTTCATGGCATATATAAACAATACACTGTTATGTGGCTCATAGACACAACTGGTCATTAGAGGGCAGCATGCACCTTCCACACATATTAACCGTTTTTCTTTCAGATTACAGGACATCCCAACAAGCAAAAACATAAGGGCTGAGGAAACCTATAAAAAGGAAAGAACAATCTCCCACTAGAAAAGCCATTCTTAGTTAAACACCTACTCACAGAGAGTACAGCCATACAACACCACGGGTTAGGAATAAAAATGCTGTAATGTTTTATCTTTAGATGAGTCAGCCACCACCCTTCCTCAACTCCCTGAGATATAAAGGAGAATTAGATCGCTGGCGAACACATCTGGCTTAATGGTTAAATGGATGTCCTCAGTGAAATTTTCACTCCATAGCCACCTCTCAGACTCAGGTAATGAGAACAGAAAGAAATACCCTGGCAGGAATTAACTGGGACACTTGTGGCCGCAACTTTATTTGTTTTACAAGAAGCAATGAAACATGATTGCACCTCCTGGACATAATCTTCATTGCTTTATGCAATGCAGTTCTGACACTGACAGCTTGGCTGCTAAAGAGGTGTGTCATGTTTTGAGTACTGTATTAACCGACTGCCAAATAAGTAAACAATTGCACTTTCCCATAAAACAAATGCAGACTAATGCTGCTTCTTCCTCAGTTGGATACGACTGTTGATAGGAGACAGAATTCTGTATGCCAATGTGATGGAATAAAGGAAGAGCCTATCTCTTTTCACCCACTGACATGCAATCCCAAGTGTCTCGTGTTACGTATGTAGGATACACAGCATAGAAATAAACTGGGATTAATGAGTAAACAATTATTTTGTTCAGATCACTGGAAACAGTATATTTGCTCAATCACATTACCAACCTTTTTAAGAACTTTTGGAGCATAGGTCAGAGATTTGTAGCCTAATGTGATATAAATGATTTCAAGTGACAGACATACCCAGAAAAAAATCTTTTAGACTATGTGTTAAATCCAGAGGCTTCTCATACACTGAGCCAGGAACAAACTGCGCACAACTTAACAGGAACATCGGTGGATGTCAAGCAGAGACCACATGCTGTTCCAGTCAAGTACTGGGACACTAGGAGCCATAGAATACCAGATGTGTTCCATGGTTCTGGCCACATAATGCGAGTGCGACCAAGAATAAAGTAGGTGTGGCTAGCTCAGAGGCCAGGTTCTTTCACAAACAAACAAAAACCCTGGCCTGATATAACCATAGACATACCTCATACTGATATTGCATCAATTACTACAAAATAGAGTAATGCAGCACACTAAGTGCCAAGAACGTCTTTACTTCCCCACGCCCCAAGTCTACCAGATGAGATGGCAGAACAAATGCAAGTGGACCCCCACCAGTTTAGGGCACGGATTGGTGACAGGCCAGTGAAGAATGGAAAAGATCTCCCACACACCCTGCAGCACACAACTGTACTGGACAGAGGACTGTGTGATAAACAATTTGGTCATTGGAAGTATCAGTCGCTGGCCATGTGGTGACCACGAGAACTATTTGGTGACTTGCCTGCCAGAGGCCGCAATGGCAGATCTCATGAATAAATTAGAAAAACTGTCACTGAGCGCCCACAGTCATATTACCTTGTTAACAATGGGGTAAAGAAATGTAAGAGACAGGTCCCAGAAACATAATTTCCAATGCATTTTACATGCAAAATAACTGTCTTAGTGCAACAGTGGGGTTGAATTGTTTAAATGTTCAAGAGTAAGAAAAGTCAAAGTTATTGTTCCATAGCAACCACATGTTTATTTAAAAATCATATCAAGTTTAATTAGGAAAAACCAACAGGGCAGTATAGAAATGTAATAGAGTACTATAGAAATTGATGACAGAATTTAAGAGCTCCTGTACAAGAATGTAGCCAGTTATAACCTGTTCATCATCTCCATTTATCTGAAAAATAGCACACATTGTTTTTGTCTCATTATGCCACATATACCCTCTGTGAGTAACTGTTTAATCTTACTAATGTTACTACTCTCCTTCCTCCTTTACATCTCCCCACCTGCCTTGTTCCCCACCCACCTCACTCCCCATGCTAAACCCAATATTCATGGTTTTAAACCCCATGGGCCCTGGAATTCTCAAAGGTAGTGAAAGAGTCATGCTTTGTGCCATTTGCATTTCTTGGATTCTGGGATGGGAACTGTTTCCAGCATAATTTAGAAAAGTTCCAGGGGCTGCTCTAATTTACGCTCATCTGCAGTAGCCACCTCTGTTCTCAGCAAAATCTCAGACCAGCCAGAACGTAGCTCACTCTGGGCCACACACCTTCATTCCTCCCCCCAACACAACCTGTTCTAGACCCCAACCCACACGCTCCTACACTGGGGATGCAAGAGTGGGTGACATGGGCCTGGTCCATCAGCTTTACACTACTACAGACTCTTCCTTTTGCCAGGATATTACCCAAGCTTTACAGGTGGTACATGCCAGCAGAGTTGGTGTACAGGGGATTCATGGAACCCCAGAATCAGAGTCCTTGTCTTCTCTCTGTACAGGGAGACACCGAGAGCTCTCCTGGCAGCGTTAAAATGCTAAGTCACATTGAATAGTTTAACATATAAAATCTAATATTGCCCTCGATTTTCCATTGATTTTCTCTATTCAAGAGGTTTGGTGTGTTTGCAAAACGTGGCTCCCAGCGAGCACACACTGAAGCAGCAGCATCATGACCTCTGAAAGGAAGTAGAGTGCCCTTCCATCCACGCTCAGCTTACTCAGCCACTGGTTGCTAGGGGCCACTCTCACAGTTGCTCAGTAGCAGCTAGTAGCTGTGTCTTGTCATTGTCCTCCCCTATCTCTGCTCCCTCTATCGGCTGCTCCTCTGGCCAGTGCAGCTCAACAGGGAGAACTGGGAAGGAGGCACAGAGAGCTGGTGAGGAACAGCAGAACCGACGCTGATTGGAAACCTGAGGATGGAAGAAGAAAAATGTGCTGCTACAACCCCTTGCCCCACTAAGTCTGTGGCAAAGATGGTCCATTGCTAAGAAGGAAGATTAAATAGCCCTCCACTGCCCCTGACTACTCCCAGGCTTGAGGAGATAGAAAAGGCCCCCTACTCTTTAGATTACTCTTTAGGCCCTGCACTGAGATCTGGGAAATGGAAAGGGCTGAGATAAAAGTCACTGGTTATTGGTGCTCAGCTCCTCTGGAAAATCAGACCAGTTATGTTAGGTGCTTGAATACAGATGAAGATGCTGAACTGTAGGCACTTACGTTTGAATGTTTTCCCCGAATTGACAGGGGCAGGAACACATCTTTGCTCTCCCACAGTAACCCCGGTGGAGGAAAGATCCTTCACATTCCCCCAACTTCCTACTCCATAAGAGATAGAGGGGTTGTATCTTTGAAGCTGCCAGTGAATGCAGGAGGGCAAATGAGGCCAAGCAGCACCCACCTTCTCCACCTCCCTCTAAAGAGAATCTCTGCTGACAATTTTCTAACACTTTCCTTAACATGGATGCCATCTGGCAGGCTGTATTCTCCCTGGCTCTCATAGAGAGACTAAAATCTGTGCTGTGGAGTGGGCAGGATGAAAAAGAGCATAGCGAAGGACAGCCTATTGGAGCAATAATGAGAGAGCAAGATTATTTGGACGCCTTGATAGAGGAGACGAAGAAGAGAAGCAGCATTGCCAACTCTTGTGAGTCCTGGGTTCTTTGGTGGTTTTTTTAAAGCTCCAGATCCTGGAGTCTTGTGATAATGCAACAATCTTTGTCCGGCTTGTCCTCGTCCATCCCTCCACGAACGCAAGTCAATGCCACACCATTCCATTTTGTTGAGAGCACATTCTTTCCATTTCTGGTCAAAGAATTTTGTCATGGAAAAAAAAATATATGGAGATATGCCTATCTCATAGAACTGGAAAGACCTTGAAAGGTCATCAAGTCCAGTCCCCTACCTACACTAGCAGGACCAAGTACTATCCCCTGACAGATTTTTTGCCTCAGATCCCTAAACAGCCCCCTCAAGGATTGAACCCTGGATTTAGCAGGCCAATGCTCAAACCACTAAGCTATCCCTCCACCCTAGAATACCAGCTGGAATCAGCCCAATGCATTTTTGGTCTGCCCAGCAGGTGCTTATGGTCTCTAGGGATCCAGCCACTGATGAGGGTTGTCCACCTAGTGTCTTGCCCGCGGACTACATGACCCGCCCATCTCCACTTTGTGTCATACATCACCTGCACTACAATGGCCACTATTTGTTGCAAGTCACAACACAAGAACACTATCATCTGATGCAAAAAGTTTTCATTTTTTTTAAAGTAAGTTTCTGTCCTTCATGATTACATAGAAATGCTTGAAACCATAAACCCAAGAGATTTAAATATCAGAAGACAAATAAAAAGAACCCCCAAATTTATTATTTTTTAAAATATTATGATTTTTTAGACAAGCTCACAATTTTTGAAAGCTTAGAGTTGACAATATTGATCAAGGGTAGATGGAGGAAGTAAAAAAAAAATCAGACTAAACAAGATGTGAACCTACCTTCACCTCCAATATTTTGCTTATCTGTTTCTCCATTGTTGGTCTGTCTTGTCTGTATAGATTGTAAGCTCTTTGGGGTAGGGACTTTGGCCATCTCTGGGTTTGTACAGCACCAAACACATTTTAAGCTGTAATATAAACAATAATAAAAATAATAAATGCAAATAATTAAAGACAACCCTAATTTTACCCACCTCTAAAATGGGTATTATACTGTTGTGAGAATGGATTGGTCAATACTGTACTTGCAAAGTACTTTGCAGAGGAAATTTTTTTAATAAAATGATAATTATTACAACTTTACAAACTTGCATCAGGGCTCAAGATGAAGGGGTTTTTTTTAATGCAAATATAACACAACAATTTAAGTTTCAGTAAGAGCTAGTGCACAGTATGCAATAGCAAGTTTCTGTACTTTCCCCACACATGTTCATCTACATACATTGAAATTGAATATGACGATAAATTTCTTCTCATATAATGTAATCCCATAGCACAAATCAAGATTAATTGACATCCCTCTGTCCACCACAGCTGCACACATGGTCAGTACAGGACAAATGGGGGCTGTCTGCAACTCACTAAGTAGCAAAGAGCAAGCCTTGGATTACTGTGGTCAACAGTAATATATCAATTTCCATAAAAAGAAAAGAACATTGTGCTCTCTCGCTCTCTTTCCCACCACCGTTTCACCCCAGCTAATCAGGTTGCCACAGCAAACTCTCTCATCTCCCAACACTTGCATTGCAGCATGAATATTTTTGAGTTCTATTGCGCAGTCCTAAAGCAAAACCAATAGGGGAGAGGAGAGGAAAAGACTCTTTAATAAAAACCCCAGGAGGAAAACTAATAAAAGTGTAATGGCCATTCTTTCCTAATGGCTTCAAACTATTCTCCTGGAGTAAAGACAGACGCAGGAGCACCAATATAAAACAAACAGCCAGTTCTACTAGACGAGCATGCTTCTTTCCTTGAGTCTCCAGCATTGTCTAAAATTCTACCTTCCACCCTCTTTCCCCAAACCTCACTGAACATTTTAAACATTCTGTGTGAGTAATAGCCCATTTTCAGTGATATTAACAACTTAGGATGTATGGAAAAATTATCTTTCAATACCAAGTCTAACCAGGTACTTATACGACCCTCATCACTGTAATAACTGAGCACCTCATAATCATTAATGGATTTTATCTTAACTACACCGCTGGGACATTAGGAGGTATCATGCCCATTTCACAAATGGGGAACCGAGGCACAGGGAGACTAAGTGACTTGCCCAAGGTCACACAGGAAGTCTATGGCTGAGCCAAGAATAGTACCACAGTCTCCCGAACCTCAGTTCAATGCCATACCCACTAAACTGTCTTGCTTAACTCATTTTGTACTCATTCTAAGTACTGATTCAGAGCAGTAATAGTGTAACTATACACTGCACTTTCTACTAACATGCTTGCCCTAAAAGGCTTACACATCAGAAGTCAAAACAAAGACATATTACAACTAGGGAGATGGGTCTGGTTAATCTTGAACTTGGAAGAAGATTCAGATCCAGGACCAGACTTGGTAGCTCAGACCCATTACAGAAGCCAACCGAAGAATTGATATAATTCTGATCAGATTATGGACTGTCCTCCCAGTGCATGTCATCTGATTCATAGCATTATTTAATTACAAGAGGACAGAGGACCTATTTCTGAGCAAGATAGGCAAGACCAAGAAAAGCAGCTTTCTGTAGTGAATCACATAGTAGTTCATGTGCATTACAGAAAAGGTTTTCCTGTACTTAAAGGTTTTCTGTTTAAACCTCTGTTTGGCTTGATATGCATGCATACACATGCATACACACATGCGCACATGTGCACACACACCATCTGTTGTCTCACATTCTTCAAAGTTATTTCGGTTTCTGAATTCAGAATATAATGTGCAGGCTCTCCGCTGTGCAGTGAAAAGAGAATTTTCCTGGCAACTCTACTCTTGTGTCACTCACTACATCTGACCCAAGGCCCTTTCAGACCAAATTTCCAAACATGCTAATCACCCTCAGCACTCTCCATGGATACATCCCCAGAGAAATTCTACATGCAGCAGATCTGATAAAAAAAAAATATAGCATGTCAGCTTTAGTTCTCAAAGTACTTTTTCCTCCAAGTTACATGCACATACACACACGTAAATGCCTCAAGTGTCAAACAGACCTGTCCCTTCAGAACCTGCAGCCGCAGAGCGCGGTGGGATTTATAGCACAAGGTTTCACAGAGTGTAATTCTGAGTCTCAGAGAACAAGGATTATGACATTTTTATGGTCTCCCCCCAGTCCACATGAATATGAAGCAACTGTAAAAAACAAACATCTGGTTTCACTTTTCTTTTCTCCACCACTGTTCCCATATGACACAATCTTAAAACTTGCCAGTGTTCTGGTCCCTGACAAAATGAACTATTTGTGCCAGCGCCCTGCCAGGAGCCAAGCTCTTTCTAGATCATCAGTGTGAAAGTATGCTGCACTGGAAAAAATAATACTTTCATCATCACCAGAATGGAGGGGCATCCCGACTTTGTCCAACCAACAGCTGCATTGGCAACTTGCCAGGAAGACGACCAAGCCCTTACTTTAATTTCCATAAAAGAGAATTATCGCAGCCTTGTGGAGGTGTGGGCTGTAAAGGTCCCAGAGTGTAATGCTCCATCTTGAGCTGAATGGCCTAGCTGCATTTATATTCTGTGACCTGTAGTCTGTATGGATCGCATCTCCATAACACAGATGAGGACAGCTGCAGACCACACTGTGGAACTCTGTGGGGGGTTGGCCACATTTGGTGTAGCATTAGAAAAGCAAACTAATAACTACAGAGTGGGTGAGGTCCATCCCTCCTTAACTTTGATTGATGTTTAATGTTGCCACAACGGAAAGGGATTCTATGTAGCAACATGTCATGCTTTCCTCATTTCAGAAGATTGTCTTGCAGCCAAAGATCTGTGGCCCAGATTCCCTTTTGAGCTCTGCTCTGTGCAGGAGAGGACGGGGCCCATAAGGCAGCCAGTTATGGCTCCCTGGTTCTTATAGCATATCTGCACCAGCATGGGTTAGAACAGCCTAGCAACTTCTGCAACTTAACCCAGCTGGTAATGGTCCCCAAGAGACTGTAAACCACCTGGGGCCGGTGGAGCACAGTTGTGGTCTGGCCCTGCCCTCCAACCCAAGCACTACACTGGAATCTAAGCCAAAGTTTGGATCTCTGTTTGGATTTCAATTTTGCCAAAGGTCAGGGGTTTTTAGTTCAGGCCAAGTCTGTTCAAAGTGAACTGTTATCCAGAAGAAAACCTGAAAGCCACTCAAGTTTTCCTCATGGCACAATGATAGATTGCCATGCAGCAGAATTTGGAAAAGAAACTCAGAAGACTAGAGGCTCTGAGGCTGATCTGTTGAAGGTGGTCAAGTTCTTGTTTCTCACATATAAAAGACTGGTATATTGACATGGCAGAATTTGTTTCCATATGAACATCTTCTTCATCAGATTAAAGACAAAACTGAAATATGGGAAAGAATCTCTCTCTTATCCAAAGAAAACACAGATATACATATGATTGGCACATGGGACTGTTAGAGAGACATTATGTTTAGGGGCAGGGAAAGACGAGGTTTAGCAGTCCTGGATGGTTTAGGAAATTGGATTTTATTGTTTATTTTCAGTTTGATATATAATAATGTTTTGTATCACTGTTTTAAAATCAGCAGATGTTTCTGAAAAAGCGAGTAAAGTACCCGAGATGTGCACCATAACGTTGTGGCTTTGTTTGTTTCCTTAGGCTGGCCAGTCATCACTCTCCCCTCTCAAGTTCAAATCCCTTGAGCTGACAAGGGGTACTCTATTGGTGCTACAACACGACAGGAATGGGTTGCAATCTTTTAGACAAGATCTTCAAAATGAATTCCCCAAACTTGGAAAGTTTACTCTCCAAAACTATTAAAAAGCAACAACGAGAGGTTAGGCCCCTACAATATCCATGACACTCCTACCTCCCAGGCTCCTCACTTAATTTCTCCCCAAACTGGTGAAAGAGAAATACAGATCTCTTCAGCCTTGAGATAAGCAGCTAGTAGATAATAAGTTAGCGTATTTCTTTTAATTTGGAATGCTCTGTACAGCTTCCTGGTACCTTTGGATTTAGGCAACTTTATCACAGTGAGTAAGTACTTATACAGGGAGAAGATATCCAATATTAGTTCAACTCTTATGTAACAGACAAAGGCAAAATAAGAGCTAATGACTGGAAGGTACAGTAAAAAAATTTCAAACCAAAAATCAGACAGCTAAACCATTTAATCAGGAACTGGCAAATTCATCATCACTTGGAGTCTTTAAATCAACTAAGTATGAATGGCTTTCTAAAAGATATTGTTCAATACCTCTTGTTCAATCACAAGTGCTTGGGTTGATAGTGTTCTCTTATATAGTATAAAAGAATAATTCCCTCCACTGTAGTAATTATAGAGTGAAAATCTATGTTCAAGAGGTCAGAATAGATTGTCTGGCCTTAAAAATCTATGAATACAAATGCAAGTTGCCACTGAGATGAAAAATTAGTGGGGTTTTTCCCTTGGGATTAGAAAAAAGAGTCGGTAAAATTTTCAGTGGCTGAGAATAGCTTAACAAGGGCTAACAACATGAAATGACCACAATATGCTAAGTATCAGTGGAGAACTGCTGGATACTCTTGGCTCTTCTTGACACCTCTGGGAGCTGAAGACTCCCAGCAGGGGTGCTGAACACATTATAGGATTGAGCCAAAATAAAGGAAGAATACACTGAACATTAGAAAGAAATCCGGACAGCTTGGGCCCATAGCCAATGAAATTATCCTCTGAGGGAGGAAATTGAGGCACTATATGTTTAAGAATAGATCATTTAAAACTTGAAGAGCTTGTGCAAAGGCAATCCTGCCTCATGGTGGGGGATAGAATAGAAGACACAGGGCATCTTTTCCAGCCCCATTTTCTAACTTTGATGGCAAAGCGTCCTTCTTGACTATGCCAGTTAAAAACGCCACTCCCTACTCTTGTTCTTGTTCTTTGTTTACTTTTTTCCATTTTAGCAACAGCAGAGAATTGGATTAACCTGGTATTTCCAAGCATGCAAGATCATTTTTCTTTGGAGGAACTGGCGTGAAATTAATCACAGCTTCTCTCATACTTAACACGAGAGTAGTGCACAGCTGGAAATATTGCTTGACAGTCCTTCATTCATGTCAACCTGACCCTCACTCTTATAATTATAAATCCACTGGGTTACAAATAACACTTCATCAGTATTATGCCAGAGAAAATAGGTGTGCCAGGTGCACTTCTGAAGGAAAAGCAATGGCAAGAGAGGAGAGGGAATAGGCAGGGCCAGTGCAACCACTAGGTGAACTAGGCAGCCACCTAGGGATCAAGTGGTTAGGAGCGCCAAAAAGCGCACTCAGGGGAGAGGAGGTGAGCTGGGGCAAGGGGGTGTGGGGATGGTTCCCTGCAGCAAGTAACGGGGGGGCGTGCAGGGGAACCGCTCCCCACCCCAGCTCCCCTCCACTCCGCCTCCTCCCCTCCCAGGCTTGCTGTGCCAAACCTTCTCTCTGAGGCCAGAGAGTAAAGAGGTGAAGTGAAGTTTGGGAAGAAAATTACTTACTATGCTCAGATACTGTGGGGAAGGGTGACAATATAAAACCCTACAGTAGACCTGAAATACAAGGGGAAATAAAGAATGGAAAGGGGGAAAGATGAATGAGGAAAGGAGCACCGTGTTTCCATGTAGCAGTAGCCACTGGTGTCCACACATTGTATGACTGGAGTAAAGAGACCATACACCAGGAGAGTTGGATTTCCCATATGTCTCACTGCCCAGAGAACTTATGCCTGAAATGGCCTCATTTTTCATGTCCTCATTCAAACTGTTCCCTTCCAGGTATTATTTTTTTAACTACAAAATGTTTGTTCAAGACATATTGCTATGCTGGTATAAAATGATTTGTTTCACGGTTTGTTTCACTCTCCTCACATAGTGAGCCTGTGTTTCATGCCAACCTTTGTTTAAAGTCAATGCTTGTCATAACTGTCAGGTGACATTGTTGTATCATGAGTGAGTCACTGAACCAGTCTAGTCTAGTCTAGTCTAGTCAGTGTAAAACCCTTCTGACTCCCAGAGAAGGAAGAGGCTGAGCTTATGGTCCCTCTGTCCCTTGCTTCTCTCTTTGTCAGAACCACAAGGAAGAGGGAGCACAGAACAGAGAAGGAGTGGGGAAGAGACAAAGCTCAGCCTTTCTTTGATCTGTTCTCCTGCTTCAGACAGAGGAGAACAAAGGAAATAGTCAGAGCACAAGCCCTTGAGTAATACACAATCCTTAAAAAATTCCCTAGTTTTTTAAACTGGGGACAGAAGAAAAGAGTCTAGTTTCTTACCAGGTTTCCTGTGAGCCAGGCCCTCTTAAATGTCCCCCATATCTTTAAATGTTCCTATTTATCTCATCCTTCTCTCTCCCAAGTATTCTCTCATTTGCTTTCATCACTTGCCATGGTGCTCTCCATCCCTTCTATTCTCTCACACCTCCCCTTCCCATTCCTTTCCTCCTTTTCTTTGGTCTGCCTTTGCATTCCAATGTCCCTTCCTCATCTGTCTCCCCATATCAGCATCATCGCTATCTTTAGAAGTCTGTAATAATTTTAAAACTTCTTTGATGCCTCTGGTCCCCTCATCTCCCAAACTGTGCTGACTGGATCCTGGCAGAGATTTTGCATCCTGCCAGCTGATTCACAAGAATCACAGATGCTTCTAGTCCTCCCAATGACTTAGTGGAGCAGAGAACTCAGCAAATGTAACCACAGCAAAAACTAGTATGAGATTAAACATTGGGAGGGGGGCCTTTGAAAAAGGCCCAGTGCTGAACTCCAGTGGTACATACAAGGTTTTGGCCTTAAAAACAATGACTAAAGCACAGAATGAAAGTGGATGATGGGGATTTCCCAAAAGAGAGAATCTGCAGAATTTACTTGTAGTTCAAACTACTCGGAGGTAGGGCAAGGAAAGGGAGCTAGTGGTGTTAATTCATTAGACATATTAGAGATGGTGGTATTTGCTTGCATTCTTCCCACTCCTCCCAAATAAACCACATCACCCTGGTGAATGACATTAAGACAAGCCCTAGTAGAATAAAATAGACTACAGCCAAATCCTTTCCAATTCAGAAAAAGCACATCAACAGAACAATATGTGATACAAGAACCACTTGGCACCAGGAGCAAATATTTACCATCACTCTGGATTGCTGCTACACTGCACTGCATTCTTTTTGGCAAGCTAGAGTGGGACAAATGTTCTCGGAAACAGATAAATAGAATTCTGCTCTCACAAACTCCTGACAGACACTGCAGGCCACTGAACCTTGGGTCCTCACTGCTTCTCAGAGAGCAGGAATCCTACACTGGAGAAGGCTAAACATAGAATTGGCTTCTCAAGTATTCTGAGAGGACAAAGAGCTACAGTGTGATATAAATAATAGTTATTAATAACCAACACAGATACCCAAACACAGTGAAACCTGCAATAAGGATCCACCTCCAAGAGACATTCCCCTCTATTAACCAACCACTTTTAAAGAGCACCCTAGATTTCCATTGCAACGCGTTTAACCTTTACTTAAATGTCACATCTACTAGGCAAGCCAATTTTTGCTGGCCTCTTACACTAGGTTTCACTACAGCATGTAAAGGGAGCTATTATATGGTGCTCCCTTATATTGGGAGTAAACTTTTTTGTACAAGTATTACGGATGGCAAGTAAAGGTTATGTAACTCGGCCATAACCACTTGATGACAGCAAGAACCAGGATTTCCTGGTATGCCAAAAATGGGATCTGCTGCTGCTACCTACAACAAGAGGGTAGGGCTGTGAACAGGCATAACAGCTCTGGGTCATTTCCGTGCCTCTCCGTGTAGGGAGCAACAGATATCAGAGCTGGTAATTTTCCTTCTTGCCTCAGCTGCTCAAAACTGCCTCAATTGGATAAATGCCATCCCATTTTCTTTTTTGGCTAGTCAACCAAGTATGCTGCCAGCTCCACTGGAAAATGTGTGGGTCTAAAGATCATCTGTAAGTGTGCAGCGTCTGAATGAGCCATGCTGCACGTCTCCTCCGTAGAGCTATGCTGCCAACTTATGCTTGAAAATTGTGAGAGGAACTGCTGCTTTTACAGAAAACAACAGCTGATGGCAGTGCAAGCAGTCCAAACACCGACGGTCGGACGCTCAAGAAAGGTTCTTTCTCCACAATGTCACATTTACTATAGGGAGGGGTGCACCAGCTTGGATAGAATAGGAGACCATCCTCATCCTGACTCTTCACCCATTTTTAGAACCAAATACTTTCTAGTTTCACTCTAGGACTAAAATCTGAAGTGTCAAAATATACCAGGAAAGGCATTCTTGGATCACTTGCAGCTGAGACTTGGCCAAATTCAGAGGTGAGGTATCAGGTGGTGTCAACTAGACACTCTTACACAAACTTTGACAGTCAAATTTAGACCTCCCTAACCGCTCTGTACCCAAGCATATGCTCTTTGGCATATCAATTCCACAACTCTTAAGAGTCCCTTAAGCAGCATTAGAGTGGGTGAAGCAGGCCTCGGGGAGTCAAAGCACTGGGGAGTCTCAGGGCTTTTCTACACTTAAAACGCTTCAGTGGTGCAGCTGCCCTACCGCAGCTGCGCCACTGTAGCGCTTCCATGAAAGTGATACCTACACCAATGGGAGTGCTTCTCCCCTTGGCGTAGGTAATCCATCTCCCCCACAGGTGGTAGCTAGGGTAACAGGAGAATTCTCCCATCGACCTATCACTGTCTACACTGGGGTGGGGGCGGTGATCAATTTAACTGCATCAATCAGTGATGTGGATTTTGAATTGTTCACATCCTTGAGCAACATAGTTATACCAACCTAATTTCCTAGAACAGGCCTAGCCTAATTTAGTGGGTCACCTCTGAATTTGGCCGTGTAAGCAGAATTACCACACTTTTTATGAGAAAGCCTGTTTCCCTGAGATTTACAGATCAGCTATGCACATTTCAGAAGTCTGGATAGCCTGTAAAGCAGCCCAGCTTTTAACTGCTTATCCAAACTGAACGCAAACTCTAAATCTTTGAGGCTGCCCCATCTCTAGTCATGACCCAACTGGCTTACGATTTCATGCAAAGAAAACTGATCAACTCACTTAGCCAGAGCTGTGATTTACTAGGGCTTGGAGCTCCCCCAGTTGCCATAGCAAATATGAACTGTGTGTTCTTCCATTTCCCTCCCCCTCACCTCTCCACCCTGTTGTCCTGTCTCGAGGTATTCACAAATGCATCTGGCCCAAGTCACACTTTCTGAGCCCTCACAAGAATATCAGATTTGCAAGCAGTTTATCCATGTGCCGTTAATTCCAGAGAAAAGAGTAGCATCAGTGTTATTATTACATTTATAAATTCCACTGAATTGTCCGCATTAATACAGAAAGGCTCACAGCAATTTCTGATGCTGAAATGTTTCCTGAGCTGGGAGTGGCTAGCCCAGAACCTTGTTTAACAAAGGCAGGAGAGACCATGCACTCATGCCAAGTGATTCAGCTAATTTATTTTTAAGTGCTGTATCAACCAGGAAGTCAGAAAAATGCAAACCAGTGGAGATCTAGAAGCAACAATAATTGCTGTATTCCTATATCTCTCCAGTACTAATGTCTGCCTCTCAACTGTCTGGTTAAATGATTCACAGAGCCTGTTTAATCAGACCCAGTTCCTGTCATCTGTAACGTTTGAGACGTTACAGGGACTGGGTATTGTCCTATGCATAATAGACATCCATTTGAATAACTGTACTTTATACAATACATTACACACTTGTCATAATTTACAGCAGGCAAGGGTGATGTTTTAGGGATCTTTCTCCCTGGTGGGTGTAGAGATTCATAGAGACAGATTGGTGTGCTGTGTAGACATTCTGCTTCTCTCAGCTAGGAGTCAGAATATTTGGGCCATAGGATCATACCTAAGATTCCAGACAAGCACTCTTCCAGAAACCTCCTTCTCCCTCTGAACCTCTGCTCTGCCAGTACCTTTGCTAATGGATGCTCTGTACAGTGTGGGAGTGTGACAGAAAAGGGAGGGAAATGTAGAACTTCTGGAGAATATGCAACCAAACTCAGAAGTCTGATCAAAGGCTCTGATCAGTTTGGTCAATGATATGCATACACACAAAGATGCTATAACAAAGCTCCAGGATCAGTAGTGCTGGAAGTTTTTAATATTAATGTAGAAATATATTGGCAACTCACGTCCTCCTGTTCTCCAAGACTGATCTGCCAAAGATATGTGTCTTTAAGCACTTTCAGTGTGCCCCATCACCGTAGTCTCTAGAAGAGATATTACTTTACAAACCTTTATGACACTATTCCTCTTGCACTTTGGAGTTTACACAAGCTAACTTCTATGCAGTGTTGATCTCTGGATATCAGAGTGACAAGATGGGTGCAGTAATATCTTTTATTGAACCAACTTCTGTTAGTGAGAGAGACAATCTTTCAAGCCACAAAGAGCTCTTCTTCAGGTTTCACTATTTTATTTTTTAAATAAAAAATAAACATGCTCCCACTCACTCACTCCCCAGTGAGTGGGAGCATGTGATGATTTCTTGCCTGAAGTGGTCCCTTCTGGAGTATAAGGTGCAGTAAGTGGTTTTTCTGAAGTCCTTCTGCAGAGTTGTTCAGTATATTGGAAGTAATATGTCAGAGGGTTATAGATGGTGCGACCTCTGAGGATGATGTTTTGTTTCTTGCATTTGCTCAGGAAGCAGATGTCGCTACTAAGTTTTGCTTCCTTTTTCTTCATATTCATAAAATCATAGACTATCAAGGTTGGAAGGGACTTCAGGAGGTCATCTAGTCCAACCTCCTGCTCAAAGCAGGACCAATCCCTAACTAAATCATCCCAGCCAGGGCTTTATCAAGCTGCTTAAAAACATCTAAGGAAGGAGATTCCACCACCTCCCTAGGTAACCCATTCCAGTGCTTCACCAACCTCCTAATGAAAAAGTTTTTCTAATATCCAACCTAAACCTCCCGCACTGCAACTTCAGACCATTTCTCCTTGTTCTGTCATCTGGTACCTCTGAGAACAGACTAGATCCATCCTCTTTGGTACCCTCTTTCAGATAGCTGAAAGCAGCTATCAAATCCCCCGTCATTCTTCTCTTCTGCAGACTAAACAATCCCAGTTCCCTCAGCCTCTCCTCATAAGTCATGTGCTCCAGCCCCTAATCATTTTTGTTGCCCTCTGCTGGACTCTTTCCAATTTTTCCACATCCTTCTTGTAGTGTGGGCCCCAAAACTGGATACAGTACTCCAGATGAGGTCTCACCAATGCCGAATAGAGGGGAATGATGATGATCACATTCCTAGATCTGCTGGCAATGCCTCTACTTGTACAACCCAAAATGGCATTAGCCTTCTTGGCAACAAGGGCACACTGTTGACTCATGTCCAGCTTCTCGTCCACTGTAATCCCTAGGTCCTTTTCTGCAGAACTGCTGCCTAGCCATTCGGTCCCTAGTCTGTAGCAATTCATGGGATTCTTCCATCCTAAGTGCAGGACTCTGCACTTCTCCTTGTTGAACCTCATCAGATTTCTTTTGGCCCAATCCTCTCATTTGTCTAGGCCCCTCTGTATCCTATCCCTACTCTCCAGCATATCTACCACTCCTCCCAATTTAGTGTCATCTGAAAACTTGCTGAAGGTGCAGCCCACGCCATCCTCCAGATCATTAATGAAGATACTGAACAAAACCGGCCCCAGGACCAGCCCTTGGGGCACTTCGCTTGATACTGGCTGCCATCCAGGCTTGGAGCCATTGATCACTACCCGTTGAGCCTGACGATCTAGCCAGCTTTCTATCCACCTTATAGTCCATCCGTCCAGCCCATACTTCTTTAACTTGCTGGCAAGAATACTGTGGGAGACTGTATCAAAAGCTTTGCTAAAATCAAGGAATAACACATCCACTGTTTTCCCTTCATCCACAGAGCCAGTTATCTCATCATAGAAGGCAATTAGGTTAGTCAGGCATCACTTAGCCTTGGTGAATCCATGTTGACTGTTCCTGATCATCTTCCTCTCCTCTATGTGCTTCAAAATTGATTCCTTGAGGACATGCTCCATCATTTTTTCAGGGACTGAGATGAGGCTGATTGGCCTGTAGTTCTCTGGATTCTCCTTCTTCCCTTTTTTAAAGATGGGCACTACGTTAGCTTTTTTCCATCCGGGACTCCCTCAATCACCACGAATTTTCAAAGATAACGGCAAATGGCTCTGCAATCACATCTGCCAATTCCTTTAGCACCCTTGGATGCAGCGCATCCAGCCCTATGGACTTGTGCTTGTCCAGCTTTTCTAAATAGACTTAAACTACTTCTTTCTCCACAGAGGGCTGGTCACCTCCTCCCATACTCTGCTGCCTAATGCAGTAGTCTGGGAGCTGACCTTGTTCGTGAAGACAGAGGCAAAAAAAGCATTGAGTACATTAGCTTTTTCCATATCCTCTGTCACGAGGTTGCCTCCTCAGTTCAGTAAGGGGCCCACTCTTTCCCTGACTACCTTCTTCTTGCTAACATACCTGTAGAAACCCTTCTTGGTACTCATAACATCCCTTGCTAGTGGCAACTCCAAGTGTGATTTGGCCTTCCTGATTTCACTCTTGCACGCCTGAGCAGTATTTTTATACTCCTCCATGGTCATTTGTCCAATTTTCCACTTCTTGTAAGCTTCTTTTTTTGTGTTTAAGATGAGCAAAGATTTCACTGTTAAGCCAGCTTGGTTGCCTGCCATATTTACTATTCTTTCTACACATTGGGATGGTTTGTTCCTGTAACCTCAATAAGGATTCTTTAAAATACAGCCAACTCTTCTGGACTCCTTTCCCCTTCATGTTATTCTCCCAGGGGATCCTGCCCATCAGTTCCCCGAGAGAGTCAAAGTCTGCTTTTCTGAAGTCCAGGGTCCGTATTCTGCTGCTCTCCTTTCTTTTTTTTTGTCAGAATCCTGAACTCGACCATCTCATGGTCACTGCTACCCATCTACTTTTGCTTCCTCTACTAATTCTTCCCTGTTTGTGAGCAGCAGGTCAAGAAGAGCTCTGCCCTATACTTTCCAAAAACTTCCTGGATTGTCTGTGCACTGCTGTATTGCTCTCCCAGCAGATATCGGGGTGATCGAAGTCCCCCATGAAAACCAGGATGTGTGATCAAGTAACTGCTGTTAGTTGCCTGAAGAGTTTCCATTTCAGATGCCAGGATTTTATATCTGCCACTGTTGTATGCACAGTCCAAGGATATGAGAGAGACAAGTTGGGTGAGGTAATATCTTTTACTGGACCAACTTCTGTTGGTGAGAGAGACAAGCTTTCGAGTTTACACAGAACTGTTCTTACATCAGACCTGAAGAAGGGCTCTGTGTAACTCAAAAGCTTGTCTCTCTCACCAACAGTAGTCGGTCCAGTAAAAGATATTACCTCATCCACCTTGTCTCTCTAATAAGTTAGCTTGCTTTTTAAATAGCCAGCTTCCAACCATTTCTGTACATAGAAAAGACATTTCTTGAAAATAAAAGCTGTGCATGATCTGTGCAACAATCATGCTGTTCTTTGGTATCAACAATACATCAATTCACTCTCCCATGTACCCACACCAAAAATCATATCAATCAACACCAAACCCTGAGCAATACAACGGCATAAAGCCAGCTAGCCTTTAGTACCTCAAAGTCACATAAGGGCATTCCATAGCTGCAACTGTAAATAATTACTGCCTTATCGGCATAACATCAGAACTGGGTTACAGGAGAAAGGAGAGTACAGTTGCTCAAGCCAGCCAAACTGGAGGAGTATCTGAGACCAAAGTAGTGCTACATGAAACTGAGAAAGGTACTTTTTTTTTCCTCTTGCACGATTGATGAGGGGAGCTAACTGACTGATGTAGACTGGGTCTAATAGTGAGGGTGATGAGGGATGGTGTTGCTGGGGATCAGATTGGATCAAGTACCCACTCTTTGGTGAACTGACACCCTGAGGCACTTTCCACAGATCATTTCAAAATCTGTAGACCCAGATACGTGGCGAACAAGTACCTGCAATTGCAAAAGAATCTCTGTGGTGGCCTTGAGGTGCAAATACTCATGCTGTGCTTGTGAAATATTCTCCTGGGGTGTATTTTCAGCACGCTCCACAGGCTATTGTTGCTAATACCCCCAAACAGAAATCAGAAGAATAGGAGCACCTTGCACTAGAGTCAGACATCAGCATCAGTACTTGGAAAGCAAGGAGACTATTCTCCAGTTCAGAGATTCAGACGCAGACAGTAATAAAATACACTTTAAAAAAAAAGTAGACATCAAAGTGAGTAACCAAGGACCCAGAAATGAATGGATTTCACACTTGGTTAATTGCTTGAATTAATTAAATGGAAGGAGCTGCTGGCATGTCAGTATCAAACTGCTCACCAGCACAGATGGAAGCTCAACAATAAGTGAGAATGTCACACGAATCTGATTTTGTGGCTTACACTATACATTTCCATCCCTAGCTCAGATGCAAACCCTGGCCTCCAGGTAAATGTCTGGATTTCATTTCTGTGGCCTCTGCAATGTGCTCAAATCCTTCAATATTAGACACGTTTGTGCCTGTCACCATCCTACTGTTTTTGTTTCCCCTCAGGAAAGGTAGGGAGGGAGAAGAGAAGTTGTTGGGTTTTCATTTCACAACTCTCTACCTAAGCCACTTTTCTGCACATATGCCATGGTTCAGAGTCTCTCTCAAGTCAGGGTACTGGGAACTGAGTGTTTACACAGTTCATTATCCTCTTTGCAGTTGCTATAGCAACCAGAAGGGGTCAGCTTATAGAAGGAGAGGAAGTTCACTTTTGGGGAGTTCAGCTTTCCAAATACAGAATCAAGCATGGCTGAAAAACAAAAGGCCAGACGCTGGGAGGAAACACATTTTTAAAAGTTTCCTATGTGTAAAACCACCCAAGCTTTCTAAATCACCAGGAGATGCCACATTCCTTTCCTCTTGGCCAGAGAGATAATCTGTTATTGCTGAAGCAGGAGCTATATTTTCAACAGCCCTTCTCACTCAGATGTCTGTCAACATTTTAGAGTCATACAGTAATATATCGATAGTCTCCGTGCCACAGTTTCATAAATATTTCTAAATTTGCACCCACCATTTGGTTGCACAAGTGTTTGTGTCAGCAGGGCAGAACCTGGACACTCAAGGGCTATTTTCAGATATAAATGATGTAATTTATGGATACAAATTATACGGGGCCAAATGTTCTCTGTAGTGGAGTTATACCAGTAGAAAATTTGGCACTTCATGTTCAGAGTTGTGGGTAACTATTAAGGGCCACTTTTTAGAAAGAAGACTCACAACAGCGGGACTGCTTTTGCACATACAACGATGACAGCATGATCAAAAATGTATATTTTAATTCCTTCAAAAATCAGAGGCCCTGATCCTGCAGTTCACCACATCTGCATGGGGAACTGCTGAAGGCAGTGTAAACACTGGTGCAGCAATCCTCCCATGTGAGGTCAATTGTAGGACTGGATACATAATTAGGTGCCTAAATTGCCACCAGTCCTGCTCAATTATGTGCACAAAGGTAGCTGGGATAAGCCGGAGTCCAGCTGCATCTGTAACCCCTACCTCCCATTCTCCAGGTGCCCCAGGCACTTTGCCTCACTGCTGTCGACCACATGTTCCATTCTTATTCCATACTGCCAGGGCTGGTGCAATCACAAGGCGAACTAGGCGACCGCCTAGGGCGCCAAGTGGTTGGGGGCGGCGGTGGAGCGGAGGTGAGTTGGGGCAGGGGAGATGCAGAGAGGGCGCCTGCAACAAGTAACGGGGGCACGCGCAGGAGAACCGCTCCCCGCCCCAGCTCACCTGCGCTCCACCTCCTTCCCTGAGCACGCTGCCTGCTCTAATTCTCCTCCCCTCCTGGCTTGCCGCGCTGATTGGCGTTGCAAGCCTGGGAGGTGGGAAAAGTGGAGCGGCGCCAGCGTGCTCAGGGGAGGAAGCAGAGCCGAGGTGAACTGGGGTGGGGAGCTGCCACAGAGGGGGCTCCCTGGGCAGAGGGGGGCTCCCCAGGCGGTGGAGAGCTGCCGCGGGGTGGGATCCCCAGGTGGCGAGGAGGTGCCGCAGGGTGGAGGGGGGGAAACTGCCACAGGGCTCCCCAGGCCAGTGGGGGGGGCACAATGTGGAAGTTTTGCCTAGGGCGCCAAATACCCTTCCACCAACCCTGCATAAACTGCCCACTCCCGCTCACCCTTCCCAAAAAAAACAAAAAATAAAAGCTTTGTGATGGTGTCTCAGGAACTCAATTCTGCCCCAGCTGTCTTGTCCTGTCCAGCTCCCCATTCCCAATGTCCCCTTATGGAAGGGAGTAGGTGTTAGGAAGGTCTGTGCAGTGGGGACAGAGTTCACCCAGCATTAATGCTGCCCATGAGCGTAAGGCAGTGTGCCCATCAGCCAGCGTTCTCTCATGGAGCGTGATGGGATCAGTGTAGGGAATGGCATTTTGATGGGGAATAAATAATTCTTTGTACTTCTGCCCACCCACCCCCATCCACATGGGGAAAGTGATCATGTTCTGAAATCATTTTCAGCAACTGATTTCCACAGTGGCTCTCACCAGCATGGCTGGAGCAGTGGCTGGATGGCCGAGGGTCTACTCAAAAGAGTCCTGAGAGGTCTGTTTGCCAAAACCTCTTTAAAAGAAGCCCCTCTACCTCTCCAGCATCTGACCCAGCTAAGTGAGCCCAGCCCAGATTTTCACTAACAAGGAAAATGGGTTCAAACCTGCTGAGTCTCCCAGCATAGCTGGGCCCTGAACCCTCCCTTGTCCAAAGATTTCAAAGCACATATCCCCATCATTGTTCATTAACTAGCCCTCTCACACCCTCAACCCGCAAGAGATGAGTGTGAGATATAAAGGGATCCTGTCCCCCAGCCCCAGCCTGGGACACAGCAGCTGTTTGAGAGGGCAAGGAATGAAGAAGACTCCGGTACCCAACTGAGAATGCAGAGGGCATGGAATGGAATCCCAGAACTGGAGCTTGGCCAGGACACCAGGGTGAGCTGCCAACTCCTGCAAACAGGGTAACTGGAGCTTCATTAACTGCAAGGAGCTGGAACTTTCCACCCAAAGAGTCATTTCTGTTCCCAGACTTGTGCAAATGCATCAACATTGGGGCTCAGGATGGGGGTGATGCTCTTGGGAGGCTCTCATGTCCCACGTGGGGTCTGGGGAGACACTTCCTCCATCATATACCTGTGAGGAGCAGCAAGGAGCGGGGACATCAGCACATGAGGCCAACAGAGCCGGGCCAGTTACTAACAGCCTGACATGTTCCAGCACCATGCCCCCTCCCTGGAGCTCAGAGCATTTTACTAAGATGGAGCTGAAGGAATGTTATTACTAGCTCCATTTTACTGACGGAAAATCCAAGATGGAGAGGGAAGCGATTCACCCAAAGTTACACAATGAGTTAACTGCAGAGCCAGGAGTAGAGGCCAGAGTCCTGACTGCCAAACCCTACTGTCACCACTACACAAACTGCATCTCTTGATTCTTGCTTTTCTTGTTCTGAAGCCAACAATCTGCATGGTGACCTGGGATCCCACACAGGGTTGGCTGGACAGATCAAAATCAGTTCAGATCCTGCTGTCTCTCAGATACCTCATCACACAAGATGATACAACAATACTGTGATGTTAACTGCTCCTCCCTGACATACTTCACCAAAAGAGAAGATGCCACAGTACCTGAATGTTGTTATTTCCTGTCCAGTCACTGCCCAGAAGCCCCACAGATCAGCAAAGAAAGGTGAGTTTGGAGAAGCCAGTATAAGTTCACTCAATAACCCACTGGAGTCTGAAAGGACAGGGCTATGGAGGGACTGCAGACAGAGGGCGAAATGACAAGAGACTAGAGTACAAGGCAGGGTGTCATGTGCAGTAGAGAGAAAACAAGTGATTGCCCAGGAAGAAAGATGGGAAGAGAATCCTTGGAGGAGAAGCTGTGAGGCACTGTGTGAAAGATGACAGAGAATCATAATGGATCATGCTGAAGTGAAAAAGGAAAAGAGCTTCTGCAAAGGATCACACTGAGGAGGAAGAGAAGAGAGATTGCAAAGAGAAGGAGAAGAAGAGATCAAGAGATTGCAAAGAGAAGGAGGAGGACAGAGCATGAGAGAGTGCAGTGGGGAGGCAGGACCATGAGGGATTTTGTCAAGAAGGAGGAGAAACCACAAAGGATCACACTGAGGAGGAGAAAATGTGAGGGAATGCATTGAGGAGGAAAAGAGGGACCACAAGGGATTGTGCAGAAGAGTAGGAGGAGGTAGCACTGCTCCTCAGAAGAGCATGAAGGTAGGTGCAACCACACTCAAACTGGTAAAACAGCCTTAGCAACAGTTGAAGTCTTCAGATTTTCTGGCTCCCAAGCAGCTTGGGTTTAGCCCTTTTCATGGGATACCAGCCTGGTCACACTGATCTCATCATGGTGATGGAAAAGACCACAACAGCGGTATTTCTATTGATCGCTGCAGGCACTGGATGAGGCACTTTTGAGCCATCAGCTGCCTTTGCTCCCAATGATCATGAAGTGATGACAATCCTGCAGACCTTGGCATGGACAGACGTCTCTGCTCTTTCCTCTCCCAGAGGACTCAGTTGAGCGGTTGCTCCTCTATCCTGAATTCAAAGCCTAATATCAAGTGTTGAACCTTGGAGTTTTTACTCAGGCAAAATTCCCATTACTGTATTTGTCTTATTCCAATGGGAATCTTGTCTAAATAAAATACAGTCCATTGCACTATTCATGTTCACTATAATGAGGCACTTCAGTGTTAATGGAAATTGTACAAACTAATATAGAAAAAGTAGAGCAATGGTTTAGGAACAGAGACAATAAAATGCATAATTTGATTTAGCCAAATCAGGATGGGAATCTTGCCATACTTACCTAGAATGTTGGAAAAAAAATTCAACGTTCCTTAGTTATAATGTATTAATCTAAACCACCCCCAAATAACCAGGCCAGAAATTGGTGGCAGTTCTGAAGGCCCTAATATCTCATCCGTCTAATCCGCCACACAGATACCACCTGAGGGAACAGAGAGCAGCAACCAGCTTACAGTTGCATTCATTCACATCAACAGACGAGTATTGGAAACATGTCAGACTTCAATGGGACTACTCTCAGTGCATCTCCACTGCACTCTTCTTTCAATGGGGGGTAGTGTAGACACACAAGCAGTCCCCCTAGTACAGACAAAAACGGCAGGGTGGAAGGTGAGGCATGAACAGATGAGTAAATACACATGGGAGGATATGGGTATGGACTTAAGCACATAACCTACCTGGATACTCACCCAAGCTCTGCATCCCTGTCTACGCTGCAATTTTTAGCAGAGTAGTGGCCCTGCAGCCTCCCCACTGCTGATGTCTTTCCCTGCAACAAGAAAAGTCTCCAGCAGAAGGGAAAGTCTCTGGTAGTGGAGAAAAGGCACAGAAGCCTTTCCCCCACTGCCTCTCCTCTGCCAAAGCCTGTCACTGACATGTGAAACTATACACAGCAGTGTGGACCTAGTCTGCTTTCCACTGCAGTATGTAGCTACACATACACTACATGCTGCCATCTGAGGGGTGTAGCATAGACTTGAGGAATCAGGGTCTTAAGTTCCAATCCTGAAATTAAATCCACTGGTGTGTGTCCATGTGGAGCCCTGATTTAGTTGCATGGTCAGGAGTTTACACCAATCATTCCGAGGTATTGTGTACATTTATTTTTAAAAAATAGTCTTTGGTATAACCCAACTATCCAGACATTTACTTCATATGTATGTAACTGCACAGTAAGCTCCATTTATAAAATCATCTCAGCCCGTGCCAAATGTAGGTCATAAAAAAGAACTAGTCAAGACACAAGTAATAGTTTTAAAATAGTGTTGCTGCCACTACTTTATAGGAAACTAATTTTTCTGAGTTTACTAAACTGTAAGGATTATTCAGTGGGGATTGAAAAATTATCAGATAGGGAATAATAGTGAGAATATTATAATATCATCATATAAATCTACATATGCCCTTATATTGAATTCAGTTCTTTTCACCACCCCATCCTAAAAGATGCATATAGCAGAAAAAGAAAAGGTTGAGACACATATGACCAAAGGAGTATGGAAAGGCCTGAGAAGAGATTGTAAAGATTGACGATTAAGATTGAAAAGAGGCAAAATCTTTGCCCCATTGAAGTCAATGACAAAACTCCTGTTGATTTCCATCGAGCCTGTATTTCATCTTAAGACTCTTTAGAAAGGATCTGCATAAGAGGGGAGAGGATAGAGGATTACAAAATAAAGAATGGTATATATGTCAATGAAGTTCTTGTACTTGCCCACTCTAACAATCCAAGTACAAGGGGACAACCATGAAAGCAGAAGGCAACCAATTTAAATCTGATCCAAGGAAATACCTTTTTTTTTTAATGATAGTGAATAGTTAACTTGTGGAACTCCCTGCCACAAGATAATATTAATACCAAGAGCTGAGTATGATTCCAAAAAAGATTATTCATTACATTAAATAGGGCCTGACATTGTTATAAAGTATATAAACCCTCACATATCAGAGTGTAATACCAACCACAGCTGATGGGGATTAAGAAAAAGGTTCTTCTATGGGCAGATTAATCCAAATTGTTCACTGTGTGACACTTTGCACCTTGTTCAGAAGCATGTTATAGTGAATAGTATACAAGACAGGCTACTGGACTAGATGGCTCACTGGTCTCATCTGGCATTTATTTAACTATTAAATAAATACTAGTAATAACTCCTACCCACTAACAAGCGTTAAGCTGCCCTGTTTACACTAGGGTTTTAATACGTGTTGGCTCACAAATGTTAAAAACACACCTTTTCTCTTTGTCTAGGCAAGTGCCTAGTGAGCGGTTTGTGCCACTCACTAAGCACTTTATGCCGCTTTGGATGCTTTCATTGGTGCTAGGAGCTTCCTGTAACTTGAAATAATCTGGCTTTGGCAGAGGTGGCCACATGCAGGGACCATTTCTAGCTTTGACCTTATTTGTGGGCGACCTCAAGCTGCACCCTGGCAAAAGCACTTTAAAATAAAGAACATGCATTGGTAATTACTCCATTTAGTGTTTACACTTGGCTCAGCCTAAACTGTGAAACTAGACTGGTCCATTTCCCTTTCTCTTTGGAGGCACTTGCTCTTTTTGACTCTTGTGCACGGGCACAGTACAGTTATGTTTGGATTTCTGACTCTTAAATAATAAGCCAACAGGCTTAAATAATAAGAGGTCTCCACTGCAGTTTTGATTTTTAGAACCATTAGAGAGAACATTTATACCATATGAGGTGTGGAAAACAACTCCCTTTATTAAAAAAATTTTAAAACCCACTACATTTCTGCTTGTACTTCTTGACTGTGTCCTTTTAACACCACTCAACAGCTGTTAAATTGGATAATCCCTGGTTATCCTCATGTCACTAATTCAAATGCTAATTGCTCTCACTGCACTAGCGTTTATTCATCTATTCCAGCGCTGCCAGGTATGCTCTGTATGAGAAGGATGCTAAAGTAATTAAGCTCCCTCCTGGGATTCTGGAAGCATTTAAAGAAATGGTTCCAGATGAATTTGGAACGGAGATAGTGGAAAGAAATAAAGGAAAATAAGATGGGGAAGAAACCAGTGCGGAGCACGTGCTTGTTTTGAGGTGTCAAAAGTGTTCCATTCATCACATTGTGCATCAAATTCAAATTGGCGTAACTCCAATAAGTTAACTGACTTATACAAATGATGAATTTGACCCCAAATTTGTATTTACTATTATTGTAGTTGTAGTGTTCAAAGGACGCAAGCAGAGATCAGTTTCATTGTCCTATGTGCAGTATGCACCCACAGGAAGACACAATCCCTGCCTTGAGGAGCTTACAATCCACTTTGAAACAAGATGCATCTTCATAAAGATAAATCAACATGCTTTCTATTGAATGGTAACTACTTTGCTGTAGATGCTCACATATGCATCAGGCACAATGTTTCTCCGGTTGTGCTCACCTGGACCAAGTACTGAGTGGTCACCCTTGCTGGGCAGACATTCTGTTGGAACTCTGGCACATTTAAGGAATACTGCCATGCACCAGCGCAGCAGAGAAAAGACTGTGGAAGCCAGCAGCAAGGGCCTCAAATTAAAATGACTTTCTATGGGCCATATCTTGCAGCCAGCTCTCTGTGGGTGCCCCTGCACTCACACAGATCCAATTGGCAGATATGGCCCTAGTCAAATACGTTCATTCAGATTTCAAACAGACCACCTGGTAGACTGAGTCTGGAACTGATCCCAGGGTAAAATGAGCAATTCAAATCACCAAGCGGGACAATCCCAAAATACCCTCCAGTGAAGTTTTATTCCTGCTACAGGAGTATCAAGCTACCCATTAATCTTTGTAATAAATGTTATAGTGGTGTCTATTCTTGGTGGTTGGTCTGACTGAGCCAGAGACAAGGAGGATCTGTTTAACTTTCAATTTTTAAAGGAAAAAATTAGAATGTTGAAAGTTGTATCCCTGTAACTATACTGGTGTATTAAAGCAGTACACAGTCCTAGTATGGATGCAATTTTATTAGTATAAAACTATAATAAAAAGGAAATAAGTCATATTGGTATATGACTCTTTTATAATGGTATAACTGTGTCCACACTACGGGCTGCACTGGTATAATGATAAAGGTAAAGAAATACCTCCCCAACCAAAATAGTTGTACCATTCCAAAAACTCTTTCCTTAAGATGTTGCTAAACTCGTTCCTTACAATGTTGCTAATAGGTTTTTTTCAAGGTAATACATGGATAGCAAGTTGAACCTGCATCATGTGTTAGTTCCTCCCCTTACACAGGTGCCACTGGAATACATGGTATCAGCACCAGCTAAAGCAAAAATCACAGACCATATGGGGCATAATATATCTGCAGATCACATCTGCTGCTACAGCTGGCATTTCAGAAGACCCTACTCCCTCACAGGCACCTCAGAGGGCTCCACCAGCCCCAGCCATTCTTGTGGCAATTTGAAGGAGAGTACGCAGGTGTTATGTTGCTGCCATTTAAGTCTCTAGACAGATAGGTGAGAGTGGGATAGGACAATTCAGTATAATAACCTGGAAGGGAAGAAACAGAAGAAGAGGGAAGCGGAAAAGGGCGTGGAAGAGGGAATTGGGGCCATGTATCATACCATTAACAGGCACATTTTCAACTGTGGGGCAAACACATCATGTGGGGGTCTAGTGACTTGATCTTTGCACCACATCAGGGAATTCCAGCCCCATACTGTAATTCACAGATTTCTTTTGTTCCACCTGTGATTCTGATGGAACCAGGTTGCATGCCAAGGTGATGAAACTCCAGCCCACTCCCACAACACTGGACAGATGCACTTTGCTGGTGAGCTAAGGGGAAGCAGAAAGTAGTTGAGGATGGGAGGTAAGGGGAGAGCAGTTCTCCCACAGAAATAAAGAGCCAAACTCAAGAATCTCAGAGTTTTCACCGGCTATTTTCCTAGTCTATCTGGCTGGTGAACAAAAAGGACAGAGTGCAAACCCAGTCCGCCGTCCATATAGAAGACTTGAGGTCACCTGGCAATTTGTCCTTCTTTCGTAGCATTCTGCGGCATTGACGTGAAGATACGCACGGGTGATTTTTTATTTTATTCTCTATTGCTGGTGTGACAATAAAGGAGAAAAGCTTCTTTAGCCCTCACTCCAGATGAACTCCATGTCAGTGGACCACAGAGCCCACACCGAGCACCACTGTCTACAATATGTCTGCGCAGGCCTGACTGCAGGAGCATGGGTCTGAGTTTGTACTGTAGCTTGTGGTAGAAATATACAGAGCCAGATTTTCAAAAGCACTCAGAGCAAAGCAGCTCCCATTGTGGCACGCTGGGTATGGCAATTAAACACCCACGGCTGGCCTGGGTCACATGACTCAAGCTCACGGGGCCTGGACTGTGGGGCTGTATAATGGCGGTGTAAATGTTCAGGCTCAGGCTCTGAGATCTCATGGGGGAGGGTCTCATAGCTCAGGCTCCTGCTGGAGCCCAAACATCTACACTACAATTATACAGTGCTCTCGCCTGAGCCCCGCAACTTCAAGTCAGGTGACCCGGGCCAGACACAGGTGCTTAATGTCTGAATCGACTTATCCATTGGGCCAGACTATGGAAAGAACTCAACAGCTAAGTGCACCCCATCTACGGAGTGTAAGCAGTGTCAGGAATGAGATATATTCTGACATCTGGTGGCGAACTATGGGAATTGCAGTGAGCCTTGGAAAATAAGTCTGGGGCTGATCAATTTGCATAGACACACCCACTGCGCCTAGCCTGAGCCCACAGCAGCCCACATGGCCACTTCGGCTGATGAGGGAGCCCCAGTTTCTATGTTATTGGGGCAGGAATGATAAAGTGATGTTACTGTGATTATGTGAATGAAGGACTATGGACATGTACTTGGCCCTTGTTATGATGGAGGGACTCGCCATCATCTAGGTAGCACTCACTGGGCAAGGGCCATGCGTTTTCAGAACACTGTGAGATTGAGAGAGGTGGTGGATAAGTACCTATACCTTTTGGTGAGGGGTGTGTCTGAGGGCCTCCCAGGCCTATTATACCCTGCCTCTCTTCACTGTGGAATGTCAGAATTGAATTTTGCTTCCATTAGGAGCCTGGTTCCAGGCTGCTGAGCTGAAAATTGCTTTGGGCTCACTGGTGCACCTGTACTAAGGCTCCCCTACTGTGAGCTGAAATCACCTAAGAGCTAAAGAAATCACTGAGCACTGTCTTGAGTAGGGGGTCCTGGAAAAAAGTGCAGAGAGGCTGGTGCAGCAGAGCAGTCTGTGTGTTGGCTAGCAGGACGGCTAGCGGAGTGACTGGTGCAGCAGAGCTGTCTGTCGACTAGCGGAGGCGTTGGTGCTGCGGGCAGAGTGACCGGTGCGGCAGAGCTGTCTGTCTGTCAACTAGCAGAGGCATTGGTGCTGCGGGCAGAGTGACCGGCGCGGCAGAGCTGTCTGTCTGTCAGCTAGCAGAGGCGTTGGTGCTGCGGGCAGAGTGACCGGCGCGGCACAGCTGTCTGTGTGTCGGCTAGCAGAGCAGCTAGCGGCTCAACGGGCAGAGCAGTTCGTAGGACAGTCAGCGGAGCGGAGCAGAGCCGATTGCGGTGAGAGCTGCAGTGGAACCCCACGGAGAGGCGGCACAGTCGGCCTCGGACCACGTAAGGTGCCCTGTGCCCTACCCTCCATCTCCACCCAGGCTGGAGGTAAGACTCTGCCAATTGACTTTTGAACTCTGCACGGACCAAGAACAGAGACTCTTGGGCTGTTGGACTTTTGGGACTATTGAGTGACTTTTTGGGGTTGTGGAACTCAAGAGCCAAAGGGAAGGCCACGGCCTATTTGCTGGGAGGGGGGCTTCTGGTTCATGGTTTGGTTTATTAACCTTGTTTGTGGTGTTTCCCCAATATAATGCCACATTGTTTCTCCCTGTTATTAAAAGGCTTTGGTACACTCAGACTCTGTGCTTGCGAGAGGGGAAGTATTGTCTCTTACAGACGCCCAGAGGAGTGGTATATGGTTGTCCCAGGTCACTGGGTGGGGGCTCGAGCCGGTTTTTGTATTGTGCTATTGGAATGGAACCCCTGGATACTGAACCCGGCCCTTGTTGCTGCCAACTCTGACGGGCAGAAGGGTTACAGGAGCTTTTTTGAAAATTTAGCCACTTAACTTGGGTGCCTAGTTAGGAGCAGAGTTAATTTGAAAGCCTGTCCCACAATCCACAGGGACAACAGTATTTTTTTTTAAGGAAGCCGTTTGCCAGTACAGTCTGTCAATCTTGGCAGTCATCCTCAGTACTTCCTCACTCTTTGAAAAGATCCTGTATTAAAGCCCGACTAACCTCAGTATCATCACCTCCCTCATTACTTGGTTTTCTCCTAGAATCCTTTTCAGTATGTTTTCTCCACAATGGAATTATTTGAAGGCAAAACAATTTGTTAGTTGCATATTACAAAATCAGCTACCATGACAGTAGCGTGGGTTGCAGCCAGCAATTTTAGTTGCACTATGTCTAAAATGCTAACGAAGATGACACCCTTTTTATTTCTTCCTTCGAAAGGAATAACACAGTTAGCTCAATTATTAATGCTGGAACACTTTTTTTTCCTGCAGGTCTGCAGACAACACCCTAAAAAACAAGGATTGCCTCGTTGGTGTGGTATATCTGCTGCAGGAAGTGATCCAGGCTCATTTACAAGTTGTCATGGGAATCTGTCTGGTAGCATTTAGCTGCAGTCTTGGCTTTCTTGTGTCAGGTAGGGGTGTTTCCTACATCAAAGTGGAAGTAAGAATGCTGCCCACAACTCTCAGGCGAATTAAGGAGCTCAGAACAGACACAAAGTGAAGCTTACATTTGTTGCTTTGTTGTCACATATTACACATATTACACTTTTCAGCTCCCAGGGGTCTTCATGGAATCCAGTCATATAAGGTATACTACAGAGAGGTTGTCTCTTATTCCTTTCAACTCCATTGGCACTTGATTCTTGGGGAGTGGATATTATTTTAATATTTAAAATTTAATCACTCTTAGCTCTTAAACAGCCCAGTTTTAAGGTGACATTTAATTGTGAGGAGCTGAATATCATTCAGAGCAAAGAAATAACAGAATTTGAAAACAGGATCTTGAAAGACTAGAAAAATGGTCTGGAAACAAAACAAGATTCAACCTGGAAAAATAAGCAAACTTGTGCCTCTGGGTACAATCATCCGAAACACACAACAGCAATGGGAGGGAGTAAAGAGATGAGCAACAAAAGTGATTAAGGGGTTGATTTGCAAGGTGAAATGAAAATAATTAAATAGCATGTCCACTTTGGCTAACTAACTGCTAGAGAAAGGGAGACATAACAGTCTACAAATATTTGAAGGGCGTACTCATCAAAGAGAGAACAGGATTTTTTAGCATATTCAAAAGAGTAAGTAATGAATAAAGTAAACATGTAGGAGTAATGGGGTGACATTTTATAAGTGGAAACTTAGGCAGAAAAGCAGGAAAAGCTTCCTGACAGAGATGTATTAGCATCTGGAAACATCCCCCAAAGGAAGTCCTGGAAGCCTCATCGCTTGGCACGTATAACTGGACTGGATAAAACTGCAGTACTGGAAGGGCCTGATCAAAAGCTCACTGAAGTCAATGGAAAGTCTCCCACTGAGTTCTGTGGGGTCTGATCACACCCTAAATATCAAGGAGGGAACAATCCTGCAATGGAGAGATGAGCTGTCACTAGGTGACTTTACAAAAGGGATGTAGGGTGGTAGTAGCCTGCACCAAATAAAAAGGAAAACAAGCGCAAAAATAAGAACAAAATAAGGCACCCTGCTGCTTTAAGGCAACACGGCTGTCTGAAGAGCTGCTCTGCTTGGGCCAACAGAGAGAGACAGAGACAGGAGGGCTGAGGTTTTCACTGGCCCCTGGGAGAATTATGGGAGAAACAATAGCCAAACAAAGACAACTTCACTTTACCCAGGGCAGGACATGTGTGTGGAGGGCGGGGGGAAGAAAAGAGAGAGAGAGAGAGAGAGAGAATGTGTGTGAGAGAATGTGAACTGTATTTTTAAATATGCAAGAAGCCAGGCTGGAGGGAGCTAGAGAAGGCTGGAGCCAAGCAGAAGGCAAGGGAGAGTAACTACACAGCAAATACTGTTTTCCTTATTCTAATAAAGTTCCTTGTTCAGTTTTAGAAGTAACCAACTCTCTGTGATTTTTGTTCACTATAAAAATGGACTGTGCACTGCTTCCTTCCCAAGAGCTCCTTAATCTACCACCCCTTTCTATTAATACCCTTTCTTGTGCTGAGCAGCGTCTCTGTGGTGAGACAGACATTCTGCCTGGTTTTCACTGCATGCAATTAGCCCCATCCCTACCTATCTGTGTGGAGTACATACACTCCACCCCATTGTTGAATAAAGATATTCTGTTTCTAGATTCTATGGGCCAAAATCTGTTATCAGCTGCACCAGTGTAAATCTGGAATCACTCCACTGACTTCAGTGGAGTAACTGCATTCACACTGTATTAGAGAGCTGAATCTGGGTCTATGAATCTGTAAAACTTTCCTCTCTAACAAATAAATATTTAAATTATATTTTTAAATTACCATAAAAAATATTTATCAGTTGAAAGTGTGTGTGTGTACACCCCTTCCCATACACCCACATATTTCTGGAAGTAATCATGGAATTTACCTTCCATCAGTCATCATTCTGCTTGTATGCATGCTGTATCCCTTTACTCTTAACTTTTGTCTGTACCATCTATGTAGACCGTAAACTCTTTTGGGGGAAAGGTTATTCTGTCTCTAATAAACCCATATAAAACAATTTAAAATGAAGTTAAGGTTGACTGTATATTTCAGTAATTTAAAGGCAAAAAACATTATGGGGATGTTGCAATTATTCCCAAACCAAACATTACAAGCCCAGGAAATTCAGAGTTAAAGTTACACTTTCAAATACTCCAAATAGGCTAAGGTAAAGAAATAAACAGTCAAGGTACACAAACAACCTTAACTCTACTCTGCAGTGACACACAATCACACCATTATAATTAATGCAGTTTAGTGTTTGTTGTCCTCAATTAGATCAGCTGACTATTAAAGACACATTAGATTTTTTTCCCATACTTTCCTCCCCCCACACTTCGCCCCCCTCCGCCCCATTCAGAGTGTCATTACAGAGCAAAGTTAAGGTTGTGATACTTGTCACAGAATAAAGAAAAGGCCCTTGTCTAGCCTAAAGTTATTCCCCCAGTTGAATTTCAAAGGCCTCCTGCTAACTATGGCAGTAGTAGAGCTTCTCAATAAGTCTGCACAAATTGTATCATGGAAAGTGTTAATCGATCTACGTATAGATGCTGTTCCCTGCTCACCCTAATGATAAGTCACATGCCTAGTTAAACAGTGCAGGATGGATGAACCAACTGGGTTTAAATAAAAAAAATACTGACTCTTCACCTAAGGTCAAAGGCCTACTACACTGCACAAAATCCTTGTTAGCTGAACATTTTCTTTTTTTAAGAAAAAGTGGGTTTTAAAAAGCCCTAATGTAGTATTGAAAATTGCATTCATATACCTCAGAATCCACCTTTTTCCCATGTACAAGTCTCATACAAGTGTGAAATGTTTCAATTCCATTTGTACTACAAATGTTCCACGACAGTCCATCTGGCAGATGCTGCTGAAACACCATGTTGATTCAGCACACCCTTGAGTAGTCTGAGCTCTAGCCATGCCCACTTACTTTGGGGGCTAGCTTGGCTCATTGCAAGCCCCTCCAGTGCAAAAGAGAACTTCTAAGTGTTTTGTGTGGCCTCAACCTCCCCATAGTGGACTTTCCAGTTTGGGAGTCCTCTGAGAAAACCCTGGAGGAATAATCCTTCCCCTATTCCCAGTGCTCTTCCATTCTCTAATTTTATTTCCCACCTGGTGCTGGAAACTACCAGACATCAGAAGTTAGTATGTATCAGTGCATGTGACAACATGGTATGTGTATGATCCACGCCCCAATAACCTGAGCCTAGTTTATGTTCCAGGATGAAACAGCCAAGGGTACTTGTCAGCACTACCACATTTAACAATTTCTTCCCCTACAACTACCACACATATCCGCAAATAGGTCTTTGCCTCATCATACACACACACCATCTTTCAAAGGGGAAAGAAAAAGCACTATGAGAGCCTACCTAGCCTTGCACACTAGTTACAGGTGTGTCATCTTATGGCTGTGTCAGAAAAATCCCTCAATTGCAAAATATCTCAGATTAACATTCGGCAGCTCCTGTGGTTTTGCAATGTGTGAAACTCCTAGGTTTAATAGTTAGCTTTGCAGCAAGTGAGCATGTATTTTGGGCAAAGGAAGGGGTTTTCTTCTGACTTTTTATGGGTCTATAATCGTTGCTCATGTATTTCTTTTACCCGCCAGTAAAAAACCTGTTTTTAAAATGCACAGAAAATAAAAGCAGAAACAAAAACAAAAAAATTATCACATAACCAATCATAGCCTTTGTCAAGGATGAGGGAACTAATCGAATCCAGATATGTTCCATGCTCAAATGTACATGCTGTTGTTTCTACTGAGCTAGCAAAAATCAATATCAAGAGACAATTATGCCCTAAATTTGCCACCTATGTAAACCCACTGGATGGGGTTGCATGTGTGTAACTGAGGGCTAAATTGGGCCCCAAATATTCAACTTGGCTGCAGATTTGTATAGCACTGTTTGACCTAGAATCATGTAAAAGTGACTCGTCTCTGTTTCAGACTTCAGACTGAAGCGACGCTGCAGAAGCTGTATTTACGTAAGAGTTTGGGTGGCCTGAATTGTCATGATGTGTTTAAATATTTGGCACTTAATCACAGCTGTCTGCTTATCTGCACTTTTGCTGCTGGGCAGTGGGACAAACTTGGAATTAGCCAGAATAAGACGTATTAACGAGTTAACAGAGGTTCTAGAGTTGGCAGACCTTTTGTTTGCACAAAACGCACAGACTTCTAGTGAAGGTTGCAACTTTTTAAGAACCAGTCTGAACTTTTTCTTTCCAATAGTGTTTCCTGAAGTAGTTTTAAAACATGTCAAGCTTAAATGGGTTGTAGTCTTTGTTTTTACATTTAGTTATAAAACTTTATGATACTTACAAAATGATACATTTTGCATGGAAAAAACCCTGTTCTTACCAGTCTCTAGAATTCAGTGTATGTATGAAAAAAAAAGGGAAAACACCCCAAACAAGCTCAGCTTAAAATTTTAAGATACCCATTATTCAACTGTTCTTCAGTAGAGCCAAAACCCATCATTCTCCCCATACAGAGATCTCAAGCATGCAACCAAAAATAATTACAAGCAAAGCTCTTCATATACCCCCATTACAGTAGTATCTAAGCACCTCACAATCTTTCAAGTATCCTCACCACACCCTCAGTGAAGTAGTAAAACACTATTATCTTCATTTTACAGACAGGATAAGTGAAACTAAGTGAATTTCCCAAGATCACACGAGCAGCCTGTAGCAAAGCAGGAAACTGAACTTTGCTCTCCTAAGTCTCAAGCTAGTATCCTAACCACTACACTCCCTCCCTCTCTAGCAGTAGTGAATGCTGATTAACAATAAAATACCCTACAGTTATGATTTAATAACTGCAGCCAAATCCACACACTGCTCAAGAGGGAGAATTTTCCAAAGAAACTCAGACTGGGGCTACACTATAAAGTCAGACTGACATAAGCTGCCTTGCATCGACCTGTTGTGCATGTGGCTACACTTAAACGTGTTTCCCACTGATGTAAGTGCCCCATTATGGCAACATGGTCGGACCACCTCCCCAAGCAGCACTAAGACATGGGAGATGTGCTGAGGCGGACACAACATGAATGTAAACACTGTGTTACCTACCTCGACCCTAACAGTCCTCGAGCAGCTGTCCCACAATGCCCGACACTGACAGCTCTTGTCACAATTGTGAACTCCACTGCCCAAGTCTCACGGAGACCAGAAGACACACACACACACATACATTTTTGAAATGCCTTTTCTTGATTGTCCAGCCTGGTAAGCACAACCAGCAGCTCTCCCCTGTCGTGTGCAACTGCCCAACCAGCCATGCTGACTACATGCTCCAGATGCACTCTGGGCTGGAGTAGGCAGGAGATATTGGATCTCTGGGGTCTGTGGGGAGAAGAGGCTGTACAGGCCCAGCTGTAGAAACATGGACATCTACAAGCAGATTGCATGGGTGGTGCAGGAGAAAAGCACAAGAGGAATCAGCAGCAGTGCCCCATGAACACAAAGGAGCTGCGGCAGGCATATCAGAAGGCCAGGGAGGTAACAATTAATCCAGTACTGAGATGCAGGCTGGCCACTTTTCCAAAGAGCTGCATGCCATACTCAGCAGCTACCTCACCAGCACCCTGTAGATCACAGGCCCCTGGGATGAACAGCAAGGTCAAGGAGGTGCAGGAGGAGAATAGGGATGTACAGCCAGTGGGTTCAGCTGTGCCACAAACTCCACCACAGTCTAGTCGGTCCCGGCAGTTGAGCAAGGGCGAGCTCGATGCAGGGGAAGGAACCTCGGGTAAGTGTGTAATTGTATTTCCCATTACAGTACTGAGCCTCTCCCCACGCCTCAACCCACTGCCCCTGCGCTTATCCCCCTCCCGCTCTCTGAACCCCTCGGTCCCAGCCCAGAGCACCCTCCTGCATCCCAACTCCTCATCCCCAGCCCCACCCTATAGCCTGCACCCCCAACCAAAGCCCTCACCCCCCTCCCGTACACCAGCCCCCATTTTATGAGCATTCATGGCTCGCCTTACAATTTCTATTCTCCAATGTGGTCCTTGGGCCAAAAAGTTTGCCCATCCCTGGCCTAGAGAGTGAACACTGCAGACAGCCTGGAAAAGGAAAAGCAGAGAGGGGAAAGGCCCAAGAGACCCAGACAGAAAAGGAGAGGGAGATAGACCAGGGCATAATGGCGCTTCTCTGGCAGCAAACACAAAAGCCGCAGCCTCCTGTGGATCTACGTGTTCAACAGTCACAAGCTCGCCTCCCTTTGCAGTCCAGGGAGAACAGCATTACGGCACCTCTCTTCACCCCTCTTCAACATTCCATGTGGCATCAGGGGCTGCGTCCCTACCCCTACCGCCCCACTCCTAGGGACACTAGGGACAACTACAGCTTCATAGACACTGACCTGCGAAAGCCACAGTTGATGTATGAGTAACTAAATGGACATGAATGTTCTGCCCCCTTGTTCGGTTCTGTTCCATTAACTTACGAAGGTTTTAACATATTTACTTTTAAATTGCACTGATTTTTCTTTGCACTGGTTCTGTTACTGAATAAATGTCTATTATTTGGGAAATAATTCATCTTTATTAGTTTGCCACATATGCTGCAGAGCTCTGCTGACTTCTTACTGTACAGTGTGACCCAACTTACAGGATCCATGACAAACACAGTGTAGTAATAATAAATGTACAGCAAGCACGTCAAAATTAATAGGTGCATGGACAGTATTATGTTCATTGATGTACACCTAGCACCACACAATTCTTAACAGGCCCAAAACAGCAGGGCAAGGTAGAGCACTGTACACAATGTATTACGGTGGCTCACTGCTAACCTCTTGTGTCAATGCCTTCATCACCCTATAGCTCCTCACTGAGTTATTTTAACAGCCCTGGTGTCTGGCTGTTCAAACTCAGCCAACACCAACATCGACTCCACTTCCACCCCAACAGCAATTCTCCCCCTTTCACTACGCAGATATTACGCAGGACACAGCAGACACCTATAACCATTGGGATGCTTTTTTCAGAGTACGCCAAGCCTGAGAGTAAAATGTCAGTGTCTCTTCTTCGCTACCAAAAGCACATTCAACAGTCACTCTGCACCAACTGAGCCAGTAGCTGAATCTTTCCTTGGTTCTGTCAAGGTGACCAGTGTACGGCTCCATGAGTCAGGGGAGCAACGGGTAGGCTGAATCTCCCAAGATCACTACTGATATTTCACTATCTACAATGGTAACCCACCAGAGAGGAAAGAAAGTCCATGCTTCAAGCTTTCTGAATGATTCTGTGTTCTTAAAGATACAAGTGTCCCACACCTTCCCTGACCAGCCAAAACTGATGTCAGTGAAGTGTCCCTGGTGATCTACAGACGCCTGCATAACCAAAGAAAAGTAGCCCTTTCTGTTGATGTACTCTTGGCAAGGTGATCCAGTGCCCAAATAGGGATTTGTGCACCATCTACTGCTTTACTGCAATTCAGGAACACAACTGCTGCAAATCCATCCATTATGTCCTGCACATTGCCAAGAGTCACAGTCCTGCATAGCAGGAGATGATTAACAGTCCTGCACACTTGCATGACTGTGGTTCCCGGAGAGGATTTTCCAACTCCAAAGTGATTTCCCATTGCCTGGTAGCAATCCGAAGTTGCAGGTTTCCACAGCGCAATTGCCACTCACTTCTTCACCGTCAGCACAGCTCTCATTCTGGTGTCCCTTGCTGGAGGACTGGAGTGAGCTTGGCACACAGATCCAAAAACGTGGCCTTGGGCATCCAAAAGTTCTGCAGCTACTGTTTCTAATCCCAAGCCTGCATGATGAGGTGATCCCACCACTCAGTGCTCATTTCTCAGGCCCAGAAGCAGCTCTCCACCATCTGCTGCTGCTCTGTGAACACCACTAACCACCCTCAATTGATTCTCACTACACCCACAGCAATCTGTCCTCCAAGGAATCGTCATGTCCCCTGCTGATCTGGGTCTTCTTAAGGCTCTGCAAATACTGGAGGAACATGCATCCTGTGCTTGCAACACTTATGACAACAGGCAGAGCTGTGAATCAGAGATGCTGGACAGTGAGAAGGGCCGCATCGATTCATGGAATTTTTAAAAAAAGCATGAAAGTTATGGGATATAGATGACATTATGGGATGGACCCTGGAAAGTTGATTCCTTGCTCCCAGTCACATCTGCATGACTCATTTCTGCCCCAACATGCATTATCAAAACTTCTCAAAAGACACTGTGCTAGATAGTGGAAAGTGCACACTAGAATACTTGCCTATGGGGCACCACACTATGCAACGACACAAACACTTGGTGTCAACACAAGGAGCTCCGACACCAGGAGCCAAGCACGCACACACGAGTGATATATTAACTGCAGCAGCTTTATGCTGATATAACTTGCATCAACCAAAGTTCGTAGTGTCGACATGGTTTTAGAGAGACGGGAAAACCCTGCTGTCGCTGTAGTATGTGCCTACACCAGGGGTCGGCAACCTTACAGAAGTGGTGTGCCGAGTCTTCATTTATTCACTCTAATTTAAGGATTTGTGTGCCGGTAATACGTTTTAATGTTTTTAGAAGGTCTCTTTCTATAAGTCGATAATATATAACTAAACTATTGCTGTATGTAAAGTAAATAAGCTTTTTAAAATGTTTAAGAGGCTTCATTTAAAATTAAATTAAAAGGCAGAGACCCCGGGCTGGTGGCCAGGCCCCAGGCAGTGTGAGTGCCACTGAAAAATCAGCTCGTGTGCTGCCTTCGGCACCTGTGCCATAGGTTGCCTACCCCGGTCTACGCTGAAGCACTTTAATGGCCCCACTGTAGCATTTTAAAGGTAGACATAGCCATAATTATACGTATGGAAGCTGCTATATTGGTATAAATGGTATAGTTATTCCCCTCCTCCTACAGTAATAAGCTATACTGCTGTCAGCATTTTTATACTGGTATAATTGCAGGGGGGTTGTACTGCTTTACCTATACTGGGAGAGTTGAAGTAGTACAACTGTCTGCTGTAGACAAGGATTTCCATTTATGCTGCCAGATTTGCCAACACATTCCATCCGCTTAGCACTGCTAGGATGACACACAGCAGCTGTAAACCTGGTTTAACTGGCCAGTTAAAATGGGTTTTGTGTCAAAGTGATGCAGAGTAGCCAGAGCATACCAGTGAATCTGGACCATTAGCTCTTGGAATTGTATATCCCAATCAAGCTAGTAAATTAAAGATGTAGATGTGCTATGCCATGTAAGTCAGAAGTAACGCCACTGAAATCATCACAACTACACCTCTATGAAACCTTTGTTAGCTAAGGTCAGAGTCAGGCCTGGACTTTTTAAAAATGGTTTAAATGCAATTTAGTTTCCTGCACACTGATGATTCCTAGTCCCTCAAAGAACAATAGAACAGCTACAAACTATGCCCACGTATTCAGTGACTAATTAAAACCTTGTTTTTCTCACTGCATAAAGAACAAACCCAACCCTCTTGTGTTCTTCTGGCATATTTAAATTGTGAGTCAGAGACCACAGTGGAGATATTGCTTGCCTAGCCTTACAATGTTTGAGTATCATATGCCAAATAGTAATCACTGTGATTATTGCTGTGTCACTCATGAGTCCTGTTATTTCCGCCTTCCTATGCATAATATAGAACAGGGGTGGCGAACCTGAGCCTGAGAAGAAACCAGAATTTACCAAAGTTCATTGCCAAAGAGCCGCAGTAACACCTCAGCAGCCCCCATCAGCACCCACCCCACCACTCCCAGAGCCTCCCCCGCACCGGCAGCCCCGCTGATCAGTGCCTCCCTCTCCCTCCCCACAGCTCCCAATCAGCTGTTTGGTGGGATGCAGGAGGTTGGGGGGGAGAGGGAGGAGCGAGGGCATGGCAGGCTCAGGGGAGGAAGCAGGAAAGGGTGGAGTGGGGGCAGGGCCTGTGGCAGAGCCAGCGGTTGAGCAGCGAGCACCCCCTGGTACACTGGAAAGTTGGTGCCTATAGCGCCAGCCCCAGAGTCGGTGCCTGTACAAGAAGCTGCATATTAAACTTCTGAAGAGACGCATGTGGTTCCAGAGCCACAAGATGGCCACCCGTGATATGGAATATACTGCCTCACTGAGAGCATGCAGGGAATTCCTGCATGCTCTCAGTGAGGCATATATTTTAAGTCTGTTTTCTATTTGTATTCTGATGGCACCCAGAAATCCCAGTTGGTATCATGGTCCCTTGTTTATTCTTGAGGGATTTCTGTGCTAACAAATTAAAATTCCACACCAAAAAATTGTAAAATTCTGCAAATTTTATCACTAAATAAATGTGGAGGCTCCAGCATGGCACTGCCTGTATGGAGGTGGGACATCGCCCTGCAGCCTGGCACATGGCGGTGAGGTTGCACCTGACCCTGACACACACACAAGGGCTTGGCCTGACTGAGAAACACCTCAGAGCCCTGCTGCACCGTGTTAGGTTCACTGTGATAGTGAACAAGATGGACAGAGTGTTGCACACATAGCCACTTCTTGCCCTTAATTCAGGTGTGGGGGCAGGCAGGCTCTACCCAGCAGGATCCAAGTGTGGTGGGGCTTAGTGTAAGGGGATCCAAATGTGGGGTGAGAAGATTCTGTGTGGGGCAAGCTGGATGCAGGCAGCTCAGTGGGGGGTCTGGATGCAGGGAGGGATCCAGATGTACAGGGACTCATAAGGGGTTACAAGTGCAGGGGGAATGGGATTCTGCAGGGAGATCCAAGTGAAGGTGATTGGGGATCAACAAGGAGGTCTGGGTGTAAGAAGATGGGGCTCACCAGGGAGGTATGGAGGGCTCATTGGGTGGTCCAGGTGCAGGAGTGGGGTGGTTCAAGTGCAGTGGGGGGTGCTATTCGGGTGCAGCAGTAGGGGTCCAGATGCAGGTGGGGTTCCAGGTGCAGGAGGGTTGGGCAGATTGGGGAGCGGCACACCCCACAATTGAGAAGCAATGGGGGCAGGAAGCAGAGAGGGAGATGCATGGAGCTTCCTGAAGCCAGGGGAAGTTTCTGGGGGTAGGTCTGATTTGGCCCTGGTCACTGCTTGCAGAGGAAGAGGAAGTGCCATCTTCCCCCAGCTCAGCCATGACAAACCGCCGAACCCAGTGCCAGGTAGGAGCCACAGGCCGGGGCATCCACAGCCACCACGTCCCCCTCCCCAACCCAGCAGTGATTTACTTCTCCAGCGGCTGCTCCAAGCACCCAAAACAACTTGCCTGCACTTCTGGGGAGGGGCATGTGACCACTCTTGCAGCTTCTCTGCATCCTTGCTGTGGATGTTTGTACTCCAGAGACTTGATTTGAACCTGCAGTTTATTCTACCACTGACGCAAGCCTGAACCAAGAACTTTGCCATTACTGCATGTAATTGATTTATTTTAACCATTTCTAACTCTCACCTATATCTTTTTCCTTTTACAAATGAACCTTTAAATTTTAGATTCTAAAGGATTGGCGACAGCGTGATTTGTGGGTAAGATCTAATTTGTATATTAACCTGGGTCTGGAGATTTGATCCCTTGGGACTGGGAGAAACTTTTTCTTTTATTGGCATATTGGTTTTCATAACGATTTGTCCCCAGAACGAGTGGTTGCTAGTGGTGATACTGAGAAACTGGAATGTCTAAGGGAATTGCTTGTGTGACTTGTGGTTAGCCAGTGGGGAAAACCAAAGTCTTTTCTCTTTGGCTTGTTTGGTTTGCCGTAGAGGTGGAAAAATCCCATCCTAGGGCCGTGGCTGCCCTATTTGAAGCAATTTGTCCTGACGTGGCGCTCTCAGTTGGGTCCTGCCAGGAACAGCACCGTCACAAGATTGTATCAGTCCTGTCAGACTTTAGAAAGAGAAATCTACTAAGTTCTACAAGACACCCAAAAACTGTGAGAGGGGCACTCATCACAAATTTCTATTACTTCGAGGAGTAAGTAGGTCCAGCTTTCAATCTTTTGCATGTTCTGATCAATCATAGGGGAGATAATAAAAGTGCAGCTCTACATTGAGAAGGGACATGCAAATACAGCACCTTTTTACTCAATCTACTCTCTGAGGCCTGGTTTACACTTAAATCTTACATCAATCTATCTATCACACCCAGGTTGATGAAAGAATTCTTCAGTCAACAAGCTACTGCCTCTTGAGGGGACAGATTAATGACAGCGATGGAGAAAAAACAACCTTCCATCACTGTAACAAGGGTCTACACTATGGCACTAGTGTAGCACAACTGCAGCACCATTGCTGTGCCACTGTTGCACCTGTAATGTAAACAAGCCCTAAGTGTATTGAGAGTTGTATCTGCTCATATTTGTGGCCAAAATATGTTTTCATTACTGTTTTCCCCTGTTAGCCCTTCAGAGTCAACACAACTAAGAGAGTGTGCTGGATTCTATTCTTCCTTGTATGTCATCAGAACAATTCACCTGACCGTCAGAATACTGAAGCCACGAGTTCAGTGTCCCTTTCAAAATATGCTGAGCTGTGATGTTGCCAGTCATTAAATAAGAGAATAAAACTACAACATCTTCTAACAACAAAACAAAGAGGCACAAGTTAGCCCAACACTACCCAAAATCCTCCTCTGCCCTGAACTTTTCCGTAAAAATTCCCACTGCTGCACCAGTGGAAGGGCTAATGTAATCCAGCTGCCAGCATTTCAACTACTGTGTCAGCTAGGCCTGCTCAGAGTAGCAATAGGTGCTATAGTAATAAACACGTCACCAGCCATTCTCAGGAGTGCCAACTTCAATCACTCAAAAATCATGAGTCTTGCTTCAAAAAACATGAGATTGGCTTAAAAGATCCTGAGATTTAAAAACAAATAATAGTACATTTTGGATTCTTCTTGTCTTCCAATTTGTGAGCTTTCAGGGTGCACTTGCTTCATGTTTTCAACCTCTTCTCTGCAACCATGACGACTAGAAAATTTACTATTTTTTTAAAATGAAAGCTGAGATTCTAATGCAAACTCATGATTCCAGTAATGGGGGCTTTATGAAAAATACCAAATATCACAAGACTCAAAACAAAATCAGGAGAGTTGGTAACACTGCAATGCTACACTAGCTCTCCTGCTATTGCTGCCACCAACGGAGTTGTATTAGCAGGAGGTACAAGGCTGGGGCAAGTTCAGTGCAGCTACAGTCAAAGAATCTAGGGTTGTAGTAGTATGTTGTCTTTGCTGCTTCACTTTATTTTAGTTTAATATTTCCTACAACTAGAATTGTATCTTTCTTCCTAAGGTTCATGCTCATACTTATACAAAGAGATCCCTTCCATTGTCTTCCCCACCCTTCAGAGCAAAGGGCTAAGCAGCCTCTTGCTATCCATCCCTTTTTGTGGTTTAGACAGCTGGGTTGCAACTCAGTTATGCCTGATTCTGAGGCATGTGACGAGGAAAGAGATAATTCTGTGTTTCTAATCTTGCTTTGCAACAACACTAATTTTTGCCTCTTTAACACCTGCCATTGGGAAAGAAACATCAAAAAAGATTTACTCACATCCTCATTGCATGATGGTAAAAATGATATAAAGGAGAAAGAGATGAACAATTCCAAGTGGCCCTCAGAGAACAAATGCAAATGTTACACGTCTAAATCCTTCTGCTTCCAAGAGGGAGAAGGGAGTTAGATTGAGTCTGTGGCTAAAGTACAAGACTGAGTCAGAAGATCTGGGATTCTATTCCTGGTTCTGCTTCACATGTCCTATTTGAACTTGGACAAATTACTTGATCTCTCTGGGCCTCAATTTCCCCATCTGTGAGGCTGGGATAATGCTTATCTACCATGTCCAGGACTCTGAGAGGCCTTTATTTGTTAATATTTGAAAAGAGTTTTGAAGTGCTCAAAGCACAGTTTTATTATAATTATTTAAAAGGCCAATCCCATACCCAAAAATGAACATAATTTTTTAAAAAATCATTTTTAACAGTGTCTCCCTAAGTCCTCCAAGCCTTTAGAAAAATAGTTCCTGCAGTTAAAATCACCCAAACATCGATGCAGCAACTCTGTGGAGGCATCAGACATCCTCCTACTTGGGCAGCCTAACTCATGAGCATGCTTATATCTTCCTGAAGGTTGGCTTGCTCCATGCCTGCAATGCATGCATTCATCGACACCTGTGATTATCGTCCTGTTGTTTTAACACTGATCACAGCCAACTGATGGAGTGGAGTTTAACTTTCAGCCCAGACCAGTATTTTGAAGAACCAGGAGGAAAGCAGCATGTGGGGAAGTGAGGCTGTAGCAAAGGCTGGGGACTATACTGATTAGCAATCCAATAAGAGGAGGGATAAGGATTTCTCCAGGCTTAGAGGAAAGTTATAGATAATAGTGAAAAGTGGATGTCAGGACTGGAACATAACTCTGAGGGCTTAGGCAGGAGGAGCAGAAAGAAGGTGATATGGGGGCTGGAAAAAAAGCAGTGGATGAGTGGGGGACTTGAGCCAGAGTGGCTAATTTTCAAAGGGGACACTAAAAATAATGTATCAGTTGAGTGTAGAGATAAGGGAAAGCAGCCCAGATGGGAAATGGCTGCCCAGGAAGAAGTAGTGCGGAAAGGGATCTGGAGGTCATAGTGGTTAACAAACTAACTATGAGTCAACTGTGTAACACGGTTACAAAAAAGCAAATATCACTGTGGGACATGTTAGCAGAAGTGTTGCAAGCAAGACACAAAAAGTAATTCTACTGTTCTACTCCATGCTGATTAGGCCTCAACTGGAGTATTGTGTCCAGTTCTGGGCACCACATTTCACAAATCAGAGAAGAGCAACACAAATGATTAAAGGTCTAGAAAACATGACCTCCGAGGGAAGACTGAAAAAAATTGGATTTGTTTAGTCTAGAGAAGAGAAGACTGAGAAGGGATAAGATAACAGTTTTCAAGTATATAAAAGGCTGATACAAGGAGGAGGGAGCAAAAAAAATTGTTCTTCTTAACCGCTGAGGATAGGACAAGAAGCAAAGAGCTTAAACTGCAGCAAGGGAGGTTTAAGTTGGACATGAGGAAAAACTTCCTGATTGTCAGGGTGGTTAAGCACTGGAATAAATTGCCTCGGGAGGTTGTGGAATCTCCATCATTAGAGATTTTTAAGAGCAGGTTAGACAAACACCTTTCAGGGATGGTCTAGAAACATAATAATTAGTCCTGCTATGAGTGCAGGAGACTGAACTAGATGACCTCTCAAGGTCCCTTCAGGTCCTATGATTTTATGATTTTGGGGGCCATAAAAATAGGTAGCAACTACTCAGCTACAGCATTTGGAGGATTGGTAGAGGCTCATCAACTGAGGGTAGATGCAGCCAGAATAAACGGTGAGACTAGAGAAGAGAGATCAGCTCTCCTGCAAAAAGTGACCTATAAATTGAAAATGTTGATAAAAAAGAACAGATATAACTAACTGCTTTCATCATTCCTGTTCTAATATTAAAAAGTAACACGGCTCCAGCTATGGCAGTATTGGACTTTGTCACCAGAACTACAGGGGCATGTTTTCCTTTAGTTTTATACTCTTGTCATAAAAGAGACTACTCAAACTACCAGGGTTCAGCGCTGGCATAACTTCACCACATGATTTTATCTATCTTTATCTATTTTATCTATCTCAGATACTGCTCTTGTAGGGTTAAATCCAGGGGTGAGCAAACTATGGCCCGCGGGCTAGATCCAGCTCACAAGCTCCTCCTAACTGGCCCCCGAGGTCCAGCTGGTGAGGCTGCTCTGGCCACTCCCCCCGCTACCTCCCCTCCGCCACACCCTCAGCGTGTCGCACGAGCAGCACTCTGGGGGGCAGGACTGCACTGCGCGCTCTGGCAGACCAGCACCGCCCTGTGTCTGGCTCCAGGCCAGACACGCTGTTCTGAGCAGCGGCGTGGTAAGAGAGCGAGGGCCAGGGCCAGGGTGGGGATGGGGGTGGGACAAGGGGCAGAGGGTCTCGGGGGAGAGGTCAGGGGACAGAGAACTGGGGCATTGCATAAGGCATGGGAGTCCCAGCGGGCCTGTCAGGGGGCAGGGGCGTGGCTAGGTGGCGGGGCAGTCAGGGGACAGGGAGTAGGAAGGTTGGATAGGGGTGTGGTCCTGGGGGGTGATTAAGGGGCAGGAGAGTCTATGGAAGGGGCGGTCAGGGGATAACGAGCAGGGGGCTTAGATAGGGAGTGGGTTCCTGGGGGGCAGTTAGGGTGCAGGGGTCTCCGGAGGGGGAGATCAGGGGACAAGGAGCAGGGAGGGGGGTTGGATGGGTCGGGGGGTTCTGAGGGAGACAGTCAGGGGGTGGGAAATGGGTGGGTTCAGATAGGGGGTGGGGTCAGGCTGTTTGGCGAGGCACAGCTTTCCCTGCCCAGCCCTCCACACAATTTTGAACCCCAAAAAGTTTGCCCACCCCTGGGTTAAATCTCTCTTCCAATGGAAGTTTTGCCATGGACTTTAATGGACCCCAAAATTAGGGACCAGTCTAAAGCCTACTGAAATCAATGGGAGTCTTTCCATCAACTTCTATAGCCTTTGGAACCTGAGGAGGGAAAGCAGGAAGTTTGGCAGCTTGGGAGGAGACCGTTGAGTTTTCTGCAACCAAAAAGGCATGGAAGGTGGTCTGGGAAGATTGCGAGGTAAGCACTTTATTGGGAGGTGTCTAGCAAAATTAGCAGCAATGTGATAGTACTGACACTGAATTGTTGCACCTGTTTCTCATTTACACTAAGGTCACATTTACGCCATTCAAATAGTGTAAGGGGCTGAATGCCTTTAAGAACCCTTTATACTGCCAGAGTGATACAAATGTGACATTAATATAAAAGAGAATCAGACCCATCATATTTTAATTTTAGAGCTAACATCCCATTTATACAAATGGGACAATTCACACCTCTGCAAGCTACGGTCTCAAGATGTCTGGAGACACAGGAAGACAACAGTGTTTTTAAGGTTTTCTGCACAACCAGAAGAGATACAAATATTACTTGTACTGTGGGGAAGCTTTGATTCTGGAGTGCAAACTTCAGCTACACGTGGATTTTGCAGCAAATTTGGTGGCCATGGAATCATAGAATCTACAGGATGACATTAATAACAATTTACAAATATGACAAATACTAATTTTCTTTACACTTTTCCCCCCTTCTGTGCATCATTGTGCACTACGCATGCTGGATGACGACCTCCTGTCCCAGAGGTGGCTGTATTACGGTGGTACTTTGTGAATACTTAGATTCCCTGTGTACCCCAAGAGCTCTCCCTGAAGTCAACAGAGTTTCGAAGTGCACAAGGATAAAAAGATGGATATTATAGTTTATAATGGATGAAAGCACTATGTGGGGGCAGGATTCAAAGCCCATAAAGTCAATGGGGTCTTTCCAATTACATGAACAGGCTTTCGATCAAAGTGTTAAATATCTTTATAGTAGGAATATATGTAGACTCAGCAGAGAAGCCAAGCACTGAATGAAGATGAAGTCTGCACTATCCACTCAGCCATCAAGGTGATCCTTTCAGGACAGAGATGAGGCACATTGGGGAGGCCACGCGCAGAATCTCATTCTCAGTGCTGTTTGTGAATTCATACCTCCAGGCCTGGTCAATCTAACATCCTTCAGGAGCAATACAATACATTCATTAAAAACAATTTCAAAGAGCTATGAGGGAGACTTGCTAAAATATCTAAAGCTGTACATTAGAGACAGGAAGAAACAGTGCACAATTTATGTTTGCCGTAAAATTGCAAAAGACATTAATTCTAGCATGCCTTGCTTCTTAGTTAAATTGAATGGTACCATCAGCCATGCTTGCTAGCATAACAACCTCCCTATATGGACAAAGAGTCCTGTGGTACCTTAAAGACTAACTAAAGTATTAGAGCATAAGCTTTCGTGGGCTAATACCCACTTCGTCGGATGCATCTGACGAAGTGGATATTAGCCCATGAAAACTTGTGCTCTAATACTTTAGTTAGTCTTTAAGGTGCCACAGGACTCTTTGTCACTTCTGCAATTCCAGACTAACACGGCTACCCCTCTGATTCCCTATAATGGTAATTAGCATAGGCCAGTCACTGGAGGAGAATGCAACACACACACACTTTTCCAGTGTGTTGCTCTAGGATACAACCATAGGAATAATATTTCCATAGGTTGTACATACTTTGCAATTCTGGCCTACAGAAAATTCAGTATATTAAGAAATCTATGCTGCTGTCATAATCTAAACACCTATTCCAATTGACTATCTTCATACACTGTAAACAACTATAGAAGGAACCACAAATGTACCAAGGAATCAGAGATACAAGCTACAATTGAAGAATTTCAACCATATATTTATTCCTCTGCTCCTTATCCTTAGGCCAGACAGAAGATATACGACAGAAGCAAAGATGTGAACCTTTTGTTGTATCTTTCTTAACCTTGCTGTTTGCAGGGATTATACCCAGATCTAAGAGCACACCCAACTCCTTTTCCCAAGTTGTGCCTCCTGTGTGCCACTTGCTGGGCTGTTGGATTGTCAGCTGTTATTTAGCAGTCCAAACTACTAGAGTTACAAAATCTGGAAGACCTGTAACAAGCTGAAACTGGAGAAGCTGCAAACAAGGCCCAGCAGTGTCCTGCAGCAGCTTGGGAAACACAACCCAGTGGAAGAAACTGTTATTTAGGACAAGCCAGATTTTCAAAGCTGTGTATACAACAAATGTACATGTAAATCTGCACGTGCATAACTTACAGACACAAACATCTAATATGCACAATTGGCTTTGTACATGTGCAAATTACACAACTGCATAAAAATAGGGGCAGCGGGGGCATAGGTTAGGCATGCCATGAGAGAAGTTGGGCTCAGCTAATTTGGAGAGACTAGTCTTGCCTCAAAGGGGCAGTGTCTGCACTTTGCTTTCTTTCCAGAAGTTCTGAACAGTGCAAATTGTCAGCAGTTATAACTTACCACACAGCTCTTTATAAGCAAGCACATTTGTTCTTAAGGTGAAAGCATGACAGAGAAAACATATCAAAAACAATAAAAGAACTGACACACACGCTAAAAAGTGTACCAGAGATCACCCCTAACTCCAACCGCAGGCTCCAGTAGGTGCCAGTCCTTCAAAAACACCAACTAGATTTGCCCAATAAGTTATAAGTTCACAACTGTCTCAGATTCAAAACCAGAACTACCACAAATATGTCTGCCTTTCCTTTATATAGCTTGGGCCTTTGATTTTGGCTTCATGTAACAAGTGATCAGCAAACAGAGGCCCATCTCAAAAGGGTATAGCTTCAAAAGGCTGGGCTTTTCCATAACATTCACCTTCCTTTAAATATTCCCAACCACTTCACATTTATTGTCCCAAAAGTCCATTCTTCTCTGACACATTATTCAATAGAGTCCTCACATCTGAGATTACATACAATCCCAACCCACAACAATATATAAACAATTCATTTGATAAAATGAACCCCAAAGATACTTAAACTTAATTCAATAAGGTCTCCCAAGGATGAGGCAGGAAATTACCACATCTGTCACAATCAGTACATGTAATGAGTAGAGAAGGAAGGATAAGGACAATATACCTCCACTCCCCAAATTATTATTAATTATTATGGTAGCTCTCAGAAGAGGGGTTCTCAGCCTTCTTTTTAATGATGTCTCTGCCATGACTTATTTTCTTTTTACTTGGAGACACCTCCCCTTATAAAATGGAACTTTCCAATGTAATCTAGATGGAACTGGGGCCATTAATATATTGATTCCAATAAAGAGGATTCTACTTTAAATAAATCAGTTCTTTGATCCTGCTGTCTAACAGTGCATAGACTAGAAAACCTTTTAAATGCATATACCTTAATATCCACAAAGTTTTCAGGGCAGCATTTCTCAATTTCAGCATAGAAGAGTACTAGTGCAGCATGGAGCACAGGTCACTTGTTGGTTTGAACTAAAGTAACTTGAAGTCTTTAAATCAAGACATGAGGACTTCAGTAACTCAGCCAGAGGGTATGGGCCTACTACAGGAGAACATGGGTGAGGTTCTGTGGCCTGCAATGTGCAGGAGGTCAGATCAGATCATTATGATGGCCTTAAAGTCTATGGGTCTAATGGGCATTGTGACCACATGCATGAGGTTGCAATGCCACTCACTCAAATTGGCTGGTCACTACTCCACTAGGTGTTGCAACCCCATGAGTGAATAGAAGTCTTGCCGGGCCGGGCCCTAGATACTCTGACATAAAATCATAGAGTTAGAAAGGACTGCAAGGGTCATCTAATTCTAATCCCCGACATGCCCTGCCCCATTTGAGAAACTCAGTCCTAGAGGCCCAGCTGAGACTGTGCCTATATTGTGCTCAGTGAGGTACAAACACATAGAATTGGACAGTCCCAAAAGAATTTACAATCTAAATAGACAAGACAAACAAAGGAGGGGAGCTAGGGTATATAATTATACCCATTTATGGGAATGAAGAACTAGTCACAGCAATTAAATGCCCCATGGCCACATAGGAAGTCTGTGGTAGAGGAAGGATTGAACCCATCTCTCCTGAGTCTCAGTCCTCTGCATTACTCACAAAACCAGACCAGTGATGGTGTGCTCCAATTTGCTATAGCTTTTTTCAGTTTATTCCTCAACTTCCCCCCCCCCATTCTTTTTTTCCTTCCCACCCACTTCCTCCAAACTAGAAGCAGTGATAAGAGTGACTGTGGCACATATACCCATATCCACCCTCCAGCATTTTGACTATTCAGCCATTTAAAATTCTTAATATAACTTAGCAAACACACCTTGCATAGTAGCAAGTGAATAGAGGCTCCTCAGTTTGAATCAGAGACTATATTATCTCTAGCCTCGCTATAAACTCTGACCACTCCTTTGTCGGTTTTGGTGACACACTTTTAAGTATCTCCTGCCTCCATTGGCAAACATATTCCATCCTTAACACTGTAAGCTCACTGTACTGTGATAAAGAATGAATGGTTTGTTAAAAGGTATTTATTGAAAGCGTCATCCACACCTATGCAATAAATAATTGAGAACAGCTTATGAGGCAAAGGTCTAATGCAAGTGTGACTGTAGGAGGAGTATTACAGGAAGCAAAGGAAAAAGATGGAACTGGACTCCTACACATTCATAACTCAGAAGCTGCCATTCTGGATTGCTGGAGAAGGGATGGAAAACTGAAAATGAGATCGTGCAGCCCCGACAAACAATACTTTCATGTGAAGAGCTACAGGGTAAATTACATGGCAGTTGTTCACCCGGAGAATAGGTTTCACTAGCTTGAATTAAAATGACTGCTTTGCTGGAGAATGTGCTTCTTGCTGCTATGAGACAGAAAGGAGGAAAAGTGAACTCACTGCTGAACAGGGGCCTGAACCAAACGCCCAGATCCAAACACCATAAAACATTGAGGAAGTTTGGACCTGCCTGGAGTACTGGATTTTAAAGCACTACATTTAAAGGAAGCACTTCAATGCCAAGGAGTTAAAATTGTTAATAAAAGAACACACAGCTGAATTATTGATGCTATATATTTTGATTCAGGTTACCGAGGCCAGATGTGCACTATCCAACAGACTGAATACGTTTCTCAGACTGCTGCTTGTTATTTATTCCTACAAGCAAACACAAAGTAGAATGCAGCTTCACTGCATCTGGATGTCTCAAAATACATGTCAGCGGTGAGAAACTCCACAGTATTTAGTGCAGTGCGCGTTCACAAAACCAGCACTGATCAGCTCTCTTAGGATGTAATTGCAATCTACCTCATTCCAGGCAATCAGCACATGCCAGGTTTTGGACACTACAGCTATCCTGTCAGAAGGCAACATGGCAGAGAAAGAGATTTACAGGACAATGTGTAAAAACACATTGCAAAACATGCAAAAGTAGCATGTATGGTCTGTTTCCCTCAGCAGTAACATATTATTTTATCTGTTATCACCTCTGCTAACGTTATTGTATTTACATCCTTTAAAGTCCCCAAAAGACACACTCCTGCTTAACAACCAAATCATCACACAAAAATACTCCACTATATCACATGCACAGCTCGTAGGTGCTGACTAAGTGGGTGCTCTGAGGCTGGAGCACCCACGGAAAAAAGTTAGTGGGTGTTCTGCACCCACTGGCAGCCAGCTTTCCCCCACCACCCTCCTGCGCCTCCTGCCCTCCAGCAGCCCCACCGATCAACCCCTTCCCCTCTCTCCCAGCACCTCCCGCCCTCTGGGGATCAGCTGTTCCGCAGCATGCAGGAGGACTTGGGAGAAAGGGAAGGACCAGGGATGGGGCATGCTTGGGGGAGGGGGTGGAACTGGGTGGGAAGAGGCAAGGCAGGGATGGGGCAGAAAAAGGTGGAGAAGAGGTGAGCCCTGAGTGGGGGGTCAAAGATAGCACAGTGGGTAAAGCGCTGGGCTAGGAACTGCAGGGTTGCAAGCTTGATCCTCAGGGTAGGGGGCAGGTTGGGTCACAGACATAGGTAAAAATCCAGAGCCGCCCTTCTCCCCCCAAAGAGCATTAGAGCCCCCCCTGTGGCTGACAGGGAGCAAGGGGGATGGCAGAGCTGACCCAGAATAGAACAGGGAGCCTGGCCCCTCCTCTTACTGTACTCAGACATGTAATTGTGCTCTGATACACACCAATGATGGCATACTCAAATCTCATGTGTCAGGGCTGATCGCCACAGTGGTCTGGGTGGATACCTACCTGCATGCCATAGTAGGAAGAAGCTGGCACCTGTACCTAAGCACTATTTCAATAAAGAGGTGAACTTCCATTTCAGTGCTACAATACTGCTACACCTTTTCAGATTCTGCAAGGACAAACTTAGACCACAATTTCCTCAGTGACACATCATACTGGACCCATCTGGAATCTTAAAGAGGCAGCATCATCTAATACAGTGGTGCCCAAACTTTTACTCTCGCATGTCCTCTTACCAGTAACTGAATGTGTCCACACCCAGCCAGGCTAGGAGTGGAGCTGCAGTTCGGAGGCAGGTGGTGGTAGCTGAGAGTGGGAGACAGGGACCGGGAGCAGAGCCAGGGTCACAGCTGCGGCATGGGGCAGGGGCGGGGCTGAAGCAGAGGTGAGAACAGACCAGTGCTGGGTCATGCTCTCTCTCCACCCCCATGTGGGGGCTAGCCCGGGCTCTGCCACACACCCCAGACATTCCTGCCCCACAGTTTAGGGATCACTGATCTAATGAATAGGGCACTGGACTGAGATACAGGAGACATTAAGTCAATTTCTAGTTCTGCCACTGACCTTCTGTATGACTTTGAGCAAGTCACTTCACCTCTCTGTGTTTCAATTTCCCTCTCAATCTTGTCTGTCTTATCTATTTAGACTGTAAACTCTTACGGGAAATAATTGTCTCTTACTACATGTCTATAGAGCACCTAACACAATGAAGCCCCAATATCAGTTGGGGATCTGTAGGCACTATCCTAATATAAAATGATAATAATTCTTATTATTTATTACATGTATTGCAGTAGCACCTAGAACTCCCAGTCATGGACCACAATCCCCTTGTGCGAGATGCTGTATGAACAGAAAAAAAAGTAGTAAGAATAACCTTCACACTCTCCCCTGAAACTCCAAACACATCACTCAGAATAGATCCTGTATATTTGTGAGCAAACAGAGGTGATAATCCAATGAAAATAGCCTTATGTGCCCATTTCATGTGCTGGTCTCTTTGCTGGCAAAGAATACCACAAAATATCCACGGTATTTCAGAGGGAAAACTAAGGATGGGAAGGTCAAAAGAAAAAAATCTGCATCAGGTGTCCAAACTGGACCCCAGTTTCCCCAGTATAAGGAGCAAGGGAGGAATACAAACACTCTCCTCTACACCTGAGTTTAGCTGAACTTCAATGTATAGATAATTCTGGTGCATGGTATTTAGGATTTTAAAGACTCCCCCAAATACAGTACTTAAGTAAACTAATTATGAACTACTTTGGATTTCCATTCAATTATACTCAATCTGGAAACTTTTTTCTTTAATCATTGGGGGTTTTTTTCAAATTATTTTTATAACTCTTTATGGAAGTGTATGAGAGTTGACAAACGAATGCACCAACAGATCCAGCCATTTTAAATGCACAGACGCGTACTCAGTGGGCCAGATCCTTAGCAGGTGTAAATCAGTGTGGTTTCACTGAAGTCAAGGGAGCTACACCAAATTACACCAGCTGAAGATCTGATTCTATATATACACACATTTCACATACACACACAAATGTGCTAAAAGAACACTAAAGCTTCCTGTGAAACCTTAATTCGGCCCAGTTGTGCGTATGTATTAGGATACCATCTTTACTTACATGCTATGTTTTCCACAGGATCCCCGCCTCATTCCATGCACAGGACAAATGGTGCTCACTGAATGAGTAACTAGTCAACATTTTGTTTTATCTTCGTTGTTCTGTGTGCTGCCTCAGGCCTTATTTAGTGCACACTATTCAAACCCTCTCTGAATACAGAATTATTAATTTTCTCCTGGGCTTTTTCATTTTTGCACAGGCAACCTTATTTCTGACCTTTCTTAATTTTGGAGTGCTTAATGTTATTTCAATGTAAGTATCAAGGAAAGAGATGGGAGATGTGCGTAGGTTTAAAAAAAATGAAAAAACAGAAAATCCACCATGTGGCATTATAATGACACCCACGTGGTTCATCAGCAGGGCTTGAACCTTTAGATCCACTGCACAGACCCCAGCCACTTGAGCTAATGGCATAACAGACAGCAGTACTAGCTTGTCCTCCTCTGTGAGCACCAGCACTAGGAGGAGATGGGACACACTCTGCCAGTGGGTTTCACAGATATTTGCTGACAAGCAAGAAATAGTGAGACTCAGGAATCTTGAGTTCCATTCCAGGCTCTGGAGACCCTTCTGCCCTAATCCTCCACCTCCAAGTCTGAATTTTTCTGCTTCTGTTCCCTTCAGGCTGACATTGTCCCAGTCCTGTCTCCACCCACTCCAGGCTCCTCATCCCAGTCCCCATCTTCCCCTCTCGGCCCCCTGTCCTCATCACAGTCTTGCCTGCAGCCCATCTCCCAGTCCCTGTATCTCTCCTCAGTATCTTCATCACCATCTCTTTGCTCCAGTCTCTTTGCCCAACCAATCCTCATCTGAGCTCTCTCAGTCCCAGTCTCCTCCCAGCATCTAGTCCCATGTTTCCAAGTCTCCCACCCCACAGGCTATCTTCCAAGTCTCATTCACTGTCATCCCCCACCGGCTCCTTGTCCCAATTTATTCCTTCACACACACACGGTTGAATTCTTATCTCCTCTGAATTCAGGCTATTCCTGCTCCATTCCTCTACTAGGACACCAGCACAGGAACAACTAAAAGCACAGGAGAGACAGGCTCCCTGCTGAACCCCAGGTCATTCTACAGCACCAGGGAGCAACAATCACAAGGAAAGTCCTGTTCAGCCCCTGAAGCTCTTGGCTGGAGCATGCTCAGTGAACACTGAACTGTATGATTTAGCTGCCAAATTCCAACAAGCCTCTACTCAGCATGTGCAAACTGAGGTTTGTCAAAGGCTTATAACTTGGGCAATTTTTTGCAGAAACAGCAAAAGGCACATCCCTGATCCCAGGGCTGTCCCCCTGCCAAATTTCAAGTCCCTGCTTCAAAGCATGTTGCTGCTAGAGTTCCTCAAAGAAGTGGTTGTAAAAAAAAATTTAGCATGAGTAAAACATTTCTTTCCTGCAGTATCATTCTCAGAAATGGCTGGATCATTCTGGAGGAAACTCTTAAACACAGAAGTCAGCCTGAGGCAAACACTCAGTGTGGAAAATTTCAGTCCAAACAGTTACAGTCTGACAAAGTTACAATCAATTGCAAACAGGCTCTTATAATGGGAAGTGTCAGGCAACCGTAAGTATGACACTGCTACTCACCCCACCTTTAATAACTGTAAAATGTATATGATTTACCCACATGTGATGGCTCCCTTCTGTCATTTAAGCAGTGACAAACTGAACCCACATACAGCTCTAAAAAATATTTGGACACACACAAATATATTCTGCTATACACTTATGTGCACACAAACATGATCTGAGCTGTGGACTAAAGACAAAATGAGTCAGCTTTTAAATTATGGGAACCAAAAAAAAGCAACCACTCAAATGTTTTATGTCTTAAAAAGGGGGCTAGATGGCACTGTAAGTTAATGAATGTACTAGCCTTTCACCTCTGAAGACTTCAGTCCATCTCATAAGTGGCAAATGTGGTATTTTATTTTCCAGGGCACGTTTTGTAAAGTTGAGCCAATAATTCATGATTAATTTATCTAACAAATGTCCCTTTTTCCTAAATAGGAATTGTCTTGAGAATTATTTATGGATTTCTTCCGCAAATCATTCTCAATCTACAAACATTTTGACATGCAAATATCATCATAATAAAACGTAAGTTTTGCCTGATATTTAGCCAACATTTTTCCACTTTTCATTCATCCAGTTACCGCTAATTAACCTCCCCCATCCTTGGTTTCATGCTAAATTCCTTTTCGGGAGCCACATTACCCCTTCCTATGAAAATGGGCAGAGTAACTTAGACCACTGAAGTGATGTTTGCTTACGTGATTCTCTGACATATTATTGGCTCTGTCAGGGCTTGATCACACAAAGTGCTGAGCACTCTGGCTCTGACCTAGTGAAGCACTCATAGATGCGAAAATGAAATACAGCCAGTGCAGTCATGGGGACTACTCACTTGCTTAAAGTTAAACACATGCTTAATTGCTTTGCTGGCTTGAGGTCAGAGTGCCAGCACTGAGCCAGACCAAAACCTCAAGTAGAATAATTAATCTCCGGGCGGGGAGGTGAAGGGGTGAGGATCTGCAGGAAACTCAAGCCCAAACCCTCCGGAACTCTGAGCAAGCCCGTAGAGTACAAACACCCTCCATGCAGCTACCAGCCTCCCAAGTCAGGGATGCTCCTCACCAGCCAGCTACTTTATACCCCACCCCCCAAAAAATGTACCCACCTACCCACCACTTGGGGTGAGGCACAAGGATATGCAATGTGGCAGCCTCATAGTCACTGCTCCACTCTGTTTCTAGGGGAGGGGAGCATCTGGCCCCATTCTTAGTATGTAAGTGCTCCCCTCAGTGTCCCCCACTTAGTTATCACTTAACAAAAGATGTAAATTTTTAGCTCTTTTCATCTTTCCCCAGAGATCAATCCTGGCAGCTGCCTGATAGCCTCTGTTGTTCTTTTGTGAACTGTCTTCATAGTCCCTGAATAACAGGAGTTCTTCCAGATCAGTCACATAAACTCACAATAGAAATAATTCCACCACAAAGCAAAGTAGCTGGGCCGGGGTGAAAAGGCAGCATCACAGCAAAAGCCAGCAGAGAAAAAGAGAACTGAACTTCTTCTTCCTCTTCTCCCTTCACTGCTTAATGATGTGTGCGTGAGAGACTGCAAAACAGCTGAGTCACAAAGTGAAGGTCAATGAGGAGCATAGGAGCTGTGCATCTCAATCCTAACAGAGACAGAAAAGGCCTTTGGTTGTTGGCTGAAGGTCATCTCGTGCATCTCTCTGTCAACCAAGGATTTACCCATAACCTTAAAGCATGTGTTCATGTTACCCTAGAAATGAGGTTTCCCCTAAAATAAAAAGTTTAACCCATGCCAGAGGACTTTACAGATAAAGGAAGGTAAACAAATACAGAGCATCTTGAATGATACAGGAGCCCTTAAGAAAAATATAAAGGAGTGGGACCCCAATCAGGATTAGGATCCTGCTGTTCTAAGCACTGTCCAAACACAAAGAGATGGTCTCTTCCCCAAAGAGCTTATACTCTCAGATTGTAAATCACACTCCTTTAGGGCAGGAGAGTGCCGCAATGCATGTGAGGGAGTGATGGTGGCCGCATTTTGCCTAGGGCCTGTGCAGGTATGGAAAGTAGAAGTTCTCTGCACCCTCTTTCCATCCCATCACAGACAAGTCGAGTGTGGCCAACTCACATGGTTTTATTGCTAGTGTCACACTACTTTGCATTTTTCTTAAAGTCCCCACTCCAGGAGTCATATTATTGCATGAGAATCTCAGTTTCTATTCTTTAAAAGTTACTTTCTACCCCTCATAGGATGGAGAAAAGATGGAGAACATGAACCCTAAAGGCTCAAGGGCAAGATAGCAAATAAAAAGACCCCAATTGATTATTTTTTAAAAATCTCGTGCTTTTTAAGCCAGTTACAGAAATGTTTGGGAACTGAATTGTGATTTTTGAATACCTGGAGTTGGCAACACTGCACGCAAAATTACACAGAACTCAGCCCTTAGACTCTTGGGCAATAAAAGATGACATGGATGATATCAATTATCTAAGCACCACTTGTATGGGAACTATAGAAAAGTTTAAGAAGGTGGTTTGTGAATCCAGGCATGACTAATCTAGGACTTCCGGTTTATTGTGAAATAGCCAAAGCTAAATCATTTTTTTGTTGGATGAGGTTGTTCATTCTTTTCTTTCAGCTAAACACAATGTGCTAGGTACCATTCTCAAGACGGGCCTCCAAGAACTACCAGGATACTTCATAATTTTACATCCATCTGAATGGACTACAGATAGATGGAAACTGGATTTTTCATTTCATGGGAAAATCTGCAATTTTGCATTTTTTCCAGTCCAAAACAAAAAGTTCAAAATTCCCTGCACATTTAAATAAATAATAGTAAAGCGTTGAGAGAAATGTTTTGTTTTGATAAAACTGAAATATTACCTTATGATTTTGACTTTACCTTATGTTATATAACATAGAATCATAGACTATCAGGATTGGAAGGGACCTCAGGAAGTCATCTAGTCCAACAACCTGCTTAAAGCAGGACTGACCTCAACTAATCATGCCAGCCAGGGCTTTGTCAAGCCTGATCTTAAAAACCTTTAAGGAAGGAGATTCTACCATCTCCCTTGGTAACCCATTCCAGTGCTTCACCACCCTCCTCGTGAAAAAGTTTTTCCTAATATCCAACCTAAACCTCCCCCACTGCAACTTGAGACCATTACTCCTTGTTCTGTCATCTGCTACCACTGAGAACAGTCTAGATCCATCCTCTTTGGAACCCCCTTTCAGGTTGTTGAAAGAAATATACGAAAGTTGAAACAAAAAGTCATTTTGAAAGAGAAAACTGAAATGTTCTGTTCCAAAAAGGCTGAACATTTTGACCTTCTCTAAACATTTTCAGTTTTTCCTTTTGAAATGAAATTTCAACAAAATTGACACATTTTGCTTTTCCTGAATCAGCACTGTCTGACAGGAAAATGTGCTGTGGGAAAATTTCCAAGCAGCTCGGGAATGGACCTTTAAAGTGAAAGTCCTACTTCAATAACAGCATATGGCAGAAGTGAAGGAGTTAACAGAAGCCTATGTAAATCTTGGAAGACTATCCCCATGATGTGCAAAATCGTGCTGCACATCAGGAGCAACCGAAGACATCAATTTGGGGAGATAAACAGGCTTTGTGAGTTAGTTTGCCTTGAAAAGTCAGCCTTCTCCCCATCCTGGGGTTAGCTCTGTTCTACTTAGTTACAGCTGTCATGGCTGCCCTCTTGGGAACCTCTTGCTGTTTCTTTATTCCTGAACTGAACTGTCACTTGGAAAACTTCTTCCATGGGGGAATGCTGCCGTTGGTGACTTTCTAAAAGGAGCGGGACCTTTTATGGTTTTAAAATAAAACATTGCAATGAGTGCAGGAGTGAAAGTGAGCTGGTATGGGCCAGTATGGCATACCAGTATGAAGTGGCTGCCGGTACGGGAGCCCCAGGCCCTTTAATTCGCTGCTGGAGCCCTGGGCAGTGTGGTCTAGGCAGCGTGAAAGGGCCGGCTGCCTGGCTGAGGATGGCTGACCCCCCCGCAGCCTCGCCCCTTCCGCCTGAGGCTCCACCCCCTTCAGGGGCCCAGAGTCAGGCCCCCATACCAGTAAGACTTTTATGTTGCTTTCACCCCTGAGTGAGTGTCACCTGCTGATAAATAGCAATACAAACTGTCCACAAAAGTTAAACAGGCAGGGTGAGAGCTTGAAGGAAAGGCTGGTAATGAATGCTACAAGGAACCTCTTAACCACTGCTGCAAATCTGCCCCAGGTCTGAAGTGCCTGGAAATAGTTATCTCTCTACTCAGCAGTCTGTGTGAAAGGAGGTGTGTTGTCATACTATGTCCTAATCCATAGGGACCAGATTTTTAAGGTATTTAAGCATCTAAACATGTAGATAGGTGCCTACTGAGTTTTTTCAAAGAGCCTAGGTACCTAACTCCTAATGGGAGCCTCTATCTTTAGACACCTTAATATCTTTAAAAATATGGCCCTTGGGACCATCATATAACCCAGAGTTCCCAGGCAGCACCTCTGATGACAGTCTCCCAGAGAACATTGTAGCAAGTCCAAGAGATGTTGCTTTTTAAAAGGACACAGTTGATTCATGGCCCTGTTAAAGTATGACAAGTAATTTCAGCTGCAGAGGCCTGACTGTTTGGCAGAAGCTAGCTGACATCAGCTGCCTCCACCAAAAAAAAAGCTTTGAAATGACATGAAGCACAGGGGTAGGGGTAGGGGAAAGGGAAGGAGGCAGGGAGAGCTGAAGAGGTGGACCTGGGATCTTTTTGGTGTAGTGACAGGCTAATTTCGGTCTTGCTCTCTGTCCACAATTCCATCTAGTTAACCTGTTTCCTCTGAGCTGACTGGAAAGTGGGTTTGCATCTGGAAAAGGCTGCATCTTACATGTATCTGTTCCACTTAATCCCTAATAATTAGTGCCTGTCTATTCAAGAGGGGTGGCAAGAGAGGTGTGGGGGAGGTTTCCCAAGTGTGCAGCCATGTGGCAGCAGGGAGGGCTATTCTGCTATAACAGAATTCATACGCTTTCTACAATAAGGCAGCATAAATATTGTTCCTCTTCTGCCCATTTCACAGCCTCCAGGCCTCTTTCCTCCTCCCCTCTCCCTTATAAAAATAAAATAGAGGGGAGGAGAGAAAATTTTGCTAAGCTTTGTTGTAACTCATTTCCATTTAAGCCACTCATTTTCCCTTTGCCCTAATCCTGTCTTATCTTTCAGGAGTGAGATCCAATTTCTGAAGAAAGGACCCTCAAGAGTATTCTGCACTGTTTGCCCAGGAACTCAGAAGACATGTTTTGTACTGGGAGATATTTTATGGTCCCTCCCCGAGGAAAAGAAGAGGGACCATTATGTAGCCAAGCAGGCAGGAGATTTTAAGCAAGTTTTTAGTAGCAGCAGCTAATTCAATGTGGGGGCTGCACAGCAATAAATGGCTGTTTGCCAGCAGAAGGATTGTCACATCTGGAATTTACACAAGTCATTAGTAGCCACAATTTTGCTTTGCTCACGGCATTCCATAAAACATGTTAGCACTTTAAAGCATTGTAACGCAAATACGCAAAGGGATTCCTATAACCCTGCTGTTCTCACTCCCACAAAGGCGCATGCACGCATACAGCTGTCATTTCCCAGCCACCACCAGGCTGCTAACTAATGTAAAAGTGCACACACAATGAAAGGAGAAATTCAAGTAAATGGTTATGAAATAAGAACTTTGGATCTGATCTGAAAGTTCCACAATGTTCGCAGTATTGTTATGGTCTTTGGGAGCTGAGGGCACTAAGCCCCTCCAGGATTTGCTTCTAATAAACAGTACACCCGTAAGAATATTAGGACATGAATGTTAATCTGGAATAAAGTAGGGTTTGATTTAAAGCAGATTAACTTCCAGATTAATTCCATGTGTGAACACTTATTCTATGTAATCAGAGTGCTTTACTCAAAAATATCTTAATTCACATTAAAGTTAATCCAGAGTCAGTGTCCACACTTGGAGTTAATTAAGAATAGCCATTAGTAACAGTTCAGTAGTGTGAGGCTCCATCTGAGATTAGGGTCCCATTATTCCAGGCACTGCATAGCCACCTAGTAAGAGAAGTCTCATTGATGTCAATGAGACTACTTCCATAGGGCCAGACTGTGATACCTTTCCACACCTTTACTCCACAAGCAGTCCTACTGGTTTCAAATGGCAATACTCATAGTATAAGGCTGTGCTATCCTCACTATTCAATATGAGTGAGGATAGCACAGTCTGGCCCATAATGACCATTCATGGCAGTAAAAGATGGGGCAGTGATAATACCTAGTACATCCCTGGTATAATTTCACTGAACTGTAGTGGAGTTACACAAAGGTGAATTCAGCCCATTATGTGTAATGGCAGGTTTGCCTCAGGAGAGGACAGGAATGCTATGGACAGTCAAGCCGGGATTATGCACCGTTTTTATAAATGTCAGAGAGCCTGCATGTGAGAGAGACACTCTTCTTGCCAAGAGTATCAGATGACAATACTCTTAAGCGTGGTGATTTATGAACAACTGATTGATAAATGTTATAGTTAATCCACTTCAAGAGAGAACAACAGATCTTAGCTCCTTTTCCTTCCTCTCTCAGAACCTTGTAAACGGAAAGAATGGTAACTCACCTCATAACCGTTGTTCTTTGAGATGTGTTGCTCATACCCATTCCAGTTAGGTGTGGGCATGCCGCGTGCACAGTCGTCAGAAAAGTTTTTCCCCCTAGCAGCACCTGTCGGGTCGGCTGTGGAGCCCCCTGGAGTGGCGCCTCCCTAGCACTTTATATATGACCCTGGCGACACAGTGCCTGCTCATTTCCTTCTTGCCAGCTACTCTGACAGAGGAGAAGGCAGGTGGGTTTGGAATGGATATGAGCAACACAGCTAGAAGAACAACAGTTATGAGAAGGTGAGTAACCATTTTTTCTTCTTCGAGTGATTGCTCATATCTATTCCAATTCGATGACTCCCGAGCCTTACCTAGGCAGTGGGGTCGGAGTTCAGGAAACTCTGATAGGAGCGCCACTCTGCCAAAAGCTGCATCATCTCTAGCATGCTGGATGATGGCATGATGAAAGGTAAATGTATGCACTGAGGACCAAGTCGCCACCCTGCAGATTCCTTAGGACTTGGGCGAGGAATACTGTCAATGAGGCTGTACCCTTGTGGAGTGTGCCGCAAGTGCCGGAGCTGGGATTTTGGCCAGCCTGTAGCACGTGTAGATACAGGATGTGATCCAGGAAGATATTCTTTGCGGTGCTACCAGTCACCCACCGCTATGAATAGCTGGTTCAACTTTCTGAATGGCTTAGTATGTTCGATGTAGAAGTCTAGTGCCCATTGAATATCCAGGGAATGCAGCCTCTGCTCACGGTTACTGCCATGAGGGTTAGGGAAGAAAATGGGCAGTTATATGTCTTGACTTGTTGGACAAATTGGACACAACCATAGGAAGAAAGGCCATGTGAGGCTGAAGCTACACCTTATCCATTGTGGAAGACAATGTAAAGTGGGTCAGAGGTGAGGGCATTCAACTCAGACACCCTGCGTGCTGAGGTAATGGCGACCAGAAAAGCTACTTTGTACGAGAGATAGCGGAGGGAGTAAGTGGCTAGTGATTCAAAGGGAGGTCCTCATTAGATTAGAGAGGACCAAGTTCATGCCCCACACAGGGACTGGCCATCTAATATGGAGATGGAGGCATTCCATGCCCTTGAGAAAATGTCCCACCATGGGGTTGGCAAATACGGAATGTCCAGAAACTCCTGGGTGGAAGGCCGAAATGGCAGTGAAGTGTACCTTGATGGACAACAGTGCTAGGCATTGTTGTTTTAGATGAAGGCGGTACTCTAGGATGAGTGGTATAGGCACCTTGATTGGAAATGTGTGATGCTGGGCACACCAGCAGGTGAACCTTTTCCACTTAGGTACGTAAGTGGCCCTGGTGGATAGTTTCCTGCTGCCAAGTAGCACGTCTGTTATAGGTTCCAACTACAGAAGTACCATGGGGTTTAACCATGTAAGTGGCCCTGGTGGATGGTTTCCTGCTGCCAAGTAGCACCTCCCTTATAGGCTTCAAGTGCAGAAGTTCTATGGGGTTTAACCCTGAAGCTTTTCTGCTATAAGATGGAGAGACTGAGGTCTGGGTGGTGCAGGCGACCGTGGTCCTGAGTGATCAGGTCAGAGTGGAGTGGCAATACACTCGGGGTGTCCACTGATAGTTCCCAGGGTGTGGTGTACCAGTGCTGCTGAGGCCACGCCGGGGCCACCAGGATTACCGCTGCTCTGTCCCTGTGAACCCTGAGAAGAATCTTGTGCGCCAGAGGGAATGGGGGAAAGGCGTACAAAAGGCAGCCTCCAGCCTGAATGCAGGTAGCAGAAATGCATCCGTGACCAAGCCCGGGCTGTGATTCTGGAAGGAGCAGAACATCAGGCACTTCCTGTTGCTGCGGGTGGCAATCAGGTCAATTTAGGGAAACCCTGACCTTTGGAAGATGGAGTGTATGACGTCCGGACAGATGGACCACTTGTGATTGCAGAAGGACCTGCTGAGGTAGTCTGCCAGGTCATTCTGAGCCCCTGGTAGATAGGATGCTTCCAGGTGAATGGTGTGGGCTATGCAGAACTCCCAGAGCCTGAGCTCAAGACGGTGGGAGGGAGGAGAAGAACAGGCTCCACCCTGCTTGTGATGTAAAACATGGAAGTGGAGTTGTCTATCCTCACTGCCACACACTGGCCTTGCAGCTGGGCCCAAAAAGTTTGGCATGCTAGGTGTACCGCTCAAAGGGAAAGCTCATCCCAAGACCATAGGTCCTGCATTTGCAGGTCTCCCAAATGCGTACCCCAATTCAGAGCCGACATGTCCGTTACCAGGGACAAGGAGGGTTGGGGGCTCTAGAAGGGGAGTCCTTCGCACACCATCTGAGGGTCAAACCACCACTGAGGGACTCAAATATGTGCTCTGGTACCGTCACTACTAAGTCCGAGTTGTCGCGTCCCAAGCAAAAGGCTGATGCAAGCCACGCTAGCAGGGTCTGAGCCTCAGCCTAGCATGCGGGACCACACGTGCAGGCTGCCATGGGGCCAAGGAGATGTAGGCAACCTATTGCAGTAGTGGTCGGGAATCGCCTGAGACCCTGAATGATTTTTGATATGGCTTGAAATTGTGGCTTGAAATCGCACTTGCCAGCACCGAGTCCAGAACTGCTCTGATGAACTATATCCACCAGGTCGGAGACAAGCTTGACTTGTTCACGTTGAGGAGGAGGCCCCTGGCCCAGTCTCTCGAAAGTGGATCCGCTGAACTGGACCTAAAATTCCAACTGCTCCCCGGTGCACCTCTTGATCCCCAGTCATTGAGACAGGGATATAGTTGCACCTGTCTCTTGTGAAGGAAGGCTGTTACGACTGACACACACTTGGTGAAAACTCAGAGGGCTGTTGACAGACCGAATGGGAGGACCATGAACTGATCATGTTTGTGATCAACCACAAATCCTAGAAATCACCTACGCACAGGCCACATGGCTATGTGAAAGTTAGGGTGACCAGATGTCCTGATTTTATAAGGAAAGTCCCAATTTTGGGGTCTTTTTCTTATATAGTCTCCTATTACCCCCCACTCCTTATCCTGATTTTTTACACTTGCTGTTTGGTCACCCTAGTGAAAGTACATGTCTTTCATGTCGAGGATAGCGTACCAGTCTCCCGGATCCAGGGAAGGGATAACTGTGCTCATGGGGACCATAGGGAACTTCAACTTCACCATGAATTCGTTGAGTCCTTGCAGGTCTAGACTGGGTTGGAAACCCTCCTTTGCCTTGGGGATTAGGAAATAGCGGGAGTGGAATCCCTTTCCCCTTAGCTTCTGAGGAATCTCCTCCACCGCTCCTATGACAAGAAGCGACTGCACCTCCTGGATAAGAATTTGCTCGTGAGAAGGGTCCCCGAAGAGGGATGGGAGGGAGGGGAGAAGCAGAACTGGAGAGACTATCCCACTTCTACCGTGTGAAGGAGCCAGTGGTCCGATGTTATCTGGGACCAAGCACGGTAGAAGTGGGATAGACGGTTCAGAAAACATGGGAAAGGATCTGGTGCTGAGGCAGGTGCTCCGTTCTTGGACGCACCTTCAAAATTACTGCTTTGAGCCCGACAAAGGGTTAGTCAGGCCCTGGTGCTGCTCAGATCAAGGATGGGTGGCCTTGTGCCTGCCACTTCTGCCCCTGCGTCTCTAGGGATCCTGCCTCAGCTGAGGGGGATATGGCCACTGTTGCTGCTGGAGCTTAAAGTTTATCCATGGCCACTGAATTATTGGCAGCATGAATGGCTGCAACATGGACGTACTACAGCAGCATCATATAATGTACTGTCCTATAAAACATCTACCCTAGAGATAATCTGTTCCTAAGGCTTATTTAGCATGACCCCACATGCCTCTGATGATCTCAGATGAGGCCCAAGCCAAGGGTGTTTTCCACTCCGTTACCATGTGACCATATTCAAACCAGTTGTCAGACTCCTCATGCTTTCTAAGGGCATGACACAAGTATCAATGTACATGACTTGAATTTACCCTGTACACAGCCTGGGCCATTGAGACAATGGAGTTTTCACCAGGGCTCAAGTTGGCCCAGAGAGTTAAAACATGCCTGATTGAGAAAACTGTCTCCTTTCCTATTTGCAGGACCTCACATGAAGCCCGAAGATGCAAGGACCAGGCCATGAGCTGTTTCTCCATCTTTCACCCTAGAATAGGAGGGATATCTCATAGAGAGTTGTTATTTTCCTGTTATGGGAAAAGTATCAGACCAACCCAAAAGTGAAAGAACTTGCATGGGATACAGAACACTCAAAAGCATGATGAACTTGCTTTCTTGGAGCTTAAAGACAGCCCTGACTGCCCTCACTCCACATTAGTTGGAAGTGCAGTATTGGTTGTATCAGAGATGTAACCCATTACATTTGAGTCAGTCATAGATGTAAACAGGGCATGCACAGAGATACTGGAGATGGAGAACTATTCTGTGTAGGTCACTTGGAAATAATTTATGTTTTTCCTATAAATGTTTAAGAGTTAAAACTTTGCAGCACACATGTCTGGTGTTTACAGAGTGAGCAGAAAATCAACTACTCTTCAGCTTGTCATTCATCTGTCTAGCCCATCCAATGGAGAATACACTGTGTGAAATCTCACAAGCGTTTACATGTTCCAGGTAGAAAACAGAACACATGCCAGCATTTCAAGGGTTGTTTCTCCATTACTGTGCTGTGCTGAAGCAGTGCTGTGAGAATATAATACCAAGACAGGAACAGTCAGCGATCCTAAAATTATACCAGGATCTATCTATGCTTCGGTTCCTCTAACTGCTTTAGAAAAAGGGAAGTGAAAGAGCACCAGAGGATGCTGCAAGTTTGTGCTGCAGTTATGACACTGTTCTGCTACTGTGTGTTTAAAGCCTTGTCCATAGCTCATTGAAGGCCATGGGAGTCTTTCCAATGAAGTCAGGGAATCCTAGATCAAGCCCGTTCGACCCTGCACAGTTCTAGCAGTATAATTTAAGGCATTATTTTAAAGTAATTTAATTAAAGTGGTACAAAAAGTTATGCGGACACTTTTCTTATGGTTTGAGTGGCTAACCAATAGTATTATTATTGATTTGCATTATGATAGCACCTACACACGCCAGGACCAGGACCCCATAGAGCTAGGCACTGTACAAACATGGAACAAAAAGTCCCTGCCTCAAAAAGCTTTAAACTGAAGCAAGCAAGCAACTTTTAAACTGAAGTAATTAAGTGTCCAAAGAGCCTTTTGCACTGCTTTAACCCAGCTGAAGTTACATTGGTGCAATTTTCACATGTAGATAAGGCTATAGTCTCCAGGGCCAATATTTTCAAATGTGGGTGGTTCAAATTAGTCTCTTAAGTGCATATTTGGGCACCTAAATAAGTGGCATATGACAATCAATGAGTTCTCACTGAAGTCAGCTTAAAATAATTTAAAATATAAAAATATTGGGCCAAATTCTGCTGGAGGTGAGGAGAGCTCAATATTCTGAGAATCTGACACATTTATTTTGGGGCCTAAATAATGATTTAGAAGCCTCAGTTGAAGCACCCATTTTAAAAACAAAATCTTGTCCTTGGCCTCCAATTGTAACAGTAAAAAAAAAGTTACACACACACACTCTCCCAGGCCTCCCCATCACCTCGCTCTTTTGCAGCAAATGTGTGTGGGAAGTCTATTTGAGTACACCTTGTTACAAAGCCTGACCACATTCTGAGTAAAACCATGTGCTTCACGATAAAACAGACTTGAAGACTCACTATGAAAGTGTTGGCCTGCAATATAAACAGTACCAACAGATAAGGCTTTAAGATGAGAAAACAGAAAGCACAAAAAAAGTTTCATGCTCCCTGCCCTCCTTGTCTTGAAACCACACTTTTCTTTGCTACATCTGTCCCTCAGATAACCTTTCATTTTCAGGGGGTGTTACCAAACTCATTTCAGGAGCAAAGATTATTTTTACAATTAAAACTTTAACTTCGCTACTTCCACCTCTGCACCATCTACCAATCCTGTGTAGAAGAAGGCTGACTACGGAGCAAGAGGGAATGAACATATATCCACTGATTTCTTTAAACCTAACTCAACTTGAGCCTATCTTGATAAAAATCAAAGAGACTATAGGCAAATTCTGCTCACAGGTATAACTGAAAAGTCACTGGGATTGAAAGGGGTAACAGAGCTGAGTTCAGCCCTACATGCTGTTGAACAATCTAGATAAAAGTATGTTTCCTTGTGCAGAGACTTCTATCACACAGACATTACTGCACAGTATGTAACACAGAATGTAGAGGTATTAGATCTGCAGTTGACCGATGCTTATGCTGATGAAGAAAAAAGTTTTCAGTTCCAAAAAGCACTCTGGAGACCAGACACATCATAGAGAAAACAGCTCAGAAATAAATTCAGTTCTACTTTGGTCTTAAATAAACACCTTGTATAACATGATCTTAAAGCACGTTAGAAATGATTTATTAAGCAAACCTCCCAAGAGTGTGAGCTAGCTATGAATTATGACATTTGTTACACAAATAGGCAAACAGCAAGACAAAGGTTAGGGGGAGCTAAGCCACAGATTTGCTGAGAAATCAAGTCAATGGGACCCATGAATAATGAGTATCTTAAAGATGTCGAGGGTCCCACAGCAAATTATTAGCAGAACTCAGAACAGACTCTGGGTGCCCAAATATCACATCAGTCTCTCTCACACATCCCTTATTGATTTCAATGAGAGTTGCATATACACAGACATCATGCAAGTACACTTGATGGAATGATCAGGACCTAGGAGTCCTGACTCAAGTCTCTGGCTCTAACCATAAGACCACAATCATGTCTCATGACCATATAGTATCTGAAACTCCTTTCAAACAGCTATTTTTTAGAGAATTAAAAAAAAATCTATTGCACAAACAGAAAACTCTATGAACTGCATATGGAGGCATATGAGGGTTCTTATAAATGTTAAAGGAATACACTGTGCACCAATTCATGCTCTGTGAAAGAGCTCCCAGACAATAACTGTACTGTATGGCAGATCTAGCAAGAGCTAATTTATTTCCAACTCTGCTTTCATTTAGGTTCTATCTTCTTTCAGAATGAAATGGTAATGAATTTGCAGCCTTTGAAAACAGAGTCAATCTACGTTTGCACCCTTCTCAGGATAATCGTGTGCAACTCCTATAAGACAGGGTAGCAGTGACAGAAGTGCCACCTCTGTCACTAGCCAGTGATGGATGTCCACTATCACTATCAATCATCCCCAATGGGATGGACAATCCTCGGTCTGCCCTGGTATGCTTTATCCATTAGTAACCCATTAGGCCAGGATGGAGTTTCATTAAATGAATTTGTAACCCTGCCCTTTAGTTCTGCAAGCTGAATTTCAACTCTCACCTCTTTCAGGCTTTTCTTTTCTTTTTTTTTTTGTGGGGGTGGGGGTGGAGTGTTGCTTCCTTTCTGCCTCACATTCTTCTTCCATCCTTGCACCTTCCTCTCAAAGCTCCATTTAGGGGCAGGCGTGGGGGGCACCGGGCTCAGGGCGCTGTTTTTGTTGTTAATGAGAAAAAGAAAAACAAAACATTGGAAGTAAAATGTAAATACAGATTTACAGATCCTGTGTGCAAATATATCGTCTTATATGACAAGGAGAAATCATCCACGCAGATGGTGCATCAAAGATGTGAAAAGGGCTACAGATGCATTAAGAAAAGACGCTACAGCATTCAAAAGTTTAACAAACGGATGGGGAGAGGGGGCGCTGAAGATGCTCCTTGCCTGGGGCGCCATTTGATCCAGGGCAGGCTCTGCTTCTTCTGTATCCCCATCTCCCAGACTGACCCAGGATCCTTTAAATTCTAACACAAGAATCCTTTCTCCAGCCTCTCTAGCAAGATTTAACTTAAAATCAAAGTATTATATAGGAAAATAGTAAATGCAAATTAGTAGCCCATACCTAATCAGCCCTCAATTCCTGGATGGAACACAGAGATCACCGCCAGGTGAACCTTTAAGGACGACCCCGCCAGACCTAACTGGTTCAGGTTCAGCAGACAGTCCAAGATAATGACTGCCTCGGAGGCGTGCCCTTCTGTATTGCTCAAATTGAAAATCTCTTCCATTTGGTTAAGTAAGTAGCTGTAGTGCCAGGATGGGCAAACTACGCCCCATGGGTCACATCCAGCCCATGGGCCCATCCTGCCCAGCCTGTGAGCTCGCCAGGGAGGCTCCCCGGCCCCTCCCCTGCTGTCCCTCCGCAGCCTCAGCTCGCCGTATGGGCAGCGCTCTGGGGGTGGGGCTGCGCGGCAGCGTGTCTGGCTCCAGCCGCTGCTCTGAGTGGCATGGTAAGGGGGCTGGAGCCAGGGATTGGATAAGGAGAAGGAAGTCCTGGGGGGAGCGGCAGTCAGGGAACAGGGAGCAGTTGGATGGGGCGGAGGTTCTGGGGGGGCAGTCAGGGGATGGGGAACGCAGGGGAGGGTTGGATAGGGTGTGGGAGCCCCAGGGGTCTGTCAGGGAGCAGGGGGGCTTGGATGGGGGTGGGGTTCCGGGGAGTGGTTAGGGTGGGCAGGTCTATGGAGAGGGTAGTCAGGGGACGAGGAGCAGGGGGGCTTAGATGGGGATGGGGTCCTAGGGGGTTGGATGGTTCAGGGATTCTGAGGGGGCAGTCGGGGGGAGTAGGAGGGGTTCAGATAGGGGGTGGGGCCAGGCTGTTTGGGGAGGTACAGCCTTCCCTACCCAGCCCTCCATACAATTTTGAACCCCAATGTGGCCCTCAGACCAAAAAGTTTGCCCATCCCTGCTCCAGTGGATGGGTTCCAGCTGCCAGGGAGGACCTCTCTGACAGGCTCCAAGCATGCCAACTTCCACACTGTGAGATGGAGAAATTTGAGATTAGGATGCTGGAGGTGGCCGTGACCCTAAATGACTGGTCTGGCACCAATGGCAGGGTGATCGGAGTAGCTACTGACAGTTCCAGGAGTTTGGTGTACCAATGTTGGTGGGCCCAAGCGGTCACTATCCCAGTGACTGACGTTCCATCCCTTCTGAACCTCGTGAATGAGCAGGAAGGGTGGGAATGCATAAAACAGATGGTCCCTCCAGGGGAGGAGAAATGCGTCCGCAATTGAGCCTCTGCTGTGATTTTGGAAGGAGCAAAACTGCTGACACTTCCTGTTGAGTCTCATCGCAAACAAGTCTATCTGGGGAACTCCCCACTTCTGGAAGACACTGTTGACAACATCTGGGTGAATGAATCACTTGTGACTCTGGAAAGATCTGCTTCGATGGTCCACCAGCTTGTTCTAGGGCCCCGCAAGGTAAGAAGCCTTTAGGTATATTCAGAGAGCTATGCACAAGTCCCACAGTTTGAGGGCTTCCTGGCACAGGGGAGAGGAGCATCCTTCACCCTGTCTGTTTAAAACATCATAAAACATCGCTGTTGTATTGTCCATCCTGACCCATATACACCTGCCTTCCAGAGGGGATTGGAAGGTTTGCCAGGCTAGGCAAACCGCTCTCAGCTCCCTCACATTGATGTGAAGTGAGACCTCTGCCTGAGCCCAGAGACCTTGAGTTTTGAGATCCCCTAGATGTGCTTCCCACCTCAACGCTGACGTGCCCATGACTAGAGACAGTGATGGCAGGGGCCTGGAGAAGGGGACTCCAGCACATACTGTCTGGAGATTGAGACACCACAGGAGGGACTTGATAACTGGGGGAGGAAGCAAAACTTCTTGTCCAGGTTGTCTCTGGTTGGTCTGTATACTGATGACAGCCATGCCTGCAGCAGTCTGAGTCACAACCTGGCATGTTGAACCACATATGTGCATGTGGCCATGTGACCGAGCAGCTTCAAGAAGTTCTGTGCCATCGTGGTCAGAAAACCTTTGAAGCTCTCAATGATGGAGCAAATGGCTCGGAAGGGAGATGCCGGTAGAAACGCCCTGGCTTGAGTGGAGTCTAGAACTGCTGCTATAAACTCTATCCTCTGGGCAGGAGACAGAGTAGAGTAGACTTGGGCACATTCAAGAATAGATCCAGTCTGCTGAAGATCACTTGTATCAGGTTTACATGCACTTCTACCAGCACCTGGAGCTGTCCTTGACAAGCTAGTTATTGCGATATGGAACACCTGCACCTGCTGTCTCCTCAGGAATACAGCAACAGCTGCCATGCACTTGGTAGATATGCAAGGGGTTGAAGGCGAGGGCTGTAAACTGATAATGAGTGCTGATATAAACCTGAGGAATCTTCTGTGGGCTAGACTATCAATATATGAAAGTAGGCGTCTTTCCAGTCGAGGACAGCATACCAGTCTCCTGCATTTAGAGAGGGAAAAATGGTGACAAAAGATACCATGCAAAACTTCAGCTTTTTCATCAATCTGTTGAGATTTCACAGGTCAAGAATGGGTCAGAGACCACCTTTGGCTTTCAGGATTAGGAAGTATCAGGAACAGAATCACTTTCTCCTTAGCTCCTGAGGAACCTCCTCTGGAGTAATTGCACTTCCTATACAAGAAGCTGCTCATGAGAAGAGTCCCTGAAGAGGGATGGAGAATGGAGGTAGGAGGGAGGGGAGGAATAGAATTGGAGAGAATATTCCACTTCTACTGTGCGCAGCACCCTGTAGTCTGAGGTTATCTGGGGCCATTCACAATAGAAGTCAGACAGATGGTCAGGAAGCAGGGCGAAGGATTGAGACTCTGGGCTGGTGATTCATTCCCGGGTGCATCTTCAAAAGGTGTGCTTGGAGCTGGAGGACTGCCTCACTGAACCCTGGCCCTGATTAGATGAGGACTGAGGGGGCCTTCATCTGTTGTTCCTGCCCTGCTTCCTAGAGTCCTACCCATGTTGTGTGAGGTAGAAATGAAGAGGAGGCGACTGGGTTTTAAAGTGTGCGGCTGGTGTATGTGGCCCCAAAGATTTCAACGTTGCCCTTGAATCTTTAAGGCTATGGAGCCTGGAGTCAGTCTGCTCTGAAAACAGCCCTGAGCCCTCAGAGGGCAAGTCCTGGATGGTCTGTTGGACCTCTGTGGGGAGACCTGACACTTGTAGCTATGATTACCTTCTCATGGCGACGGCAGAGGACATTGTGAAAGTAGCCAAGTCTGCTGCATCCAGGACCGCCTGCAAGGTGGTTCTTGCCACTACCTTGCCTTCCTCCGTGACTGTTGCGAACTCCAACCTGGAGTTGGAGGGGAGCAGTTCCTTCAACTCTGTCATGGTATCCCATGAATTAAAGTTGTAACGGCTCAGGATTGCTTGTTGGTTAGCAAGCCAAAGCTGGAGCCCTCCGGTGAAGTACATCTTCCTGCTGAATAGGTCCAGCTTCTTTGAGTCCTTGGACTTGGGTGTCTGGCCCTGCTGCCCTTGCCTCCCCCCTCATTTGTGGCTGCAGGAAAGTAAAAAGGTACTCATACCCCTTAGAGGGTACGAAGTACTTTCTGTCAGTCCTCCTAGCTGTTGGGGGAATAGAAGCAGGCATTTGCCAGAGAGTTTTAGTGGTAGCCTGGATAGTCTTTATGAGAGGCAGTGCCACCCTTGAGGGACCTTCTGTCCACCATGGTGCCCACTGACTCCATCATCTCCACTGCTTGGAGCCCCAGATTCTGGGCCACTCTCTGCAACAGCTCCTGATGAGCCCTGTTGACCATGAGGACCGGAGCTGATGAAGTCCCTACCACCGCTTCATCTGGGGAGGATGATGCCTTTGGCAGCACTGAGCTTTCCTGACCTTCCGGCTCGCTGTGTTCACCCTGTTTCGCAGCCTCCAGCTCGATGCCAGGGTCAGCTCTGGTGTTGAACCCGGTCTCAGCTTTGGTTCTGCGGGGTGGTACGCAGTTCCCAGGCAGTAAAGTAGCCCCTCCCTCCAAGACGACAGCCCAGGAACTTCTGGAGAGAGGCCCCTGGGCCTGGTGGTACATCCATGGGGTCCAGAAGAGCCATTGCAGTGGCACCTGCCACTGCTCTGGCCAAGGCATCATGGCAGGGACTTGTCTTGCATCCTGCCTGTGAGGACACTGCTCTGACCGGTGCCAGCTTTGTCCAGAGACATAGGACTCCACTTCCAAGTCTGAAGACTGCGATTCCGAACATGGGGACCATGGTGGCACTGAGTGGGACATGCCAGGGAGCTGTGCTGGGGAGAAGGCGACCAGTGCTGCAACCTGGCCGATTTGCCTCTAGACGGCGCACACGGCGATGCGGTGTCACAGGTCTTATGTCTGGTGCTCCCTCTCTTCTGGCAGGGGACTGTGGCACTGTCACACTATCAGGTCCCTGGCTGCCTCAGACATGTCTGAAGTGGAGGGGAGGTCCAGCTCCTCCACCTGGCATTCCCTGACAGGGAACTCCGTGGGCGCCAGACTTGACAAACCCCTCTGCAGGGCTGAAGTCAACAGTACCACCTCGGGTGGCGCTGAGGGCCCCAACGCGGGACACACTTCACTAGTGCTGAGTGCCTGAACCGTGTGGTTGTGGGCCAGCACCCCCTGTCCATTTTCTTGTGCCTCTTCTGAGGCACCAGCGAGTGGGACCAGTGCTGGGTTGGTGGAGCGGGCTTCGGTGCTGGAGAATGGTATTATGGAATGGCACTGGATACAGAGTCCTTTCTCGACACCATAGCCTCTCTAATTCAGGCTGCACACTCCACAGCGAAGTGCTGTGTGCCAGATCCTGGGGCCGGTTGGGGACAAAGAGCATCTTCCATGAGCAGTTGCTTCAGTCTAAAGTCTCTCTCCTTTTTGGTCCTACGGTGAAAACCTCTGCAAATCATGCAGTGATTGGTCCGATGGGTTTTGCCCAGGCACTTTAAGCAGGAGTCATTCTGATTGCCTTTTGGCATGGGTTTGTGGCAGGACCCACAAGCCTTGAACCCTGGGTCTGAGGCATGCCCCAGTCCCAGGGAAGGGAATCATCGTGTGGAGGGGGGACACCCACACAAAAATTTACTAACTGATCTAATGTACTACACAAATACCAACTCTTATCTAACTATTTACAGGAATTTAACAAGGAAGTCCACTAGGGGAATGCTTGCCGAGGCAAGAGAGAAAGAATGCAGCTCCAATGACTGTCACAGGTAGGGTCAGTGCAAGGATATTTTGCACCTAGGCGAAACGTCCACCTTGCATCCCCCTCCACCTGGAGCATCGCTTATTATAAACTTTCAAAAATGAATACTGTGTATCCAATTATTGTTATTAATAAAATGTATAAAATTCAAGTGGCGGATACTTCGTCATACAACTGACAATATCAATATGACAAATTTAAACAACCTACACATGCATATTTGCACATAAACATATACACTGAAATGCTTCACATACACACACAATTGAAATAAAGTATTAGCGAAATGATGCAGCAGCACTTGCCAGAGTGTTAGATCTGAAACAACCCAACAAAAATAGTTAGCCTCAGTCGACAATCTCCAAAAACTAGTTAACTTAGCATTATAAACAGCCTGTCAGAAGGGGTAACAGCTGCACGCGACGAGAAAAATGACGTCATTGCCACTTCATACCAGAGTGAAGCAGTACACTTGTGCCCGGCTACAACGCAGAGCTGGCGTAGGCTATAGCTGTAATGTACAAAAGAATGACAAGTTAAAATGCACGTTCAGCAACGTTTCTCTTTTCTTTGATCATTCATTCTCCAGCAATAGTGTAAAAAAAAAATTGGGGGCATCGCTTTTTGTTGCCCCCAAATCTTGGCACCCTAGGCGGCTGCCTAGTTCGCCTAGTGGTTACACAAGCCCTGGTCACAGGTGATAAGAAGGAATGAAGTAAGGGCGGGTCAGCAAGGACTTATATATACCGCCATGAAGGCACAACTCCAAGGGGCTCCACAGCCAAGCTAACGGACACCACTAGGGGAAAAACTTTCCAACGACTGTGCACACAGAGTGTGCACAACTACTTGGAATCCACATCAGCAAGCACCTGAAGAAGAAAAATCTTTATGGATTATGTTTAAGTAACTCCTTACTTTAGTTATAATCCCAGTCTGGTAAGTACCATTTTTTTAAAAGCAAGTCTTAAGGAATTTACCTGATGTCCCATAACAAGAAAATGTATGTGTGGAATTTTTAAAATATGTACAGACATTTTTAAAAATAAAACACTATTAAGACCACAAGGCAAAGGAAATTTGATCCAGTTTTGCTTTCAGTTGTACTTATATAAATCAACAGTAATTCCACTGTAACTCAGTAGTAACACTGGATTTACCCCAATGTAACAGATCAGAATTTGGCTCTCTAACCATAACTCATGCAATTGTTTTTAAATGGGACCACTTAAAGCTAGAGTTTTAGCTTGAATTTTCACCCTTAATTCGAACCTTCCTTGCTTTTATGGGTTTTAAATCAGATCCTTAATATTAATTAAATGTAGTTGAATAACCTGGTGTCTGGATAGCGAGCATATAATTAGGCTCAGGTGAGAGATTACATGGTCCCTAGCTGGTACTACCTCTTTAGGACAAGAGTACCCAAGACACCAGTAAAATGTATCCTCTGTGCTTTTGCTAACACACTGCCCGTGAACTCCAGAGGATTATCTTACATTGGTGCTCTTGAGAGAGCAGTGTAGTGAAAGAGCCCTGAAACAGATAGCCTATAATTTATGTTCCAGTTCAGTACACTGATGAGAAAAGAAGGTCTTTGCTCCAAATTACTGGGTTTCTTTTCCTTCTCTCTTTTTTGGTTTGTCTTTTTTTACACAAATGTGAAATTAGAAGAGCAGAAAGCCCTAAGAACCCTTGGGGTAGCTTGAAGGGAAAAGTGCATTTTCTTGTCAGAGTTCCATTTTTCATCAAGTCTCAATTCACTCTATAGGAACATGGAGAAATCTCTGAAATGATGCTAGATGCAGCCTTCAAATATAAGTTTAGCCTTGTCCCACCACCATTTTACAAATAGTGCTCTCTCTCACTCTCTCTTTCTCTCTCTCTCTGTCCTATGCCTTACTATACCTCATAGGTCTCCCAGGCATTTTCCCTTCCTGTTGCTGGCACTCCTCCAGTTGTTTTTAGGTTTTACAGAGGTAACCTTCCCAGCCCTCACATGCTAATGCTTTTTTCTTCTCTGCAGTTAAAATTACGCCCAACACCAACTCAAACAACTACATAAATATTGTGGAGATCTGACCCTTAAATATAAGCTTTGGCCTGTGCTTTTCATTGAGTTTTTTATTTCTTTAAAATGTAGGTGGTCTCTTTAAAACAGTGTTTCCAAATCTGGAGGACAGACTGGGGAGGAGAGGGACAGGACAAAACAACAAAAAAACCACATATTCCCCTCGTGAGATTTCCTGTGGAAAAGTGAGGTAGAGAATGTTATGGGACAGTTCCAGACAAATCCAGATCCAAATCTTCTCTGAGCTGTGTTTTTCCATCAAAACCCCAAACCAGGCAAATTTAACCAGATTTTGATGGAGAAGGGAGGTGAAGTTAGTACTGCCACATCCAGAGCAAATTTGAAGGAGTTTATTATTATTATTATTATAAAACATTTGGTTTCTCTGACCAAAATTAGCTTTCTAAAAATAGAGGCCCAGATACTTGGTTACTGGAAATTGGCATACACCAGCTGACATTAGATGAGGATCTAGCCCATAATCTGAGGTGGGGTAGAGGACCTCCATGTTATGACCCCAGTGGAACTTTGCATAAAATCTGTGTCCCTTCTCAATTTTTGTTCTAAATTACCTTTGACTAGATAAAGATAATTTGTATCAAACTAGTGAGAGCTGGAAATAATGATTTACTATATAATAGAAGTGCCTTCAAAATCTCAGCAATTAACTAGGCATTGCTAGTGCAACACTATGAGTTGGTATGGCAACTTCCACCTTTTCATGTTCTCTGTATGTGTGTGTATATACATATACACATACACATACATATACATATACACACACACACACATCTTCCTACTGTATGTTCCATTCTATGCATCCAATGAAGTGGGCTGTAGCCTATGAAAGCTTACGCTTAAATAAATTTGTTAGTCTCTAAGGTGCCACAAGTACTTCTATTCTTTGTGCAACACTATCATACTTGCACTAAAATCCTAATCTAGTGAAGTCATTTTTGTCACAGAACAACTCCACTACAAAACACAGAGCTTTGTTATCATCAGAACTATAGTCTGACAAGCACATTACTATGGATCAATACAGGACTTTCATTTTCTTTGACTTTAGGTGGAGGCTCACTACATATGAATTCACTGCACACATACATAAAATTCTAGGCTGGATCCAGTGTTGCAAATGTTTTCAATATTATCACAAATCTCACAATATTGGTGTTTTTCTTAATCGGCCACCTCTTCAAACCAATCTCATGATTTTGGGTTACTCACTTATGGTTTGTGAATGTGTCGAGTTGAGGTTGGCAATACTGCAGCTCCTCAGCTGGCATAGATCAACACAACTCCACTGAAATCACAGGAGCTATATCCATTTACACCCATGGAAGATCTGGCACTGCATGGGTAACTGCAATTACATTATGTTCATCCATGAGTTAAAACTGGATCTGAACTTCCCCCAGAGTTTGGAGGAGTGTTTGGAGCTGAGGTTTGGGCACAGGCCCATCCCTAGTTAAAAATCACTGTGCAGTAGTCCATACTTAGATCAGTTTGCTGAGAATAAAGCTATTTCAGTATCCTGGCCACAGATGACTGAATCAATGTGTGGCCTGAAACCAAGACTCACAGCCAAAGCATCAGCAGTGCAGGCAGAGCCTGCTTGGTGGGTATTCTCAGCACCACCCATCACAATCTGTTTACAAGTTTTCATGACAGCAGGTGACTGGCAGAAGCAGGTGCCTGGTTAATTCAGCACTGATCTGAGAGCCTTCATTCACTTTCCCTGAAACATTTTCATTTTGGGAAGGAAATCCCAAGGTCTGTGCACACAATCCTGTAAAAATCTCAGATCAGAACTACCTGGGCAGATTGCTATATTTAATTACCGGATTGTAAGGTCTGTGATTACAAATCACAGGTCAACTCATACTGGGAGTTAGCAAGGGTTTCTGATGAATGCTTTCTAACTGAAAGGATGATAAAAACTCCTATTAGAGCTTGTTTACACTTGAAATGCTACAGCAGCCCCGCTGCAGCTGCACCACTGTAGCACTTCATTGGAGATGCCCTGCTGTTGGCATGGGTAGTTTCTATCACCGGCATAGGTAATCCACCTACCCAAGAGGCGGTAGGTAGGTCAAGAAGAGAAATCTTCTGTTGGCACCAGAAGTTAAGTCAATTTAACTGCATCATTCAGAGATGTGGATATTTCAATCCCCTGAGCAATGTAGTTATACCAACCTAATTTCCTAGTGTAGACCAGGCCTGAGGGTATGTCTATAGTAGAAACACTACAGAAACACATCTGCAGCAATATGGTGATGGAAAAACTTCTGTCGCTGTAAGTAATTCGCTTTTCCAGGAGGCAGTAGGTAGGTCGACGGAAGGATTTTCACAATGCCTGGGCGACGTAGTTAGGTAGAACTAAGTTTTAGGTGTAGACTAGACTTTTACCCTTTCTGCTCTTTGTCCATCTTGTCTATTTAGGCCTGGTCTGTGCTAAAAAATTGGGTCAACCCAGCTACATTGCTGAGAGGTGTGAAAAATCCACACCCTTGAGTGAGATAGTTAAGTAGACCTAGGTCAACGGATGAATTCTTCCATCGACCTAGCTACTGCCTCTTGGGGAGGTGGATTAACTACAGTGATAGGAGAACCCTTCCCATCAGAATAGGTAGTAACGTCTACACAGCAGCACAGCTGCAGCTCTGCCACTGCAGACAAGCTCTTAGATTATAAACTCTTCAGCACAGGGACTCTCTCTTACCATGTATTTCTACAGCACCTAGCATAATGGGGCCCAATCCTGGCTGAAGCCTCAAGGTACTACTGTAATAGTATGGGAGTATGGGCAGTAGCCAGCTGACAAGCCACAGAGCACAACAGGGGAAATGAAATTCTGCCAAGAACACTAGCTCAAACCATCTTCTGCATTCATGAACGGTAAACAGCACATGGCCTTTTAAGGTCTCCTTCAAAACATGCCTCCCACCACCACCACACAGTCAACTACATGGTATTCAATACATGCATCATGAAAGACAGGATTTCCAAGAATTTTCAGTGTATACATATTTGGTTAGTGACAGTTGACTGTCTATACATCTAAAAACAAATCTTTGCCTAAAGAAAAATATTTCCCAATGACAAGAATCCAGTATCTCAGAATGAAAGACAAGACTTGTGCAATACAGAAGAGACTGATATGTGGAAAGAAAATTAAAAAAGGGGAAAAAACCACCACTGTACTGATTCCTGAGCAACAGGGGTTTACTGATAGCATGATTTTTACTAAGGCGCATAGTGGTTCTTGTATTTCAGTGCATTTACTTCTGGTTTCAGCTGGAACTAGAACAACTCAAAGTGGTGAGGCACATAAAAATTAACACTAATTTTTAAAATAAAAGTTCCCAAAATGTTTATAAATCTCAAGCACAGCTTGGGTCGTTTTGTTCTTCTTTTTCTTGACGTGGTTTGCCTATCACTGATGCCAATAACAATCTTAGACCTGTTCTACTCTTGAAATTTACACCAGTATAACACCACCCCCAGTGTGGATGCAGTTACACTGGTATAAAGGTACCTTACACCAGTATAGTTTATTCCCCTTTCCTGCATGGGAATAAAGTATAACAGTATAAGCACCTTTACTAGTATAATGGCATCCACAGCTGCTGGCCAAATGCTCAGATATCTTCATCTAAAACTTGCAAAAAAAATGGCCCAGACCCATTGCAAGGCTGAGGGGTGGAGAAAATTGTGAAGGAGTTAATTGAACAAGTTTTCAGGAAACATGAATATTCATGAAATGCCACTGATGTTCCTGCCACACCACTGCTTCCTACTAGTGTCATTAAATAAACATACTATACAAACAATTCCTACAAGAAATAAGATGCTATTGCCCCTTGTTCTCATACCTCCACTCCCAGCCATCACCACCACACTTCTACAGAAACACCACTCCTATTTTGCAGGCTGTATGGGCCAGACTTCAATGATTTTATAGGATTAAATTTATGGGTGCATATTGTTGTACCTACAGAATATTTGAGACAGTGGCTTTTAACATTATCTTAATTGGCATTAGATTCACTTTTCAGGATAAAAATATTTATCATGAAATGTAAGATTACCGGCTCTCTCAAGTACCTGGGTACCGAGCACATCACAAGGAGAGACAGTGGAGAGGAGGGGGATTTGCCATTGCCTGGCACCTCGTGTAGACCTGTGCAAGTCAGCCTGGGTGCGTTTCACAAGGCAGTGGAGAATCGCACCCATAAAAGTATGAGGTGACATTTCTAATGGACAGAATTTCAAATAACAAAATACAACTTGGAACCCTTCTTGACAGGGCAGTGACTGAGTGGCAAATCCCCCTCCTCCCCTCTGTCTGAAAATGAACTCTCCCCTCAGTCTTAGAGATGGTCCCTCCTGTGGAGGATTATGGACATTAACAGAGAAGTTGATACTTTTTGTATAACACTGCACATGTCATACCTAGTCTACTTTTTACACAGCACTTGAGTCTCCATGGTTCCTGGAGCATTACATTCACAAAGGACACAACCAGATGCCCACTGAAGCCAATGGGAGTCTTTCCATTTACTTTAATGGGCATTGGATCATGCCATTAAAGAAAAAGTAGTAATTTGAGATATTTGTAAAAAGCTTATTTAGTCAAGTCAGAGATAGGCTCAAGAGCATGTGCTTTAGTGCTATGGCTCGACGGGAGGGACCACCTCTAAGACTGAGGGAAGAGTTCATTCTCAGACAGAGGGGAGGAGGGGGATTTGCCACTGGCTGAGCCTGGAGTTCTTGCTTTCCAACTTCACTCAGATGCATTGATGTCTGAGACTGCCGACTAAATAGAGTAAAAACAAAATAATATACTATGACAAAGTAGAAATTTATTAAATAAAAACATAACTGAGGGCTCATCTACACACAAAAGTTGTATACTATCCTGGTATAGTATATTGTTATAGCTGAGCAGTACACCCCAAATCCTACACCTCCCATGTGGATGCAATTATACCAGCATAAATAGTTTATTTCCTTTTGAGCAAGAGAATAAATTATACTGGTATAAAGCATGTTTACACTAAAGGCTGTCCCATATAACTATATTGGTTTAATTAAAAAAAAATCACAACCCTAACCACAATAGTTATACTGTTACAAATATGGTGTGTAGATCAGGCTTAAGTCCTCTATCTTCAGAACCAGGAGTGACATAGCACCTGCTGCTGGCCAAACATTAAAACAGACTTCCCCAGTTTGTAGAATCCTCTTTCTCAATGTTTCCCACACTCTTAAAACTGAGCCCTGTTTCAGGAAAATGAAACCAATCATCACACGCCCCCTCTCCCCCTTCCATATTTTGAGAAGCAGAAAAATAGTTAACAGTGTTGATAGCGAAAGTATCATCATTAGCACCTATTGAAATTAATGGGACAGGACATAGTTCAAATCTATTGTTTCAAGGCTCTCATCTCTGCATCAGTTACACACGCTTCACATTTTGAAATTTCCCTCTGAAACTATAACAGCAACAGATTCACTTGAAAAACAAAATGCTGAGACTCTGGAAAATAATGGAGAAGTCTCTCTGTGTCATCCATGTAGTCCACCATGCCCCTCCGGGAGATGCACCCCACACCCGGAGAAACATTACCTTATCAATGGCTGAACTTGCTGTGAATACACCGTACACGTCGCTGCATTTCCTTGACCTAGAACTCTGATGATCCACAGGCAACAGTTTTACCACAGTGAACCAGAATGGAGCCTCAAGCCCATGAGAACTGTGCTAAACTGCAGGTTCAAGTTGGCTCTGTGGTTTGTGTATGTCTTACAGTGTCAGCAGCAGTTTGGTGTATACAGGGAATAGATCAGGGGTTCTCAAACTTCATTGAACTGCAACTCTCTTTTGACAACAAAAATTACTACATCAGGAAGAGGGACCAAAGTCTAAGCACACCGTCCCGGGCAGGTGGGCCAAAGCCCAACGTCTTCAGCCCAAGGCAGGGGGCCTGTAACCTGAGCCCTGCCACCCAGGGCTGAAGCCCTCAGGTTATGGTCCCAAGCCACGGAGCTCAGGCTTTGGCCCTGGGCTCCAGAAAGTCTAAGCCAGTCCTGGCAACCCCATTAAAACAGGGTTGCCACCTACTTTTGAGAACCACTGGAACAGATCAGAACTTTAGGCAATAAACTTTTTTGAAATACGAACTCTTCAAAAACATGTTTGTAAATGAGATGCAGAGTCTAAGTCATGATGTCAGATAGCCTATTCATAATTCATTTGGTCCAAAAGAACAAATTCCTCTGGAAGCCACAGCAAAACAGGAGTAGAGCTAGCTGGAAGATTTTTGTTGAAGTAGACATGTTCCCTTCAGAATTATCAGTGTGCTAACAGGAGGAACAGCTGTTTACAATTACCTGGGATCACTTTTCCAGGGTAACTCAAGGATACTGAAAAGAGCTGTTCCTCTAATTTGCATTATCTGAGTGCTTATCTTCTTTTCTAGATCCACGTGTCAAACTGTTTCATTACAAAAGACCAAGGCATAGGTGCTGGAACTAGAGGTGCTGCTGTCCCTCTTGACTTGAAGAGATTTCCATTTTATACAGGGTTTGCAGTTCGGTTGAATGGCACTTAGCACCCCCACTATAAAAACTGTTCCAGCGCCCCTAGTGCAAGGAGACACTTGAATTTAGAAAATAAGAGAAGATTCAGTCTGTTCAGTCATGTTTCAATTCCAAACCAAAACAATTTACAAAATGTCAAAATTTCCTGCAAAACCAGAAATTCTAAGTTTTGACCCATCCTACACAGAACCATGAGATACAACTGAGCCTTCATTACTGAGTGAGTCTGTGCTGACTATAGGCAGGAAAGTGCTACACTGAGAATTGTTAGTAGTGGTCCCAATGTAAAAGCAAAGTCTAAAAGGCATTTTAGGTTAACTGCAAATTAATGTCAGCCTTTCAGATACTGTTACTGTTAGGCTGGAGATTCTGTAAATATTAACCAGGCATAAACCATGAGGATTTTCCCCCTGACCTTTAGTTTCCCTCTTTTGCTGATTGACAAACTGTATTGACCCAGCAAGTTATCATATTTGAGATTTTAGATGTACAAATCTGCACATCAGCATACAGCAAAATGAAACACACGTTATACTATATATACACACATACCGGTACATATTGTATATACATATGTAATCAGATACTCACAAACACACATATAATCTTAGTTACATTATAAAGGGCCAAATCCTTAGCTGGTGTAAGGCAGTGACATTTCCTTGATTATATGTACATAGCCAAATCACACCAACATATTAAGTGCTAGATCCTCATCTGGTGTAAACTGGCAAAGCTCCATTGAAGTCTGTGAAGTTAGGACACTTTACAACAGCTAGGGACAGATTCGTAGCTGATGTACATCTAACTAGCTTCATTGGCTGAAGAAGAGATATAGCGATTTACACCAGCTAGGAATCTTGCTGTCAATGTTCAACTAAGATTAGTACTCCTCTGTCATCCATTAGCTATTGCACATTTTATAGACCCTAATGAAAAACAACGAACAACTATTTAATCTGCAATTTAATATGACAGATTTTTTTCTGCCTCAATGTTCTTAGAGCTATTAATGGGGCTTATGCTAGTGAAAGATACTCCAGAAACAAATTTCCTTGAACAACAATCAGCAAACTAAAAACAAAACAAAACACCCACAAGTCAAACCCCAAATGGCACACAGTTTGCTTCACTGTTTTCTGAGAAGTCAATTTAATGTTTGAATACACCAACCATTCTTACTTTTGGACATATTTACTTAGAGCTTTTGCAACTGGAAAGGACCTATTAGATGCGTTACTTTGGGCTACTGCCATTAGCTATTGTTTTCAAGATCTTTATGCTTTGACATTGAAATAGGAAGAATGTGTCCATGAAACAGACACTGAATCATGTGTGTGTCTTCAAGTTTGAGACACCAAAACAGACTGAATGGAGGATGTCTGCAACCTCAGCTTCCTCTGTACAAGCTTCTCTGAAGATAACATGCCTGTCAGTCCTGATCTACCCAACTTCTCCATCTGATTTACCTAGTGATTCATGCACGTTTAGACCATTTTTTAAACTTCTTACAGTAGGATTCCTAAAGTTATGTAGTGAATCAGTGAACAAATGGTGTAGACGAGAGAGACAGGCTTATATATGTGTGTATTTGAAGGTTATAACAAGCTGCAATTCATGAACATTGATACCGCTGTGCATCCTGATCTTTATCCATCCTCCCTGAAGACCTGCCTTTCTGAAGTCCCACAAAATTTCATCTGGTCACTTTTTCTAGTCAAGGCTCATCTGATGCCAACCGAAGTGAGAGAGAGCAGGAAGACATGAGAGGCATTGACATCAACATTCTGACATGGCTCACTGCTGCATTTCCTCTTCACTGGCCCCAGAACCTATGGCCTCTTACCCCCTCAGAATGAAAGAGACAGGAACCTGGCTGAAAATGAACTAACTGTGACTCAGCTTGGGTAAGACTGAAGCAATGCTTGTGGGTAGAGGAAGCTTTAAGTGCAATAGACAGAGATGCTGCCTGCACTACCTGTTGAAGATACACCCTGCTGTCTAACAATGGTTTGCATCCTGTTGGTCCTGTTGGCTCCATCCTTGCTCCCAGGCTCTGTTAAGCATGGTTATCTGAGAGACAGACTCTCATTGCATGGCAATCAAAGTCAGCTGGGAGGCACTTGCTCTCAGTACCTAAATCTGACCCTCCATATCAAGCAGCAGGGATTTCTCAGATGACTGCCTCAGGAATTCGCTCCCCTTGGCAATCAGTCAGACCTTGAGTCTAGTGACCTTCAGAGCACCACCCAAGTCTCATTTATTTTGTTTAGCATTTGATTAACTGTTTCTGGTTTTGTTTTGCAATTTAATCGGAGACTGAAGTCCCCACAGCATGTTATAGAAATAAATAAATCAATATCTGTAAAGTATACAGCATGGTAGCAAGACAGTGCTAATCAGATGCAATCTGACAAAATGGGTACCTGGAACAAGATGGCAAAGCAGCTCTGTAAACCCGATACCTCTAAAGTACTGGCTGGTGGTCTGCAGAGAGCTGGTTACTTACCTGGTGCTGGCTCTCTCGGTTTCCTGGTGAGATAAAGACAGCAAACAGGAATGGGGGAGATGAAATGAAGAGCAGAAGCACTATAACTATTTTTACAGAAAAAAGGACTGAAGACCTGTGGCACTAAGAACACATGGAGGCCTTTCCTATTGCATTTCTATGACAGCAATTGCTGTAGTTGTCACTACGGCGACCAGATGACCCAATTTTATAGGGACAGTCCTGATTTTGAGGTCTTTTTCTTATATAGGCTCCTTTTACCCTCTACCCTGGCAGTTCTCAAACTTCCCGCCACCGCGACCCATTTTTCCGTTTTTGCGGAGCTCCGCGGACTCTTGTATGTCTGCGAAAAAGCCGTCGAATGAATTACTTTCCTCATTCAGCGGCTTTTCGGCGGACTTGCCGAGCGCTCCCGAGTGTGCGCTCAAAGCGGAAGTAATCGCTTTGGGAGCGCTCGCCATGTCCACCGAAAAGCCATCGAATGAGAAAGTAATTCATTCGGTGGCTTTTCAGCGGCGTAAGAAGTTCACAACCCCCCAAGAAGCAGACGGCAACCCCTCAGGGGGTCATGATCCCTGGTTTGAGAACTGCCGCTCTACCCACTATCCCGATTTTTCACATTCGCTGTCTGATCACCTGCAGTGGCGCCATGACTCACCCCGACAGCGCCTCCTGCTGGCTGTCCAGGAATTAGCTCTTCCAGCTCAGAGCACCCTTTGCAGGCCAGTGTCTCGCCGTCTGCTGGCCCACATGTCCATCCCAGACCCCGATGCCCTCTTACCTGGAGTGCTGTCCCTTGGCAATAACCCCACACTCTGCCTCTAGGTCTCCCCTCCCTGGGGAACACCCAACCCTTTAATCCTCACCTTGCCTCATTCTAGGGCTACTGCCAGTCATCATCAAGCCCTCACTCCCTGGGCCAGCTTCAGTGTAAAAGCCACTCTTCATAGGCAAGAGGGGTTTTGGACCAGCTGCCTTTGCCTAGCTCCAGTACCCTCCTTAAGCTTCACTTCAGGCCTGCAGCCTGGGGAGTTGCTAGGCTGGAGCTCCCCAGCGCTCTTGCCTATTCCCCCAGCACTGTTCCACCTCAGGTACCCTGTCTCTCAGGCAGCTAGGCCCTGCTCCCTCCCAGGCAGGAGAGAGACTGTTTTAGCTCCAAACTTCAGCTCTTTTATAAGGGCCAGCTGGGCCCCGATTGAAGTGGCCAGCCACACCCTTAGCTGCTTTATCCCACCCGCAGCCCTCTCCATGGCTGCTTTTAACCCCTTTGGGGCCAGAATGGGGCGACTGCTCCGCTACATCACCTTAGTTGTCACAGGAATGTTCTGTAGTCACAAATGTGAGGAGAGGTAGTTCATCTAATAATCAAGATGAGGTCCATGTTATAAGTTTGAGAACTCCTGGCATAAAGCACTCAGCTACCCTATCACATGGCCTTTTATGCTCTAGATCAGTGGTTGTCAGTCTTTACCTATCTGATAACAGAAAGGTATTTCAGAACACCATTACCACCCCTTCTTTTGATTTCAGAACCTCTCTCCAATTAAAGAAAGTAGGGTACTTAACCATCCTCTCTCCAGTTGGGAGCCCATGCCCTAGACTTTAACTAGAGCTCGAGAAATAATGAAACAAACTATTGGCGAATATTTTTCTCAATGTCAAAATGTTTCTATCTGCAGTTATTCACCGTATGCCAGATCCTCAGCTGGTATAAATCATAACAACTCCATTGATTTCCATGGAGCTACAACCATTTATAGCAGCTGAGAATTAAGCCCTGCCAGAGATACCCCGTGCCTGCCGATATTGGGGGGGCAGAATGAGGGCAGCCAGCTTCAGCAGTGTTACTGAGCATGCTCAGTACAAGCTGAGCGACAAATCTGTGGAGTGTGGGGCACATGACCCTGCATGCCCCCCTGCCCCACGTCGCTGCCGAGTCCTGCCTCTATATGACACAAATAAAGAAAAATAAAATTGTTGAATGTTACCTGAAGTATTGCCAGTTTCACCAAATAAATTATTCTATAAATATTAAAATGGCTCTAACAATCCAAACAATCGGCATTGACTAAAATGGAAAGTGCAGACCTTTGGTGCCAGAAGGGGTAGCACTGAGAGAGTTAAATCACAATGAATGTCCTCAAAAGTGGGGGAGGGGAGAATCTTTTTACTGTTGCCCTGTCTTGCAACATCACAAATATATCAGTCAGCAGCATTGATGGCAAACGTCCACAATATACAATGGCCACAGAATTCAGAGTCCCTGTTTAAGATGTCAGCTCTTTTCTAACAGAGAGCAATAAACTTTGCTAGAACCGGTCTAATACAGCGTTCTAACCAAGAGTAATCCCTTCAGTGCAACACCAAGTGCCCCATTGGACACCACTGTGAATTCTCTCCTTCAAGGCAGGTAAGGCGTAGATCACATCAGTACATGACCCATCCCCTCTTTCTGAAGATCCTGCCCTCAGTTAGCCAGTGGGTTGCACAGCTGTAACTGAAGGTAGGACTCATAGATTTTAAATCCAGAAGGAAGGAACTGCTAAGGAAACAAAAAGATGTGCTGTAAATTTTCTTAGCCACAGAGTGACCTCACACCCAGAGAATCACAAAGAGCCAGGTCACCTGGGACTTTGTCCCCAAACACACATTCTTGCCAGATTTGAACTGAAAATATCTGCAGGCTCCCTCACTACCTCAGAGAAGCTCAGACTCTGCCTCCAGCATGGAGAAGTAAATGATAGTCGGGTGGCAGCCGGACCAGCGACCACTGGGTTTAAAGCAGGCTTACTGAGAGCAGGGTTCTAGAACCATTTCCCTGACCAATGGGAACAGAGATGGTTGACTATATAATACATAGAAAAGTAAAGCCCCATCTTCACCGCTGAGGGAATCTTTGCTAGAAGGGTTCAAGACATGGTCACTGAAGGAACCAAAGAAAGTGGTCCCAGCTGATTTTCCCAATTATTTTTTTAAGTCTGCACAACAGAACAAGAAGTTTGATGTGGGCCAGACCATCTGCAACCATTGCATGGGAGCCTTCCTCACCTTTCTCCGTGTGGCATACAAGCGTAGGCAACACAATCTCTGGGGAAGCACAGAGAATGACCCCTCCCAGTGCCTCTGAAGGTGCATGGCACCCCAACCAGAGCAGAGAAGGACAGAAGGAGGCAGGGTCACAGCCCCACCCCAACTCTGCACTTGTTTAAAAGAGGGGCAGATACATCAAGGCAGCCAGCTGCATTGTTCTAATGGGGCAGTTTACACATGCCATGGAGCAGGGACTGTGCAACCCTGAGGCATAATCCTTCCCCAAACGCTAGTGGGACATTGTGGCTCTGCACTGCTCCTTACTCAGAGCTGAAGCTAAATTCCACAACGTGGTGGGGGTGAGGGTTGGAGGTGGGGTTCTCTTTTTAGAGATCTATGTTGGAGTGATGATATAGTTAGTAGAGATAGGCCCAAACTAGCACTTTACATCTGTATATCCTACAAACTTTCAGAGAATTCAAAATCCGAAACCAAATCTGGATCTGAGAACTGCCAGCATAACCCACTGTTCACAGTGTGCTGTGTCTCCCCTCCCCCCTTTGCACCTGATCTCTAGAGGATGTGAGAGTTACACCCCCGGCTACAGAGGCTGGCTCTTTAGCTCACACCATAGAGACTCATGCTTTAAGCTCTAGTATATCAGCAAAGCTAGTAGCCATCACACAAGTAGGCCTGATGTTTTTGAAGAGCCAGACCAAAATCCTAAATCTTGACACCCTAGAACTTTGGGTTCAAAACCCGGATCTGCATTCCCATTTTGCATCATAGGCCCATCTTTGCCTTTCATTAAGAGATGTGGAAAATACCACCGTAATAAGTGAGACAAGCAAAATTCCCCCACAGGGCACAGTAAAGTTCCTGCTCAGAAAATCCTGCTAGCTTATGGCCCCTATGAAACAGTGTGCCATGCCTGCAAGTTTCAGCCACCTGAAAAAGCATCCCTACAGTACATCAGCAGGACCAGAAAATGTCAAAAGAACCAAGCTGGGGAAAAGCAACCATCAAACAATTTTAATAGCACACGTAGACACAGCACTAAGGGGAAAAAATTATGCCCAACAGGCTGGTAGGAAACTCATTGAGAAAAGAGCATTTGCCAGGTCCAGCCACCAAAATATAGCCTTAGTCACCCTAATCCATGTGTGGTTTATATTCTGGTTTACTGGGATTGTCTCAGTTTTTAAGTGGCAATGGCAGTCTCAGGGGAGTTTGGAATCTGAGTTTTAATAAAACCCTGGGACATCTGCTCATCACAGGGACATCCCACCCCTCTCCTTCACTGTCAGAGTCCTGCTGCATGGGCTTCTCAGCTTCTCTATCAACTGCCTACACTTCAACTGCTTCTGAGCTGAACAGGGGACTAGCAGAAGCCACATCCACCTCTTGACTACAGCTCTGAGGTGTGAGCCACAATAGGAGAGTGGCACTGGCAGGCAATAGCACTCACAGCCCTATACACAGTGCATAGCATTGGCAAGGGAGCCATGTCACCAGCCCAATAGCAACAGCGAAGAGAAGCAGTGCTGGTCACCCCGCTGCCCGTTCAAGTTTGGGCCCACAGTGCCTCCGTCCCCTGAGGGCCAAAACAGAGAGTGGCATTGCGAGTGGCAAGCAGGTACACAGGGGTTGCAGTAGTGCTCAGGTTTCACCCTGCAGAGCCTGCATCCGAACCTGAGCAGCACTGCAACCCCTGTGCACTGAGTCACAAGGCCACCCGCTCAGTTTTGGTCCCTCCCACCTATCATGATGGAAGGGCTGCAGGCTCACTGTGATCTTTGTGCGCCAGGTCACAATGCCGTTCACTCCATTTTGGCCCTGAGGGGATGGATCGGGTCAATTTTGCCACCTCCTGTCATGACAGAGGGACCGTGGGGCCAAATCTGGGTGGACAGCAGGATAGCAGTGCTGCTCCTCTTTGCTGCTGCTGTGGGGGCTGCATCTGCGCCAGCAATCCCCTCTGGGAGCTTACCCAGCCTAGTCCTAATTCCAGCAGCCTGTGTCCCCTCTGTCCACTTCACTTGCTGAGTGATGTTCTACCAGGGAGTGCCCATACAGGGCAGCTGGTCAAAAGAGTGGCTCGGGGAGTAACACATATAAAATTTTGGAGGCACCCTTGGCAGCAGGAGTGATTGTGGGTCTACACTTCAGTATGAAGAGAATCTTGTCCTTGTGCCATGCTCTGGAAAGTTGAGCGAGTCCCTACACAAATGAGATCAACCTTTTGAAGATTCCCGCCAACATGGGAGAATCCTCCAGTAGCATAGGGCAGTGGTTCCTTTGCCAAGACCCTAGATCCCTGGCACTGGTGTCCCTGGGTAAAAGTGGGAATGGCCATAGCACCCCTGTGTCCGCAGATCATTGACTGCCATGGGCAACTGTACATAAAATAGGCAGTCTGAATAGTACTGTGTTTTATGCCAATGATCCTGAAGCTCTGGGATTAAGGGACTAAAGGTGTCTTAATGGCATCTTCCCTGTGTGTTCCACTTCCACACACAGTTCTGCATGGAGTACAGCTTGGCCAATCCAGAGAATAGGACATGTAATATGAAAGCATCAATACTTTAAGGGAAAAGTTTAGCATCGTATTATTTCCTAGTAATGATTTTAGGGTGGGGAGAGGAGGAGAGAGAATGAAACAGTAAAACACAATAGAGTGTGAATTGTCATGCTAACATCATAATTCATACCTAAAGTGTTGCTACTAGACTCACACCTAGGGTGTTGCTACAAGGCATGAAGCCAAAAACCAAGAGCTGTGTAAACATTCTCGTCAATTTATTACAATATGGTTAAAGCCCCAGGGGGTGTTACACAAATCATAAAATATTAACACGGGCTTTTATTTGAGTGCTAACAAAAAAACTAATTTTAAAGGGAAAATATAGGATGGTTTAAATGTAAAATTAGACCCAGTTTGATTCATTTTAAACTTGGCAAAACACTGGAAAAGAGACTGTAGGCAACACTCTTATGTTGGGAGGGGAACGCACTAGATGATATACAGTAATAATATTCTCTATCTTTTCCATTTCCAGGATTCTATGAGGTTTCAGAGGGTGTTATCTGGTATGGCTCCATTGACTTCAATGGAATTATGCTGATAGTACTAGAGCCTCTGTTGGTAACAAAGATCTGATGCAGAATGCTTTATAGATTCACAATATCTAACATTTGTTTCCTTTTAAACATCTGTGACTGTCATAATCACGGACTATATTTTTCTTATGCAGAATGTTTGTGCAGAAACCATGGCAGCATAGTCTGCTTTCACTCTGTGACTAGTTTAACTGAGGTTAATAGGACCACTCAGTGAGTAAGGTGATATTGAATGTGTTGGCATCCAGCCTAGGAGAACTACCAAACAAGAAAGAACAAACATGAAGTACCCAGAAGAGAGCACACAGTGTCTATCCTACGCCAGTCTACAATAAACTTGAACAAAATGGCTGTTCAGGTGTACACACACGGAGAATGCTTAGAAACATAAAGAGTGCAGTACACACTAAACAAAAGGCACCATAGTTTCATAGCTACATATGCCACATCAGGAACATAAATTTCAAAGGAGAGCTGCATCGTTCTTGTTTTGTAGGTGGAGATCTGCACTTCACAGCACTGCATATGCAACACTAAAGAAGTTTGTAACAATTTTTTCTGGTCAGGCTCCAGCTAAGGGAGATGGATGCTCCAACACACAGAGACCCATTCTCTCTCGGATTACCTAGCCTTTTGTGGTCTGTAACAGGCAGGATCTCCTTTGATCTAAGTTCCTAGGAAGACATACTGCAAAATGCAGTGCTGCATCATGAATGATTTGCATTGTATCTTACACATCACATCACTCAATAGTACAAGTGACTTGGTTTGGATATACTGTGGCATGGACTAAAGGCGATTGTTTGAACTGTCATCTGACACTTAAGGTAAGGACATTAGAATTTCAACTGATTTCTGTCATAATTGCACCAAGTACAAGGCACGAATGAGGGAGTTACAGTTTTAATGGTCAACGATCACTTGAAGGGCGAATACATATCTTTTTTGCTTACTGTTTTGTTAAACCAGAGAGCAGAAGTAGCTTGCTAACAGCATAAAGAGATTTAAATATGAAAAGAGAGCGGTCTGCTGTTGTGACTGCAGTTAGCAATCTTTGTTAGTGCTAAGGAAGGCAGTGCCTGAAGATGATTTTATTTTACTTACTACACTTACACAATGTTTTGGATTTGAAAAGCACTAATGCCAGGATATTCAAAATTAGGTGTCCCCACAGTTCTGACCTTTTGCATAATTTGTTGCTTCATCTTCCTCACTGAACCTGTGGCCAAAGACTGGCTGCCTCAGATTGACTATTGCAGCCTTTTCTTTTCTGACCTCTATGCAGCCCCTTCCCTTCAAAAAAACTGTAGTATAATAAGCCTTCCCCTCCTGAGGTTCTGACCTTATTCTAAGGTGCCCCTCCACCTGAGCACATGACAGATTTGCTATGTAAAAGGCTGCAGTCACCTTTACTGATAGTATTTTAACTATTTAACTCAAGGCAGCAAGAGGGGCAGGAAAAAGGTCACAGTAGTTCCTGAATCATCTCCCTCCATTTTTACAGTTTGCACTGTTAAGGGCCATACTGCAATCAGCATGCTAACATTAACATAAGATAATGCTAAACCCATTGGCATTAATCTCACACATTTTTTTCCCCTTGTGCACAGAGAAATCCTCCAGGGGTCATTTTGAGGAAGCTGCCACGAAGGAGCTGTGTTGTCATGAAGACAGGGTGACTTGAAGAATCTTTGGACCTCCACTCATATTCCTCAGCCCTCTGGATTCCCCAGAGCCACAGAATTTCCCAGAGAATTTTTAGGCATCTACAGGTTAAGATGACCAGGCCTCCCACCCTCTCCATGGAGAGAGAGCAGCTCATCTTCCCAACCAAACAGTATTGTGGGAAATTCCATAAGTTAAAGCCCATGACTCTTCCTGTCTCTCTGGGCCACAAGAAAAACTTCCTGTACATTTAAGTGGTAGGATATGGTCCCATGATCTTAACTGGGATTTTTCCACATAGGGCACAACAGTCATTTTTGTATAGGTGCTTAGTGGTCTTCAGGGACAGAAGCATCAGAATTAAATTGTTCATTGTGCAAAGTTGTTGTTTTTAAAATGCTGTTTGTTTTGGACTACAGCTCCACAAGCAAGTAGCAGATGGTTTTTAGGGAAGAATTAGTACTTTTAAGATTCAAGTCTGTGAAATAAATCAGTAGAGCTGAGGGACCTCAAACCTGGCAGGATCACACCCAGAAAAAATTTCAGATTTTTCACTATTCAGTACTGGAACTGCATTATTAAACCAATGTAACCAACATTTTAACAAATAGAAATACAATGAGGATTTTTAAAGGAGTCATTCCAAACACACATTTTATATTAGGACCAGATGTGGTTGGGGGGAAAAAAGTAGGTCTGTGCCAGCCAGCATCAGGGAGGATTTTAGGTTTCAGCTTCATAGTTGAATCCGCAGCATGCAGTACCACATGCTGGTATCACTCAGCCTAATGACTGTGGCACACTAGCAGCATGATACTCCTGCCAACACACAGAACTCAGAGTTGATAAACTAAATGCAACTTCTTCTCTCTGTCCGTTACTTATAATCTCTTGGACAATGAATGAAGGCCAATTCAAACCCAGCTTCAGTCCAAACTTCAAACCCATTGAATAGCTTGCCTTGGCCCTACTCCAAAGTCCAGTGTTTTATTACCAGTCTCATGTTTTTCTGTCCCTTGTCTTTCATTCTCCCCTTATTTTCTTGGATTTAGTTGTAGTTGTTTTCAATAATCTTACACTATATTAACTATCTTAACAAATTCTGGTACAAGTTGTGGACTTTGTTAATTGAGTCCACATCAAAAACACAAGGGTTTAGGATACTTTGTTCTAAGCTGTGCATGGATCAATATCCATCTGCTTATAATTAACCCACATTTTCATTGCATCTCTATATTAACTTATTACAGACTGTACTGGTAATGAACTACCAACAGGACTACATACAGAACTGACTGCTTGCTTCTTTGTGCATGTGGGCTAAACAAAAATTAATCTTGCTATTTGGCTATTCACTTGGTGTATTTAAATTGGAGACTTTTTCTGCTTCACTTGATACATACACAAAAAAAAGAGGGGCAGAGGGAGAGATCTGGCTACTGAGCTTTATCCAGAAACATTCATCTATGGAGCAGATTAATGGGAACATTTCAGATCCATAATAGTTGTGCAGCAGCAAGTAGAACACACAGTTTTCCCTGGATGCCTATAGTGTTTCGAGAGACAGAGAAAACAAATATGGATAGAAAATAGCAATGTTTTGATCATCAACCTCTATGTAGCTTAGGCATCATTAAAGTGACAGGTTTAGAACTGAGCTTGGGAGAGAAACTGGTTATTTTTAGAAATGTTTTTTTGCGGGACTCTTGACAAAGGCTAGCTTAGGTTCTGGAAGTTAAAATAAAAGGAAGGATGTGACAGACAGTGATGCAACAAAGCAGCTGCTAGTATCAAGTGACCATATGTAAAATGCCATAAAGAAACTGAAGAACAGGCTAGCAAAGAGCAGCAACAGTTACTGAGCTAGAAACTCTCCTCTCCCAGTGTGTTCCTTTGGAAATAAGTCTGTATAAATAAAACAGATAGAGCTGATGCGTACATTTTTATACCTCATGTGGCCCAATGGCTAGAGCACTGGACTGGGACTCAGGAGAGTTGTTTTTTATTTCTGGCTCTGCCATTGAACTGCTGGGTGACTTTGGGATAGTCACTTCACCGCCCCATGCCTCCGTTTCCCAATCCAGGGAAATGTAACTAATGACACTTACCTCCTTGGTAAAGTACTTGGAGAGCTTCTGATCAGAAGCTCTATGTAAGAGCCAGCTATTTATTATTTTTATTGTTGTTATGTTGTGCAGCCCAAGTAAACTCCCATTTTCCCCACAAACCAGTTCTTGAAAAATGCTTTAAGAGAAACATTTTTTGCATATTACAGAACTTACACTTGAGAGAGCATAAATGAAACCGCAGTAAAAAATAGAAAACTTTCAACTTGCATGGCAGCTTTCATCAAAAGGTTCTCATAACACCCACAAGAACTAGGACAGGATCATCTTATGTGCTTTTCTATTGCACCCATCACCATACCAGGCCAGGGTGTCACAGGTAAATTAGACCTGAAATCTGTTAGGGACTTCACTAGTTATCTGCTCTTCTCCTTGCCACATTTATAAGAGGCTCTGCATCAGCTGAATTTACATCATTACATAACAAAAATGAAGAGGTCAATCTGGCTACGAGGAGAAGGCTTCTTTGAAGACAAGAGTCTTGTAGGTTCATGCCCTAAAGGCTGTCACTCTCCATTAGGCAATTTCCTCTGAAACTTACTCCTTAGCAGAACATCCATGTCATCTTGGGCCCCATGTCATTGGTCACTGATTCAGAAAGGGCATGTTAAGGCATCCGTAATTTTAAGGATGTCCTTGAGTCCCACTGAAGTCACCTGCATATGCTTAAACCCCCTTCTGGAACAGGGATGGACTTAAGCACGTGCTTAAGTGCTTTCCTGAATCTGAGCCTTTTTGAACTTAGTGGGCTCAGTCCTGGCAGGTGACGGATGGAGATGTTATAACAGGTATATCTGTGTCTTGGTCCACTGATGAGTTGGAAGATCAGGACCTGGAACCATCACTGGAAATGGACAGAGACCAGTAGAGGAAAATAATGGGGAGAGAATACATTCACGATGGCCTGTCCCATTAAGGAGACAGACAGTCAGGCACATTCTGCGCAGGCTGGAGTCTCTGCACTGCATCCACATTCAGCCCCAGGTCAATGAGTTATAGTATTCCAGTCTGGGAGTGATGAACACATGGATCACTGTGGCCAAATCATTATCCAGGAGGTAAGGGCATCATTACCTAGCGAACTAAAGGTGGAAGGAGTCTGTTTTAACCACAGTCTCTGTCTGATTGCTTAGGTTTAAATGAGTCAAACAGGATTCTCAGGCTACATGCCACTTTGACAAGCAGGGGCAGATGCCTTCAATGGAAGGAGAGTGAAATGACCCAGCTAGTTCTCTGAAGCATTTCCCCCATTTAACCAGCATCACTTGGGTCTTGCCTAGCTTTAGTTTAAGCCAGCTGTTCTTCGTCCAGCAGTTGTTCTCTTGCTGGCACTGTGACATCCTTATGATGATGTTGATTACATCAGTGAAAAAGCAGCTGGGAGTCACTGGTCTATTGTTGGAAAGAGAGCAGGTGTCATCTCACCACTCCTCCCAATGGTCTCATGGAGACATTAAAGCAGCACAGAAACAGGATAAATCTCTACAAGACTGCAGAGGTGAAGGTCTTTGGGGAGGGGTAGAAATTGCCCAGCTCCACTCTCCAGGGCTTGCTGGAGAAGAATGATGAGTGCCATTTTAATATTGCACTATCTACTCCATATGCAAGTAGATCAACTGCATTCAAAGCTGCAGAGAAGTCCAACAGAATGAGTATGGAAATACTGCCTGTATCCACTGCCACAAGCAGCTTCTCTTCGAGTGCCACCAAGCTGTCTCCTGGCTATGCCCCATCTTGTGGCTTGATTGCAAGATGTTAGCAGATGTCACATGTAATTGAAACTTGGCTGTCACCACTTTCAGTGATTTTGCCTTAGAATGGTAAATTGGAGAGGTCTTCTGTATCCAGTATTGGCTTTGAGAACTGGGTAGACTGTTGCATTTTTAAATGAAATTAGCAGATTCTGTTTCTTCCATTAGCCAATTGTTCTTTGCTGGTGTTACCAGCCAGGAGGGATATGGGTCTGTTTTACAGTGGTAGTTTGAACACTTCTAAAGGCGCCTGCAGCTTAATTGTATGGGAGCAGATCTGTTGGGATAGCGTGTGGCTATTTCAGTACTGCCAACTCTATGCATTCAAAAATCATGAGTCAGGCCTCGAAAATCATGAGACTGGCTATAAAATCTTGAGGTTTTTTAAAAATAATAATAATAATAAATTCTGGGTTATTTTTGCCTTCAGATTTTTGAGCCTTTAGGGTTCACATTTTCCAGCTTTGCTCCACAACCGCAAGAGGTAGAAACTTGGCTTTCGTTTTACAGTGAAAGCTAAGATGCTCTCATAAATCAGTTGACTTCAGGAGTTGGGGCTTCAAGAAAAACGCCAAATATCATTTGAGTTGGCCAGACTATTTGTTTAGATTTATGAGAACCAGCAGTAACCCCATAAAATATAACTATATAGAACAGAAAATAAAAGAAATCCTCCTCCCTCTCTAATCATCAGCCCCTGACACATCGCCCTCCTTTAAAGCTACCAGTACAGATTAGCTTTGCAGCAGGCCCTGAAAGTTAATAGATTCAGGCTATATCAGACCAAGTGGTGGGGAAGCAAATTCCAAAGGCAGTCATCTAGCCACATTCTACACTAACTTTAGCTTCCAAAGGGATTTAAGATGGCGCCCAAAGTAGACCTCATTACAGCAATCTCTGGTGAGGGTCCCTTTGTCTGCCACCATCTTCCGTCCCTGCTCCCCGACTCCTAGGCCATCCTGTGACCTTTCCCAGGCCAAGTCTACACTACCCACCAGATCAGCAGGTAGTGATCGAGATCTATCGGGGATCGATTTATCACGTCTACACTAGATGAGATAAATCTATCCCTGAGCGCTCTCCCCATTGACTTCGGAACTTCATCTCGGCAAGAGGCGGAGCCGATTGGAGTCGACAGTGAAATGGCAGTGTTCGACTTGCTGCCATGAGGATGCCCAGGTAAGTCGACATAAGATACATCAACCTCAGCTACACTATTCACGTAGCTGAAGTTGCAAATCTTAGATGGACACACACACACACAGTGTAGACCTGGCCCCAAAGAGAGCTAAACATTTTCTCTCCAGTTCTTTGGGCGAGGAGGACAAGAACACAGCAGAGTTAGCAATATGGTTGGGACTACCGCCTCTGTACCATTGTTCCCCACTTTTCCTGACCCCATGGCCATCCTCAGCAGCTACCTAAATCCTCCATGGAGGTTAGGATCTATGGAAAGGGGGAGCTGGGGACAAGTGTAGGGACCTGCTCTCCACAGAATTAGCCCCTCATCAAGGCAAGGGAGTCAGCATTAATTGAATCACTTCTCCCTGCTCTGTTGTGTGAAGCCCCTGGGGGAGGACTCCTGGAGGCAACCAAGAGGTCAGCCCCTCACTGCAGGTCTCCACCAGGGGCATATGATCAGGAAGGAAGGAGCGGGGCAGGAATGCTCCAAAGACATGGAGGAGGCTTAAGGAAATTTAGCTCCCCTGTCTCTGGCATCTCCCCTCAAACCCCTGGAGATCATGAATTTTGCGGGGGACCAAAATATCAAGCCATTCCATGGGGGGCAAGAGACAAAACAAGGAATGATCCTGTGGAAACTCCATGACTGGAGTCTCAGGTTTTCCTGTTCTCTGTCTGGATACTTCCCCTGCAGGAGGTGATCCTGATCTCAAGGCTTAAACCTCGATTTCATCGGTCATCTGAGTCTCCGGATCACCAGAAAAGACATCACAAGATGCTCTTTCATTTTCATCTTTATCCCCTTTATCATACTTTGAATGAAATTTATCAAGCCACATGCATCATTGTTAAAAAAAGTTTTCAAAATACTGGTGAATTGCTAGACACTAGTAATTTCTATAAATCACATTTGCCATCCTAAATTCAGGGAATAAAAATAAATCGTAATCTATGGTAAAAAGTAGATTGTGTTATATCAGGAAAGACTGGAACTTTTTGATCTTTAAAACATTTATCTGAACAATATCAGTAAAGTTATAAAACCTAATCTCTCTCTGTTAAGAATACAAAATTTATAATAAGGGCAACTATATTTCTGGGGATTATTTTATACACAAATTTACACCAAAATAATGAAGGCCTTTAGAAAATTACATCAGTTTAATTGTTTTAATTGATTTAATTCAACCAGTTCAGCCCGCTTATGTGGACACATTTCTGTTTTAGTGCACATCTGCACTGCTAGGGCTACAGTGGCACAGCTGCTGTGCCATAGTGTTGATGTTTCCTAAGATGACAGTAGGGGTTTCTCCCATAGGCATCTCTCTAAGGGTACATCTATACTACCCCCCAGATTGGCGAGTAGTGTTCGGTGTATCGGGTATCGATCTATTACACCTTGTCTAGACACTATAAATCGATCCCTGAACGTGCTCCCCATCGACTCTGGAACTCCAGCTCCAAAAGAGGAGTAAGTGGAGTCAACGGGGGAGCTGCCGCAGTCGACTTGCTGCCGTGAGGACAGCCAGGTAAGTCGAATGGAGATACTTTGACTTCAGCTATGTGAACAGCATAGCTGAAGTTGCATATCTTAATTCGAAACTGCCTTCCCTCGCCACAGTGTAGCCCGGGCCTGAGAGGTGGTAGGTAGGTCAACAGAAGAATTCACCTAACTGTGCCTACACTGGGATTAAATCATCTTAACTATGGCTTTTTCATACTCCTGATTCATGTAACTAGGTCAATCTACATTTTAAGTGTAGACCAGAACAAAGAGTGGTTTATTTTGATTTAGCTTAAAATCAATTCCTAATTGACTTAAGCTAAATCAAAACCAAGTCCTGTTTAAACAGGAATAAGAGTATCTACATAGGGATAGATACTGGTTCAGCTAAATCAGCTTAGTTCTTAGTAACCGGTTCAGCTAAATCAGTTTAAAAATCATACCTGTAGTAAGATGGTACCGTTTTTTTCATGCAGACAAGACTCTAATTTAATTCACACATTTCATTATTTTGGGACAAGTCTCTGTGGGGACACTCTTATTTCAGAATAAAAATGTTCACACACAGACTTGCACAGAAAAAACAAAAAGATGTGAATTAAAACCTGTTTAATTATTCTGGGGCGAGTTTGTGTGTAATCCAGCTCTGCTGTATCAGAACACCAATTCTATCTGCAGATATTGAAGACACAATATCATCCTCTTTAACTGGTGAAGCAGATCATTTTTGGTTAGAAGAAAAATGACAAACTGGTATTACAAGAAAAAGCTTTTGCCACATGAGGGCATGCTTCTTCATCTTTACCAACACTAGCCTTTAACTAAATCCTTAATGTTTAAGGCAAGTTGAATGCTCTAGGCCTAATTACTACAAAATTTGCAAAATAAAGACTGTGATTTTTAAATTATTTGCTACGTTTCTAATACATCAATTTAATGCAGCATCAGAGGCTTTGGAAAGAGACGGTGCTTGTAATGACAAGATCCCTTCAGTGTCCTTTACTGCCAGTAACACATTCTGACATTTTGCAGTGTCAGACGCTGCCTATCCAATCACCAAATGCATAATATCTCATTTGTACTTCATTGAGATAGATGTAACAACTGCAGAGTGAGATTCACATGCAAGAGTGTAGAGGAGGTGCAAAATTCATGATTTGCAGCCATGAAAGGGTCTTATAGGGTATTAACCTCCAGGATGTGGGTTTGGAAGGGGGCAAGGGAAGAGCCGTGTTTTCATTGCTGCCCTCTTATGAGAGAAGATGATTGTGGGGCTCTGCCAAAGGAGCTCCCCAGTAAGAGGCTATACGGTATATGCACTAAATCATGATCTCTCTGCAACATCCTGGTCATAAAACCCCTCTAGCCTGCAGCACCCACTTCCAGAGATTACTCAGTCAACTAGTGTAACTCCAGAAGAATGGGGGTTCCAAGCAGACCTTCATCACTAGGGGACCTGTGGTTGTGGTTACCCTCTTTTATGCCAGAATAACTCAGAGATTAATTAAATACACTGATTCTATTGATGGGGGAATGAGGCTAGATTAATCTGTCAACATAGAGATTTACACTCAAGCAGGAATATTTCCCAAGGTCCTAAACTTCTGCAGTCCTTGAAAGAGGATTTTGTGGAAGCTAGATTCCTGGCAGAAGTGATTGGTTAGCTGGAAGATAGTGAGGTATGAGCACTTGCCCAAGAGTGATGAGTCATTAGGGCCTGGGCTTCACTGACGTGGGGTGGGGGAGAAGTCGACCTAAGATATGCAACTTCAGCTACGCGAATAGCATAGATGAAGTCGGAGTATCTTAGGGCAATTTACCTGGCCGTCCACACGGCGGCAAGTTGACCGCTGCTGCTCTCCCTTCAACTCTTCTTCTGCCTCTTGCGGAGGTGGAGTTCCGGAGTCAATGGGGAGCGTGCTCAGGGATCAATCACTGCCTGCCGATCCGCTGGGTACTGAAGATGTACCTTATGAATATATTACAATATCGTGGTGTGTCCTTGGTTGCTGGCAGGTTCTTAAATCAAGGGACTGATTGAAGCTAGGTGTTGCAGATTTCATGTCTGCATTGTAGGCCTAATCCTTCAAAAAGCTGAATGCCTTCTGCAAGTTCTCGACTCCTATTGATGTCAACTGGCATTCAACACTTTGCAGGATCTGGCCCTCCATGCGTATCCAAAGAGCAACAAGGGGTGGCCAAATCCTTCTCCTATTGAAGTCAGTGAGAGTTTTCCATTGATTTCAATGGGAGCAGAATCGGGCACTAAATTGTCAAAGTTCTACCCTGCAAGCACTAGACTGTTATTGGTCCACCTGAGCCAAGCATACATGCTGGTATGAACTTCCTAGGGGGTAGCGGGGAAGTCAGCTTATTCTTTGGTTGATCCAAAGAGCAAATCAGGAAGCTGCAAGGGATATGACGATGATGTCACTTCACAATTTTGTCCGTTTAGGCCTGTGCTTACTAAGGTGTGAACACAGATTATAAAACTCCCCTTGAATGAATCTTTGTTCTGGCCCCTACCTTTATCCTGGAGGAGAAAAATCTACTGTATTCTCTACAACTCACTGCCACACCCTGTCTCCAAGAAGTTTTGGTTTGACTGAGAGCCAAAGGAAAAAAAACACAAGATGCATGAGCATACAAAGAGTTTATGTGGTCTCACTGGTCCTTCACCTTTTGTACCACAGTTTGAACCCATCTTTCTCCCTTTTGACTTTATGCAAAACACGCTTTGTTCCTGCCTACACCAGCAAAATATTTGTGTGCCCAAGACTGTGTTCCATTATGAGTATGTTCCCAACAAGGCAGTGGCCTAAAACAGTTAGTTCTTGCCTGCATGCACAGGCCTGCTCCCTGTTTTAACTGTATTACCTAATCCTTGTACGGCCCTGGACTTTGAAGGTAGTAGAACAATTTGCTAACAAAGTTAAAACAGGGAGTTGATCTTTCTACCCTGACAAGAGCAAAGAGAAGAAAAGCAAAAGCTACAGTCACCAGGGGATAAAAGGAAGTAGGGGAAGGGAGGGCCAAAGGGGGAGGGGAATGGAGAGCAGGGAGAAGTAACTATCATGGGAGAGGGGGAAAGCCATCAGGCAGAGAGAACATGACTAGAGTTCCATCATTTTTCCCCAGTGTAGCCCCCAACTGTGAACAATGGCAGTATGATCTCCATCTATGAATGTCCCCAGTCTTATCCTATGCACATCTGTCTCATACAGATAAAGAAAGCATCTTGCATCCTTAAAAGGAAAGTTTCGCTGGACTGCACCAAATCCTGGAGGTGACAAAATTAGAGAGCTAAATGGCAGCCTGAGTGCAGAATAGCAGAGGCCCAGAAACAGACTGCAAGTGATCAGTGACTGGTTCAAGCTGTTCATGTGATCTGACTCATGGACTGGTACTGTTGATGCGCTGGTGTACCAACATGACCCATCTGCTGCTACTCAGTTGGATTACATACAGGGGAGGGCTGAGAGTAGAGCGCCTTGGGGAGCACTTAAAATTAAAAGAACAGCCTTCCAGCAGCACAGATGCACAAGGAGTAGCACAAGAGTTGATAAAGATCTAAAAAACAAAAGAATAAGATGGGGGAAGACAAGGCAAAAGGGTGCAGCTCTGCTCCCATTTAAATCCTAAAAATCCCAGTAGCACTGACATAATTTTAGATAATGTCTCACCTGTCTCCATGTCATGTTTTAGTCTGAAGGACCATGTGGGTCTCTTGGTGCTTTTTTTGTCCTTCAGACTAGATTTTAAGAACACTAGAGCATGGGCTGTCTTGCTATTTGAGTTTTGCACAGTGCGGGTACATGGTACAGCTGACAGTATTACCAGGCTCCAGTAAATCTTGCCAGATACTGTGTCAGCCCACGTTATCATGTTTAAAAACTCCTCCTGGTTAAGAGGGATGAACTGATGCTGCTCCACACCCAGCAAATCCAGCCTCGTCTCACTGCATTGCAATAGGGCTAGTAGTCTTTCCCCAAAGGATAGAACTCAGCTGGTGTTAAGATCAAACATGCCCACCCTGACTAGAGCAGGTACCAGCTAATCCTGATTCATGCTATTATTACTTCTTGCCAAAGCTACCAATGTAAAGTCAGCAAGAAACTGACACTTTGGTCAAAGACGGAAACATGTCACAGCCCATGATGGATTTCAGAAATGTTCCGATTTCATAATCGAGCCACTGCCTCATCTGTTCCTAAATTACTCACACAAAAATAAAAACCCAAGAGCCATAGACATTAATTTCACTAAGGAAGAGCATTTAGTTTTACAGTTCACACCCTTCTCGATTAGTTGGGCCTAATGCACTGAGTCAGCTGACATCATTCACACAGCAGCACGGTCCACACAGGTTGGTGCATGTAACTAAACATCATGTTGAAAGTCCTTGGGGAGAACAATAGTGCACAGAAGATATCCTGTTTCTCATTCTCATGACGTCAATTGCATCAGCCGGTTACCTGGTTCTCTGTGAACCGTGTAACTACTGTATATGCAAAAGGACAAGCTGCACCTTTTCCAGTAAGCAACCACAAGGAAGAAAGCTTCCAAATTCCAATCTTGATTTTATGTCTCAATTAACAGATAGCTGCAGCTTCTTTAATTGTTCCTTCCTGTACCAGGGCATGTGCAAGGGGGACAAGCAGGGGCATCCCCCCATTCCCAAATAATCATTGGGGTCACAGAACTTCTCCAACCCAAGGCCATGGAGACAGAGAAGATCAAGCTCCTGCTGGAATAGAGTGAGGATGGGGGTAGTGAGCTTATGTGCCCCCCCTAAAAGGGTCACATTTAAATTCCTTCACATACCCCTTTCCTGTACGGATTACAAATTAAAGAGGGATTTCTGTGTATTTATAAAACAAGAAGTATAGGATATGATTTTCAGAAGGGGGACTGAGTTTTTGGGTGTCCAATCTGAGGCACCTTAAAGGGGCCATATTCACTCTGAGTCAGGCCCCTTTACAGCAGCTCATATTTGGTTGATAAAAACTGAAACACTCCAAATTTCTAATCATTTTTCTAAAAACTTGGCTATATAGCATCTTACTTGTCATTGCATTGCAAAACTTGTAAGCCATTGATTTTATTTTGGCTGATGTCATATTTTTAACCACACCTCATGTGATATTCTACTTCAGCAGGTGGCGCTCTTCCCTCCAAGTCAAAGACATCTATTTTCCTCAACAAATAAAAAATAAAATAATCAGGGTGCAAATCCAACCCCCTTTTTGCACCCTCCTGCATCCAATCCACACACACCCTGCTTCTGCTCCATCTCCGGGTCACAGAGAACACTCCCTCCACCTGGGGCTGCTGCAGACCCAGACCTTCCACCCTGAATGTATTCCCTTAGGGGTCTTGTGGCTGCTCTACAGATCCTTTACACCAGCCTAACTAGTATGAAGAGTCCAGAGGACAAATAATGTACAGAAGCTCATAGAGTTATTAGTATAAGGTTCCAGACCCCGATTGTTAGGGTTAAGATTGGAAAAATACCTTAAATTGCTGTTGTGATTTGAGAAAGGACTCTACAAATATGGTCATGGGAGGGGTCCATGTTTATTATCTCTCAGTTATATCCATAAAAAAATATATTTGCCTATCCTGCAAACTCAAACTGGGATGAGAACCGTGTTGGTTTCCTTACTTCTCATGCATAGTTGCCTGTAATAAAAGTGCTTCAAGTTAAATTATGCCCTCAATGACACCTGTGCATACAGTGACCTTCAAAGGGTTTGCACAAATGCAACTAATTGAACTTTTGAAATTGTTCTGTTGGTGAGACACAAGAAAGACTAGGGCAGAGTCCCAGCTGTGTCAATTGTCAGAGTGCACTGAAGTCATGTACACCTCAGCTCAGCTCAGCATCTAGCTCACTTTCTTTTACCTGTATTGCTCTCCCTAGTGGGAATAAAGCAATGGATTCAGCCCACTCTCAAGTCTGTGAGAAATATGCCAAGACTGCATGAAGTAATACTCTTATCTGGACTACATCTGGAAGGTGGGAAGCAGATGGTCAGCTGAGGAAAGGGGTGCAAACCTGGAACAAGCAAAGGTCACACACAGTCCATTCCAGAGAGAGATTAAAATGACTTCAGGGAAAGAAAAGAGAGAAACTGTCGTTGTTGGCCTATGTCCAGCAGAAAAGGTTCATTTTTCTGTGGGGTTGAAGGCACAGGAGAAATGCAAATGATAGCAGCTCCACCCTCCCCAGAGTTCTGTCATGCTCAGAGACAGCACCACCTCTCTCCCAACACACAGGCAGTCTGTCTTAATCTCATCTCAGGCTGGGAGTTGTCCTGAGCTGCCCCTGTGACAGGGTATAAGAAGAACTGCAGCCGTCTGATGGTTGCTGCATCATGTAAGAGTTAGGAGTACAGTTGCCTGGGGCAACCTGCAGAGCTCAGGAAGAGATCGTTCTCATGCATCAGCTCTAGTATGTGGCTGTCACATAAGCACAGTTTGCCACCCTGGGGTTCTCTTGCCCAATATTGGAGTGTCTCCCTCTCCCTCCCCCCACCCCAACCACCTGTGGCCTGAGGTTTAGCAAACTCTGAGTCTGGAATAGGGTTTAATGACCTGACTTTAGACCCACTGTACCTTTAGCTGGCAGGGTCTGGAAGCCATGATTGCTGCAAAGGAAGCACACTCATCCCACCCCTGAAGAGAAGAAGTGGTTTGTATCACTCCTGAGTAATTCCTTAGATAAAGGAATTCCTTACCTTGCTTTGGAAGCAATACAAACTAAACTGGAAAAAGGCATTCTGACTGCAGAATAAGAGCGTCCACTTGGGGAGTTCTAGTGGTATAGTTATTACAGCTGCCAGAGCAACTTTGATGGAACTACACTCCATCAGACCATGTGGGTCTGTCAAAATCAAAGTACTCTGTGAAATTGGGTCATTTTGCTGAAAATCTCTTTTGGGAGCAAAATGGGGGGAAAGTGCTGACAATGTCAAAAATGGCCCCTTTGGAAATTTTCAGAATTAAACGTTTAGATTTTTGGTTTTTAATTTTTTTAACTTTGCATTAGAATACAAAATTAAAAGAGTTGAAATTGGAATATTTTGATTTTATTTAAATGAAACATTTTAATGGACTGTATTATTTTCCATTACAGAATTTCTATATTTGGAGGTTTCGTTCTGACAGAGAACAAGCCAAATTTCAAAATCTTGAAACCTGTCATGGAATGGAACGTCCATGCTCTGCATGGCTCTAATAATTATACCCAGCACAGTTCTTCCAGTAAATTTCTCTGTGTAGGCAAGCCCTTATTCTCATATGGGAAGGGGAATAAGCTAAATTGCTAAAAGGCACTTTTCTACGAATAACTACATCCATACTAGGGTTTCTATCAGTATAAATTATTGGTTAAAAAAAAAAGAAAATTATCACTCCCCCAACCAAAATAGATATATAAGTACAAAAACTTTGTGTACATCAGGCCTTTAGAAATCAGGAATTTTTGAATCTTATCCTAAAAAAAAATAAAAAAAAAATCAATCCACCAGATCACGCTGCTTTTCCAGACAAAGTGATAACTGGCACATCCTATAAATTCTGTCCTCTTTTACATCTGTGCAACTCCATTGATTTCATAGGAGGTAAATGAGGCCAGGATTTTCCCAGTGATGCTTGTTCAGCTGTAAATATTTAGAAGAGAAAAGTGGCAAGCAAGTTTCAAAACATTCAGATGCAATTAAAATCAATAGAAAAATCTTATAGTACAGTTAAAATAAATATAATGTATAAACTGCAGTACCTTCTATCCAAGGAAAACACTAAAACTTCAGGTGTTGAACTGATTATCTATAGCAGTGGTGTCCAATACGTTCTCCACTAGCCACATGTGGCTAATAGGCTATTGAACTGTGAGTAATGCATGTGGCTTTTTCATAATGTGGCTAATAAGAAAAATTCAAAACCACAAGCGTGGCTAGCAGTATGGCTAACATCGAATTTCTATTGGACACCGCTGCTCTATAGGAATCACTCCATCCAGCACTGAAATTAAACCTCTTTGGAGGCGGCAGAAGCTTTACATCTACACACAGCAACATTGCACACCAGTTTAGGACAGAAAGTAAGGAATACTATATTCAGCAGCAGCTCAGGAGGAATTTAGGTAGGCAAAATTATATTATACAAACTGAATTTTGGCCAGGACACTGAACTTATGACTATTATTATTTATACGAGGCCTCAGGCTCCTTAGACAGAGTAAAAACAAGGATTGTCCCTTGCTTTAAAAAGAGTTTAGCTCACCCTGACTCCTGTGAGGAGTCTCATGGTATCTTCATGACTGCGGCAAAATTAGCACCGCAGGAAATAAACTACTAGATTTTTTTGATCCAATACGAAAATCATAGGGATCAGCTGTTACTCAGTAATATGAAGGAACAGAATAGTGTCAAAGAGAAGGAAGATATATGTTAAAAGGAAGGACACGCTTTTGGTTAAAACACAAGCCATAAATCAGAAGATCCTAGAGCAAGTTTTATTCCTGGCTCTGCCACAGACTTCCTGTGAGACACAAGGCAAATCAGTTTCCCCACCCATACAGTGATATAGGTGCTGAGAGGTTTAGTTCATTAAGGTGCTTGGTGACCCTAGGATAGCAACTTCTGTAGAATACAAACTATTTTAACCGTGGAAATCAGCAAAGACAGCTTCCCACCCTCCATCTGCAGACCACAATACCAGCTCACTTTCATCATAACAGAATACTGGAGATAGCGACACTAACATTGATGCAGAACATGCTTTAACCCATGCTGCTTGACATCCTTGAGAGGAATGTCCCAAAATATTACCTCCTCCCTTGCCTCCCACCCCACAAGCATTATGATAACTGACTATATTCTTCCATATCCTTCGTCAAACTATAATTATTCACATGACTATTCTACTAAATAGAAAGACATTAGAATAATTAAGTGGTGTCGGTGGGGGGGAAGGGCAGAGAGGGTGATTAACAGCTTTGGCAACTTTGTAACTGGTAGCAGGCATGCCCATTTAGTCAATCAACTCCCGGTCAAGGAAGTCAGAACCACTGGGATTCATATTTAGAGGAAACTTTCCAGTATGCTGTAGGCTCTTATCTTGAACCAACATTGCACGCTATTCATCACGGGCCATGACAGAAACTATATCAGTATCAGCAGCAACCAGAGTAGCCGAAGCAGAATATTCTAGGCGCAAAGAGCGTTTATCCTGCAGAATGTCAGTTATTCTACAGTTTCCACATTCTTATTTTGGCTATCGATATTCCCTGCCCCAATGAAAGTGCATTCTGAATATCTGCTGCAGGGAATACAGCATGCAAGCCAGACTTGATAAGAGTAATAATCTGTGCAAGTTCTACATTTCTTTTCTAAAAGTCACTAACCCAGGGTATCCGAGTGGTAGCAGTGTTAGTCCATATCAACCAAAACAAGATGGAGTCCTTGTGGCACCCTTAGTCTCTAAGGTCCCACAAGGACTCCTTGTTGTTTTAACCCAGAGTAGCTTCTCATCTTGCTACTTTTATTTAGCAAGGAACCTGTGCATTGTGCTTGGATCTGAATCCAAACTCCTTTCGAGTTTGGGGCTATAACGGTAAAATGCTCTCATCTCAGATTGTTAAAACTGAATGCAGCTTTAGCATTCACCTGAACTAATTCCTTACTGCTTTAGGAAAACTAAATAGACGCAGATATCAAAAAACACCCTTTTGTAACTTGCTGGCCAAATGGCGGCACACAAATTTATCATCTTCGGACCTGGCCTGCTGATCAATGCATACAGGACTTCCGTATTGCTGCAGCCCTCAGTGCCTAGAAATGAAACCACCATGCTTAAGAAAGGTCTGACTGGTTCAGAGCACTGCAGTCCATTTACTCAGAAACAAGGCTGCCAGGAGCACATCACCCTGGTGCTCCACTCTCTTCACAGGCTCTCAGTTGAATACTAGATCAGCTTCAGTGTTTTACTGTCCTTATTTTCAGAGCCTTCTATATTTAAGATTAGCCCAAATTACCTCAGGACCACCCCACTCTGTCACATGACAGATACATTCCACTGGAATGTTAGGGGTGAAGGTTGTGTGTGCAGGAGAGTTCTCTTGGTGACCAGTTCGTAACTACAGAAATCACTTCCAAGAGAGATCCTCAGCACCTTCAGAATGAAACCATTTAAACCACAGACCTCAGAGCCTCCAGAATGAGATGTAAACTCCCCTTTTTCCACCTAACCCCACCAAAACCATATGACATAAAAAAAACAAAACAAAACAAAACCAAAAAATCTCCCTATAGAAGAATGGAAAGACAGCAGGAGATCCCAGAGATCTTTGTGTTCACTTTCATGTGCTTGTCAGACACTCAGATACTATGGTGATGGGTGTGGAATCAGATCCTGGAGAAAAGGAATTATACTTTAAAAATAATAATAATAATCCATTGTGATGCCTTCACATAAAAGATTTTTCATTCCTCTTAAAAAAAAAAACATTTTTAAATTGCATTCGTGTGACACAAGCCATGAAATTCAAAGTTATGGCTGACTGGTTTTGTTTCTTGTTGTTGTTTTTTAAATCTCACCAGGTATGAAATAAAGACAAGAGCCCCAACCTTACTTTTGAATTTCCTTGTTCTTGCAAGGAAAATACCTAACTTTGTTTAAATTACTGGCAGAGTTAAGTGAAACACAGGCACTGCCATATTGAATCAGATCAATAGTGCACCTAATCCAGCACCTGTCTCTGAGAATGGCCAAAGTCAAATGCTTCAGAGGTGTAAAATCCTCATAACTGGGACCCTACCAAGTTCATGGTCCATTTTAGTCAATTTCATGGTCATTTGAATTTTAAAATGGTAAATTTCATGATTTTGGCTATTTAAATCTGAAATTTCACAGTATTGTAACTGTAGGGGTCCTGGCTCAAAAAGGACTCGTGGGAGGGTCACAAGGTTATTGTAGGGGGGTTGCGGTATGGCTACCCTTACTCCTAGGCTGCTACGGGCGGCGCTGCCTTCAGAGCTGGGCAGCTGGAGAGCGGCGGCTGCTGGCCAGGAGCCCAGCTCTGAAGGCAGAGCCACTGCGAGCAGCGGCGCAGAAGAAAGTACGTCATGGTTTGGCATTGCCACCCTTTCTTCTGCACTGTGGCCTGCAGAGCTGGGCCCTCGGTAAACAGCCGCCACACTCCAGCCACCCAGCTCTGAAGGCAGCAGCACAGAAGTAAGGGTGGCATGGTATGGCATTGCCTCCCTTACTTCTGCGCTGCTGCTGGCGGAGAGCTGCCTTCAGAGCTGGACATCCAGCCAACAGCCACTGCCCTCTGGCTGTCCAGCTCTGAAGGCAGCACAGAAGTAAGGGTGGCAATACTTCAACCTCTCTAAAATAACCTTATGACCCTCCCCCACTTTTGGGTCAGGACCCCCCAATTTGAGAAATGCTGGTCTCCCCCATGAAATCTGTATAGTATAGGGAAAAACCACACAAAAGACCACATTTCACAGGGGAAGACCAGATTTTATGGTTTGTGACACATTTTTCATGACTGTGAATTTGGTAGGGCCTACTCAGAATGCACCTAGTTTTGCAATAATACCACTACGTAAAAGATGTATTTCTAACACCAAACGGTGATCAGTTAGTGTATTTCAGGCATGAGGCTTGAGACCCTTTCATCTAAGTTCTGAAGAAACAGAAAAGTTAACAACATATGCCAGAACTGGTAGAATTATTTTGAATTTTTGAAATTTCAGTGACATTTTTTCCATGAAAAACTAACACTCATTCTGATCTTTTCAGACTTTTGGGGTAAATGAACCAGGAAAAAGCAGGTAAGCCACTAGAATAAAATTTTCAGCCAATGAAAAAACATTTGTGGCGGTCTACCCTATACAGTCTATCGCAGCAGTTCTCAAACTTTGGCAATCCTAGGACCCCCATTTTGATTTAAAATTTTTCACACACCCCTAAGCCCCAAGCTCAGCCTCAGGCCCCACCCCCCACTCCACCCTTTCCCCCAATGTCCCGTCCCACCCCTCCTCTTCTCTGCCTCTTTCCGGCCCCTCCCCCCAGCATACCCCATCTCTGCTCCTCTCCCTCAGGCCAACTCTGTAGGGTTGCCAACTTTCTAATCGCAGAAAACTGAACTCCCTTGTCCCACTCCTTCTCTGAGGCCCTGCCCCGCTCACTCCATCCCCCTTCTCTCCATCACTTGCTCTCCCACACCCTCACTTGCTTGCTCATTTTTACCAGGCTGGGGAAAGTCTGTTTTCAACCAGGTGTTCTGGTTGAAAACCGGACAACTGGCAACCCTATGCACCTCCTGTACACCGTTGAGCAGCTGTTCCCTGGCATGCGGGAGGGACAGGGAGGAGTTCATCGGCAGGGCCAGCAGAGCCCTGGAGTACCTTCGCGGATCCCAGTTTGAGAAACGCTGGCCGATCACATTAATTCCAGCAACAACAACAGATTGGAAGATGGTATTGATGACACAGCATTTTTTTTAAAAGGTAGAATTTGGAAAACAAAAAGCATTTTAGAAACACTATTGTCAAGAAAGCTGATGTCATATTTTAGTGGACCAACGTGCACACAAGTTTTAGTGCAAAGCAAAAAACACAGCTTCATAAACTGCCAAAACATTAAAAGGGTGATTCTTTGGCCTAAAATCTTCTGTTCTCCTTGCACATATGTTGGTCCAATAAAAAGGAGCAATCCTGAAATGGGATACAGCTAAGTTGGGGTAGCTATACCAGCATAACCCGATAGTACTGACCCAGGGCTTGTGTACACTTGAAATGCTATAACAGCACATCTGCAGTGCTGCAGCTGTACTGTTGTAGTGCATCTGCTTAGATGCTCACCACAGCGATGGAAGGGGTTCTCCCATCAGGGTAGTAATCCACCTCTCCAAGACTTGGTAGCTAGATTGATGGAAGAATTCTTCTGTCAACCTAGTGTTATTCACACCAGGGATTAGATCAGGTTAAGGATGTTGCTCAGGGATGTGGATTTTTCACACCCTGGAGCCATGTATCTGAGTTAATTTAACTTTTTAGTGTAGGCCAGGCCACAGCCTACACTGACAGAAAGGGTTTTTCCATTGGTGTAGGGACACCACTTCCCCCACCAAAAATGATAGCTACTTCAATGGAAACATTCCTCTGTCAACAAAGCTGCATCCACACTGCTAGTTAGGTTAGCCTAGATGTGTGAGTCCTGGGTGTGAAAAATCCACACTCCTGACCAATGCAGCTATGGCGACCTAACTTAAGTGTAGGCCAAACCTAAATTCCATGGAATTAGAATATGATCACAGACAAGGGTGTGGCTGCTCAGCAGCTGTCTTGGTGAACAAATGGCTCCTCTGTTTTTCTGAAGCAGGTTGAACAGTCAGCTGGCATAATCCTTTTCTCTCTCACACCACATTGTTAACCTCCCTGATCTGTTGTTCTTTCCCCATCTGGAAGAAGGAAGGAGAACAGTCTCCACCCTTATCCAGCTGAAGAATAATATAGCAGATCTAAGAACCTATATTCTAGTTTCAAGGAGAATAAAACCCCAGAGTATTTGTTCCAGGAAGGCTTCATTTCACTCTAGAATCCTGCTGCAAGGGAATGCTTGTGTGAGTGAAGGCGGCTTTATAAGGAGTGCTCTGCTGGACAGCACTACACATATGGGACATCAAGTATAAATGCATGTTTATTTCTCTCACTGTAAAGGAAGCAATAGCTGATGATGGAAGAAGGGGGAAATGGAAAAATGCCACCAAACTGAGTCAGCACAGAGGCTAAGTAAGGGGAGGTTCTGTCTTAAATCTCTTCTGCAAAATGATGCTTCCTTACAGTGGTGGGGAGTTGGGTCTAATAGCCTACACTTTTAAACAAGATTGGCTCCTGCAAATATTGTTTTTCAACCAGACATCCTTGAGATTTAACAAGAATGTTATCAACTGGGCCCATTTGCTCCCTGCAGATCAATATGGCCACAAACATTTTCTCTCTGGAAAGCTGACATTTGTCAGGCAGAGATCACTAGCATTAAGAACAAACAAACCAAATAATCCAGAGAATTACACTATTGACAGTGAGTGACTAGCTGCTGCCAGGCCTCTAGGATTTGGAGTTAGACCGAACATGCAGGAAAACGTTTTGTTGTGTTTTATTACTTTAACCGCTCTCTTGTGATTTTCCCCTTCTTTTCTGGGTTCACAATACTGAACAGTACCCTCTGGTGGCATAAAGTAATCATGCCACATCTCTGAACTGGGTTACTTTGGAAGTCTTTTTTTAAAAAACATCTTAGGCGTGATTTTAATGTACACAAATACTACTTTATATGGCTGTACCAGTGTAAACAGGCCTTAAAATGGGAATACATTATATTTACCCCATTTTTAAGGGCCCTTGGCACATCTAGTAATGTGTGAGGTGGCTCTAGTGTAAATGAGAATCAGGCACAGCAAGTTAACATATATTATTCAAAAATTTTCTTTTGGGGATAAGCTAAGTGCAAATACAAACATACTGACTTCACTGCAAGCAGGATTGGGACTTCAGATTTTTTTCAGGGGCAGAGGGGTTTAACTTGTACTTTTGATAAAATTGTAATAAAAAGCAAAAGTTATCATATGCTCAGAAAGAGTGGCAGTGCTCCAAGCAATCTTTAAAAACAAAAATAATTACCTATGCTAAAGGAGAAGACAGCCACAGGTATACGGATGTATGAGCAACAGTTCTTACCTGCAGGGAAAAAAACGTTTTAAAACCAAGATTAATAAGGGCCCAATCACATGCAAATAGGCTCAATGTGTAGTTCAGTTGATGGTATGCCTCTTCTTTCCCCCAACCTTAAAAGCTGCACCCTGCCCAAAGATTCCCCCAATCCTCTCCTCTGCAGGGCTTAAAGAGGACTCCTTTTCAGCCAGGAAATAAAATTTATTAATCTATTAATTCTATGTCCAGAAGGGACCACTACAACCTTCCAATCTGACCTCCTGAAACGCACAGACCATACAATTTCACCCAGTGATTCCTACAAGTTGAGGGAAACGTGTGATTAAGCATAAACAAAATAAAATTCACTCTATTATCCTGCTTTTTCTTTCTTGTCCAAATTTTTTGCTCTCTTATCTCTCCATTTTGTTTACTGTCTCTCTTTTTCTTGCTGTCACTATTGTCTCATTTTTATGTGTCTCCCCCCTTCTTCATTCTTGAGATCTCTCACCTGTACCTTCCTCTTTCTTCCTGGGGTACCTACATCTTTATTGCTATCCTCACCCTCTCTCTCTTTCTCTCTTCCCAGTCTCAGGTATCCCACATACATTTTCTATTCCACAATATCTTTCTGACCCCTGCCCTGGTTCTGGCTCTCTCCCACTAGAATCACTCTCTGCCTTCTCCCTACTTTCCATGCCTTTATTTAAAGAGAGAGCACATAATCATACTGTGCTTTCCCCCTTGCCAATATTAATGAAATGTCTTCCTGTCAACCATCTGAGTAGCAGCCCCAATCCTCTTCTAGACTGTCTGCATAGCCCCTTCTGAGAACATGGCTCACTCTTCTGCTGCAGGATTGCTTTCAGGACTAATAGCCTCCCTCCACAAAGCCAGTGGCTGTGGGTGGGCAACATAGCAGAGTCAGCAATCCATTAAGATTGCTTAATGCAGCCCAGAACACAGCACAAGTTATGTTTTCAGTCTGCTAGAGAGAGAGTGAGCCAGGGAGCTACAGCAGCTGTGTTTGAAATTATTTATTCCCTCCCTGTTTACTACATTTGAATCCTTTCTATTTTCCACCACTAGTGGTGGGAAGGACTTTTCACATACCCTAGGCCCTGCTGGTTCCATCCCTCTTCTCTTATTTGCATCTCAATCTGGTGGCCAATGACAGCTTGCTTAGTGGACTGACTACTGGCAAGAGGGAGAAGTGGGGAGAACACACATGTACTGTATGGTGGCCTTCTCTGAAAAACAGGGCCCCGTTGGAGCTAGGGTGACCAGATATCCTGATTTTATAGGCACAGTCCTGATTTTTGGGTCTTTTCCTTATACAGGCTCCTATTACCGCCCCTCGCCCATCCTGATTTTTCACATTTGCTGTTTGATCACCCTAGTTGGTGCCCAGATTGTGCAGCTGTGGTCTGTATCTACTAGGTTCCATTATATTTCTTCCCAGCCTGCCTAGGTGAGTGAGTCTTACTCTTAGGAGAGATGTGTGCAGTGGAGAAAGCAAAGGACAGGCAACACCAACGCAGCAATTGGGATGCTGAAGGCGAGAGAGTAGAAGGAGGGAAGGGGCAGATAGAAATGTGAGTGACTTGGTTAGATTTTTTTTTTCCTTTTTAAACACAAGAAGCCAGTGTCAGTCAGCATAGCTCCATTGGCTTCACTGTACAAAGGGAGGGAACCAGTGGCATAAACAGGCTTGAACAATAGGGGGAGCGCCCACCAGAAAAAAAGGCACCACTTCCAGAGCCGCGCAAAAAAAAAAACATTACCTGGTGGAGCTCTCGCCGAAACGCTGGCACAGAAACACCGCCGCTGGACAAACCAGTGAAGCTTTGTCCAGCGACAGTGTTTCGGAGGCAGCTCTACGAGTTAAAAAGGCACCATTTTTCAAAATCTGGGCTCAGGGGGAGCGGCCACCCCCCCGATCCACTCCTAGCCAGGCTACTGGAGGGAATCAAAATTACAGCTAGGCTTGGAAGAATTAAAATGTTATTGGTAAATATTGATTTCACTGAACACACAAGAATCAGAGAGGCAGCCGTGTTAGTCTGGATCTGCAGAAGCAACAAAGAGTCCTGTGGCACCTTAAAGACTAACGAAAGTATTGAAGCATAAGCTTTTGTGGGCTAATACCCACTTCGTCGGATGCAATATGCTTCAATACTTTTGTTAGTCTTCAAGGTGCCACAGGACTCTTTGTTGCTACTGAACACGCATAAACTGATAAATTATTGACAGAAATATTTTTTAAGTTTACAGATAGGCAAAGTAAGAAAAATGCTGCTTGAGAACTTAGAGAGTTTGAGTTAAGGATATTTACTCTGTATATTTTGAGATGTGATGGTCACAATTTCTGTTTTAGTACTTCAAAAGCTCTACCTGTTTGAATCTGAACATCTGCTGTCATTACATAATTATCTGACCCACCCCAATTTCCTACAGTTGTGAAAATGTAGATTAATAAGGATGTATATTATTGTCTACATCATAAAAAAAATAAAGTTCTGCAAAGCCTATGTATAGCACAGAGGCACAGAATGAGTATTCAGACAAAAAAATATCTCATTTACAACTAAGTACCAAAACTTGTTGCTACATACTGTACTGACCACAGAGGTGATGGTGATGGTGATGAGAAAGAATTGGGAAACTTCACACACATAGAAGAGGACACGGCTTCCCTCTAATTTCAGCAAAACCCAAAGCACAGAACAAGAATAGATTGGGAGTGATGCAGCCACTCCCAGACAAGTTTCTTAACTGGACCCCCAAGAGAAAAAAGGATAAAATATCAAGCACAAAGGGCTGGCTAAGTTATCTGTGTTTGGACAAGCCAAATCCTGTTCAGTTACACAACATTACAGAGTAATTCTGCTCTTCCTTAAACCTATGTTAAGGAGAGCAACACTGTTTTGACCAGCAGTCATATATATGTGTGGGAAATAATGTTTGCAAACAAGTGAAAGGAATCAAAATCTCCTTATTCCATAACTCTCCCCATCTTCTTAGGCACATTACATTCACTGAACCTGCAAAGAAAAACGGTAAAAGTTTCCCCATACCTTTTTGAGATCTACAGAAATGACAAATTAGATAGCACAGTCAGAGAGTTCATCTCTTATTCCTATATAAAGGGCTTTGTAAACAGGAGGTTACAATCATTAATCATTTCACAAGCATTAATTACCACAGCCTTGGAAGTATGTGTTATCATGCTCATTATGCAGATCCAGAAATTGCAACAGAATTAGCCACATTTTTAACAAGGAATCTAACTTTTTCTGCATAACTTCAGACACCTAAGGACTTATTTTCAGAGGTACTGATCATAGTTAGCTTCTGTTGACTTCAGCTGGAGTTGCGGGGGAGGGGTGCTCAGGACCTCTGAAACTGAGAACCTAGACATCTGGAGTAGAGCATCTAAAACCTGAGCCCGGTTTTGAAAATTTGGGCCTAAGTGACATGCCTAAAGTGATGCAGGAAGTCAGTTGCAGAATCAGGAAAAGAAACTGCGTCTCCAGCTTCCTTAAATTCCACCTTAGGACTGGTCCACACTTAAAAGTAGTACTGGGTTAGCTCTGTAAGTTGGAGAGGGGGTAGGAAAATCACACCCCTAACTGGCACAGCTGTTCCCAAAAAAGCCCTTGTGTAGACACAGCTGTAGCATAGCACTTTCTGCCAGCACTGCTTTTATTTTTTTTGAGGCACTGTCACTAGGCACACCTATTCTGTAGCACCCCCTTCTGGACAAGTATCAGTCAGCTAAGACCAATCTCAGGTTTATTTCATAACTTAAGCTCCCTTAAGTCCACACAGGCCAGATATTCAAAACAGTCCCCCTTCGTGGGGTCCAGTTTATTACAGCCAGCAGAAAGTCTTTTAAAAGAAAACTCAAACCTTCAAAGTCTTCATCTCAGACTCACCTGAGCTCAGCCCCTCATCCTTGAGATCTGTCCTCTCTCTAGCAATTCATGACTTTCACCCACTGCCATGCTCAGTATAACTCTTCCCTGAGGGTCTCTCTTCCCACTCTTCCAGCATCTCTTGCCTAGAGCTTAATCTTCCCCCTTTCCAACATCTCCTGACTCCCTACAACATCTGCAGGTATCTGCCTAACTGTCTGCAGCTGTCTCCCCTTTTACAGGGCTCAGGCACCTTCCCTTAGGCCCAACTGGACAGTAGTTAACCAGCCCTTGTGCACTGAAACCCGCTCCCTTTCTCGACCTTTTCTAAGTCAAAAATTTTGGCCACCCCCTTACATTTACTATGAAAATAAGAGTAAAAATTGTATCAAATTATGATGTCCCTGCCCTTCACATCTTTCTGGTCCACCTCAGGGTCTCCCTCCTGCCCCCATATTCCCCTGCACCAAGGTTTTGGCTGCCCCAAAGTTATTCTGGACATTTAATTTTCTTTCAATGTGTAATACAATTTTAAACATCACATGACACCCTTGATTGCTTTTTGTGACACCCCTCTCCTGGGGGTCATGACTCACCAGTTTAGAAATGCTGGATAGATGCCCCATACATATTGAGTGTCACATACACTGCTGTGCTGTGAATAACACAATGTAGTGTGGATATGTGGCTCACTGTCAGTGTCATAGATGCATACTATGCAGGTGTAAAGTTGTGTCATGATTATAGCTGTAGGGTGAGCATGGATATGAGGGAAGACTTAACATTGTTTAGGGTACTTTAATCCTTTACCCATATTTTATGGCGTGTGTGTTTTGTTTAATATTTAATTTTATGGTGCTCAGACTTTTGTGTGTGTGTGCTTTTCTAAAAAGAACCCACAAAAACCCAACCCCTCTGCCCCCAGGATTCTATCAAAGGTTCTCTCCTTTAAGTTATTAATATGTACCTGACATGCTAACTCCAGCTCAACAAGGATTTTGTCTGTGAATTTCTCTCTTCAACTCATATGTCATAACTAACTATTGTGTATATAAAAGGTGAAATCCACCCCTTTGTAGAATGCCAGCATGAGGCATAGGTACCACTTAAGTCTTCATGCACCATCACAGAGGAGTTCAGTGATGCACATGTCTTTTGTTGATGCACACAGGTGAATTACACCCAACATGACAGGGAAGCGATATCTTGTGGTCCAGAATATGTTATTTGTTGCCATATTTATCATAATAGTAGGTTGATGGAAGAGAGCTGCTTATCTACCCACAAAATGTTGCTTGCTTAGGTCTCCTAAAATAAAAGAATCAGAACAAGTTGAAAATTCGTTGAAAATATGAAATTTTCTCCCTCAACCTTTTAGAGTTTCAATGTTTGCTCATCCTTAAATTCAACCAATTATAAAATCCTGTCCACACTATAATTCCTTAGCTTTCTGACATGCAGCATGTAAAGAAATCTGCATTATGTGCAACAGAGACTTTACTGATTATAACATGACTGAGAATAATGGATCTTATCCTTTAGCTCAACAGCAAAATATTGACTCATATCTAGAGATTGATTATAGCGCCCATGATGTTTATTCCTTATAATTAACTGTATCAGTGTGTTGTCTTTCAGGTAGTCTGACAGTTTCCAGATGCAGAAATACCTTCTATGAATTTACAGGGGGTAGGGGCAGAGGGGGAGAGAATTATAACATTCAAAATAGACACGCTGCTGTAGAAAGCACATATGTTTTAAATATATTACTTCTAGAATTAAAAATAAGATATTATAAACTAACTTGGAAAATCTTGAGGAAAAGGGAAGAAACTCTCCTGCACCCCCTTCTTAGCTGTGAAAGAGGCCCACGATGATAACGCTTTAAGGTTCCAGTGGCAGGGTGGATTCCTGCCTAATAATCTGTTAGTAGAATGTGTTTGCAGCTCTAGGAGACTGGCTCCTAGATCAGAGTACAAATCCCTTCCGTTTACCCAGGCAGGAAAAGATTCTGTTGCTCCACTGGGGCCTGGAGGAAGCTAGGCCTACGTTTGAGGTGTGGCATGCTTGGGAATGCAACACAGCATTAATCTTTGGGGCAGGTACTTGTTGAAATTCCAGTAACAGAGGGAGATGTCTGAGGCAGAGCTAGGCCTTATCTTCATTGCTAAAAAAGGTGTAATTTTTACCCGAGGGAGGTAAATAACACAAATGAGTAATCCCAAGGTAAAAACTCAGTAAAGACAAGGCAGTTTAGTGTTACAGTGGGGTAAATTACCTAAGGTCAGCCCCAGGAAGGGGTATACTGCTGACCTCAACTCATTTACCCAGTCAGTGTCTTGTCTTCACTGTGTTTTTACTCAGGATAGCGTGGGATACCCCAAGGTAGAAAATGCACAAAACCCTTTTAACAGTGAAGAGAAGGCCCTAGATAGCACACCTGAATTTGCCTGTTTTGCAATAAAAGGAATAAAAAGTCAGCTGCAGGAGTTTCTTCCCCACTCCCTTTTCTTGTTTGTTCTTGTTGTTGCTATAGGCCTCCATAAAGTAGATCTTAGATAACTGTCTCATGCGCCTCTCCTAATCCTACCCTTTGTGCACTCTAGACTTGATGCCTTCTTTCACACTGCCTCACACACCTAGAACAGCCTCCCTATTAAATACCATCAAACTCCCTCCCTTTGGTCCTTCAAAAATCTCCTCAACATCTAGCTATTTTGTGACTTATTCTGATTGATAATTCAGCATTCTGCATTTGTACCTGAAGTATAACATAACGTAACCATTTTGCCTTTCGAATGTATACTCCCTAGGGTACAGATTCAGTTATTTGTTTGGTACATTTTACTTAACATACAGCGTTGTCTACATTGATGACCCTCTGTAAATTATTCTAAATAAAATGTCAGAATAACAAAAAGGCCTGGTATCGGGAGGACAGGATTTCTGTAAACCCCTTTTCCCCTACCCCCACCTATTGGGATAGAAAACTAGTTTCCTGATACTTGAAAGTCAAATTTGGGTGCCCGAAGTTAAATATTTAAATCCATAGCTACATCCAGATTACGCACCAAATCCAGGCACTTAAGTAGTAGCCTGGTTTTCAGAGGTGTGGAACGCCCACAACTCCTATGGCAGTGGCTTTCAAACTTTTGTACTGGTGACCCCTTTCACATAGCAAGCCTCTGAGTGCAACCCCCCTTATAAATTAAAAACACTTTTTTTATATATTTAATACCATTATAAATGCTGGAGGCAAAGCAGGGTTAGGGCGGAGGCTTCCAGCTTGTGACCCCCCCACCTCCCCGTGTAATAACCTTGCAACCCCCTGAGGGGTCCCAACTCCCAGTCTGAGAACCCCTGTGTTATGGACATCAATGGGAGCTGTGGTTGTTCAGCACGTCTGAAAATCAGGCCACTTTTAGCATCCTTGAGCCTAGTCTATACTTAAATGTTTTATTGATATAACTATTCTGGTTAGGGACATAGAACTGGAAGGGGCCTCCTAGATCATCAAGTCCAGTCCCCTGCGAGCAGCCACATCATATAATCCCATTCATAAATTTATCGTGAACATATTATTCCCCTTCCAGTACAGAAATAGCTAGGCTGGTATAAAGCACCTTTATGACCACATATAACTATGCCCATGCTTGGGTGATTGTATTATTTTAACTATATCTGTCTATTTAAAATGGTACAACTTTCTAATGTAGACAAGCTCTTAAGTGTTTTCTCTACCCAGGTAACCAGTGTATCAACTTCTAAAATAAATAGTTTAATTTATAAACCTTAACTCTGGAGTACTGCAACGTAATTCTTTATCAAATGAATCCATGCAACAGACAGCCCCTACAGTTCCCCTTGGAAATACTTTGCATTATTATTGCAGCCTTACTAATATTTTAAGATTCTGTAGTAAACAGGCACACTATCCTTATCAACATCAATATATTAAAACAGGTTTTCTCACAGCTTGCCACAATCATGTTCTTAAACATTTACAAATCTAAATATTTTTTGTAGCATTGTAATTTAGTGGCCTACTAAAAAGCATAGTTTATAAGATATCTATAGATTATGGTTACCTCAGTAAAAAATATTATATTAGACACTGAAGTGAGTGAATTTTTGCATCCATCACCATAGCCTTTCCACACTTCTTATTTCCTTGACTGTGTATCTCTCCCCTTCTTTTCTAATTTTTTGTACCTGTTTCCACTTCATTCTATGGCTGACAATTGGACTTAGGGTGACGAGACAGCAAGTGTAAAAAATCAGGATAGGGGTGGGGGTAATAGGTGCCTGTATAAGACAAAGCCCCAAATATCGGGACTGTCCCTATAAAATCAGGACATCTGGTCATCTTAATGGGACTTGATGCCATTTAGAATAAAAGATGAGCTTGTGATGTGGTCACGAAGCATCTAGGAAGGACTGATATATTCATCTATTTTTCAAAAAGCTACTAAAGAGAAAAATCGTTATTAATGCAGTCTTTGTTTAGGCCCCGATCCTGCAAAGGCTCACAAGGATGCTCATCTTTGCATACTGTGAACAGTGCCACTGACTCCTGGAGTGTACTTAAGTCTTTGCACAACTGAAGTTTTGTGGCTGAAAATGTAAATGCACAAAAGTAAGAAAACTCAAAGTCATGGATCCCATAGCAACCAAAACTTGATCATATTGTACATATAATTCAGATATTAAATTTAGCAACATTATGTTACAGCAAAATGGACAAGGGGTCTGAGCCATGGCTGCTATGGGAAATATACATTTGAATTTCCAGATAGTGCATGTGTAAATTATCAACTGTAATGCTGCATTATCTATTGGTATGTGTTTAATTATCTTTTTTAAAATAAAAGTAATTGCACAGACATTTTTTCTGACGTGATCTCACACTGAAATAAATACATAAGGGTCCGATTCTAATCTCACTTATACCAGTTTTACTCTGGATTATACTTGTTTAAAACTGGTATAAGTGAGGTCAGAATCAGGTCAAAGACATACATTTGGGCCTAATTCTCATTTATATTAAGGCGACGTTACATCACACTTGGGCCAGGGGAAGGCTCAATGCACAACGTACAACAGCTGAGGATTTGCCCTCCTGGCTGTGTAAAGCTGGAATAAATTATATTTAGATATGCTTCAAGGCCCTTTTACACTACAGCAGTGTAAAATGTTCTTAGTGTCCGTGAGAATCAGGCCCATTTATTTCAATGTCTCATTTGTTAAAAATACAGATATGTCCATTTCAATATGTAGAAATCCTGTTATACACACTTTCAGATATATATGGACAACTGGATTTGATTTTCTCTTACACAGGCAACAAAAATAAAATGTTGTGTATGTTTCATGTTATTTTCAGGCATTATTAATTTATCTACTGTTCATTTACTGTTTTTTAAGTTTGGCAAAGCTCGTTTCTCTCATTAAAGACTAAGTCCCCAATCCTGTGAAGACTTAAGTATGTGCATAACTCTACACACGTGCATAAGTGTTTACAGGAACACAGCCTAAGAATATATCAAGTTCAAATTTGAAAACAAAGTTGGTTTTAAATTATCCAAGTGCAAAATTAATCTGAACAATTTTTATTAAAGCATGACTTTTCCTTACTCAGAAATTAATGAGTCAATTTTGATATCATTTTCCACAAAAATGTCACCTTTGGTCTGAGAATAAGCATGGTGAATTTCAGCCAATATTTTAATAGGGAAGTTTCCTCTCAGCATTAACTATGGGAGGGGTGGCCAACCTGAGCCTGAGAAGGAACCAGAATTTACCAATGTGCATTGCCAAAGAGCCACAGTAACACGTCAGCAGCCCCCCATCAGCTCTTCCACCCTGCTCCCAGTGCCTCTCACCCAGCAGCAGCTCTGCTGATCCCTTCCCTCCCTGCATCTCCTGATCAGCTGTTTCGTGGGGTGCAGGAGGCTCTGGGAGGAAGGGGGGAGGAGCGAGGGCACGGCAGGCTCAGGGGAGGGGGCAGGAAGGGGTGGAGTGGGGACAGGGCCTGTGGCAGACCCAGGGGTTGAGCAGTGAGCACCCCTGGCACATTGGAAAGTTGGCAACTGTAGCTCCAGCCCTGGAGTCAGTGCCTGTACAAGGAGCCGTATATTAACCTCTGAGGAGCCACATGTGGCTCTGGAGCCAAAGGCTGGCCACCCCTGATATGGGATGAGGAAAATGTATAAGGCCTGCATTTAATCACTTTCCCCCGTTTCCACTACTGTATCAGGGTGCATGTAGCTATATTCTTTGAAGTACCAATATTCCATAGCTGATAGACCAGGTGGGGTTTCTTTAATGACTGTTTGCTTTGTTTTCCTTTATAAAGTGAATCTTGTGGTGTGAAATCTGAACCTGCCTTAGATGACATGGTGCAGCTTCCCTCTATACTTTAACTCCTAAAGGTGCTAACACACATGCATCAGAACAGACATTTCTGTGCAACCTCCTGAGTGAGGGAAATGTTTGCAGAACTTCCTTAGTGCAGCCAATATCACAGATGGAGAGGTAGGCAGCTGTTCCCTGGGAACTGGCCCAGGAGCACCAAATAAACTTTGGTGAGTAACACTTTTGTCAGTGGAACTTCAATGCCAGGATGTTACAGGCTGAGAGGTACACAGCCAGTGAGGTAAGAAACACAGTACTGCTTTCCCAGAGACTACTCCAATGTGACAGGAAAGCCCAGGAAAGCGGCCTGGGCCCTGGGGAAACTGAAAGTGCAACCATTTACCTTGGAGAAAAGTTAACCCGAAAGGCACTTGCTTAAACCAGCTGTCGCTCTGTCTGCTACCTGAGAAGGAAATGTCTGTCCCTGGAAGAGAATAAAGGGGAAACAAGTAGAGCAGCTGGGAAATGGGGTTAATGTGGGTGGGGGGATGGTTTCTATCGAAATTTTCAGTAGGAAAAATGTCCACTTGCTGTAAAAACAAACCATGAAATGTAAAGCTGACCGTGGAAAGGCAGGTGCGGTACTGAGTGCCGCGACCAAGGCCAGCCGGTGAGTCAGTGGCAGAGCCGGGACCCGTTGCCCCGCACTCCTCTCCCTGGGGGAAGCTCCCCCAGCAGCAGCAGCAGCAGCAGCACACAGGCCGCGTGCAGCCCCTCGGGCGCCCGGCGGGGGAGCGCTGGGAAACCCGCCGGGGAGGGAAAGCACGAGCCGGGCTCCCGGGCGGGTCGAGCCGCAGCAGCTGCCGGGCCGCGCGGCGCAGGCACCAGGCAGGTCCGGCTGCTCCGCGCGAGCTCTGCGGGACGCCGGGGAGCCAGGCGGCCGGAGGGAGAGGGGGAGACGAGTCACCCATCCGCGGCAGTAGCGCAGGGGAGCGAGGGAGGGACGAAGAAGGGGACGCTTGCTGCTGGGAGCAGGGCTCGGTGCAGCCCGCTGGGGCTGCAGACAGGGCGCGTGGAGACTCCCGGGGGGTTGAGGCAATGATACCGCTCGTGAGAGGTGGGGGCGGTGCACCCAGACACCCAGGGAGGTTGCGGGGAGTACACGTAGCCAATAGGGGATAGAGGATGCCTATCCTAGCCTCGGGGGTGCACATGATCCACAGGGAATGGGGGGGAATTGTACATGCGGCTTATGGGGGCGGGGGGTTTGTACACGCGGCCCGTGAAAGTGAGGGGGCGGATTGCACATATGCTATGTGGGAAAGAAAGAAAGTGACGGCCCGGGAGCCACATGGGGGTACAGGGGCTGTACCAGACTTTACAGGGCAGGATAGTGTTGCCCATTTATTTTGCAGCAGCAACAGCTTTGCTTTTCTCCTCTCCCTACTAGCCTGCCCCCTTCCCCCGCCCACAGCAAGTGCAGGCAGGAGCTGGGATGGGGCTGATGACCACTTCTAGGCTCTTGCAGCAGCAGCGCCTTTGCCAGGCACTGAGCAAGGCCCCAGCCTGGTACACAGTGTGGTCAGGGTTGGGTAAACACGGGACAGCAGTGTGTCCTGCCAGGGGTGTATGTGTGCACAGTGGGGGCTAATCTTCAGCCCTTGCCAAGAGGGAGTCTTTAAGCTCTGTCACCGGGCTGCAGGAAATAGGGATGCACTTTGCAATGTAACCAAGCAGGGTATAGTGGGCAGCACTGAAAATGCAGATTCCTGGGGCTGCAAAACCTGTCAGTGGGTCCCTCCCCTTAATCACCTCAATTCCCCTGTGCCATAGGTGGGAGGAGATGTTGCAATGTCTGGCTTCCTGAGGGATGCGGGAATGGGAAAAACCCCAGAAAGACATGGGTGAGAGATGAAGCAGCCACCTAAAGAGGGTGGGGGAGAGACAGGGTCGGCTCCAAGCACCGGTGCTCCAAGTGTGTGCCCGGGGCGGCAAGCCGCAGGGGCAGGGGGTGATGTTCATCGGGGCCCCGGGACCTGTGGACCTCCCTCAGAAACGCTGCCAAATCCGCGGTACACCGGACCACCCACAGGTGTGCCGCAGAACTTCCGTGCTTGGGGCAGCAAAAACCACTGGGTAGGAAAAGAGAAATGGGTGGCAGACCCATAAACTGTATTTTAGACATGGGGAGCCATATAATGTGTGATGGGAGGGCCAGAGAAATGCAGCACCAGGCACATAAAAGAGTATATGAAAGAGGACAACCATTAAGAATAAAAGTAAGAAGGGGTACAACCACCCATAGTGTGGGGCCTAGGGAGAAAGGGGCCTGCACATATGTGTGTGAGGAATGAAATAAGGGGAAGAATATGCCCTCTCTAGGCTCACTTATGGTAATGGTGCGCATTTGCTCCAGTGCTCCAAATAAAGAAACTTGCAGCACTTCTGTTGCTTGCTAGGAGACAGCAGACTGCCTGGTAGTTGAGGGTGTCTGAGTCTTGCTAAATGGAGGTTCCTGCTGCCCTTACTGGCTGCTGCTATGCTCTTACAGAGGGAGGAGGAGGGAGGGGATGTGAAAGTGGGTCAGGAATGTAACTAGACTCTGCCCCCCCTCCTCCCATCGCAGACATAGGCGGCTGCCTTAGCGATGGAAAGCAGGCATTTCACTGTTGATGTTCCCCAGCCATACCGGCTGACGGTTACCAGGGGATCCTGAAGGATGTGTTTCCTTGTGACCCTTTGAGAAGAAAAACTTAGTTGCCTCAGTAACCAAGTTTGGCTTGGATGCAATGATGCAGTAAATATCATAGGTGAACCTTGCTAATGGTGGATGAGGAAACTGAAACTGTATAGGCAGTTCTAGTGCAGGCACATAGAGAAACATTTGTACAATGTTCCACCAAACCTCAGAATGTGTTAGGGTTTAATGCATGATTTGTATTTGCTGCTCTATTGAAACCCATAATATTTATCCCCTGAATATCCTAAGATAATTATAAAATATCTGTGGAAATAATCTGCCTTTTTGATTGGCTAGAGCTTTAACCCCTGAGATACTGCATGTTATGTTCTTCCTGCTGTCACTCAGAACATTAAACAGTTAGGTGTGGTTTTTTTAACTTTGCAGATTTTTGAAGAACAAAATTCATACTGCTTGTCTTGTTTTTATATAATCCATTTCTAGTGTTCACTGCTAATAAATAGGTCTCATTGTACCAGACAGATTGCACACAGCTCTGCTGTTCAATGTGACAATGTCAAACTAAACACTATAGAAGTTGAAAACAAAGCCAAAAGAACAGCCAACAAATATTCAACATTAGGCTCAGTCATGGAGCATTCCCCCCTTTCCCCTCCAACTCTTATAGTCTGGTTTCCATCTTTCGCCTATAGTGCAACGGGCCTTTATTCACTAGGGCAGGGCATTCATTACTTTTCAGAGTAAGGATTGAGAGCTGAGAGGCAGAAAACAGAGAAGACGCATACAGTAATAGATTAGTTTTCTTCTTGTTTTTATTGCTGATTTATTTTTAAAACACTTATATTTGAAAAAACTCCAGTGTATTTTACAAGCTCATGGGGCCTGATTCTACCCTCTGTACGCAAGTTTTATCAGGCCCATTGATTCACTTGGAAGCGTGCAAATATTTCAAGTTAGAGCTATCCAGCAAGCACTGCTATGTCCCATAGCTGGACATAGAAAGATGTGTATATTTGTTAAGAAACAAAAGTGAATGGACTAGAGTTTACAGCTTTGGATATTGCATCCAGCGGGTAATACTGTAACCTATCTTCTCTCTTCTCTGCAAGCCAGTCTAGTTTCTCAGTTTTTAAACTCAGTCATGCCCTTTGATTCAAGGACACAGTCGATGAATCATAGTGTTTCACTTTTTCTGTGGGATAATTATGCTTGTACATTTTAGGTAGTCAGTTGTTATTAAAAGTTAAATTTAATAATAAAAAGAATCACATAAAAAGCGAGTAACTTGTGGTAAAATAAAACAAAGAAACTAACACTGATTGGTTTTCTTTTCTTTTTTTTAAAATCCAAACTAACTGCTTGTTTAAATGCTCAGAGTTACATCAGGGATGAATTTGGTCCATTGTCTCTGTAAATAGAAAAGACATAGACAACCTTTCCCTGTAGCTTTAAGATAAATAATTGCTTTGGTTTTGTATGTTTATTTTTGTGGACAAACACTAGTTTACTGGTTTACACTGAATGTTACCTGGTTTTGTGGAATCTCCTGACAGTCCTTCAGAAATACAGAACTATCAGTGGACTTGATCTTTCAATGGGATTCACAAGCATGGATCTCTGCACCTATGCAGTCTCACTAACTTTGGCAGGAGCCTGCAGGGATTCACACTCATTAATCCAGATGACAGGATTTCAATCTATCATTTTCCTAATGCTGTGGCAGACCTTCAGTGTGCTACCATATATTATGTATGTATTGTTTACTACATGCATTTGGAAGCAACCTAGTGACTCAGACCTGTGAAGACTAAGCATATTGCAACTGAGAGGCACTTGGTTCTGTGGTAATTCCTTTACTTAGTACAACTATTGACAAACGGGTCCTGAGTCTCTGCTACATTGGGACCACTGTATGTCTCTCCGGCAGAGTAACAGGGATATCAAATTTGTTCAAGCAGGCATCAGGGAATCCCTCTACGCTGTGGATAATACTGTGTCAAGCACATGCCGAGTGTGGGGGCAGAGAGGGAGGAACGGCCAGGGAGCTGCTGCTCTCTAGCTCTTCTTGGCTGCTGCAATGGCCTCTAAAAGGCCATTACAGCCTCTCACAATTTACAGTGACCTTGAAGTTGCCCTAATTTATGCCGAGGGCTAAGCGGTCCCCTACCAGGGCCGATAACGTGAGGAGGAACAGAGATGTCTTAAAGTGTACCTGCACCGAGCACAATTTAGCTGTAATGGAGAATTAGGGCATGGTTACACTTACAGGATTATAGCGCTTTTGATTATAGCGGTCCCCGTATACAGCAATTGGTATAGCGCTATTGCGTGTCCACACTGAAACGCGCCAGTGGCATAGCATGGACACATTTGCGGTACTTCAGGCGGCATTAAGAGCAGCACATTAGGGCAGGTATCCCACAGAGCACCTTTTCCCGATCTGGCGCAATGCCTTGTGGTAGGGGGACGTCGCTTGCAGGGCATCCTGCATCCTGTTCCAACTACCCATGATGCTTCATGTCATATCCCAGCAGTCCCTGTGTTTCCATCCACCTCAGGTGCCATCTTTCAACGGTTTCAGCAAGGCACGCTCCGTCGTCCATTTTCGTGTGCCGCAGTGAATCCCCAACTGCTGAGGGACATGCTGACAACTGTTGCCAGCACATCTCAGTGTGCAGTGGAGTTAATCCTCGACATGCAAGGCGACAGTGATGGGTCCGAAGATGAGATCGAAGCGGTGAACACATTTGACACGAAGCTTCTTGTCTCTTCTTGTGCCCTACATTAACGGACATGCTCACGGCCGTGGAACGCCACTTCTGGGCACGGGAAACGAGCACTGAGTGGCGGGATCGCATTGTCATGCAAGTCTGGGACGACGAGCAGTGGCTGCAAAACTTTCGCATGAGAAAAGCCACTTTCATGGGACTATGTGCTGAATTCACCCCCGCCCTGCGGCGCAAGGACACCAGATTGAGAACTGCCCTCCCGGTGGAGAAGCGGGTGGCTATTGCAATCTGGAAGCTGGCCACCCCAAACAGCTACTGATCGGTGGCCAACCACTTTGGGGTGGGAAAGTCGACCGTTGGAGTTGTGTTGATGCAAGTGTGCAGGGCCATTAATTGCATCCTGCTATGAAAAATCGTGACTCTTGGTAACGTGCATGTTATCGTGGCTGGCTTTGAAGAAATGGGTTTCCCTAACTGTGGAGGGGCGATAGATGGGACCCATATACCTATTCTGGCGCCCGACCACCTAGCAGACGAGTACATTAACCGAAAGGGGTACTTCTCCATGGTTCTCCAGGCGCTTGTGGATCACTGTGGACGTTTTACTGACATAAACGCAGGCTGGTCTGGAAAGGTGCAAGACGCACGCATCTTCCGCAACACCGGCCTGTTCAAGAAGCTGCAAGCTGGGACTTTTTTCCCAGACCAGCGTATCCCTGTGGGGGAAGTCGAAATGCCCATCATGATTCTTGGTGACCACGCTTACCCTTTAATGCCCTGGCTCATGAAACCGTACACAGGGAGCCTGGACAGCAGCCAGGAAAGGTTCAACTACAGGCTTAGCCGGTGTCGAATGACTGTGGAGTGTGCTTTTGGGCGTCTCAAAGCGCGCAGGTGCTGTCTTTATGGGAAGCTAGACTTGGCTGAGGGAAGTATCTCCACGGTTATTTCCGCATGCTGTGCCCTACATAATCTTTGTGAGCGGAAGGGTGAAGGCTTCACTCAGGAATGGTTCTCGGAGGTTCAACACCTGGAGGCCACATATGCACAGCCAGAGAGCAGGGCTCTTAGGCGGGCCCAGCGCGAGGCTGTTCGGATCAGGGATGCCTTGAGGGAGCATTTTGAGGCTGAAAGCCAGTTCTAATGGGAAGTGCAGAGGGAGGGAGGGTGCAATCTTTTAATACGAAAAGGCATTCGCTTTTCTGTAGCCATTAATAATCTATGTACACTGAATAAAGAAACCCATTTATTAAAAAGACAATTCATTTATTCAACAGCTACTTCAGTTGCTGAAAGAAAAGGTTATGATGCATGTGTGGGGGAAGCAGGGGGAGGTGCAATTGGGGTGGGATGGGGTCAGTCAGAGATTGGAATATGTCCGGATCTCAGACTCTCCAGTGCCCTCAGCGTTGCCGTGTCCTCCGAACCCTATTTGCGGAGGGCAATAAGGCATATTATTAGGGGTTGAGTGCAGTGGATAAGGGCCCTGGGTTTGGGGGTTGGTCGGTGAAGACAGGGGGGTTGGAGGCAGCTGTGGGTTACCACCAGGTAGCTGATGATACTGATAGCTTGGAGGGGACAGAGGGTCAGAAGGGGAAGGGTTTTGAGGCAAATGATAAAGGGGGCGGAGAGCACGGTGCTTCTGCTCCTGAATGGCGGCAATCCGCTGCATAGTCTCTAATTGAAACTGCAGTAATGAGAACAGCTTATCGGTGGTTTCCTGCTGGTGAATTGCGTTCTCCTGCCGCGCCTTCTCCCTCAACTTGCTCTCATTCTCCCTCCACCTCTGTGCAATTCGAATCTTCATTACAGCCTGTTGCATTACTTGCTGTACTAGATCCTCTTTGCTCTTTCGTGGCCTCTTCCTCAGTTGCCTCAGCCTCTCAGCTGTTGATAACAGCGATGGCACAGGGCTCAAGGTCGATCCTACACAGAGAAAATGAAACATGTAACAGTGGCTCCCTTTTAAACAGCAGACATTCCGATGATTCCCCCGCATTCCCCGTTTGCCTGTCCCACAGGGAGCACACAGACAACAACGGAGCCCCTGCCATGGTGAGTCCTCTCCAGAGGCAGAGGGAATGATTGTTTCCCTGCCGTGCTGTGCTATGGCTGGGGGGAGTGCAGGGAAGTGGCGGGAACCCTACTCTGAACACTGTCCCAACATTCTCCATAGGTGTTCGTCCTGGAAGATATCTCGCTGCTGCGGGTGACCGAGGAAGAAAGGGCGGGCATTCTAATGAGATGCGGCTTCCGCCCAGGGCCATATGCAGCTTGCCTCTGTGCAGCAATGCTCCCCCCACCCATCGTAGCACAGTGGCGGGGACTAGTGACCGGGACGGGGGCCATGCTGGCTCTCCCGAGAAACCTGCGCAGGCGCATTGCAAGCACTCTTATTGAGACCTTTGAAGAGATTACTGATGACGATGACCGCGACGTGATAGACTACATCAATGCACTATTCCACATGTAGGCAAGCACGCAAACATCCCTTTCCACCCCAAGCTTCCTGCCTTCCCAATGGAAAAGCAGCTTTACCTCCGCAATCTGCTGCTGCGCTGCCCCCTGCAACCACCGGACACTGCGGCTGGCTGCCCTCCTCCTGGCTTGAGAAGAGCTCCTGGCTGCATGCGTCCTGGGACTCCTCCGTGCCCTGGGTCGCTGCCGCCTCCTCCTCCTCCTCTTCATCTTCCTCTTCACCCTAGCCCTTCACTGGTGGGCTGGGAAGTGTCCGTGGTGGTCGATGGAGTGCACGTAGGATCACCACCAAGTATCGCGTGCAGCTCCTTATAAAATCTGCCAGTCACCGGGGCTGCCCCGGAGCGGCCGTTTGCCTTGCGGGCTTTGCGATATGCATTCCTAAGCTCCTTTACCTTAACACGGCACTGCAGAGTGTCCCGCTCATGGCCTCTTTCCGCCAAGGCCCGTGATATCTGCCCATAGGTATCATAATTCCTGCGGCTAGACCGCAGCTGAGACTGAACAGCCTCTTCCCCCCAACAGCTGATGAGGTCCAGCATCTCGCTATTGCTCCACGCTGGGGATCGCCTGTTGCGAGGAGGCATGGCACGTAGAGTCATGATCAAGCAGAACGATCACCTGCAAAGATTCCCTGAAGAGCACTCCACGCTTGGCTGGAGCAAACAGGAAGGGGATTTTCAAATTTCCCTGGAAATTTAAAGGGCGGGTCTGACGTGTGGTCACCTGAGGACAGGACAAAAGAGTTTGCAAGTGATGACCAGAGTGGCTCGAAGGGGAATTATGGGACAGGCTGGAGGCCAATTAATGTGCAGTGGGTGTCCACATTCTTGCTGTAGCGCTACAGCAGCTGCGCTACAGCCCTTATTCCCCGTGCAGAGGTGGATTACCAGGAGCGCTATAACGCCGAGGTTATCGCGCTCTATGTGCCTCGCCAGTGTGGACGGGTAGTAAGTTATAGCGCTCCTGATGGCTTTATAACGCTATAAAGTGCCAGTGTAATCAGGGCCTTAGGCCCACAATGTATGGCCTGGTTGGCCTCAGAGGAGACTGAATGATCAACTTTCCCAAGTGGAGTGAACCAGGCAGTGAGAGACTGGATAGTGGAGCAACAGGGAACATAGAATGGACTGCACATGAGTCATAGCTTCAGTTCTGAGACCTGAATCCACCTGTGGAAAATCAGAAGTGTGGGTAATCAGAGTAGTTTTGCTTCTGTTGTTTTGAAGGTCCTGTCAGGTAGTGTTAGGCCCAGTCTCCCTTCATACTGAGGCAGTGTCAGAGAGAACAGTTTAAACATATTCCTAATAGCAGAGTGCCAACCTGGTCTCCCTGGCCATTGTGGACAAAAATGAAAAGTGTTATAAAAACTGCTTTGCCAAACAGTGCTAATAGACTAGTCTGCACAGTTTTGTAAAGATGTTCTTGTTGACAGTGTCAACACAAATGTAGACAGGGTCTCTTATAAGACTCTAATTTACAACATAGTTCACCAGGTGGGTTATAACTTAGTTTGTCTGTGCTGCCCAGGGAAATTATAATGCACCCTATCAAGGTACCTTGCTTTAGTTTCTGTGGGCTGTTGAATTGGGCCTTATTAAGAAAAGTTTAAAGGTTTAGCCATGCCCCATTTGAAGCTTTATATCCCCAGTGCCTTGTTCTTACCAGACTGAATTGCAGAAACTTCTCTGTAAACAGGATGAAACAATAGCAGCAAAGGTATGATCCCCCACCACAGTGAATAGGGACCTCAAAGCCTATTACCATTTAAATGATGGCATTGTTAAACAGAGTAGTTTCAAGATTAAATCGTTAACTAGATTAAGAAAACCATGTTATTTGTTGAGAGTCTCACCTTTAGCAACCAAAATACAATAATGTTCCATTTTCTTTTTGAAATGCACTTAGTGCAGTTTCAAAGGTGCTTGCAGTTGTAGATTCAGTGGAGTACTCACAAAACAGGTTTAAAAGCAGACATTCTAACAGGATGTGACATACCCTCTTTCTGCAGAACAGTGCATGAAACATCCCGGTAGTTTTCTGACAACTTAAAAAAAGGGGTGCTTGAGCTTAATCATTCAACAGCTTGATTGCTTTTTTTTTTTAAAAAAAAGTATTATTGAGTGAATTTAACATGAAAGTTTTAAGAAAGTTACAGGATTATTCTGCTTTTATCTTATTCATAATTACTTCAGTGAACTTTTGCTTATCAGTGCTGAAAAGATGTGTTAGAACCAGTCTGACAACTTTTTCATAACGCCATGTGCTAGAGGGCCTTGAGAAAACAGTTTTGAAACAATATCAGTGCAGAACCTGAACACTGAAACTGAACACTTTGAACAAGAAGAATGTTCATTAAACACATTTCCCTGATTTTGGTAGTGTTCAAACAAAAGTCAGGTGTTTAATAACCCATCTTCCAATGAGATCCTTCATAAGGAGCTCAAGGGATTTGCAAGTAAGAACATGGTGTGTTTAAAAGCTCTACATGTTATACAATTTTTCAAAACTTTAGCCTTTAAGTTACTAGATCCCATTTTAAAAAGACTTATAAAAATCTTAATTGCCCTCCTAACTCCTGTTACCTTTATACACTGTATTATACACTTATACACTGTACACTTCAGACATCACTCAAATGAGAGGCTGAGCTGTGACTGGACCCTGAGAGATGTTTTTTTGCATTTAATCAGAAACAGTCATTATAGTACATTCCTATTTTCTCTGAATTCCTGTTAACTCAGTTAAGAGAAATTTGGTTTCATCCCCCAAGGCTACGCTGTTCTCCAGGCCCTCCCACCCAAGCCCAGAGAGCAAAGAAGAGAATTCCAGCCAGATCTACAAATCTACACACTTTAAAGGGACTGTGAGATTACCCCTCTAAAGTCAGCTGGCAATGTTTGCTTTGCAGGCTGGGTTAGGGTTGGAGGGACCTGGACCAGAACTTTTCAAAACATGCTAACCCCCTATTATTCCAGACCCCTTTCCCTCCAATTCCCAGCTTTCTTTCCATGTTAAGGCCCCGATTTTCAAAATGCTTGTCAACTTCAGCTGAAGTCACTGGAAGATGAGAGTGCCCAGCACCTCTGAAAATCACATTCTCACTAACAAACAAAATAAAGATCACTGTTTTGCATTAGACATACGGAAGAGGATGCTGATTTAGCTGGAAGCATTTCAGACCTGACCAAGAATAAGAGGACAACAAAAATTTTACTTAGGCAATCTGGCTCAACAGACCTACTCTTTTTATGGTGTATCTTAATTTCACTTTCCTGCTTTTTTTCTCATCTTCCTTATTTCCCTGCTTCTGCAGCAGAATAAAAACTTAAGAAGAAAAAACACAAGATGAAAGAAAACTAATAATTGGTTTCTTTGCTATAAAAATATAGGCCAAACTCTGGAAATTAGTGCATAATTTGAGGCAGCGGGGATGTTTGCAGAGGTTCCCAGCAGGAGGTGGTAGGGAAGGAATCTTCACCCATTCCCAGGCCAGTAGTGGATGAGAAGCCACTCTATGAATGCTGCTGCAGACTAACTGGAGCACCTGTGCCTTGCTCTTGGGAAGGCTTTAACAGATGGATCCATGTAGTGGCAGAGCTACTGAAACTCTCCCTGGTTCCTGTCCCCTCCACAGAGATGAATATTGTGGCATAGAAAGCACACATCACCAGTACGTTCCCCAAATTATTCTTCTGCAGAGCAACCCACACTGGTTCCAATGGGTCTCGGGCCTCCTCAAAAAAAGAGAAAGGGGCAGGAATAACCACAACCAGCTTGGCTTAACAGAGAAATCTTCTGTGAGCTTAAACACAAAAAGGAAGCTTACCAGAAGTGGAAACTTAGACAGATGACTAGAGAGAAGTATAAAAATATTGCTCAAGCATGGAGGGGTGTAATCAGGAAGGTCAAAACACAACTGGAGTTGCAGCTAGCAAGAGAGGTGAAGAGTAACAAGAAGAGTTTCTACAGGTATGTTAGAAACAAGAAGGTGCTCAGGGAAAGTGTGGGACCCTTACTGAATGGGTGAGGCAACTTAGTGACAGATGATGTGGAAAAGGCTGAAGCACTGAATGCTTTTTTTGCCTTGGTCTTCACAGACAAAGTCAGCTACAAGACTGCTGCACTGGGCAGTACAGTATGGAGAGGAGGTGAGCAGCCCTCAGTGGTGAAAGAACAGGGTAAGGACTACTTAGAAAAGCTGGATATGCACAAGTCCATGGGGATGGATGCAATGCATCTGAGGGTGCTGAGGGAGTTGGGTGATATGATTGCAGAGCCATTAGCTATTATCTCTGAAAACTCATGGTGATCGGGGGAGATGCTGGACGATTGGAAAAAGGCCAATATAGCGCCTATCTTTAAAAAAAGGAAGAAGGAAAATCCGGAGAACTACAGACTGGTCAGCCTCACTTCTGTCCCTGGAAAAATCATGGATCAGGTCCTCAAAGAATCCATTTTGACTTGGAGGAGAGGACGGTGATCAGGAACAGTCAACATGGATTCACCAAGAGCAAGTCATACCTGACCAACCTGATTGCCTTCTGTGATGAGATAACTGGCTCTGTGGATATGGGAAAAGCAGTGGACATAATATACTTTGACTTTAGCAAAGCTTTTGATATAGTCACAGTATTCTTGCCAGCAAGTTAAAGAAGTATGGGCTGGATGAATGGACTATAAGGTGGATAGAAAGCTGGCTAGATCAGCGGGCTCAACAGGTAGTGATCAATGGCTCCATGTCTCCTTAGCAGCTGGTATAAAGTGGAATGCCCTAGGGCAGTGGTCTTCAAACTGGGGTGCGTGCGCGAGACCACGCCTGAGGGTGCACTGCCCCGGCAGCTGGAGGAGCCGGGCGGCTTCTCCGCAAGCACCGCGGCAGCCCCGGCAGCAGGAGGAACAAGGCGGCTCCTCCTGCCGCCGGGGGTCGCCACAGCACTTGCAGAGGAGCTGCCGGGCAGTCCGGCTCCTCCTGTCTTATGGGAAACCCGGGAGGTTTCCCATAAGGCAGGAGGAGCTGGGCTGCCCCGGCAGCTCCTCTGCAAGAGCCGCGGCATCTCCGGTAGGAGAAGCCGCGCACCGTGGCTGCAGCCCCCGCCCCGGGAGCCGAGAGCCGTGCGCTGCGGCTGCAGCCCCGGGAGCCGGGCACCGCGGCTGCAGCTGAGACCTGGCCCCAGGAGCCGCATGCCATGGCTGAGACCAGGCCCTGGGAGTCGGGCCCCACGCACCACGGCTGACACCCGGGAGCCGGGCCCTGAGTGCCGCAGCTGACACCCGGGCCTGGGAGCCAGGCCCCGCGGCTGAGGCCCGGCCCCAGGAACTGAGCGCCATGGTAGAGATGGGCTCTAGGAGCCGGGCGCCGCAGCGGGGACTGCCCCAGGGGGGCAGTTAGGGGACAAGGAGGGGAGATATAGAGGGGGGAAGTGGAAGGGAGTGGATGGATGGGGGCGGGGCTTCCCCCCGCGGGTGCCTGCTCAAAAAAAAATTTCTAGGGGGTGCGTGGTCAAAAAAGTTTGGAGACCCCTGCTCTAGGGTTTGGTCCTGTGGCCAGTTTTGTTCAACATGATGGGATGGACTGCACCCTCAGCAAGTTTGTGAATGACACTAAGCTGGGGGGAGAGGTAGATACAATGGAGGGTAGGGACAGGATCCAGAGTGACCTAGACAAATTGGAGGATTGGGCCAAGAAAAATCTGATGAGGTTCAACAAGGTCAAGTCCAGAGTCTGACACTTAGGACGGAAGAATCCTATGCACTGCTACAGGCTGGGTACCAATTGGCTAAGCAGCAGTTCTGCAGAAAAGGACCTGGGGATTACAAGAAGCTGGATATAAGTCAGCAGTGTGCCCTTATTGCCAAGACGGCTAATGATATATTGGACTGCATTAGTAGACGCATTGCAAGCAGACTGAGGGAAGTGATCGTTCCCCTCTATACGGCATTGGAGTATTGCGTCCAGTTTTGGGCTCCCCACTACAGAAAGGATGTGGACAAATTGGAGAGAGCCCAATGGAGGGCAATGAAAATTATTAGGAGGCTGGAGCACATGACTTATGAGGAGAAGCTGAGGGAACGCGTATTTAGTCTGCAGAAGAGAAGAGTGGGTGTGGGCGGGGGGAAAGATTTGATAGCAGCCTTCAACTACCTGAAGGGGGGTTCCAAAGAGGAAGGAGCTAGACTGATCTCAGTGGTGGCAGATGACAGAACAAGGAGCAATGGTCTCAAGTTACAGTGCGGGAGGTCTAGGTTGGATAGTAGGAAAAACTATTTCACTAGGAGAGTGGTGAAGCACTGGAAGGGGTTTCCTAGGGAGATGGTGGAATCTCCACCTTTACAGGTGTTTAAGGCCCAGCTTGACAAAGCCCTGGCTGGGATGGTTTAGTTGGGATTGGTCCTGCTTTGAGCAGGGGGTTGGACTAGATGACCTCCTGAAGTCCCTTCCAGCCCTGATAGTCTATGATTCTATTCTGGTCAAGAAAAAGCCAGTTAAAAAAAAATCTGTCTGTTTGAACCCTCCTACTTTGCTTGTTTCTATAGAGGCAGATTAAGAATTATTGAGGCCCCACTGGGCACAAATAACATGTGGAGCAAATAACATGTTCTGTCATCTGCCATCATGGGACTCTGCCTCCTGCTCCTCCTCTTCCCTCCAAGGCTCTGCTCTGGCCAGGCTGGAAGCCCAAGCTTGCAAGGCTATGCAGTTATACAGGTATAAAAGTACCTTAGACCAGTATAACTGCATTCATGCTAAGGCTTTTACTGGTGTAACTATAGGCATGTCTACACTTCGAGCTGTGGGTGGGATTCGCAGCTTAAGGAGACATAGTCGCACTAGATCTCATTGAGCAAGTGCTCTAAAAAACAGTGTAGCTGTAGTGGCGTGAGGGGCTAGATGCCCCAGGTATGTATTAAGTCTTGGAGGCATACGTTCTCAGGTGGCTAGCCCCTCCTGCCACTCACCCCACCACAGCTGTTTTAGCACACTTTCAGCATTTAGATACATCAGCCCATCTGCCCCTGTTCTCATATTGGTAAACTCGGCTGGTCCACATATACATGCCTAACTTGACATCCAGGTTGCTTCTTGAGAAACACGTTATTTTTCATCTCAAATCCCTCTGTGAAATCCATTTCACTGTTCACGGCCCTTTTTAAAAAAACTAATTGGCTGACAGTAGAACCAGTTTTCATTAGTCAGGTATCTGAAATTTCATAATTTGTAGCTTCCTTTTGGCTAAAGGTAACGATAAAATGAATATGCAAATTCCATAACTTTAGAAGTATATACTGATTGCCCTCCCAGCAGGCTAAGAGGTACGAGCTGCACGTTATTCATTTAAAACTTACCCTCCTTAGACTGACATTGATTTTTAAGTTCCTGTGGTGGCCAGCCTTGTTCTGGATCACATTTTCTGCTCCCACAGATGCCCTGGCATGCCTTATGCTAGTGACACCACATCACCACAGAACTTCACGAGAGAATAGTGCTTGTGCCTAAAGGGGTCAGGAAAATACTTGGTTGGATTTTGGTTTGCAAGGTCACTTTCAATCTCAAATGGTATGAAATTTTATTAAAGATAATGTTTGAAATGAAAATATACACAAGTTGAGAAGCAAGGCACTGGACATCTGGAGTCGGGCTTGGGTTATGGGGGATTGCATGTAACAGACACGAGGTTTACATACATATCACATAACCAGCATAGATCCAGATTGGGGTGTGGGAGTTTTTTTAAAGCATCAGTGGATAAATGGACTTGGGTACGCCACCCGTGGGATGTAGTAAGAGTCCAAGTCAGTAGCGGTTTAGTTAATAAGTACATGGGCGGGGTGTGTCCCTCTGTTTGTCAGGGAAGGGAGAAGGTGGGTTAGTTCCCCGGTCCGTGGTCTCAGTTACTTGACCTGGTACTGGCGGTGTTCCATGATGTGTTCCATGTAGATGTCTCTGGACCACCTGATGGTGTCAGACATCAAGAGCTGTCTCATGAGCCGGGTGTAGCATTGACCGACTCTGCACGCTCTCAGTACTGGCTGAATTAAGCCATGCAGAACCAGTGTGCAATGCTGAGGCAGAGCCAATGGTCAGAATACATGTAGATACCAGTGACATAAGAAAAGGTAGGAGAGATGTCCAGGAGGGCAAATTTTGTCTGCTAAGTAAGAGATAAAAGTCCAGGACTTCCATGGTAGCATTCTTTGAAATGCTTTCAGTTCCACATTCAGAGCCAGTTAGACAGGCAGAACTGCATGGTCTCAATGTGCGGATGAGAAAATGGTGCTGGGAAGAAGGATTTAAGTTTATTAGGAATTGGGGAACCCTTTAGGAAAGGAGGAGCTTGTATAGGAAGGATGGGCTCCACCTAAACCAAAAATGGAACCAGGTTGCTTGCATGTAAAATAAAAAGGTTGCAAAGGAGTTTTTAAACTCAGGGTTGGGGGTAAGCCGACAGATGCGGTGGACCACACACTTCAGACAGGCACATCCCTTAGGGAGGATTTGTTAAAGGGGATACTCTAGTAAAGAGGAGATGATAGATGTTGTAAAGTACAGTTAGGAGCTGAAGAGAAAAAATCAAATGAAAAAGAGTCCCATTCAATTACATCAAATGACAGCAGACAACTAAGTATTGACAAATTTTAAGAGTGCTTGTATACAGATACAAAAACTTTAAACACTTGGATGGGTGTACTTGAGTGCCTGCTATTAAATGAGAATATTGCTATATTAGGCATCACAGAAACTTGGACATGGTAATACCTGGGTATAAAATATATAAGAATTACAGAGTAGGTCACACTGCTGGGGGAGTAGTACTATATGCTAAAGAAAGCATAGAATCAAATATAGTAAAAATCTTAAATGAATCAGCTTTTTGTGGATAGAAATTCTTTGCTTGAATAAGAGTATAGCAGTAGAAATATACGACCAACCATCTGACCAGGATGGCAATGGTGGCTGTGAAATGCTCAGGGAGATCAGAGAAGATAGAGAAAGCACGATAATAATGGGGGATTTCAACTATCCCCGTATTGACTGGGAACATGTCACCTCAGGATAGGATGCAGAGATACAATTTCTAGACACCCTTAATGGCTGCTTTGTGGATCAGCTAGTCCTGGAACCCTCAAAGGGAAAGGCTATTCCTGGTTTAGTCTTAAGCGGCACACTATATATGTACCTAAGCTGAACCGCTCAGTAACAGAGACCATAATTTAATTACATTTAACATCCTTGTAGGGGCGGAAATACCAAAGTAATCCACCACATTAGCGTTTAACTTCAAAAGAGAGAATTACACAAAAATGAGGAAGTTAGGTAAACAGAAATTAAAAAGAACAGTCACAAGTGTGAAATGCCTGCAAGCGGTGTGGAAACTTTTAAAAAACATCATACTAGAGGCTCAAACTATATGTATACCCCAAATATAAGTGTGGCCAATGGAAAATTGAGGTGCTAGAGGAGCACTCAAAGAAGAAAAGGCCATTGCAGAGAAGCTACATTAATTCTTTGCATCAGTCTTCACTGCAGAGAATGTGAGGGAGATTCTCCCACCTGAGCCATTCGTTTTAGGTGACAAATATGAAGAACTGTCCCAGATTGAGGTATTAGTAGAGGAAGTTTTGGAACAAGTTGATAAATTAAACAGTGATAGCCAGCCACCGGGACCAAATAGTATTCGCTCAAGAGTTCTGAAGGAACTCATATATGAAATTGCATAACTACTAACTGTGACATGGAACCTATCACTAAATCAGCTTCTGTACCAGCTAATGTAACACCAAATCTTTAAAAAGTTCCCAGAGGTGATCCTGGCAATTACAGGCCAGTGAGCCTAACTTCTGTACCAGCCAAACTGGTTAAAACTATAATGAACCGAATTATCAGGCACATACATTAACACGATACGTTGGCAAAGAGTCAACACTGCTTTTGTAAAGGGAAATCATGCCTCACCAACCTGTTAGAATTCTTTGAGGGGTCAAGAAATGTGGACAAGGGTGATCCATGGATACAGTGTACTTGGACTTTCAGAAAGCCTTTGACAAAGGCTCTTAAACAAAGTAGGCACAGGCATCGATGGGATGAGAGGGAAGGTCTTCTCATGAATCAAGACTAGTTAAAAGATAAACAAAGGGTAGGAATAAACGGTCAGTTGTGAAGACCCAAAGTATAACGGAGTTCAAAAAAGAACTAGATAAGTTAATGGAGAATAGGTCCATCAATGGCTGTTAGTCAAGGTGATCAGGGTTGCAACCCCATGCTCTGGGTGTCCCTAAGCCTCTGACTGCCAGAAGCTAGAACTGGATGAGAGGGGATAGATCATTTGAGAATTGCCCTGTTCGGTTCATTCCCTCTGACACCAGCTGTTATTGGAAGACAGGATACTGGCCTAGATGGACCATTGGTCTGACCCAGTATGACCATTCTTATGTTCTTAATAACACACTGTTGTAAGAAGACAGCACTTGCTTTTCTGTGTGTTGACCCTATCCAGTTTGCAATGGGGTTCTATGGATGAGATGTTACTAACATAGTGCATCTTGGGTCATCATTCAGAGTAGAGATTTCCATACTGGAATCATGGATTAAAAACCAGACCTTGTGAATTTTAAATTAATAATCTATAGACTTTTCTGTTATTCAGAAGCATTCAGTTAATGTTTTGCTAATGTTATAGGATTTCTTTTTAAACCATTTGCAGGTCACCTTTACAACTAATGAATGTGTGTTATCTGGTATGTTTACTACCCAGTCTTTTTAACATTACTGAGTGCACTCTGACTTCTGCTCACCATACCAGGAAAGAGGATTCGTGTCATAGATAGCTGATTCCACCTTCTTCTTTTTGCATAAAGGCAATACCAAATAGCCTATTTTATAGATCATTTAATTATTCTGTCTCCAAATCCCTAGCGTTTTCTGTCTCCTGTGAAATATAATTGAAGAAAACATTAATCAAATATATATTTAAAAATGATGTTTTTAAAAGATTTATCTATGTACTCTTTAAACTTGCGTCATTTTTCTTTTATGGGTTTCTCAAACCATCTCCTCATCAGATTACTTGTATCTTTAAAAGCCTTCTCTTTATTGTTTATGCTACTCTTTACATCCTGGCTTAAGCACATTGGCCTCTATAAGCCTTCCCCACCATTTAGACTTAACTGGGAGGAATTTAACATGTTTTCTTTGTAATTGTTTCTCAAATATTTCCCTCTTCTCTGCAGCAGATTTCACAAACTATATAGTATTCTAAACAAAATTCCTTACGGCATTATCACATTTAATCAAAGTCAGCCTTCCTGGAGTTACAAGAAGAGTAGGTAATTTTATTATTAACAACATTTGTCATTATACAATCTAAGATAGCAGTTATCAAATCTCTGACTTCAGGGCATCAGCTAATCACGGCAAGGGTCTAGAAGGATTTTTCCTTCCCTTATTTAGCTGTGATTGCACAGTTGGTTATATGTATTAAGACATGAATTTTCAGGTTTGGGTGATTATAGTTAGGCATCTCGCTCTCATTTAGCTATGTAAATAAGTGACTTGATTTTCAGAGGTACTTGGCCCCTATTGGAATAATGCATCTGCTCAGCACCTCTGAAAATCAAGCCACTTTTTAGGTGTCTAACAAATAGGGAATTATGCGCCTAACTACCAACACCTAAACTAGAAAATCTTGGCCTCCTTTTTTTCTTTTCTATTAGAGTTATAGGCCACTACCAGAAGCAGGCTGTCTGACTTGACAACAGACCAATTGTTCAGACTTGTATGGCAAATCCCGTATGTGTGCTTTCTTCAGTAAATGATGCCATTTGAGTAGTTTGATTAAGAACTATGGTTTCTAAACTCCATGCAGGAGTGGCCACATTTGCTGAGCCTGCAAGCCGCATACAACAATCTTCAGAAGTTCAAGAGCCAGGGCACATCTGCCAGAGCTTGTGGTATCAGCCATGTGGGAATCCCCTGCTGGAGCTTCAGCTCTCCTCCTGTTGAAACCCGGACCCTAGCAGAGGTGCCCTGTGGGGCCAAAGCCCCAAGACCCTCCCTCCCTCCTGGGCAGAAGCCCCTAGTCCACCACCCTGCTGTAAGGCAGCAGTCCTGAGCTCCCTTTCCCCGAGTCGGGCAGGTGGCGAAGGGAGTGGCACTTTAACTGTGAAAGAGCTAAATGTGGCTGGCGAGCCACAGTGTGGCCATCCCTGGTATATGGTCTGTCTCTCAACTTATTCCTCATACTTGTCTCATTTCCTAGCATTCCAGAAAAGCCACAGTGTTTTACATTTTGGCAGAAAATTGTCAATTCACCATTCATGAACATGAGTTGTATCCGTATATCCTGCTGTACTGATCCCCAAAGGTATGTTAGGACTCCTTAATTTTGTGAAGTTCCCATCACATAGAACTGTCCCGAGATAACCAAGATGGTGACAACCATAAGCCTTTTGACACCATAGATATACACACAAAGATAGTTTTGTAAAGATAGTTTTTACTGTGTTATCACTGTTACTAGCTGAATAATTACAGTCTCCAAGGATCAAAGTTCTAGCCTAAAATAATAATGATGATGAAAAAAAGGACAAGATGCTGCACATTTCCATGTTTATAGGGAAAAATGACTTGATTTGATATTGTAGTTTGAGAAATAGTATGTGGCTGTGTAATTAAAGACCTTAGCCCCAGTTTACCACCAAGTCTGAACTATGCTTAAATATAGTTTCAGGAGTGGCCGGCTCCCTAATTCAGACCCAGGCAATTGTAGTACAAGTTAGAGCCGTTACCTTTAGCAAATCCTTGTATATTAAACTCCCCATCATTTCCCAGCGATGGCCATATTTTAATACTATCTTACTTTTAGAAAGCATGTAACTCCAGTTCAGCAGTTTTTGGACATGTCTATACTACAGCCACTATAATGGCACAGCTATGCCACTGAAGCTGTGCCGCCATAATGTAGGCACTTCACACATCAATGGAAGGGGTTTTTCCATTGCTGTAGGTAAGCCACCTCTTTGAGAAGCAATAGGTTGGTTGACAGAAGAACCTAAATCACAGTCTGCACCAGGGGTTACGTTGACCCCACAACTGTGCTCAGGGAGCAAATTTTTTCACAATCCTGAGCGACACAGCTAGGTTGATCTAATAATTTATAAGCGTAGGCCAGGCCCTTATTGCATATGCTTCTATCATTTGTGTACAAATAAATTTGCTTTTCTCCTTTTTGTTTTAACTTCTTACCTGTTGCTGTCATCACTAGCCTAAAAACTGACTTTCCTTAGCAAAGAGTACAAATCGGGGGGAATTGTGTCAAACTGGGTGGTGGATCTGTGGGTCGGTTTGTTTTGTAAACAGTCTTTTTACTGAAGCAAGCTATGCTTTGAAAACAGTGGGCTGGAGTTTACACAGGTCTTTTGAGGTAAATCAGTTGCAATTCCAGGAAAAGCCACAACTCATATTTTTACATCACTTAGCAAACTATACACTACCTAAAACTGTATTACATATCTCTATGACATATGGCATCACCAGAATAAATACCATAACAAGACTAAATGTGAAAAGAACAGGCAGTAGGATAGCAATCTACATTGCATCTCTTGATTAGCTTAGAGCATGGCTACACCTGCAGATTTAGAACGGTGTGAGTTAAACCAGCCCTCAGACACTGCATCAGGGAAAGCGCTGCTGTGTGTTCACACTGTCAGCTGCTAGCGCAGTGGCGTGGCCACATTTGCAGCACTTGCAGCGGCACTGGGAGTGGTGCCTTATGGTCAGCTATCCCACATAGCACCTCTTCCCATTCTGGCGCTGTGGCTTGTGGGAAGGGGGAGGGAGGGCATGGGGCATCCTGGGTGCTGTCCCAATGCCCCGTGATGCATCGCTTCGCATCCCAGCAATCCCTGTGTTTCCATCCACGTTTGGGCCTATCTTTCTACGGTTTCTGTACTGCGCGCTCTGTCTCCCCTTTCAGTCTGCAGGAATGGATCCCAAACATGTGAGGAATATGCTGATGGGTCTCGCCAGCACGTCACAAACTGCAGTCTAGTTACTCCTTAAGCTACAAAGTGACAGTGAGGAGTCCGATGATATCGAGTCACATCAGACATACAACACGAGATTGCTTGTGGCACTCATGAACATGCTCACCACTGTGGAACGCCGCTTTTGGGCTCCCACTTTCAAGGGGGCATAGATGCCGACTCAGTGGGTGCTCCGGGGCTGGAGCACCCACAGGGAAAAATTGATGGGTGCTCTGCACCCACCAGCATCTCCCTGCCCCGCCCCCCACCCCAGCTCACCTCCACTCTGCCTCCATCTCCTTCCCTCCGAGTGCACCACCGAGTCCTGCTTCTCCTTCTTCCCTCCCAGTGCTTGCACCACAAAACAGCTGTTCTGCACAGCTGGGAGAGAGGGAGAGGAGGGAGAAATGCGGTGCTCTTGGGGGAAGAGGCGGGGCCAGGGAGGAGATTTGGGGAAGTGGTCCAATAGGGACAGAGAGGGGGCAGAGTTTGGGCAGGGACTTTGAGGAAGGGGTTGGTATGGGGGCAGGAAAGGGGTGGAGTTTGGGCAGGGGTGGGGGCGGAGGGGGCGCAAGCACCTGCTGGCACGGCGGAAAGTTGGCGCTTATGATGGGACTGTGTGATGAGCTTGACCCCGACCTGCAACACAAGGACATGAGATTGAGAGCTGCCCTGCCAGTGCAGAAGTGCATGGTTATTGTAATCTGGAAGCTGGCAACTCCAGAGAACTACTGATGGGTTGCTAATCAGTTTGGAGTGGGATAGTCTACGGTTGGAATCGTGTTGATGCAAGTTTGCAGGGCCATTAATCACATCCTGCTCAGAAGAACCGTGACTCTGGGCGACGTGCATGACATTGTGGTTGGCTTTGCACCAATGGGTTTTTCTAACTGCAGAGGGATGAGAGATGGGATGGATATTCCGAATCTGGCACCAGCCCACCTAGCCTCCGAGTACATAAATTGGAAGGGGTATTCTCGATGGTTATCCAGGTGCTTGTGAATCACCGTGGATGTTTCATGGACATTAATGCAGGTTGGTCTGGAAAGGTACATGACACGCGCATCTTTCAAAACACAGGCCTGTTCAGGAAGCTGCAAGCCAGGACTTTCTTCCCAGACCAGAAGATCACTGTAGGGGAAGTTGAAAAGCCCATTGTGATCTTTGGAGATCCCGCTTACCCTTTAATGCCATGGCTCATGAAAGCATACACAGGGAGCCTTGACAACAGCAAGGAGCAGTTCAACAACAGGCTGAGTCAGTGCAGAATGACTGTTGAGTGTGCTTTTGGCCTTTTAAAGGGCCTCTGGTGCTGTCTGTATGGGAAGCTGAACTTGGCCGATGACAACATCCCCATGGTTATAGCCGCATGCTGTACCTTCCATAACATTTATGAAGGGAAGGGTGAAATCTTCACTTGGTCATGGACCACAGAGGTTCAACATCTGGAGGCTGAATTTGAACAGCCAGACACCAGAGCTATTAGAGGCCCAGCGTTGGGCTGTAAGGATTAGGGATGCTTTGAGGGAGCAATTCAATGCTGAAAGTCATCAGTAATGTTTGGTGCCCTGCACAAGAGTGAAGTGCAGTGGTTTCAGTGCTAATAGGCATCTGTGTTTGCTAACTAAGACGCACTGACTTGCAGTGCCTGTTGCTTTTCTTGGCTACGCTAAGGTAATAAAGAATGTTTGCAAAGCAAAAAAAATCATTTATTGAAAAGAAACATAACTGCTGGGGAAACACACATGGCATGACACAGCTGTCATGGGAGGAGGGAAAGGGGCAGGGTGGGGAATGGGACAATCACAGATTTGCGTAGGTCCTGTTATTGTATTCAGCCGTCCTGTCTGGAGTGCCATGCAGTGAGTGCTGTACTTCAGGCTGACTAAAATCCATGGTGATGGGGGCTGCGTGTGTGGGTAAGGGTCATAGTTTTCATGGTTGAGTAGTGAAGCTACAGGTGTTGAAGGTAGCTGGCGGCAATAAGAAACCAGATGTTGGGGGAAGTGGGTTGGCGGTGACATGGAGGCACAAGGGAAAGAGTTTTGGGACAAGGGCTGCAAGGGGCCGGACACGGATGCAGATCTGCTCTGTCCAGAGTGGTATGAGCGCCTGCCTCGAGTCCACTTGGCACTCCATAATGCTTAGGAGTTGCTCCATGCTTTGTTGCCAGCAATCCGCATTCTGCCGCACGGCCTCCTTTTGGTCTCCTGCCTCTCCTGTTCTTTTTGATTTTCAGTAAGGGACTGCTGCATGACTTCATGCAGAAGGTCCTCCTTGCTTCTTTTTGGACGCTTCCTGATTCTTTGCAGCCTTTCGGTCGTTGACAACAGGGACGGCTGGGATCTCAAGGTTGCATCTGCAAAGCCAAAATGCAACACTTAAGAGGCAACATTGTTCACACCAGACAGAGCAATGATTTGGCTGAACTTAAAGACAAGCACAGTTCACACAATACCAGAAAGTGTCTATCCCAAAGCAAGTGCACATAACCCACAAGAGCCCTGAAATGGTGAGTAAGGGGCAAGAGGGACTGATTGTTTCACGGCTGTACTGTCCTCCAGGATTCTGTGCTTTGGAGAGAGCCAGCAGCTGCAGGGGGCCCTTATACTGAACACTGTCCCCACATTTTCCACAAGATTAATTCATCCTGGAAGATATCTTGCTGCTGAAGATGACCTGGGAAGCCAGGGAGGGTTTTCTACTACAATGCAGCTTCTGTCCTGGCCGTTATGCCACTTGCCTGTATACAACAATGGTCTCCCAGGACCGTCCTCTGGCTCTGGGCCCCCCTCCTCCTCAGCACCCTCACTCCCACTTTCCTCCTCCTGCCTTGTTCAACTCAGGGCTGGTACTGAAGTGTACATGGTGCTCTTCAGAATGGAGGTGGCATCACTCACAAGTATCTTGTCCAGCTCTCTGTAGAACTGGCCTGTCATGGGGGTACCACCGGTGATTTGCCTCCCGTGCTTTGTGGCAGGCATTCCGCAGCTCCTTTACTTTAACCCTGCACTGCACTGCGTCCCAGTCATGGCCCCTGTCCATCATGGCCCTTGATATCTGCCCGAAGGTATTATAATACCTACGGCTGGAGCACAGCTGGGACTGGACATCTTCCTCCCCCGCAATACTGATGAGGTCCAGTACTTCGCCATTGCTCCATACTGGGGATCGCCTGGCGCATGGAGCTGTGGTCACCTGTAAAGATGCGCTGAGAGCACTCCACGCCTGGCTGAGCAAAGAGGAAGGGGAATTTCAAAATTCCCGGAGAATTTAAAGGGAAGATCTGATAGTTGGTCACTTGAGGACAGGGCAGTAGAGTTCAAAGTGATGACCAGAGTGGCTAGAACAGGCACGATGGGACACTTCTGGAGGCCAATCAGAGAATATTAATAGGCCAAGGTGTCCACACTGGCACTATGACGCTCAAGTCGGGGCAAAGCAAGCTTTTTGCTTCTTGTAGAGGTGGATTACCAGAAGTGCTCCAGCCACGGAGTCCAAGCGCTCTACATACCTTGCCAGCATGGACACCTCAGTAGTTAGGGTGCCCAGAGCTGATTTAATGCACTCCAACTCACAACTTATCCAAGGCCTTAGCTGCTTCTTGCTCTACATTTTCATGCTGTATTTAGTGTTTCTATTTTCTAGGTTTGGAGGATGTCAGCATCCTTCAACAGGTAGTGGTTTTTTAATGTGTATAACTCCCCAGTAGGGACTAGGATGAATTCATCAAATTCATTTGTGTTTTAAATCACGCTTTGCATCCAGGTATCCAGAGGTAAAAGTTTTAATCCATGGTGCCATCAAGCTCATTAACAATCTCCTCCTTCTCCCGCATTGTCCCCGGTTGCCACCTTTATACCATTTCTTTCAGTACAGATAATTACTATAGGCGTCATTCTCAGTCCTTATATTTTATTTATAATAAATAACTCCTTAGAACTGTAATGATAACTATGGAGACAATTTGTCACTAAAAGGGATTGTAAAGTTAATCTTCAACCGCACGAGAGAGAAATGAAACACAGAAACACAATAATTATAATTAGTTAAGATCTCATGGGTCCACTCTTTGTTGGGCAGAGGGAGTGAAACAAATAAAGCGACCAACATAAACTGAATATGTGTGGTTGTCGACAAATTTTTTGTGAAAAAAACATTTCTCTAGTACAGGGGTCTCCAAACTACGGCCTGAGGGCTGGATCCGGCCCGCAGCGTTGATTTGTCCGCCCCACCCCCCCAACCAACAGGGGAGAAGTGAGCAGGCTATGGCTGCTGCAGCTGAGCAGGCAGTGGGAAGGGCCGCCAGCAGCAGTGTGCACATGGGAGCAGCTCAGCTGAGCTGTGCGGAAGGGTGAGTGCCCCATGGAGCCAGTGTCCCCCAGAAAGGAGAGCCAACTTAGGGGCGAGTCACTGCTGCAGCCGAGCAGGCACAGAACCCTGCCTTAGAGTAAAAACACAAGCCAGATGCTTAATTACATCTCCAATAAATGCAGTAAAGAAGATGGAAATAAAATTAAAAAATAATGTTAAATTATTTTAATGGATTGACAAATATTTTGTGTGATTTCACAGTACCTGCATTAATTATACAACTACTTTTATACCTGATTTAGAATTTAATGCAACACTGATACAGTAGAGTAGTGTTGTGGTTTTTATTTGCATATATTTGCATATATTTAATTTTTTCACAGTCGCTTCAGTTCGCGAAGCCCCTTCAGAAATCTAATATAGCCCTCATCTCATAAAGTTTGGAGACCCCAGCTTTAGTAAGTTGTAATCTAATTCAAAACCAGCTGTTGAGATGATTTCACAAACAAGTGAAGGAGCCACAAAGGTTTATTTATCAGATCATAAAAGGTCCCAAATAATTTTTTTTAAGTGCTAGGATTTCAGATTTTTTTTGAGAGAGATATTAGACTGGAATTATTTCAACAGGTGCATACAGACTGATTCCGAGATGGTGATTTGGAGTCATGAGCAAAAGGCTCCAGTTTGTGCTCCATGATTTGAAAATGTATGTTTAGGGTTCAAATTTCCATCTCTTTAATTGCATGCTATGTAGCATGTCAGGGACCATCTCACTCAGGTGCATTTGGTAGCTATATTGTTTTCCAGTTTCGTTTCAGATAGAGCACAGTCCCTTTTGACCAAAGAAGTAACTAAAAAAAATGAATGATCAATATGGCTCCAGATTCTGATTACGAAGGACACCAGTTCCTGTATAGCTTCAGCGGGAAAAGCCAGGATATGGACTGTCTTATCCACTGAGAAAGAAGCTGAGGGGTTGAGGGAATGGACAAAAATTTGTATTCAGCATTATTTCCAGCCGTGAATTGTCAATTTAAAATTTACCTAATTCTTAACATCCACAGATTGTTAGTACTAGAATTGTTTTTAAATGTCAAGTTTTCTTTCCCTGAAGGCATTTTATTTTTAAATTAAGAGTCTAACAGTCTATAAACTCTGGAGACAAATTTGCCTATGGTGTAAATGTGCACAAAACATGAGGGAAAGAGTGGTGGAAGTCTCTTCATTGGGTGGCTCTCCTAGTACTACTGAGGGTGAGGCCCACTGCTTCCTTTTGCCATCATTCTTGGAAGTTCCTTTCCTCACCTCTCTAAGGCTTCCCTTGCCCCAAATCCTGTTAGCTGCTATTCCCTCCCCCCACTTTCATATTCCCTACATTAGCTCCCTGTGAAGGCTGCTGCCCTGTGTTCTTGTTCTCTTGCCTTGAAGCTTCCTATCTGCTGTCATGACTGCTGCTTCACTTCCCATTTCTCCACTTCTCTTACGGTTGGTGGCCCCTATTAGCTGTTCTTTCTTCCTTCATGGCTCCCTCACAGCCTGCTTCCTCCATCTCTTTTGCTGGCTGCTCTGACTGTTCTTCCCCATATCTCTAGCTGCTCACTTAGGATATATATCTATGCTGCAAATAGACACCCATGGTTGTGCCAGCTGACTTGAGCTAAGAGGCTGTTTAATTGAGGTGTAGATGTTTGGGTTTGGGCTGCAGCCTAAGCTCTGAGACCCTCCCACCTCATAGGGTCCTGGAGCCGGGGCTCCAGCCTGAGCCCAAACATCTACACTGCAATTAAACAGCCCCCTAGGTCAAGCTCCATGAACCCAAGTAAGCTAGCACGGTCCAGCTGTGGGTTTTTAATTGTAGTGCAGACATACCCTTAGAGCTCTGAGCTATAGATAGCTATGTCATGAAGTAAAGGAAAGAAAAATATAGGCCGCAAAAATCAGGATAAACTTCCTAACAGTGAGATCTGTCAGACAGTGAATCAGTCTCCAGGGGAAGTGGTTGAAGCTCCATAACTGCAACCATTTAAAACTAAACCGAACAAAGCCCTGAAGAAGCTAGAGATTGCATTCAGAAATAAAGGAAACACTGACTTTGGAACAGAAGTTCTTTTAGCTCACTTTATTAAAAATGGACGAATTTAGTTATAGAACGAAACTGCTCATGGAAGCCATATTCAACTGTTATTATTTTATTACTAGCTCTAGCCCCACTCCCACAACTCCCAAATAAAACAACATTGTCTACACCCCGATACTGCAAGGAACAATCTTGCAGCAGCATCAGAGGATGAATATAATGATAAAAGTATTTTTCATCTCTCTAACCATCTATTATATCCAAGCGCACTGGGCAACTCATTAGCTGGATGTTTCTGCTTAAAGTCTAGTTCCTGTTCCCATTCACTTCAGTGGCACTGGATCATACCTTATCCATTTCATCATAGCAGTGAAATAGTTAATGTCAGAATGGTAATTGTCATTGCCAGACTTCATAATCAACACCCCACTTAAGAAAATAGGGTCTGGCTAACCACACAGCTCTTTTATAGTTTGTCTTCACTAGGAAAATTAAATATTATTTTTTACTAATCGGTTAGATATCATGATGTTGACCAGTATTGCCTGGTCAATAGAGACAAGAACAAGTCATGTTCACCATCAAATCAATGAATTGTGGGTACACCCTAACTCAGTTTATTTAAACATGATGACACTGCCTGGTGACGACAAGGTACAGGGTGACAATTCAGAAGTATTAAAAGAAGCAGAAGTTCTGGATTCATCCCACGCTGTGTACAGCCTGTTTCTAAGTCTTATGTTGGTGATCAGGGAGATTGCTAGAGAATGTAAATGCCAAATATCTATCATATAAATTTTTTCATATTACATTTTAAAAATCAGCACTGGACATTAAGTAGGTTATATGTTTGAAAACTTTGTTAGGAAATTCATTATGTCTAAAGGGACATTGCCAGGTTCACTTTTTTTTTAGATTATTAAAATGGTGATAATCCTATTCTAAACCACTGTTGTTGGCTGTATAAAGTTATTCTTCTAAAGAGGACAGTAATCATTAGACTTATGGATAACTTGCCTGAGTATCATTTTGGTCATTCTTTACCAGTGTATCTGGGACACAATGTCCAATAGATTATTAGAAGTGTGGCTCTCAGAGATTGAGGTACTCCAGAAAAGACTCAGGACCATTAACTTATTAGTCATTGTTACCTCTGACCAGATATGCACTGAGAGGGATCGTTTCTTCTCTTTTCTTTTTCTAGTTCTTCACATGATTAGCTATTGTACGGTCAGGGATAGACACCTGGACAAGTTCTGCTTAAGGCAGAACATAAAATATAGATGTGGGGGAAAGAGGACTTTATGCTGCTTTTACACTCTTCCAAAGTTGGGCTATTTCAGCCCCTTATAAATAGAGCAGCCTCAGAGGTGCATTAATTTGCACCTAGCTCCAACAGGCCTCAGGGGGCTGTTCTGGCAGCCAGAGATTGTTGGAGAACAAGACTTGGATGGACCTCACTCCCAGCATACTCTCCAGGTTCTGGGCTGTGAGGGGAGAAGTGGCATAGAGCCAGCAACTTGCCTGAGTACCGCTAGAGGATTCCCTATACAAGAGAAAGAATCCTCAGCTAGCCAGGTAGGCCAGTTTTAAGTCTGCTTTGCAGTGCTGGAATGACTCAAAGGAAACGTAGTGAGGCCAAGGATATGGTCTTTCATATTAGATTTATTTTACATTTTGTTTGTGGTATGACTAAAATACCATATGTTGATGATAACTTTCACGATTTGCTACTAATACTTTGTCCACTAAATGGAAACACTGTGGCCTAGTGGATAAAGCTAGGATTCGCTTGGAAGTAACTATACCCAGCTCTGCAACTGGTTTGCTGAGTGACCTTGGGCAAGTCACTTTGCATCTAAGTGCCTCAGTTTCCCCATCTGTAAAATACAGATAATGACACTTCCTTTGTAAAGTGCTCTGAGACTTGAAAAGTGCTAAATAAGACCTACATGCTGTTATTTAAATGATATTGCTGATATAATGACTCTGGTTTTCTGTTGCTGAAATTAATAAGGCTTAATTTAAAAAAATATATTTTTAACAAAATAGTTATTGAACTTTTCACCATGTATGCTGTCTGATTACTTTTTGCATTGTTCCCATCTTGGACAATGAACACACATTTGTCAGTTCTACTTTTGTTTCTAGTCAATGTAACTTAGACTAGAACACTGCAGCTATGCAAAAAAAACAGTGCATGTTTATTGTTTTGGTTTTTAAAAAAAGACTTGGTTGAAATGTAAAGGAAATTCAAGGAAGCATTGCTTTTGGTCTTATATTTTATGAAAAGCTTATTTCTGAAAACCTCAATGGCTGGATTCTCTGATCCTTCAAGTTCACTTTGCGCTGCGTAACTATGCCATCTGACCCCTACATGTTGGCAAGGTGGCAGGAGGGAGCCTGGTGGAACCCACAGTGCTCCAAGTCCTCTGCTGGCATCTACTCTGGTAGCAGAAGCTAAAGTAAGGTCCCAGCTGCTCTAATTTCCACTGAACCTGAGGCCAGATGGCCAAAGATCACTGGCTCTCTGTAGCTGCCCCATCCGCTACATTGGAATGCAGCTTGAAAGTATTGTAGTCAGTTCCAATCTTGGACCAAATTTAGCTCAACACTTTCCATTTAATGTAGTAAAATAGTTCAAGCTGGTGTGAGGAGTGATTTATTAAGAAGTGATATGATTCAAAGTGGTATGTTAAGGTTGAAAATACTAACATTTATGTGACGAAGTAATTTCCAAGTTCTGTGGCCTACGTAGAGAATACTGATAATATCTAATCAGAATAAAATTTCTGAGTTACTAGATAACCCTTATCTTCTTCTCTCAGTGCAAGTGCTCATTGCAATCTCTTTGCTTCAAGACATCACAGCATCATTTAACTGTGGCCTTTAAACAGTTACATATCCTGTTTTTCTGCTCTCGCTGAATAACTTGAATCAGCCTCTCTGATATTTAAACTGAGGGTGGGGCAAAGTTGTCCTTCTACTGGGATGGGAAAAACTGGCTTTCATATCACCAAGGTTAGCTGCATTTCTGATGCTTTTAATCA